>CM072159.1:16386979-17615993 GCA_036850595.1 Rhyacichthys aspro
ATGCAATTTGCCGTGTGTCATTGAGCTGAGTAATGCTGGGGAGAGCTGAAAACGGGGCGACAAAGGGCCACTGGGCGGTACAGCGGGGACACACGGCCATGACACTTGGAATTAGAGAGGAATTAACAGACTCGCCGCAGAGGTGCTTCCGGGATAAACACCGCAGAGAGAATGGGGCCGTTTCTTCTCCACGTTCTTTGATTATTAGATTTCCATGTTCGATAAAGTCTATATTTATCAAGCAGTACATGTTTAACTTGTGTCTTTGTGCACTTTTCTCTAAAATACACTTGCACCAGGCTGTACCTTCTTCTGTGTTTGTTTACTTTACTCTGGAGATGCCCAGGTCTCACTGAACATCTCAAACCTGAAAGCAGCACAGTGGCCTACTTTCTCCTGCTCCAATCAAAAATGGATCCTTATTGGACATCAACATGCGGCTCTCACATGGTAGACCTGAGAATGACGTATGACTATTTTAACCACGACTGGTCAATGGCAAAAACAAAACAAAACAATGGAAGTCAATATTTTGGGGACGAAAAAAACACACACGCTGTGGTTACTGCTGTTTTCTATGTTTGTCAGAAAACAAGAAACGCAAAAAAAGAATGTATTGCTTTTTTTTCCTATTACCAAACATTACAACCTTATTTCCATCACTGCACCGTTCAGTAATTTGCAGGAGGGTGAAAAAAGCCAACAGAGTCTGGCGGCATTCTGGGTGCGCGTGTTTAAACCCATTACTTTGGCTTTTAATCAAACGGCGCGCTGGTGTCAAAACGCACTATTTTCTCCATGCATCTCCTCTTCGCTGGTTCCAGTTCACCGGGTGACCTTGAAAATGTTTGCTCTCCTAAACGTCTCCCTCTCCCTTCCCCGAAGCCTTCAAAGCCCCCCCCCCCACCATCACCACCACCTCTTATCCACTTTGGCTAATCCAAAGAAAAACCCCAGTCCTACTCAGTCCGGGACTCATGACGCGGTGACACGTCTTCAAATGTCTTTTACCCAGTCTCCAAGAAATTTAATTAAAAGCTTCAGCAAATTTGAAAATGATCTATTGTATTTCTCCATCCATTATTTCCTATGTTACTGATTTGAGTAAAGAATCAAATAAATGCGCATGATTATTTTACTCTGGGCGCGTCAGTTTCAGGTAATGGACTATCCTTTCAATTAGTTGATCAATTGATTTTGGCCAGAGGGTTTAGGGGAACACCGGCCGTGCACATATAGCCTTCTGCGCGTTTTGGGGGCTGCAGCGCGTGCGTGAGAGGAGGTGCGCGTGGATGTAACAACACTAGGCCATATGATTTATCGCAATGGGAACGCGGCGCGAGTTTTTGGGCCTGGCCTGTCCTAACGCATTTCGCTCCAGCCATCAGCAATGATTAAACACCTGCTGTTGCGGGGGAACAAAGCGCACTAATCCAATATGTATTTCTGACATCTTAAATATCATCCAATCCCCTGACATCACGGGCTGCTTTTCCGCGGGATGGAATTCTAAAACATATTTTTCTAATTTATGGACGGACTATAAATCAAAATTAAGCCCATGGACAACGAAATATACATCAGCGCGAGTGAGCGAGGGAGAAAAAATAAAAAAACGAGGAAGGAGCCACATGCTCACACACAACACAGCGCGTACAGCCCTGCGCGCTCTGTCACATGCCTTCATGTGCCTTCATTGTGTGATTTCAGCTTCAGGGGAAGGCTTGGTTAACGCACGAGAAATTGAGGTTTTGCAAAAAAAAAAAAAAATGTAAAAGTTGTGCAAATGTTGTGGTTTATAAAAAGGTATGTGTTTTACGTGTATATTTGGGCTTTGTAGCGTTGTTTGGAGAGAGTAAGCAGGAAGTAAAGGGTGGAGAAGGCACGACCGATGAATAATACAAAAGAGTCAGAGTATTTTAGGAAAAGCAAGATAAAGATGAAAAGAATGGCCTATGGGTTTTACTGTAGATTCTAAATGGGTCACATTTCTTTCAGAAGAAACACTGTGTTAAAAGGGTTAAATTAAAAGCTAAATGAACTTTACACTTTTCAACCTTCAGTGCAACCTCTGCGTCAAATCTTAACCCCAAAATAAATTGCATTCTTCTAATTAGGCCATGTTTGATTGTAAAAAAAAAAAAAAAAAAAAAAAAGCAGTTTGGCCATATATTTCTTCTTCTTCTTTCATAATGCAAAATTAACAACCATGGTGTAGACCTTGAACAGTTAAAAATGTAAGCGACCCAGATATTATATATGGTGAACCAGGCTTGGGTCCCAACCCTCAGTTTGGAAAACACAGCTCTCCTCCAGTTAAGCAATTATTACTATTCATTAAGCAGTTGTTACACAAGAAAAAAGGCCTATGTCACACTTAAAATGTGAAATTAAAACCCAGACTGGGTTATTTCTGCATATACCATAAAAAATATAAAAAATACCAGGATGGACGGAGGTGTGACATTTTTATATATATAATTTTGTATCTTTGTACCATAACTTTCCGAGTGAACGCACAGTTTAAAACGAGCTCCTTCCCTCTTTTCCTGAAGTTGCTGCAGTGTTTCAGTGTTTGGCCCACTAAGGCCACTGTCCCCCTTGCACCTCCAGGTGACGCTTATTGTATGTGACTCCTCGATTTCGCTGCTTCCCTGCATTTACAGCACATTTCTGCCGCTGTATTACTGCACTATGAACTATTTGGACAACTGGTGTTTGCGGCAGGTAATGGATTGTTTTTTTCTTCTCTTCTGGACCCTGCTGCCTGTTTGCTGAGAAGCCATTTCTACAAAAAGAAGCAGCAACCCCCAGAAAAGATCAAACATTATTCTATTTGTCCATGCTCTTGCTGCAGGAATTCACGGCCTTTGTCCTATCCTAAGTGGGATTGTGTCCGCATTAGTCTCACTGCGCTGTTGATTCTATCAAAAACAATGACCCATTACAGGAAAACTGAAAAACTAATTGTTTATAGTGGCCTTAATTAATGCGTTAATCACTGCATTTCATGCCTCCTAATGAAAATAAAGTACATTTTCAAGCATATAAAGTTTGTGGCCAATAGGGCGAGTAATTGTCATAATGTGTTTTTATTGATATTTATGTAAATAAACGAGTTCCTTTAATCAGAGCGTCGGAATCAGGTGAAAACATTTGGTTTGATTAAAAAGAAAATCAATGCGGTGCTCATTTCAGCACCGCGGACAGCGCTCCAGGCTCAGGACGCATGGGCCAATTTGCATCGAAAACGACCCTGTCAAACACGTTTTAGAGGTGCGTTTATGAATGTTACTCAGGCATTAGAGCCGCAAATAAAGACTGATTCCAACCGCTGGCTATTGTCAGAGTCAAAGAAAAAACACTAGTGAATGAGGGAATCATCTGTGTATATGGACTTTTTCTGTAGCTTTGTCACTATGTTGTTGCAGGTTGAATGAATATTTCCATATCTTCACAGTGTGCATCATAAAAAGGGCTATTGGCGTGTAAACAATTTAAATCAGCATGCATGCCAATAAACAGGATAAAGGCCGAATGTGAGTTTAGATTATTACATCTATTAGGGTTAACAGGCTATAACACAACCCTGAACCATAGACCTAAACAGGATATGGCCATTGTTACAAAAAACGAAAAGTGAAACTCTTCACGCCTTCACGTTACAAAGCCCCTTTATAAATTACCAATCGAGATTCATAGTTGTATATATTCACCATCATTGATAAAAGACAGATTTCTGATTTGACTTAATGCTTTATACTTTTGCAGTTTTGCCATGCGCGCGCCATGACGAGCCATCATCTCCTGAGCTTCTTGACAGAGTCCACAAGTTGGAACAGGAAAAAGTTGAGGATAAGGGCGCTCATAAACACCCAAGGATTGAACACAAATCTATCAACACCAGGTACACGACGTATTTTCTTGTAAAATGAGCCTGAAGTGTCACTGGAAACAGGTGGCGTTCATTAAGTGACAAATGCGTGAGCTCGTCTCCATTCAGCGACTTTTATGTCACACAGCACAATTTAACGGCGACGTCGATGGCCACAAAATGAATGCTTGCTTTTAACTATCATTTCCATCTCTCTGACAAATTGCTTTGCTTTTGCTTCAGCGTGCTTCCCGTCGCTGCTATTTACTCCTGCCGCGAAGAGGCTCACTTTTCCATCCGTCTCCCCACCGTGGCCTCCATAATCAGCCTTTCTTCATAAAGCTCCTAATACCAAATTACTGCAAGGGCTCCTCACTGTCTCAGCTCATGTTTACCAAGCAGGGCACGCCTGGACCTTTAATGTAAACAAATACTGTGTATTAGGTCTGCCATATGATTCTGTGCTCTCATTTTAGCTACACTACTTTGCTTTAAAGGGGTCGTTTAGTTTTTATGGAAATGCATCTGTTATATGCCAGCTGTAGAAGGCCTGGAGCGGCAGAAGGGCTTGGACTCAAAGTCAGTGTGGTGAGGGGCCGCTATAGTTGATAAGAATCCTATCAGGGGCCAAAGAGGCTGATATATGGAAGCTTTTTCATTTCATTTTCATTTGAGACTAACAAAAGTTATCTTTGACATTAATTTCCTCCTTTTATGGAAACTGGTTTTAGATGGATTTGAACAGGTTTTAGTCAGATTTGAACAGGTTTTAGTCAGATGTGAACAGATTTTGGTTGAATTTGAACAGGTTTAGTTGGATATCAACAGGTTTTAAATGGCTCTGAGCATGCTTTTATTGGATTTGAACAGGTTTTAGTGAGATTTGAACAGGTTTCAGTTGAATATGAACAGGTTTTTGATAGATCTGAATAGGTTTTGAATGGATCTGAACAGACATTAATCCTTGTAGAAAAAAAAATCCATCTAAAACCTGTTCAAATCTAATTACAATCTAGAGCCAAATATATCACTAAACTAAATTTGAAGGGCCACCTAAAACATCGCAAAGGGCCGCATTTGGGCCCCGAGCCTTGAGTTTGACACTTCCATTAAACATTATTGTCACAGGTTACACACTAAGGTTTCCTCTGTGATTGAAATTGCGCTCTTATGTAGGAATTTCAATCATGATTCAAGCTGGAACCTGGTTTTGTTTTTGCTTTAAATACATAAAAGTGCATGGCCTCATTTACTTAACATTTCTCTCATTATTCCAGCCTCAGAACACACTCTCTTTAAGAGCTGTGGCAAAAAAGAAAAAGCTCCACATGATAATAAAAGAACATATGTGTGACTGTTCACATAAATAAATGCGAGAGAAATGAGAAGTGTGCGGGGAGAGGATTTTTCATTTTGTGTTTCGCTTCAGCTCTGGCCCCTTTCTACAGAGGATCCAATCAATCTGCCAGCTATTAAGTTTGTTAATTGATAATGCATACTAATTAGGCTGTGCGCAGTTACTTTGGAGACTCCGAGGAGGTAATTGTAGGCACGAGTCCAAATGGAGTTTAAAACAGTCTGTGCCAGGTAAAAATTCATTAGGCGGATAGATTGGAGAGGACGAGAAGACGAGAGGGGGCGCGGAGCAGAACAGGTGTAGGGGGAGGAGGATGGGGGTCAATGCTAATGCCAGTCTATAGAGAAATTATCAACTGTGATCCAATCATTGTGTGCTTCTACTTTTGGAGAGGCTGTTGTGCTGTAAACTTGTAAGGTCACAGTTGTGAGTTGCCGAGTGATTGACATGCATTTAACATAATAAGACTTAGCTCCTGGACGCCTGCATGACGCCTGTGTATCAAAGGCCTCACTGCTAATTGAGACGGTTGTGGTGTGTTTACTGTCCCCCTTTTTAGTGTCAAGCTGATGACCCTTTGAACTGTCTGTCAGTCGGCTCGACAAATGAATGTGTCCTTCACTGTGAGGAGCATGCCTGGGGATCATGTCAAAAGCATGTTTTACAGCTCGCCTCAGTGTCTTTGTCACTGACACAGAGGCAGAGTGACAGAGATATACTGTGCAGTGGAAATGGGCAGAGTGGAAAGTGTACGTTGCTGTAGGAGTTTAGTTTGCACATGGGAGCTTCACACACGTGGACATTGACTTTTTCACTTGTCTTTGTTACATCCATTTTGCTGCTTTTCTAGCTGACAAACTGGATTAGCTTTATCCTTGTTGTAATATGAAAAAGCGGGACTTTTTTCCAACGTAATGAAGAAAGACTGTAAGTTCTACAAATTGCGTTGATGTTCTGTCTTTGTCACATTATTTATCTAGCAATATCCCCCTTTTTTACATAGCCAGCCTATTTGTGAGACTGATAATCATTTATAGTAAGAGATTTCACTTGCAGGGAGAGCTTATTCTTCTCTCTGAGTTTTTCCTCCATGGTCACTTGTTAAATAATCTCTCTTTTTCCTCTCAGTCTCATTCTCTGTCTCTCAGTTTTGTTTGTTTCCCAGCTGCCCCCTGGGACTGCGAGAGACAGACAGCCTTGCCAGATTCATTTTCTGATCAAAGCTGTTTGATTTGGTCAATTTTGCCACATTGGAGACGTTCTCTATTACTGAGATAAATAGCCTTGGGCTAACTGTCAACGAAAACTTGTAAGCTAATAAATTATTCCAATTTCTTCCAGCTGGATTTCTCTTGGGAGTCAGCCTCCAGGAAACACACTTTTTGATTAGTAAATTTCTGCTTGTGTGTATGTCTGTTTGGGCCTGCGAGTGTGCGGCTATGTGTATGTCTGGACATTGGGATGTGTCGTTTTTGATTAGCAGGCAGCCTGCCGGAGTGGAAAGCGGCAGAGGGGGCTGTCAGTAGAAGGAGGCCTCTAATGCATTATGCATTGACAAGGCTTGGATCCTGCCACCTCGGCTGGCACGCCTGGGAAAGGAGGTTTAGTCCAACTCACCTGAGGGGCCTCTGCTCAGCCTCCCCTTCCTGATCCTGAGTCCTGTCTGCGGTCCCCCGCCCCCCTCGGACAACCCCCAGGTGTGTGTTCACTCTGCCTCTGACTGACACACACACACAAACACTCAAGATAAATACACAGCCAGACTTTCTTTCTCTGCTTGCGGCCTGGAAATGGGCCGATGGGCAGCGAAAGTGTGTCATCAGCAGAAACGGACAGAGTGAAAGGACATGACTGATAGGCTGGATGGGAAAATTGATCGGCTCCATGTCTTGCAGCCAGGCAGTCTGTCCACCCTCCATCAGTCCGTCCCTACCTCCTCCTCTCTCCTCTTCCTGGCATGTCTCTTTGCTCAGCCAGCCCTGGTGACTCAATAACACTCAGCATGCTCTGCATCTCTAGCATCCTCGGCTGGGGCTTATAGGCCCGTGCAGATAAATATCTGTATGTACGAGCACCAAAGCCACACACACCATTCATCAAACCACCAAAACTGTCCCCTGATGATTACCTTTTCCAAGCTCCCTAAAACCATGGGGAGGGAGATGGGAGAGGGAGACGGTAAATGAAACTTTTGAGGGGTCAGTGCTTTTGTACTTTGGCTATTCATCTTCTCCCTCACCTCGTGGGGCGGCAGAACGGCAGGAGTGCTGTTGGGTAATTACCTCTCAGCGTGCTGCACTGCTTCATTATGTCCCGCAACTCCAATCCACTGAAACATTTGTAATTTAGTCTGGGAAGCTTCACACAGGCCATGCTGAGAGGGAGATAGTTGTGTGTATCAGCCAGTGGCTGTGCACAAGGGCTGTGTTTCTGTGAGCCTCAGAGGGTAATATGTGTGTGCATATTATTGCTTGGGATCATTTCTATCTATGCACAGCCCATTGAGGAAATGAATCGAAATCTAATTCATCAGTTGCAAAGATTGCACATTATTTTCCATGAGTATTGTTTTTGAAATCAGGGATTGGATTTGGATATGCTGACCCAAGTTAGATGATGCATTCACAAATGTAGTTTTTGCTGAACACGGACGTTTTGACATGCTCCAAATACACAAATTGAACAAAACTTGACATCTGGTGTTCGCGGTCAACTTGATTGGGTTGTTAAAGAGTATGAACTGTTATAACTGTTAGATGGTTTGGCCTGTACTTTTCCTGACATAACCTTTGTCTGATTATCCCTCGTGTCACTCTGTGGCTGCTGACGTCACACTGAGATGGAGGCACTGACAGGCAGGCACTCTCCTGTGACAGCAGAGCACTGTGTCCAGACTGAAACCAGCCCCTCACATGTGTGGACAAGTGCTCAATGGATGAACAGGCCTTTGTTTTGACAAAACCATTGGGAGCAAAATGACAGTCCTCAGCTAAATGGGATTTCAACACTCCACACTGCCTTTTATTTTAAAATACTCAAAAATTAAAAGACATTTAAAATCTTTGATGTGCCCAAAATACGTAGCCATTCCTTCTTACATTGCTGTTGATGAGGTCAACCAACCACATGTTGCCACTCTGTTATAAAGTTATATAAATCATTTGATAAATGAACTGTACAACACAGTACAAAAAGTTAATTAATTTATATATTTGCTTATTTTGCATATTTCAAATTTCAGATTTGCTTTTTTATATTGGCGGCACTTGAAGTGGATCCCTTTTTCCCACTTTGAAAGTTGCTTTCTTTCCGGCATTGCCCTTGTTGTCATCAGAGAGCTCCTTTAATGAAACTGCTCCCAAAGCAGTCCCTGTTAGAGACTGTTGGCCTCTAATCTACTAATCAGAAAACTCATTTTTCTTGCCCATAAACTCCCACAGCTCCCCAACACTCACACATACACATGTCCTGAGCACTTCCGTGTTTACCCACAGCCAGAGTTTCTGTGAGGGGCTTTTACAGTAGGCAGAAGCCCACCCTTTCCCCCATCCAAAGGGAGCAGAGAGTGTAGGGAGGGCAGGAGCAGGCAGCTGGGTTGTAGGAGTAATAAAGAAGGAGAATCAATAGGGCATGCAATGGAGCCAAGGTGCTGCCATTCATCACACCGCCTCCCTGACTCCCATCATTCATCATGCTCAATGAGGCAGCAAATAGGAAAATGACTATTTGTATCAAACACATCTGCACTCATCCACCAAGGTATTTTATTCCCATTAACTCTCCGAGTAAAATACGCACAAGCTTGTTGTTTTTTCCCCTCCTTCCAGTCGTTGTGTGTGTTTGAGAGTGTCGTCTTTGTGTCTCTCTGTAAAGAACAGAGGGGAGAGATTCAAGAGCATATTTACGGTCACCTCACTTTCCTCCTAAACCCAGACAAACATTTTCCCAATGCTCTGTGTATGAACCACACCCATGTCCAACCTCCTCCAGCCCCTCCCCACCCAGGTCTCCCACTCCCATCATCCTTTATGTGCTGTCATTTGTGTCTTTTCCTGGATGTCTTCATTGCTTAGCTTTGGAAACCCCATTTTGTTTGCCTTTTGGGTTTATGCCGGTGTAATAAATCTTTGTGTTTGACTCTTAGTGCGGCTCGTGTTATTCCAGCACAGCACATTCACGCCTTTGCTCTATAAATTACCCACGCCAGGTTAAGATGGAAGTGCAGCTCAGCAGCTAAAGGCTGGATGGGATGCAAATGTCGAGGACTATCATCATTATAGTGTAATACCCCATGAAATGGCAGGATCATTACAGTCTATGGCGAGATCATTATTGTCTATGAGCTTTATGAGGTTCTGGGGAATGGCAGAGAAGAGCGACGATAAGGGGAAATAGGCCCGCGTGCATGTGAGCTCTCATGACTGTGCTCACTCACAGCTCTCAAAGCCTTTTTAATCCAGCTCCTCAACCTTTACATTAAACTAGTGCTGTTTGTTTTGAGGCTGCTCCCCTGGTGGCAACCCCATCACATCATTATGGGCCTACAGTTTTAATTGGATCTGTCAAATTCTAATTAATGTAGATGATCCTCAAAACACAAAACATAAACAAGCAGCTTCTCATTAGGAGCAAAGTAATGCAGTCTAAGCGGTTTGAATATGAGGAGACGAGCCAGACAGTAGGTAATAACAGGAAAAGATGCGCCATGTGAATACACACTTTTATGCATCAACCCTATATTATACGATCAGTTAAAATCATGTATCATGCTTTCAGATTGAAGTTCCAATAGTAAAAGTCCAACAAAGTCTTCTAAAACTTTAACAGAACATAAACAAACAGGTGCTCCAGCAGTTTTCCATTTGTACATGACATTTTGTTTTGATCTGACTGTTCTTACATATGCGCATCTGTTCTCTGGCTCAGGTGTTAATAAACAACACATTCAGCTGGATTATAGTATGTTACTAACATGACTAACATAGCGTATGAAAATAATATTTTGAACAATGAAAAATAGAGACTGACAGTTTTTATTAGCCTTCGACATTAAAAAGGTGATTATTGTCCATTAAAAACCTGTTTTGATTTAATAAATTGTCTGTGTCCTAAAGATATCAGTGTTTGTAAAATACTCTTGAAGTGTTGCTTTGTGAGCCACTCATGTCAGATTCTTTGAGAGTGGTGTGGGTGTTTGTTTCAGAGCTCTCAGCCTCTGACATATTTTACAAGTTTGAGAAGCTTTTATGTCAGCATTTGCATGTATTAATCAAATTACTACCAAAATGTTTTTATTTTTAATAAACCCACTAACATTTAAAGTAACAATAAGATTTTATCCTTAAATATAGATACTATTATAACAATAGCCTCAATGTCAAACATATGTCCATGCATACATTTTTTAAGAGAGAGTCTAAAATACATAACACACAACAACAGATTCAAAATAGTAATAATTCAATTTTTACTATTAAATCACAAGCACATCAAGCACAGACAGAACTACAGAGCACAGACACAGTAGCTTCAGCAATAAGGAACTGTTATTGTACTGTTATTGTACTTTTTCATTGGATATTATTTTATTGGATGAAGTCGTAATTATTAAAAATAATACAATTGTCTTTAAGAGCAGAATAAATCTGAATTTTATGTTTTGTCTGGGATGAGCACTTAAAAAGAGGATTGGGCCATGTTTTACATTGGTATTGAAAATACTGCATATTATGCCTTTAAATGGCATTACCATAACAACAGTGCATGTCATTTAGCTTTAAATTGATGTGGTTAGTGTAAATAT
Organism: Rhyacichthys aspro; assembly: GCA_036850595.1. Classification (NCBI taxonomy): domain Eukaryota; kingdom Metazoa; phylum Chordata; class Actinopteri; order Gobiiformes; family Rhyacichthyidae; genus Rhyacichthys; species Rhyacichthys aspro. The sequence continues at coordinate 16,398,014 of CM072159.1, forward strand.
CTGTCTGTGGTGTAATATACAAATGTAAAATAAAAAAGTAAAGACTGGTCTGACACTGAGAACAGGTCTAAGATACCTTTGTGAAACCAGTCCCTGATCACTAACATGAAATACCACATTAGCCGCACACCGTTCTGTTCTTTCTCTCTTTTGCCTCCAAACCTCGCCCATCTGGCTTGGTGCCTGTCCCCCACTTTTCCCTGGTCTCCTCTGGGAGCAGCCTGCAAAGTCACAGCCTGCGTGAACAGACCTTTCAAATTCATAAAATTCATAGGATTTTTCACAAATGAATGAACACAATTTTCTACCAATTTCCTCATTATGCAAATATGTAAAATAACGCATTTAGGCCAATTAAGGTTCCACACAGTCCCAAATTTAACCGTTTAGGCCATAATTGCAGAAACTATCAAATAATTACCGCCACTAATTGTGAATATTTGTGACAGATACAACAAATTCTCACACAAATTACATTTTATTCAAGGAGCCACTGAATGCCACTGCAACTTCTTTTTTATGAAAAGTCTAAATTAACTTACATAATAAAGTGAATTGAGTGCTTGTTATCAAATTTGAACAATTCATCAGGCTGTAATGTGGAATGATGAGCTAAATTGGTCTGAGATCCATACAATATTTTACTGATCTTCACCGACTACTACATTTATGGGGGGAATGTCTCCCACTGTTGAAGTTAGGGTAATTGTGGTAATAGCCTTAGCCCTTTTCTACCCTTTCTATAAAAATGAAAAGGAGTGGTGGCTGCTGCATCCAAGGAAGGTCATCTTTGGACACAGACATCTATTCTAGCCCCATTACAAGACACAGGCATTAATAATTGTCTTGCTGGTGACCCGTTAGCGGATTATGGATGTCCCCCTCGGGCAGTGATTTGTTTAATCCGTGGAAATGGTCCTGGGGCTATGTAAACAAGCCAAGTGCGGAATGAAGGTGGCCGCCCGAGCGTAGCGGGGAGGCCCTATTTGTCAGGGACCCTTCATAAAATACGAGGGACAGCGGCGTTGGAGATGCAATGTCTTCATTTTACACCGAGGGCAAAGAAGTTCAAAACCTAGTCTCTGTAAATCTCAGCACGAGGGCTGTTTAAGCTTGTGGAGGCCTAAATGTGTTTCAGGCTTGGTTGCCTATGGTTACAATAGTTTAGAATCCCATCCATTTAAGCTAGTTAACAGTCAGTCTAGTTAACAATCAGTGCACAAATGAAAAGATTTTCTGTTTGTTTATTGTAATCATTGCCAGCAACTTTAGTGACTGAACCTTTTCAGCTTTAATGTAAAACAGGCTTTATGTTGTTGACCTCCTGCTTTTAATGTCAGCTATTTATTACATATATGAAAGAGTTCATTTATTTCCACAGCTGTATATCGTTGTCATGTCTCTAAGGGGCTGGCAGGTCTCTTTAAAAGTGATACAATGAAGTCTGAAGTCTAGACACACCGCAGTGATCATGGTTTTAGGCCTAATGTAGGTTGGATGCAAGTCTGGGATTAGTCCGTGAATATTTTCAGATTTCAATGTAATGCTGAGGCCTCAACCAATCCCAAAACTGGCACAGGAATCCTACATCCAGTAAACAGTACACTCTTCTATTTATCAGCTCATTTATTTGTGTGTTTGTATCGTCCAGTAGTTTGTAGTTCACTGTCCTGCTCTACTTCTCCATCCTCAAAACCCTGTCCTGTGTTTTGATACAACCCCTTTCACAATAAAAGTCCTGACCCTACTCCAGAATGATTTTGGCAGTGAATAGAGATGAAGGAGGGGATATTAAGGCAGTCCATATAACATCCCGGACACAATGGCGCGGTGATTGATGGGGGACAAAGTGAGGACAGCAGGAGAGGAGGGGGAATCCTTGGAGACGGCAGGAAAGAGTGGGACTGTGGGGTAAGATACAGAGGGGAGAAAACATTAGAGGAGGGGCCAGGCCCAGTTTGGAGTCTATTTGTATGAGTAATCAGGCGGCCAGCTCACACCCAGGCTGCGGTCTCTCTCTGTCAGGCGTGTTTACTCACTGATTTTCTCAACAAGACAGCCATTGACACTGGATGGATGGGGCTAATCCGACACAGAGAGGAACAGCTCTGCCGGGGTTACAGGGCTGAGATAGAGCACCCTCGACACTCTCCCCTCACCTAATCTTCCGGCAAATATTTATCACTATCAATTTGGCCTGACTCTGTGACATTAAAATAGCCCGTATAGATAACCCCTCACTGGAGAATCGATCGGAGCTCCTGGAGGCCCGTTCGGCTTCGTGTGTAGCAGACCACGGGATCACAGGGAGAAGGTCACTCTAGTGGCACATCACACCTGAGACCAAGCAGGTCATCCATGCTGCTGCTGTGTCTGCTGTGCTGCCTGAGGAGGCCTTTGCATTTCAATAGAGTGATGGGACCAACAGGGGACCTCCAACATTCACCCAATCACTCCCAAATAACTAAGTGATTGATGTGTGTAGTCAAGATACAGTTAGACAAATAAATGCAAATGAAGGTACACATCTTTCTTGTATTTCAGTTATTGTTGTTGTTATTGTTTCCATCAGCCCAGGTGCATTGGTCATCAAAATGTTCAAATAAAACGTGACCAGGTTTGAGATAGCAGGAAATCTACTGGCTGAGAATTTAATAAAAAACAAACAAACATTGAAAACAACAACAACAACAAAAACATTAACTGATATTATTTTTCACTTCAAATAATGTCTACAACAACAATGATAAAGAGCAATAATAATATAATTAAATAAAAATTTGCGTTGTCTACATTTAAACCCATCATTATGTTTGCGTTGTAGTTTTTTCTGTATAAAACTGTAGGCTACTGAACGGACTAATCCTAAGGTTTTATTAGTGATTAAAGAAAAACAATGCCTTCAGTTATTTAAATAAAACAGCTCCAATCGGGTAAAATCTTGCCATTGTCCTCAGCATGATTTGAGTTTATTTTACTTCAAAGGAAATGGCATAAAGGCTAGTGTATTAAAATAGAGCCGTGTGGGTGTGCGCGCTCAGGAGCCATCTGAAGCTCTCTCTTCCTGTGCGCTCGCGCTAATTGAGCACAGGTCTGCACGCGCACATTTCACTAATGTCACATTTAGATTCCAGAGGCACGAGGCGCGGCTCGAGGAACACATTTCCCCCTGTTCCTTCTGTTCCTTCTGTTCCTTCTGGAGCCGAGCTGTTCGTTTATCACTGTTCTGTTCTCCTCTGACTGATCCCCAAACGCGTGCAGGAGTGGACACACGCGCACACACGTATAGGCCTACTGTGTCCTACAGCTGCCTACACGCGCACACACAACCCTACTGTAGCCTACAGCTGCCTACACGCGCACACACAACCCTACTGTATCCTACAGCTGCCTACACGCGCACACACAACCCTACTGTATTCAACAACTGCCTACACGCGCGCGCACAACCCTACTGTAGTTACAACAACCCGACACGCGCAACCCGCCACACGCGCACACACAACCCTACTGTAGTCTACTACACGCGCACACACCCTACTGTATCCTACCGCTGCCTGCACGCGCGCACACACGTGACGCTTTTGTGATGTGTGTAAATTCCAAATGTGGATGGATATCCAGTTCTGATTGGCCTACATCTGTACCTCGCGCGCACGCCCACAAGCTGCTCGCTGGCACGCGCTCCACTGAGACACACGAGCACGCGGCGCATCAGAAAAGTCCAAAGTCATCCAGTTTGCTCTAATCATTACAATTAGTGTGAATTATCACCGGACTCTGACAGACGTTCCTTGTAACTCTCTTTTATTTCCAACCCTCGCTAATCAGCGCCTCTCATTACAAACGCTGATTAAACCGCAAATTAGCCAGCAGCGGCCCCGTCCGCGCTACCACTGCCTCGCTCAATATCAATTAAGTGGAGCAGGCCGTCTGTAGTCTCCCAGCGCTTCCAAATGCTTGATAGTGCCACTTATTAGTTTGGAAAACTCGGAAAATACCAATAATCAACGGCCATGAAGCTGTGGGGAGAGAGCCGAGGGTTTTCCCTCCGCTCACTGCAATCACAGTCTCCTCATATAGATGCATTTAGAAAGGCTCTGGGCTGGAGACTACAGCCTTTATCTACTCCAGCCCTCCACACTCAGGGTGCCCAAGACCAAACACATATGTTATATGTAGGCTATGCTTAATCATACAGCTTCAATGTCAGTGCAGCAGGAGGATTGTTATTTAAAAACCTATAGGCCTAGTATTAATTAGGCCATACATGTCTGTAGTAGTCTATTAGTGGGACAAAAATAACGTCCACTAGTAGGCCTACTACAGAAAAATTGCCTCACTACTACTGAGGCCAGAATATGTCCTACAAATATGTTCACATTTTAGCCCAACCTTTTGGTGTTTGCATGTTGGCTTTTACTTTTTACTTTTACTTAGTGAGATGTTTAGAAGTCTACTAGAAGTACTAGGTCAGTAAAGAAAATGACTCCTGGCCGACCAACAGTCACACTTTATTGTGTTAAATTTTGTCAGGGTGGAAGTGATGCCAACAGAGAGGTTCAATTAATACCCCTCCCCCTGATCTGCATTTAGTGCCACTACAAGTCAGCTTTTTAGACCTCACTATCCACTAGTTCTACTAGTACACAGTTTAGGGCCCACTAGTGCTATTAGTATTTTGTGAGTCACTGGCAGTAGTGACCATTTTGGACCTCCACACTACCATCAGATATTTATACCTCTTAGGAGCATCAGTAAGGCCAAAAAAGTAGTAGTATTCGTAGTAGTTTACATTTGTGACATTAACAGCAGTACTAACACTACGGGCCAAAAAAGCTTACTAAACAAAAAATTAACCCAAAAAGCAGTGTCAAAGCCTGGATCCAAGGTTTAGTGGTGTTTATCTTGAACAGAATTACATATAAATAGACTAAAGATAGATATTTGTTTTTATTTTTAGGACATGTTAGACCCCCCACACAAGAGAACATGTTGCTATATTATTATTGTTCTGAAAAAGATCAAGTCGGCCAATATTGCCTTTTGCCAGGTTAAAGCCATTACAAGAAGAAAGCCACATTAAGTCAGGGACAATTTGAAATAAAGGCTCTAAACAGTAGTATGAAATTGATTCTTTTTCATAGATAATACAAATCAATATCAGATGTACAAAGATTTGAATTCTATTGAATGTGCTTTGTGATGTGCACAGTTTCAGAAGCCATGTCAATTGTTTAACGTCTCCGATACAGGCAACTGCATGATGAATAAGCAAGAGGCTAAGAGGCTTTTCCCTTAGTCTACTCAAGGAGAGCTAAAAGTGAAAAGAAAAATGTTGCAAATAGATCTATCAGACATTAATTACATACAAAGACAATGTAATCAAGATTTTAATCAGACTTTCTAATTATTATTTTACATTTTTTTGTGATTTTTAAAGATGGCAAATTAACTTGACTGCTGACAACATTAATATATTGCAATATGTATATATTTACATATTGGAATACGCAACAATAATGTTGTACAGTGATATGTACACTTTTGAAAGTGTGTATCAATCAAGACTGACTATTGAATTATGGTACACTTTTTATACATTATTTTTTTCCTTACCAGTATTTTTTATTTGTCTCTTTTTACCCTCTCACATTCACTGTTTTTAAAGAAGAATAATTAATAACTTCACTCTCAAGGTGTGTATTGATCAAGTCCATAACTTTGGCCTATTTGCATGTTCAAAGCTGACTATTGGACTACACACAGTATAGTACAGTACAGTACAGTACACAAAACGGCACAATTAATGCTTAAAACGTGTTTAAAAGCTTGTTTTTCTCCTGCTTGATCTGTCACTCTTTCACAGTTGCTCTTCCTAGTGTGCAATGATTCCCTCTCTTGCAAAAGGATCCATTTATCTGTGATCGATTCGTCATCTCTGGACTGCAGCTGGAAATCTCTCACACAAACCCACCCGAAGGAAAGGCTACTACGGGCTAAATCTTTCACCAGTACAGCCATGGCAGACCCGAGAATACGGCAAATTAAAATTAAAACTGGTATCGTTAAGAGGTAAGATGGCGGGATCGTTAAACGAAAAATAAGCCAAACCGTGTGAGGATAACGTTAGGCTAATGCTAGAAGCTAACTAGCATAGCCGCGCTGACAGAGCTAAAACACCGAAACAAGCGCACATCAGGACAGAGCTTAGCTTCGTAAATTACTGGTGATGGATGAATAGATACACTATGAGCAACCGGTTCACGTTAAACAACAAGAAATCCATTTTGGTGTGATAGTGTTTGCTGGCTGTAACGCACTTACTCGATCGCTCGCTGATCAATATTATTTTACAATGGTTAGCATCAGTTCATAGTCATTGCTAACAGACGTAGGCTATGTGTTCTGTCCTGTCTTCCCGGAAAGTGGCCTCTCTTGTTGCACTGTGCAAACCCGACTGTTGTTCATGTGCCTCGAATGACATCAAGAGATTGTAAATGATGTAGAAACATGTAATGTTCATTTAGCTTTACATAGCCGGCGATTCATTCATTTTGACACAACGTTGCCAGTCATGACATGATCGTTGTCCTTTAGGAAGTAACTAGTTCTAGCTTTTTGAAGTGAAGAGGGGAAAATGATTTACATTACAGTATTTGTATTCTCTATTTTTGTATGGCCATAAAACATATAATCAATTAGCCAGTGATACATAAGAATATAAAAAAGAATGGTCAGGAAAATATACATTGCTGTATTTTGTTATAGACTGTGTTCTATAGCAAGAATTTGTTTATACCTCTATTATCATTTACTCTAATTGTTTGACATATACAGGGTTAAGAATATACAATGTCCTGGCAATTCCTTAGAAAACTGCTTCAAGGAAAACATCACCCTCAGTCAGTAATCAAGCCTATACTATAACTGCTATATTAACAAAATATTCACACAGACAATTGTCTATTCATAATGAACAACACTATACACAAACAGGGCAATATCAGACCTGCAGTGTGACATTTTCAGTGCTATCATGAGGTTTGGTCAGATGTTATGTGCTTAGAATAGTGTTTGTGGTGTGTTCTGGGTGTATCAGACACTCCACTAAATCCTTACTGTCAATGTTATGACATTATATATTATATTTACTTATAGTCAACTGTGTTTTGATGAGGGTCTACCAACAGCTCCTTGAGGTGGTTATGATGCCACAGAAAAACAGAATGACTTACTTTTCCTTTAGGAGTATTACTGCCTTGAAAGTTTCTGTTGTAGAGCATGAGGATTATGACTTTGACTTAATGCCTAATGGTGCACTTAGGGTTAAATGCACCGACTGTCATTGCTTGTTGTCTTTCATACTCCGAGGTTCCTTTCGTTGCCTCCTTGCTGCCTTGCTCGCTCCCTCCTCCCTCACATATATTGGAGTTTAGAGGAACCTGCCTGCTCCTTTAGCCGGGTCTATTTCCAGTGGCTTTGCACATTCCAGTCAGTGCCTTTCTGCCCTAGCGAGGCGGATGCCCTTAATAAAATGACAACAGTAATTTGCCTTTGTCATTCGGGTCCCAGCACAGACTACGTCGCAGCTCAAAAATACAGTGCTCGAGGAGGCAGCAGCTGAATGTGTGTGTCGGCTCCTTCTAATTCCTTTTTTTCTATTTTCCAGAAAGCTGCCTTTTCCATTAAGCCTGAGGTGGCAGGTCTATTTAAACCAGCCGCGACCCCACCCCTCATTCACACAGCGCTCCAAGTCTGAGAGAAATAAGAAATTAACATCACGACTGGAAGGGGAGGAATGGACATTTTGTTATTAGACTGTCCTTCAGTTTTATTCAAATTATTCCAGGCCTGCTTTCTCCATCTTTCTCCTCGTTGCCACCTTCTTTAGCTCCAAACCTGTGACATCACTCATTCTGCATCAAGAGTGAAAAGCAAGAACTGCCTCCACATATGGTCCCTGTTTAAAAGCTTCTTGATGGAAGCAAATTAGAATGAGTGGTAATTGATGTAAAATATGACAGAGTGCTGTTGGCTTCCATGGTTAAGCAAGGAGCGCTGCAACACGAAGGGAAGGGTCCACAGTAATGTGAGTGATTAATGAAGGATCACTCACTTACGCACACGAAGCTGATTTTATGAAAAATGAAATTTGTGTTGTCATTCCGACAAGCAGCCACAGCCGGAAAAAGACTATTAGTTGGGTATCATTATCAGTAGTGATATTTTCAAACTCCATTATGCCAATCAGGGTCAGAATCTGTTTAATAGATTTAGTTCCATTTGGCCCGTAATTGATAAATAATCAAAATTTATCAATGTACTCAAGCCCATTTTCACTAACAATCAAGGAAAAGAGGCCCATTTACCACCTGACTTGGTCCAAATTAGGGACTAAATTGATGATCAATTAATCTGTAAAAAGGACTGCTTGTGTGTGTGTGTTAAAGGCAGTGTTAGTGTATGAGGGAGGCAGATCATGGTGCTGCTTAAGAGGGAGCCGAGGCATGCTTTAGTTTGCCGTTTAATACTGTGAGTAACAGGATGACGTCCTCGCTAATGTTTATTAATGTGAAGAATCACGGCACAAGACAAACAGTCCTCTGGTCACATATGCTCCTCCTCATTTCTTATTAATCAGATAGACCTCGGATTGGATTACAAGCTTATATTATGTGTCAATATAAAGAGTTATTGTCATAGGGATGCCACACGTCTGATATTTTTCCTGTTTGTATATTACAGTTACAGATTATTGCAAATATTATAATTGTATTAATTCTTAAATGAATTTGTGACATGTTATGGGCATTTAACAAGCTCAATAATAGCTTTAAAACAAACTTACTGTTACACAGATGTTTCTTGTTCTGTCATAGACATTAACCAATTCATTATTTGTACAGAGAGTTTTCAAATCCTCAAAAAGCTCATTTATTACATTCTTCATAGTGAAATACTTCTTGCATAGTTTTAACATACTTGGCATGACTGACTTTAAACAAATTGACCAACCCTAAGCCATTTTGGTGGATTCGTGGATCTGGGGGTACACCTTAAATGTGCATCAGAGTCAAGTGGGAGAAAAACAAAATCTTAAAACGGAATCTGTGAGCAAGGGATAGTGGGATTTGCTCAATGTTTGTGACAAAAGGTCTATGTTGTGGACTAATTGTTATATTCCAAAAAGTAACAAGAATTGCAGTAGTCTGAGAAAAGATTGAAGTTGCACGTTCATAGTGGAGGTCTGAAAGACTAAATTGAAGTCGAATGGTTGCTTGCATGTGTTGTGATGAATAGGACTTAAATAGCGCAGATGTGCACTTCCATATCAGTGCTGGGTGTCAGCCTGCAGCGCTGAGGAGGAATGATGTGTTGGCTGCTTGTTATTGAGGTGTGTATCTTGCCATCCTGCGGGAGATGATCTCAGTGTTTCCCCTCAGTCAGACAAATGTTGGCGGCAATGAGGATAGATGGCCTTGTCTGAAAGAGGTGACCATCAGAGTCCACCTTTTCATGGTTCAGCCTATATAATCTATTGGTGGCTGTGCATTTATGTTTGCTGTTTGATGAAACAACACTGTGTCAGTGTGTTTCAAACTGACATTTCCTCTGTCCCTTTTCTGTGGTGTGCAGGCTGTCGAAAGAGGAGATCGCATACATAAATGAAGCAAAGCAGCAGGAGGAGAAGGTTGAGCGCCTGAAAGCAGAGGCAGGAGATGAGTATGTGATCAAAAAACAGGTAAGTCAGTAGTATCTCTAGTTATCGTATTGTTTTACATTTCTCAAATGACGTTTTGTTGTTGTGGTAGCAAAGGATTTCTCTTTAGTGACTTGGAGACATTGATGGAATATTAATTGGGAATCATATTTCAAAGTCCAAGAAAAGCTGTGCATACTACTAAATGTGTAAAATCTTAATTTGAATATGCCCTTTTCATTTAATGAGCTCAGGCAGCAGTGGTAATAGGGGCCAAAACAACATATTAAACATTTATTGTCATTGCAATAAACATTGAAGACCACTGTTTGAATGACAATACTATTATATTCTTTTTTTTTTTTTTTTACATAAGTGAATTTAACCAGATGATTTAAACCCAAAGACTCTTCACATTTTTTCAGTTTAATTTAATTTGAAAACTTGTATTATTCTGAAGGAGATATTCAGGAAATGCAAGCCATGTTTTCATAACAGTATTCAGACAGTGTTCAATATTTCTCTTGTTCCTAATAATATACATCCTCAGTGGCAAACAGGAGTTATTTAGAGGAGACTCATTACTGCAGATGTATTACTTCTACCTACATGTTAGATATGCTTGTTTTTCCAAGTAAACCCAGTTCATGTCACTTTATGCTACCGTTATAAATCTATAACTGAAATAACAAACAGGGCACTAACAAACAACGATGATTTGATGTGAACTTCCAAACAGAAATAACATTGCATCATTTGTTTCTGTATCAACAAGACTTTTGTCTGAAGGAAAGTACTTAGACTGACTCTACATGTGTTGATTCCAGTTACATTAAAATGCAGTGTGTGGCTTGTTTTGTTTGCTCATTCACAGCACAGTGTCTGAGGCTGAGTAGGAGGCTTGGCTGGAGTTAAACCAGGAGATCGCTAGGCCACATGGATTATGGTTGAATATGATAGGTCTGAGGCAGGATGGATTAGTGGATTTGATTTTAATGGAATCAATACACTCTAACTGTTGTCTTTATCCTGCGTTGATGGGATCATTCCACCGCGAAGGGGGGGCCACTGCGACTCTTTCTTTCTTTCTGCACTCCTCTGCTTAGTCGGCCTCACCTTGTCACATCTTGATGGCAACCAGCCCGACTAGTTGTTTGCTGCCTTTCAAGATGTCAGTTATAGTCTGCCAGCCTCTGTGTATTAGTTCATCTCAGGTGCTGTCAGTGTGTACGGCCGTGTAATGTACATGTGTGAAACCGCGGCGTGTTTAGCCTCTCCCGCTCAACAGAGGGCTCGGCAAGGAAGCAACTGTCATGAGTGAGTGTGTCTGACAGTGTTAGCCAACTTCTTTCTGCTCTTTAGGGTGCCAGCTGGGGGAATTCCACATTAGGCGCGGCTGTGAAAGTTACCCCGGCTGTAACAGTTTCACTCCAGGCGTAGCAATACCTCTTTACGCTGATCACTGTGCCCTCGTCTCAGGGTTTCTCCATTCATCCAGGTATGCAGTCAGATCAAGGTGGTCCCCTGCTGCCCAAGTCCCTGCTGGATCGATAACTCAATAACATTTTTTATACCCTGGCTTGTTGGGAGATGTTAACCACAGCTTTGTGTGTGTGGGACACACCTCGACAAGGCTACACAGAAATGCACCGAATGAAGATGCTGTTACCCCGCTGGTTGGCTTAATTTGCTAAACTTGTAAAATAAATGTTCAATAGGCTGTTGATTTTTACCAGGGCTTGTAATAGAAATTAGAACAGGGTAAGTGCAGGGGTAGTTGAGTTATTTAAATGGTATTGATGGCACTAAGAAAATCTTTGTGTGATTTCAGATGGAGGTGTTGCAGGAGTCCAGAATGATGATCCCAGACTGCCACCGCCGGCTGGCCGTAGCACACGCTGATCTCAGCCAGTTATTAGTAAGTAGCGCCGTAGTCAGTGCGAAGTCGAATCTTATTCCTCACACATGTAAACCAATCAATATGGAACGGAGTTATACTGAATATCTAAACGTAAATGGGTTTCAGCAAAAGAGCGGTAGATAAACCTCTTTAAACCGCTTACATCAGTTGTGTTGGCAGGCAAAAAAAAAACCAAAACAAACAAAACAAAACCTATCTATCCCAAAAGGCAACATTAAATCTACACTGTCATTTTGATTGGCCCCTTTTGGGTACAAACAAAGCAATAATTTGGTGTGAGCACGGGGGAAAAATGCCAAGATATGAGTTAAATCAAAACTAAAATTAGATTTAAACAAACTGTTGTGACTTTTGCTAACCGAACAGCTGAGCTACCACCTCATTTCTCCATATTAGGACGTGCACTGCTGTGGAGTCCTCGTGTCCCTTCAGGACTTGAGCAGATGAGGGCGAGAAGTAAACATAAGCATGCATGTCTCAGGGTCATCTCAATTAATGCAGAACAGCAGAGATGCAGCTGCTGGTGTGAGCCACACGAGAGTTGAATGCCAGGCACTGCCCCCTCTCTATCACTCACCCACACTTCTCTCTTTAGCCAGATGCACCAATTGCATTTTATTAGCAGGGCTGTCAAGTTGTAACACAACCGCACGATAACCAAAGGACATATTTATACCACCTCTTTGTTTGGAGTCTTCAAACTACTACAGAAATGCAACTTATGGAGTTGAATGGTGTCTAGATAGAAGGTGTTTGCCCAAATGTTGTTTTTTTTATGTACAGCGGCGAAAAAGACAAGCAAACCAACTTGTGTGTGTTTGTGTCTTTCAGGAAACGGAGGAGGATTTGGCAGAATCAGAGGAGTACAAAGAAGCGAGAAACGTATTGGAGTCAGTGAAGCTTGAAGGATGATTTCTGAGCTGTGTTCTGTCCTCACTGAGATCCACTGTTTAAATGTCCATTCCTTTGAAACAGATCTTTTGTTTGGAATAGTTTCTGTTTCTGATGTGATTCTGTCTTTCTGTTTACACTTAACGTCCTGCCACATGAATATACTTCTCTGTACCACACCACAAGGATAGGATTAAAAATTCTGTTTATTACAGTAGACGTCCTGAAGCGTCGTTTTTTTTTATCTTTAAAATGGGTGCTCTTGTTTCTTCCTGCTCTTAATAAGCCTAATTTCTGGTGTCTTCCCATTTGACTTGTGTAATGCTGAAGGACTGCTATTGGCTCTAACATTATAACCCCTGTCAGAAGGATTTAATTGCAGAGTATTCACCTGCTGGTATTCCTGCTCCAACAGCAGTGAAATGGATTGTGTCTTGATACCTACAATAAAGACAAGAGCACTTTGGGCAACCCTGTCAGTCAAATGACAAATGTTGGTTATGGCCATGAATGACAAAATAGACCTGCTCTGCTGCTGCTCCATCTATTACCCAAATGAGCTCAAATAACGGCACCTTGCATTAAGGCTGAGGGAGTCCTTCCTAAATAGTCATACTAATAAATGAACTCAATTGCCAGACAAATTAAGGTTACATTTGACTTGATCCTTATTTTACAGATTTGGATAATTATCAGGATCACCCCAAAGTCTCATTAGCGCCCTAATGAGGCGCTGCTACTCCGTGACATCTAGCCCGCTCCATCTCGTTAAGGAAATCGCTCTTCAATGCTGATTATTTTATTTGGAGGTATAATTATATTTCTTTCGGATAAATCACGGCCTAATCGACTCCGTACAGAGGGCAGTGGCGTTAATTGAGGCATGAGATGCAGCGGCGAGGCCTACACCTGTGCTTTAGGCGTCCAGACTGTTCACTGCTCTCAACATGGACTCACATGAAGACGAGGCTTCTCCACACAGCTCAAGCCTAAATAACCATTTACTTATTTTTCTTTTCTGCAAAATCGATTGTTTATCTCTTCAGAAATCTCTAAATCAATACAAATCAAGGGATGACTTTTTTCATGTACATCCAAAAGGCGACAGGGGTAAGTCAGCAACAAAATGCACCCTCCTTTAGTTTTACTGTTCCCATTGGACCTTGAACGCAGCCCAAGTACAGCACCGGTATGCTAATAAATTTGCTGATTTTTTCTCCTTTCTTTTCAGGCTTGTGTTTTTTCAGTTTTATTAAAAGTGACTCCTCGTCTCCACAGCGCGTGAAAATGTCTACTTTCCACTCAGATGCACCGCATTAACTTGCACGGGGCGAATTTGTTTATTTTTTTATTTACTTGCTGCTGGATAAGATTGATGTAAGCGTGTTAGTGGGATGCGAGTGAGAAGAGTGTGGTGCGTCTCCAAGTCTGACTTAGGCCCACGGCAATTAGGCTATAGACAGCAGTAATCGACCTATTTATGTCGGTAACATATAAAAGAGTGAGTGCAAAATAAAATTGAAATATGGCATAAAATTCTATTCGTTATAGGCTACACAAGTTATCTGCCAAACCAAATAACACAAAAGCAAATGAAGTTTATCTGAAAAGGCAATTGTGAAAATTCTGTAAATAAATAAATGAATAAACGGAAATTGTTGTAGCCTTAAGTGCGACAGCTTGTGCGTCCTGACACCTCCCGGTCCTTTGTCTCTTGTTTGGGTTAAATATGAGCCGCTGCGCCGAGAGGAGTCATTCACTTGTGTTTGTACAGCTATAAAAGCAGCGAGCTATTGAAAAGTCGTAAAACGAAACGCGCGATCCATCATCCCTGGATGGAGACCGCACAATGTGATTATTTGGAATGATTCTTATGGTTTGACACGGAGAGCAAACAGCTGAGCGAGCAAAAAAAAAAAAAAAAACACACACACCGGGGCGATATATTTAAAACATTACAGACTTGTGCGAGTATTTCAACTGGCTACGAGCAGACAGAGTTAAACAAACGGTGGCATCATGACCCACTTCTCCTCATAAAAAAATGGCAACATCTGAAATATTAAAGCTCACTTTCTTACATCCTCCTAATGACCTTCTCATAAAAGCGCGCCGCCCTGATGCAGAAACAATCTCCGTGTCCACCTCCTCGTTCTTCTTTACGCACACGCGCTGGAGTCTGCTGCAGATCCTTCCGAGATAGACCCCCGCGCTCATCTCCATCCAGCTCTCCATCTATACATAGCTCCCAGATTGCGCACAGATAAAAGATGAGTGAGGCAATTGGTGTCTGGATGGATGAAATGAGGAAAAAAAAAAAGAAGCCAAACAAGCATTCGGCGTTCACGCTCGGACGCCTCTTTTGTGCCACTTTTTACGCACAGGATAAATAAAGCTGCTTTCTCCAAACGCCCTGACTTCTGTTTCAAACGTGTCTCCATTGTGTTCTATGAGAAGACAGACTGGAAAGTTTCAGTCTAAATAATTTGCTCAGATGGGCACTATGATTGTAAGCCTGTGCATCACATATATACTGAATTATGCCTTTCATTTGGCCACATATTTACAACAAGCCCCTCCTTTTCCTGACAGTTCGACCCTAATACTCGTAAATTACCTCTAATTTATACTGATTTCACCCTGATATATTTGCAGTAAAAGCGTATAGATCTGCCACTAATTACATAAAAGCCTAATGGCCTTGAAAATTGGTCTGCTTGGGATTGAATAAAGTTTGTTGTGGGAAATAAAGCTCGTATTAAGGAGAGGTCTATCACCGCGGGCACCTAAAGTTGACTGAACGAAAAAAAGGCCACGGTGCACTTCCCAGAATTCAGCTGGATGCTGCTCATCGTCTCTTGTTCAAAGCTGATGGACCCCGCTCTAAAAACGAGTGGCCAGGAGCACGCGCAATTAAACAAATATTGTGGTGATCCAACATTTCTTGAACTGCTCAAAGCGCGCGCACAGATATTAAATCACGTTATTTTATTGGATGTAATTTGGAAGAGAAATCAAAGCCAATTACAAGAATGAGGAGGAATGAACTTGTGGATGTGGGAGGGGGCGCGGAGGGGAGGTGAGGGTGCCTGAGGTCTCGGGCTAAAGCTGACATACCTCAGGCTTCAGCTCTGATTGGTCCTTCGTTTGGAGAAGCTCATGGGTTCATTCCGTTGTTAAGCGCCTCCCCATTTCTCTAAACTACATTATAATGCAACAGACCTCCCTTTTAACCACAAACCGAATTTGCTTTCATTTAGGCCATATATATTTCTTAAATAGGTTAAAGTCATAGAGATTTTTTTGGAATAGCATTTCGCCCTGGAGCGGTGCGCAATGCTATCTCATGCCGACCTCCTGGATGCTCGCCTCGGTGAGTTATCATCACCAAACTCCGGTCTTCAACTCTACTGTAAGCTGGAGGCACTTCTCATCTTAAATCAAGCTTAGAAAATTGTCAATTTGCTCCTTATATTCTCTTAATTTGACTCGAGTAAACCAAACTGGCTTAATTCATTGGAAAAGTAATTATTATTATTATATTAGGTTACGGCGTAATTTGATTTAACCGTTTTCTAAGATCTCAATGTAATCGAAGAGAATTAAGAGTATTTAAGGAGCAAATTGTAATGTGCATGCTGTAGTGTGTCCTGGATGTGCTGCTCGATTTTTGTTCTGTTTGTTGAAATAATATGGAATTACTGGTGGTTGGATTAATGCATGTGAAACTCTGAATAACCCGTTTTTTCTGCATTTATAGCAACTCTAGCTAGATACTTGGATACTTGCTTGGATTGCTGATACATTCTTGAAATACCAGATGAAACGCTAAAAGCCTTTATTCTGAATAGTCTGAGTTTAGGAGTCAGGATGTGTCTAACGCCTGTGTTTCTTCCCGTAGAGCCGCTTTGCTCACTGCTCGCTCTCATCTCCACTGCTTTTGTGCGCAGGGATGAAGGACGCGGCTGCCGAGCTGCTGGGGCATAGGGACGCGCTGAAGTGCCGGCTGCCTGACCCAGGCCACTCCGGGGAGCTCGGTCCTGGAGCGGACGGTGTGGAGGGTGCTACGATGCTCCCAGGTGACGACATCAGCGGCGGCGCTGGCGCCACGGCGGGTCCAGTGAACAACAAGGAGCAGGACAAGCCCCAGCAGCAGCAGAACAGCGGCAGCAACCAGAACCAGTCCGCAAGCCAGACCCAGAAACAGAAGCGCCACCGCACGCGCTTCACGCCCGCGCAGCTCAACGAGCTCGAGCGCAGCTTCGCCAAGACGCACTATCCGGACATCTTCATGAGAGAGGAACTGGCGCTGCGCATCGGCCTCACGGAGTCCAGAGTTCAGGTATGGTGTCCACACCTCGGGATTTGGAACAGCGTTATTCTGCTGCTGTGGAAAAATGTGTGAAGGTCCAATGTGTCCAGCTGTGCGTAAAACCCACTTTGGTTAAAGCTAAATATATTTAGTGTAATGTATTCGATATAACTCATCTCAAAAGACACCGATTGACACATTTATTACACTTAAAAACTAGTACTTGAAAATGCACAAACCCTTGTAAATACATTTAGTGAATATATGAATCGCACAAATAAGAGCGGGCAGTGATATGGTCATTTCATGTAACAGTAACTAACACTGACCTTTATAATTCATAATTGTAAAGAATATACACAGATTATTTCTCAAAAGTGTTAAAAGTAGTGCAATTATTTCACGTGATTTTATTTGGGCTAAAGGCTAATACAAAGAACAGGAGAACAGTTTAACAATAAAATTATGAAAAATGTTTTAAGAAAATGAACACAATATCACAATGGTGCAAATGACTTTGTGCGGCACTATATTGTAATTGTTTCAGGTAAACTGTAAACGTATTAAGATTACTTAATAATAATGAAACCGAAATGTGATCTTTGTAAGAGCATTATAGAAAATGAAAAAAGAAAACAACAAAACAACAAATACAGCAAACAACATCACACAAAATGAATTTCAGTGATTTATTAAAATTAGATTTCAGCTTTTATCTAAAATAACACACATTATAAATTTGATACTTTAAGAAAAAAACTGAGAGAAAAATATATATTTTGAGCTGAAGTGATTCTGAAGACACGCCTGTTGACTCGGCGAACACTATTCTGTAGGCCTATGTCTCTCTATTTTAGGATGGTTGTACTGCTCATACAGTTTGTGTGATATTGGCTACTGCTGTAGTTCACGAGATGTGTGGGTTTGTATAAACACGTCTTGTGCTCATATCAGTGACATTTATGGAAATATCATAGGCCATATTTTCATCAGGGGCTTAATGTCGCCTCTTAATGTTTGTTATGTCAGCAGAAATACAAAAAGGTCCCTCTTGTAAACAATAGCGCGCATTAAGAGCCGTGTTCTTTTTTAACCACAGCTCGTATACTCATTCATGAAATATTATTGGGCCACTGAACGTCCACTGCGTTTATGGAAATGGTTCAGAAACAAACCCAGATGTGTCCGAACCTTGTCACGTATGTGAGAGCCACAAGCTCTGCACCAGAGCGCCACAAGCCGCGGCGGTATTTGTGGAGTGTAAAGCCTACGAGGATGGATTTTACGGCTGGGCACGCGGCTGGACGCGCGGCGGAACAGAGTGAGATTGTCCCGTTCTTCTTACCGCGCGCCACGTTCTCAAACAAATCTCCACATTAATCATCGCGTGCGCTCCAAGCAAAGCCAGTCTCCCAAGGACTGCGCCAATAAACACCATTTGTCACAACAACAGCAGAGACAGCGCGTCTTTATTACCTGCGTGGCCACAGAACAGCAGAAATATAGGCAAGCCTACACCTTCACTGTTACCACCCAAAGATTAAAACATGTAGGCTAACATAACAGGTACATAACATGCTGTAAACCACAGTGAATGGGGTTACTATCAATAATAATAATAATAATAATAATAATAATAATAATAATAATAATAATAATAATAATAATAATAACAATAATAATTACAATGATAATGATAATGATGATAATAATAATAATTTCCTCTGGTCTGTCAGGTTTGGTTCCAGAACCGTCGCGCCAAATGGAAGAAGCGCAAGAAGACCACCAACGTGTTCCGCGCGCCAGGCACGCTCCTGCCCACGCACCACGGCCTGCCTCAGTTTCCATCGGCCGCCGCAGCCGCCGCCGCCATGGGCGACAGCCTGTGCTCATTCCACGCCAATGACACGCGCTGGGCCACGGCCGGGATGCCGGGCGTGTCGCAGCTGCAGTTGCCGCCCGCGTTGGGCCGCCAGCCTGCCATGGCTCAGTCCTTGTCGCAGTGCAGTCTGGGAGCGGGGCCGCCGCCCAGCTCCATGGCTCTGTCCAACATGTCGTCCAACGGCTCGGGCCTGCAGTCCCATCTGTATCAGCCCACGTTTCCCGGGATGGTGCCCGCCTCGCTGTCAGGCCCTACCAATGTCACGGGCTCCCCGCAGCTGTGCAGCTCCCCGGACAGTGACGTCTGGAGGGGTACGAGCATCGCGTCGCTGCGCCGCAAAGCGCTGGAGCACACAGTGTCTATGAGCTTCACCTAGTCCCCTACGGCCCCACACAAGACCTCCTTCACGAGACCTTCAGTGTACTCAGCCTGACCCTGACCCAGTCCAGGCCCAGACCAGGACCACCCCACTGTTCCTCTGAGCGACCAATCACAGAGGCCGGGTCTGTGAGGAATAGGGCTGTTCATATTTATTGTTTCGCATGTAGCCTATGACAATTATTTATTGGTCTATTTAAATTAACTTATTGCTTTGTTTAGTATTTTATTTATTCGGCACAACCCTCGCTGTTTGTTGCGAGGCTCTCGTTTTTGGTGGCAACTTTAAAAATACAAAACTAGGTCCAAATCCCTTTCAACCTGCTGCACAGCATACCACCCTAAGGGCCATGCATGCGCAGCGTGTGCACTGGACGCGCGTGGACGTTTAGAAGAGGGATGTGGACTCACTGGTCCGGACTAAGACCCGAACTGTTCCTGATGTACGCTGTTGTAGGATGTTTGTAGGAGTTCTATCATTGGTCACTTTGTGAAAACTTTTGTTGACATTTTGTCTGTGTTTCACCTCTGCTTTATTCAGTGTTTTTCATGAACATGTTTATAAAAAGTGTAAATTATTCAATAAAAATCATTTCAATTACGCCACTTATGGAATCAGCATTTCTTTTTGTTTTATTAAAACAAAGAGACCAAAATGATGGTCCATCTTGAGGTCAAAAGGCTAACTCCTGCATCATGTCCAACTATATTTCATCAGGTTTAGGGTTGAATTCTTCAGATTTTGGTCAGATCTCGGCTGTGATTGGCTAAAGACTATTCACCACAAATGTGTAGCCCATGTTTCGTTTCATTTCAAAAGTATAGCTACAGTAGCCTATAGCCTTAAGGTTTTGTGAGGTTAAATATAGCATCACATAAGCCTAATAATAACTAAACAACCAAATTCATTTTTATCTGAGTCCTTGACACAATTGGTTTCCACAAGGCCAGGGCAAATATAAAACAACAAAACAGAAGATTTATCATCCATTAAAACAAATAATTGAAATACTGATTGAAATATAAAATACTGCACTCACTGCACTATTCAGATAAGAATAACGTAGAGTAAAATTACTTTAAAAATGGGTCTTTATTAAGTCAAAAAACAAAAATATAATATTTATGCCTCATTTTATCTTCAAAGCATTATGAGTTATTGCATATTACTTTCAAGGCAAAGGACGGTTTGTACGGTGGACTTGTGTTCATCATGTAAATTATTTACTGAGTATCTTTAATGCACCATGTGGCTACTCTATCAAAAAGACAAAATGGATGAGTATTAAACAATCAGTATTATTACACATTTCCCTTACAATTTATCCAGTTTTCTTCATTGTGTATATTCACACCAGAGACAACCGCTCAAATTAAAGCCAGTCGTCTAGCATTAAACCTCCACACAAAAATATTATCGTCATGTTTATTTCACAGCCTCTTTTCACAAACTTTAGTGATGCCACTGAACGTTCACACTGGTGTTTGTCATTTATTTTGGCACAAGATCATATCTTTTAACTAGATCTTTGTCATAACATATTTAAACTTAAGCTCAGACATTGCATCCTTTTAAACAGCTGTAGCTTGGATCAGCCTCCTGTTGCTCTCTGGCCTCATGTATTGGAGCTAAGATGCATCACTCCACATCTGTAGTGTACACCACCCTCAGTGCTTTCTTTTAGTCTCTTTCACTGTTGTTATAAAACAGAAAATCAGAAGTTATTAACCTACAATCGATTCTTTTACATTATTTTTTAAAAATGATCCGGGTTAAGGCAAAAATTGTGTACATTTTTGTGCTCTAGTCTTTCTCATTTATAATATTATAATAATGTCTGTAACTTTGGGGGCGGGAAAGCACAGGGATTAAGATTTTTTGCAGTCTCCCGACAGATGTGAAATAATATTACATAAATGTAATAATTTGTTTCACTATGAGCCAGGTTAATTAGTTTGTGGAAATGGGTAACCTATTTCTTATTGGGTAATTTGTCACACGCTGACGAGGTAGCCAATCAGTGACCCTGCTGTTGGTGGGATCATTTCTCCCAGAATGCTGTGCAGCGAGTGTGTCGCAGAAAATGTGAGAGCAAGCCAATGTTTACCTCCTATTTATTCCGCACAAATAAATGAAATCAGTCAATAAACCATCCAAGGGTGAATATGGCTTTCTCTATCTGGGATTATGAATGAGGGCTCATTAATTTTCCTGTGTGTGTGTGATGTGTGTTGGGTGTGTATTTGTGCGTGATAAAATGCATGTTTGGACATGCATCTTGTGTTCATGTGCACATACAGTAGTTGTGTCTAGGGTAGAGCCTGCTCGTATTTGCATATACTCATAAATATGCATGGTTTTGATTAAAAATCAAACAAATTGTTGCAAAGGTGTGTTAACTCTAATAATATACCAAACAAAAGTAATTGTCTACCATAAAACAGCCATCAGTTTTGGTGCTAACCTGATCCAAATCACTTTTCTGAACACAGCTCCTGCTAAAACTAATAGAATAAAAAGACTGGCAGCAGAGGTGGTGGAAAATGAGTGTAAAAAGACAGCCATTTTTTTCCTGCTAAAGAAAGTACAGTTTTGAAGGCATGTTTACCTTTTTTTGCACCATTGTTCAGCTCGAGTGAATTTCTATCATTATTAAAACCAATAATAAATTAATAAATAAGTAATTTTGGTGCAATATTCACAGTATTCTGTACTTCTAAAAATAAAGAAAATGGCTAAAACAGACAATTTTGTGGTGCATGCAAATTTTTGTACTTGCAGAATTGCCCTATAAAATCCAACCAGAAAGACTTCTTAAGTCGTCCAGGCCCATTTATCTTATTATACTCTTAAAGATTGTGTGTGTTACAGGTATGTTGGTGGCTTCACATCCTAGTTATGACTTCATGACTTCATGAGAAGTTTAATTCTATTTGACAGCCAGAGTCTAGCAGTGTCTTGGCGATTGTTATTCCAGATGGTGCCAAGAAAATTCCATTTGAAGGTTTTATTAATTTTCGTTAAACCGGAGAGGTTGGCCAATGCTGTCTAAGCCTGTGTGTGACAGCCCTGACTGACATCTCGCTACTCCCTCCATTTGTCATTGTTTGAAAAGGTCTTAATTGTATTACATGCAAATGAAGAGATTTGATTTTTGTCCATTATCTATTCATAAGAGAAAATGAACAGAACATTAGTGGGTCACCAGATGAGTGAGCGAGGGGCTGGGGAGGAGACAGAGACCGAGTGAAAGAGAAGGAGAATTTTACTCTACTGAATGGTAAAGTCTACCATGTTTAAAAACTGTAAATAATTCTTTAGTGTCATAGGGTTTTTATATTCTATATATTGTATAACAAGGCTGGTAATTATTATAAGACTGAAACAAAGCAATTAGAGTCATGCTGTGTCAAATCAAAGTGACAGAAAACTGAATACATTCACGCGCCTGAGTCTGCTCTTTGGTGTATTACTGGTCATTACATTGCAATTGTATAATATAATAAACTACAATATACAGTTAGTTATACAAGGGCCAAGTCCTTTATAAATATTTATTATTTATGATTAGATCATCCACCAATATTTATTGTTTATTACAATATGTAGGTACCATATTACATTATAAAATGTACTTCATTTAAATGGCTTAAACAAGGACTAAGCTAGGACAAAGCCCAGGGTTCAAGAAATCTCTAAGACTCACTTCACACCACTTAAGAAAGCCAGAGTACCATCAATGCTTCTCCTCCACAGTTTGAGAACCCCTGGTGCAGGGCATATGTGACATGACTGTATTACCACTGATTGCATCAACGATGAGTGTGGGATAATAAGGACATTGAACTTCCTGGCTGCTAGTAATTCTCAAAAAATGTTGAGAGTGAAGTAATAAAGACAATGCAAAAGAATAAACCCTATTATCATCTTATTTTTAAACTATTATTAGATGCTAATGAAGGAGTCAGATATCTGCAAAAACAGCATGCATTCTGACACAGAGCTGTCCTGCTGCTGTCTAATGCCTTTGAGTGTGCGTTCTGAGCACAGCTGTGGTTTAGATTGCACTGGCCACTGTAGGTAAAGCAGAATACAGTGGAAGCTTGATGAAGAGGGACAGTGAAGTGTGTTGGTCAGGAATGAGCCTCTCTCTTGTACAGGACCTCAGCCCATAGCCAGGGAGGCGGCCAGTTATTGAAAACTGTTGTTGGTCCATTGTTAAATTACAGCTTAATTCCTTTTCGATCATCATAACCATTTGTTTTCCTTACAGGTGCAGATACTGGGATGAGAACAGGCACAGGAGAGGAAGAGGGCCCAGTCAGGGCTTTTATTCTGTTATTTGCGGTTTGTCTTTAATGCTGTGATTGTTTTGATGACCACAGCATCATGACTTCACCTCTTCGCTGATTCCAGTCATTGGTCATATCTGACATGTTGTCTCCTCCAAACCAAGGCCACTGCTCTGAGGAGCCACATACCAACGTTTTCCTCTTACTTCTTCCCATTTTTACATCCAACCTCTTTCAAACTCCACTTCTTGTTCTTGATTTTAAACTATAATTTTACCTTTTTTATCGTGAAGGATGAGTCATTTTAATCAATTTTAGTTGTTGCAGCTAACATTGCATTTCACGGTTTACCATAAAGCAGTAATGGTCCCTTCAAAGCAGAGCGACTGGAAAATCCACAACCATCTTACTGAATGAAACCTATAACATATGCCTAATAAAACATATTATCCTTTAAATGCAATCATATTGTGTGTGTCCATATAGCAATGCTTTAAACTGCATTGCCTGATGTAATTTGGATTAATGACTCATAAAATAATACCTCACATTTGACCAATTAATGCAGATCCTTAGATACAGAGCTTCACCTACTCCCCTATCTAAAACCCATTCACTCCACCTGAACCAATCCCTCTCCCTAACCCTCCTCCTTTCTCGAGCTGCCCTTGAGCTTTTCTATTACCGCATGGAAAGCACCTCGCAGCCCCTGACAAGCGCGGCGGATCAACACTAAATCAGAAATCAGTGCCAGCCGCAGATCTGAGCCACCATGAAGGTCACAGGCCCTACACCGTGTGTCGTCTCAATCGGAGGAGCACAAGAAACAGCCCAGCTGATCTGTGGATCTGTGTGTTGATATGGAGTGCATACAAAGGGAAATGGTTGTAGAATATACATGAAAATAAAAATCTACATCATTACTCTAATAGTGGCAAGGAAGGGCAACAATAACTAACCAAATAAGAGATATATAAACCAGAAGTAGCTGTAAATGCAATTACTGTGTCTTATAATTTTGAGTAATACTATTAATGTAACTAATATCAAACATATATTGTTATATCAAACATACTGTAAAGATCTGTGGCTTTCAGGTTCAGGTTTCAGGTCTGTGGCAGTCTTAGATCTCATGGGATTGTTACACACTGCCATCCAGCGGCCAAATCGATAATAACAATCAGTGAAATACAATAGGCCTGTTAATACAACAGCAGATACAGCAAAATAAAAGTAAACATTGTAAGTAAAAAGGATTGAAACGTGTATTTCATAGTTATCGTTGTATCCATGTAGATTAAGTAACATGCTAGTGACGTCCATTTAAAAAATTACTCAGTCTGTATGAATCTTGCACCACAGCAGCTTCCGTAGTTTGAGTCACATGAATGGTTTGTTGTGGTCCTGGCTGGGTGAAACTGCCTATTTCTCAATATTTATGTTCCTTACTACATTTTTAACTATAAGATAGGGGTATTGCATTAGAGTGAACTGGTAATTTGAATAAAATGAACGATGCTGTTGGAAAACTGAGCGATATTACTCTCCAGTGAACGCGGTTTTGTTTTTGTTCCGTTTACGTCCATTTCTGGTAAGGTAAATGACAGTCGTCTTTTAACAGGCGCTAACTAGCCTGTTTGCTTCCGTATTCATTTCTCTAAAATTCGACTTATTTTTTCGTTTTGTGCGCATTTAAACATGCATTGTCTTACATTTTCATCCAGTCGATAGAGGACGCCATGTTAAGGTGGATCCTTGGAGGTCGTGAAGCTCAGGGCTCAGTGGAGGTGAGGCTTACATTAAAGATCATCACGGCTAATGTGTTTGTTCCATGTTCTCCTTTGTCTTTCTTTTTTTTTTTTTAAACCTATTCTACCCTCTTGTGTAAAATTGGTAAAACCCCCAGAGTTACTTGCCTCGCTATTTTCTTTCTTGTGTCTGCAGAAAAGCCCCGTGTTGTGCATTGGAGAGGAACAGCCCCAAAACTGCTTCACTGAGCTGCAGGTGCTAAAAGGACATTTTGACATTGTTCGATTTCTGGTGCAGATTGATGACTTCAGGTAAGCAGAGCAGCCCCTCTCCCCCTCCTATCCGAGGCCCCCCCCTCTAACCTCTCTCCTCTCTACCCTTGGCTGGCCCCTATAGTTGTGTGATTGGCAGGAGATCCTCACATACAGAAAACTTACAGAGCATGACAAGAGCCCAATCATGACTACTGTGTTCCTGCAGTACAGTGTCTTTTAATACTGTCCATACTCACACAGACATATATAAGGGGCTCGCACCTGATCCTCTCTGCTCTGGTTTGTCTGAGCATGCTGCACACTGCTATGGTACAGTGGCTCTGCATAAGTCTTCAGATAGGGATTTCAAAAAAAAGAGTGTGTGTGCATCTGTAAAGAGGAGGGGGTAGACTTCACGCCTGGTCACCTCTAGGTCTCCTCCAGTAATAATCTCCTCCTCTGGGTGCCGTCCCCTCCACACACAGGTCCACAGACGGGGGCAAAGGCCAGAAAATTCTCTCTAGATTGCTTTTAAAGTCCGAAAATGTATCCTGGACAGTTCCTCTCTTTTCATTTTATCTCTCTGTTTCATCCTCTCATCCTTTCTGTTGATTTTGAGAATTGCTTGTGTGGATGGTTGAGGGCAGAGGGTAAGTTAAGGTGCTAAGCCTCAGGACAGATGTTTTTAAGGTTTCTCTGGTGTAGCAGGGCATATGGGAAATGACTTCTTGCCCAGATAGAGATTGCCTTTGTGCATCTGACACGGCTCAGAGATGAGACCTGTCACATATCTGGAGTGGTGTCTCTGTCGTGTATGACAAACATGCCATGTTTTCCAGATGTGCCTCTGCGGGAGACGATGGCCTTGTGTTGGTGTGGAATATTGAGGTAAGGTGTGGAATACTGAGGCTGTTAATATGTCACTGAAAATACATTTTACATGAGTTACTGTCTGGATATCCTTGTTTCCTTTCTTTAGACAGGAGAGAAGCTGCAGGAACTGAGGGGGCATTTGCAGCAGATCACTGCCATAACCACTTTCAAATGCAGCAATGCACTCACAACCCACACCTTGCTCATCACAGCCTCTTCAGACCGAAGCCTTAGTGTATCTTTTTATCAACAATAAAAAAAAATACACATTTTTCTCTATATTATCTGTTTATTTCACCTTGACTTTTTGAATCAGCTGTGGGACCCTGACACAGGTAACAGGGCTCAAACCATTTCAGATCTTCAGTCATCTGTCAAGGTAAATTACAACTGATATTGATGTATAATCGTAAATGCCATGCACATATATATATAAAGTAAGTTTTCTTTTCATAATGCTAACAATGCAGTGGCCGGATTAAAAGATTTTGTACATCTTTCAGTGTCTACTAGTGTTGGAGCGGTTGTGTTTGTGGCTTTCTGGTGGAGAAGAGCTATGTGTTTGGAACAAAGACTTTCAGCTGCAGTGTCATCGGCCTAACCACAGTGACACAGGTGAAGGGCAATGGAGAATCTACATCATACAATGGTCACACGTCAGTAACATTTATACAAACATTGTTTTGTGTTTTTTACTTTTCTGCAGGAATTAGTGCTTTGATTGAGCTGCCCAAGAATTGTATAGCAGCTGCCATGGATAAGGAAATAGGTAACAAACGATCCTAGTCAAAGAAAACAAAACAAAAGTGTTATAGTAATTGGTTCAATTTTCTATTTTTTCTTTCTTTTGCAGTGATCTACAGATTAACCGTCTCTACGGACTCTTCTCTGTCTCTGTCTGAGATCCGCTGCTTGTCTAATCATAGAGACCAGATTCGAGCTCTTATAAATGTCAATGGTAAGCCTAGGCTGGAAAAATCAAACTCAGCCCCACTTTACTTTGTTACATGTTTCGCTACCTGCTTATCTTTCTTAGACAACATGTTTGCCAGTGGGTCCCATGTGGGTGAGCTCATACTTTGGGATGCCATTGAGTGGAACATTCTGGCCAATGAACACATCCTGTGGGAAGAGTCACAAAGTGCATCTGAAATTCGAATGGGTTCTTCTAAACCCAGTGAGATGTCCATTCAGCATCTTAGCACCAATGGAAAGGTAAGGATGTGCCCGTCAATATTTTTTAAATGAACTTTTCCTTTGGATTAAATGAATGTGTTTTTCCCAGCTTATCCTTGCAGCTGTGGGTAGTGGTCTGTATGTGTACAGTGTTCTGACAAAGACTGTGGTGGCTTACAGAAAAGTTGCTCATGACTCCAACGTTTTACACACCATGCTCTTGTCTGACAGGTGATGAAAGAATTTCTTAACTTTCTTACTGCTTAATAAAAGCAGTCAGCTTTTATTCTATTCTATTCTATTCTCATTTCTAGGGAAGTATGTCTTATGGTGAATAAACTTTAGTCTTTTTTAGTGAGCTGATGTCCTGCTCTGAAGATGGTAGTGTGAGGATGTGGGAGATCCAGGACCTGCCGTTGCCTGCTGAACCTGCCTCTGCAGGTAAGACAAAGAGCACAAGCATGTTCAGAAACATCACAGCATCATTTCATAAATGTAGCAGCTAACAGGACAGATTGGTACTATTTTAATGTACAAATCAAACATGCATGTATTTTTATATCTTTTGAATTATAATTTTTATCCACACTAGAAATATTTTGTAATAATACACATATATGTATATTTTGCACATCAATGTGCTCAACTCAGCTAATTTCCCTCTTTCTGCAACATATTCCATGCATAAGGTGCAAGGTGGACAAAGGCCCTTTTTCCCAGTTTAGTATGGGCATATGGAACAGAAAGCAACAAATGATTTTGTGAACGAAGAGATTAAGAATCAGCACTTCTCAAATGTAGGTAGGCAGTAGTCTAAGTATTGCCATATATATGAAAGTGTACCGATGACTCACCCTTGGAGTGGCCAGAGCAGGCCATTGCATCCGAGAATATAACTCACAGTGGTGTGTCATCGCTTTACAATTAGTTATGAATCTCAGAGAAGCATAATAAACAGTTTGTAGACATTGAGCAGAAGCATTCTGTTCATGTTTGGTCTGGTTGCTCTTAGTGCAAGGCAGCAAAGAGTTGTTGTAAATAGACCTTGTCCAAAGAAGGCTGTATCTCACTCGACATATTCTTTCTGATCTTACCATACTGTTTCACAATCTTGTTTTTGAGGTTTTTTTGGGATGTTGACTTTTGGACGGTCAACTAAACAGACTAGTCCTCCATCAAAGAAGGTTCTGGATGTCCCTAACCTCAAGATGCTAGAGCTGATAGGCGATCTGATTGGCCACTCTGGAGCCGTTCAGGTGAGTTATTAGAGAATTATATTTTTACTCCTTCAAGAAACTTTAAAAATACAAAAAATACATCAGATTTATGGGTCTTTTACAGATGTTTATGAGCTTAAAGGAGAATGGTTTAGTAACATGTTCCACAGACCACCTGCTGATTTTGTGGAAAAATGGGGAAAGGCAGTCCCGCCTTCGCAGCCTGGCACTTTTCCAAAAACTGGAGGAAAATGGTGGCCTTTGACCTTGCATCTGAGTCTGCTGCTTTTAAAAATAATCTAATGTCAAGAGGTTCTTCTGATGTCTGTGATGATGCTGTTTACTTGTAATAATTTGTGAATGCACTGATGGCTGTGGTTTGCATGTGATCATTTTGTGGATCTAGTTGTGCCTTTTTTAAAAAAATTAAATAAAGACTATTTAATATTTATTACACAGTCATTTTCCTGACTTTTAATGCTGTACTCCTGCTACAACACCCCTCTCAAATATGCTTTTTACAACACATCTGCAGCAAATTCTTAAATTGAAAAGTTGTGCTGTTTACTCCATGTCGCCACCATGTTCTCCTCATTTGTGGTTTCACTATGCTAAGAAGAACAACACAGAAACAAAACATTATATACGTAGTACATGTTTGGAATTCAAAGCTTTATTTTAAATAAAATGAATCTTTTGAATATGCAGAAGTAATTGTTTTTATGTGGCCATTTACAGTCAGTCAACTACACCTTTGTGTTAAGTGTAACTACATTCAGCTGTCAATGACTATTTTTGCTTTTATATTCCACTAACACCCTGTCTCAATATATCTCTTATTATTCATAGATATTCATACGTTTTTGGAGCTCTTAATATATACAAATCAAGTAAACATTAATTAGAAATGGCTGTATGTGCATGTGAATGACAAATAGCTTTTATGAAATAATCCAAGATAAAGTGGCTTTAAAAACCTTTTACAAAGTGGCATTTTAATTATTGGAAGTGATTATTGCTAACTTTCTGCTATTAACGTAATGCTCCACCATGAATTAATATATTTTTTTAAATTAGGGAAAACTTTTAATTGTCTCTCACAATACAATTGTATGATTAACAGAAAACATCATAATAAGACATTATGTTCCATATAGAACAAAATACATAAGAAAAAATTGAAGTGACTTAAGTTCATAAGACATTGAAACTCTTTCGCACACACACTGCTGTTTCCATGGCCAATCGTTGTATTTATAAAATAGGTTGCACTGTAAGGTAATAACATTGCCGCAGAATTGGCACATTGTCTGCTGCTAGCTGTAAGTGATGAAGGCATATCTTGACATAAGCTTGACTCATCTGCTCTAATCAAGACCATCACATTCCAGTCACACCGCTCACAGAAAAGGCATGTCAATCAGAAAAATGTAAATTGTCTTCATGAATAGAAATCTTCATTATCAACTAGCAAAAATATTTATTCATCATCTGTAATAGCAGTCGTGAAACATTCAGAGTTGGAGTCGTGTTTCAAGTCAATGTAGAAAAATTCAAATCTCATCAGTATTTTGGAAATCATCCCTGCAACACATAA
Source organism: Rhyacichthys aspro (assembly GCA_036850595.1). Classification (NCBI taxonomy): domain Eukaryota; kingdom Metazoa; phylum Chordata; class Actinopteri; order Gobiiformes; family Rhyacichthyidae; genus Rhyacichthys; species Rhyacichthys aspro. The sequence continues at coordinate 16,428,260 of CM072159.1, forward strand.
CAGTCAAAGAAGAACAAAAAAGAACAAGCAGTTTGTGTGTAGTGCAAAGCAAAATGATATAATAGCAGATAATGAAATTCAGCAGGGACATTAGGTAGTTTACAGTGTGATGCAACAATAGCAGGCCTACACATTGAGACATGGCAGGATTAAGGCGTTGATAAATATCTGAATCATCAAAAAACTACAGCTTTATAAATACACTTAACATGGACAAGATCAGCCTCTTGAAATCAGGAAGTGAAAAATAAATAGATGATCCAGCCGTACCTGATTATTCTTTTAAATGCAATCTAATATCAGGACCATGTGGTGACACCATAATAAACACTGATAGACCAAAACTGTTACAAACAACAGAAATGAACCTGTCCCATAACGTTTCTGTGTAACCTTTCTTTAACACATTTGTATGGCTTTTTTGTTTTTTGATATAATTATAAAATCTGGATGCTTTTTCTGAACAGATGACCTAAGTATAAGGCACCTGTAACAAACTCTCTGTGCCTTTGGTAAATACTTCAATACTGTGCGTTCCCATACCTAACAATGTCTTTTACCATCAGTCCAATGTCAATTAATCCCATTGTTTTTAGTGCTTTTCAATATTATTCCACCTTCATCAAAGTGCTCTAAAAAGCAGTAATGCATTTCTATTATGCATTAAAAGGACAACAACACTGTGTCAACATTGAAATATTTAAGTACTATTTAAATAAAAGCTGACTTTAATGAGTCTTTGTGTTTTCTTTTCTCACTTGCATTATTTTCTTCAAACATGACTCCGATTTCATGTCCCATTGCAGTGCAACACTAACATATGACCACCAGAGGGCAAGCATGTTCTGCAAGCCTTGAAGTCTGACTGCATGATGCACTATGGCTAAGATACAATGGAGTACTATTTTAACACAGTCTTTAACAGATTAGCAGCACACAGACTACCATTTCCACAATGTCACACTGCAATAAATCCCAAAATCTATCTCAAACGCTACTTTCACATCAAGACGGAGACTGTGACAGAGAATGCTTGGACTGTACTGTACATGTTTTAGTGAATTATAGCACGCGTCTACAGTTTGTGTTCTGTCTTTGGTGAAAATTTCACCTATATCTAATAAAGCTCTGATACAGTGCATTGGGATCTTCCGTGCGTTCCTTTTATTTTGCTACATAATCTTTAACTTCCTGTCTTTTCATAGGCTGCACCTTTTGTCTCTGGTCCCTATTGTCAGACAAACTGCCCGTTCACTCCGTTAATATACAGTATTAACCACTGCCAAGAGTTTCTACTTCTCTTGCACTGTTACAGCTTATAGTACTTGTAGTAGCTGAGCACCTTCATAAGTTGGCAATTTGGAAATGATAACTTAAGATGTCCCTGGATTTGGTCACCATCTTGCTTATAACAACTCTAGCAAAAATGAGTGCATGAAAAGCTATGTTAATGTCACTGATAAAAAAAAAATTAAAAAAGGAGCTTTATGTCTTGATTGGTTAAAGTGCAGGTTCAGGTTCTGGAGTGTTCTGTATGGATTGTCGGGTGAGCTGCAAGGTCCACATTCTGTTGTTGAGTTTCTTAAAATTAATAAGGGCCAGGGGCCAGAACAGAGAGTCAGTGGGGACCTCTGTATGGAACTTATTCTCCGCTGGCAAATGCAGACATGAACTGAGACTCAGATCTGAGATGGAGCCAGTGTCTTAGTGCTCATCAGTCTGAGTCCCAGCTTCAGGCTCCTCAAGTGTCCATGGCACATAAGTCTATCCAATCACAGCTGAAGAGACTTGCCCCTCCCACTCCGGGTCAGCAGAGGCTGGTCAAGAAGGAGGAGGAGGACGCAGACTCTTGCACTTCATCTCGTCCAAACTTTTCCAGTATTTGTAGTTCTCCGCCAGGTGTTCCATGAGACCAGGCAAGCTCGCAAAGGCTGAGCGCAAAAAGAGACAGAAGGGTTAGTTTTCATTTGAGTCAAAATTTCCCAAACTATACATATTACCCTCTACCCTCCGATTTGAGTTTGTGTTGTTCATGTAAAGTGGCTGATGGTATCTACACTGTTCCATATTTCTCCCATATGAAAGTACACTGGGGGATGATGGTCTCTCTCCTTTGGCCTACAGTGCAGTGTGTCTCCACAGGATCCAACCCTTTCACCCATGTTTTGTTTACATGCTCATTTCCGGTTTGCTGGTGACCTCTAACTCTTCTCGGGTCTGCAGCTGTAAGTGGCCTGGCGATGACTTTGCTGTATTTGATGAGCTGCATGTGTTTTTTTGTTTATGTGTTAGTCCGGCTATGCTTGACCGATGCTAAAAGTGATTGTAAACCCCTATCCTGCTTTTTCCTAACCCTCTTCATCTCTGTCCATCCCACTGGCATTTGGAATCTTTCCATGACATCACTGCTATGTTGACAGTAAACAAGTTTCCTCCTGGGGAGACTAAACTAAAAGGGACTTCAGTGGGAATGGGGAACATAGAAGCACAAAACTGCCCCATTTCACTTTTTTCACAGCTCGTCTCCCTCCATTTCCTGTAATTCCCTGCGCTACAAGACAAATGGGGGAACAGTCAGAGAGCAAAGGGAGTGTGGAAGGCTCTGTTTCTTCTTGAGCTGGAAGTGAGACACACCACATTAGATCTCTCTGAACCAAAACTAATTGTGTACATACATAAAACAATAATGGACTTACAAAGAGAAACAATCTGAACAAAAAATAAATACACTAGTTGTGTTAAAAACATTATGTAGATAATAAAAAAAAGATAATATAACAATTTTGCAACTTCCTTTATAAAAATATTAGATGTAAAAAAAACCCAAAAAAACAGAACACTGAAATAAATCATCAGAAAGCTCAATATAACTAGAGTCCCACATAATTAGCCTAAGCTCAGCCTAAAAACATTCTCAGGACAAAATGAAAACAGGTTCTGTGCAGACCTCAGCAAAATCACTTCATGAAAAATGACCATACAGAGCAAATGTGCAACTCCTATGAACTGCAAGCCTGATTTAATCATATAATTTTATCTCTACCATGGCCTGTGTGCTTCATATGGTTTTCTCACCAGTATCTGATGCTACCATTTTAACACAAAGTTAAATGTTTCCAAGGAACATGCTAACAAACAAGAACTGACAGAGAAAAACAGTATTAAGAATGTATGCAGCTAGAGTTTATATGCTGTGTTGCTCATACCATCCCAAGCATCAAACATGTCTGTGATGAAGTAGTCTATAAAGGAGATCTGAGATTTGGGAATACTGCAGGTGTTTCTGTCAAACACAGGCATCACTACTGGTAACCCCAGTCTCTTCTCTTCATCTGTCTGCAAAAACAGAATAATTACAAGTTTAATCAGAAGAAGATATGCATCAACATGACACATACACAGCGGCTGAAGACAAACCTGTGCAAAGTATTCCTCTGAGATTCTTCCTGCCCACTCGATGCAGAGTTCCAGCGGTCGACAGGGGTTAGCCACATCTGCACACTTGATCAGCATTCTCTTTATGAGCAGTCGGTTCTCTGGAGAGCTTTTGAAGTTCATCTGACTGTCACAATCACTGTTTACACTCTGCATAGACATAAAAGTCACAAATTCAACAACACTCAAATGTGACCATCAAAATGCAGAGTAAATGTAAGACGCTTACACTTGTGCTGGTCTCTTCTATAGCAGCCATGGGCTTATTAATGCTGTTCACAAACTTGCTGACATGCTCAAAGTGCCTGGTCATCTCTGTGGCCAGCACCATATCAATGATGGCTTGTCTCAGTGTCCTGAACTGATTCCTGGTAACAATACAGTGCAATGTTTTTTTATGTTTCTTGTTATAATTTGTTCTCAGTTCAGTAAAAAGAATGGACATGACGTTACCTGTCGATGTTCTTAAAGATGTTGCTCTTCCCGTCTCGTGCAGTGAGCTGGAAGGCTAGTGCTGCATGATGACTCTCTAATACAGCTGTGTCATTGTAAAGAATGGCCAGTTCACTGCTGGCATTACACAAAAAGGAATTTGTCCTGCCGGGGTGATCCACATCGTGTACTGTTGCTGCTATCAGCGCGGCCACCTCATCAAGCTGGTCAAGACTACTCTGAAAACATCAGAATACACAGAGTTAAGTCGGGAGCTATAATGAGATGAAAACATGCTTTCTTTTTTATTAACCTTGACTCTTTCTTTGCGGAGGAAAAAGGCAGTAGCATGTAGCACATCTGCTGCATGAGTGGAGTTGTGATAGGAGTTGGATGAGTGGTAGCTGGCCTCCATGAGCTGCAGCCAGGAGCGCAGGGTGGCCTCTGAGCAGTTTAAGAAGTCACACAGCCCAAAGCTGGTGAAGATCTTCAGGCCAAGGTAAGTTAGGGGTCTACAGTGGTTTAAAAAAACAGGGTTATATAACTACTTCTTATGATGCTTGATTCATTGCGCTACCTTTATAGAAACACTTTAGAGACAAAATGTGAAAAGCAGTACTTGACTGACTGCATCATTGAAATCATGGGAAAAATCTGTATCATATAACATATACAATATACATGTCCATCTCTTAGCCTTCAGCAATTACAGATCTGTCCATTGTCATACCTCTTATGTGTGGCAGCCTCCAGCTCCAGAATGTTAAACTCCCAGCATTCCTCATCATTTAGCATCTCAGCTATACATGGTGGGATGTCATTTAGAGTGACTGGGATAGCCATCTGGCTCTGGCTTATATCTAACAAATAGATACACAAAAGTTCACACTCTTAGACCAAGACGATCAAGGTAATCTGACCATAGAAAACATCCAAACAAGTAGGAGCAGTGCCCTTTAATCACTGTAACTTACTTAGCTCCTAAATTTCTATTAACATACATTCAAACATACTGGCTAAAATAAGTGCCACTGTGTGTACACATTTTCTACATATGGGCTTTATTCAAAATTACCCAGGAGTTCCTATATAATACACTAAATACGACTAGGGTTAGGTTAGTCATTTTGCAGTGGTGTCCAAATGTCTGGTGAACTCTAATAACACGGGCTCTATTTATCAATCCATTGTGAAAAGTAGCCAGCTGCTGGTAAAAATAAGAATAACTAAAAGATAAAAAGTTAAATCTCACTATAAAGGGACTGAGGCTGTACTGACGCAACTTGTTTCAGATATAGTCTTAAACAGTAGACTATTCTCACATAGTTCTAGTTAGTGGGCTTTTGAGGAATGAATAATTTTAACTTTATTTCCCCAGTTCTTTTTTAATCCTTTTGTTTCTCCTCAGGGGTTTTCTGTATAACTTACTTTTGGAAAACACATATTCGTTCCCAGAGAGTCTCCTAAGACCATCCTGTAAAAACAAATGAAATATTTATTAACAACATGCAACTGTGTCACAGTAAATGAACTGCATTTCAAAACTACAGTAGTCATATGGATGTTTATTAGCTCAGGTAAATTAACAGTTGTTCTCTTACACTGCATTAGTGATTATTGCATTTGGCAAAACAAACTGACTGAGTCAGCCAGAGTCACTCTTACTTCTTTATGGAAATACAGTTTTTTTTGTTTGTTTAACTAACCTGCAGAAGTAGAACCTGACCTAAAATCAGTAAGAGATCATGGATTTCTTTGCAAGTTATATTCAAATTAATACATATATCATATTTCTTTCCACAAAACATAAAAAAGAATAAAAAGTTGCTCAATTTGTGTGTTGAACATGTAATTCCTCTCATAGTCAGTCAGCAGCTTACACTCATGAGGCCCCCCACCAGATCGTTGGTGTGGGGGTCATCCTCTTTGGAGGCAAGCTGAGGGGAGTACAGCTCAGTAGTCCTGAGGATCTCCAGTACTCGATCCAGAGCCTCAGCCACTGTCACAGGGCTGCTCTCCTGAGCTGCATTTATGATATTTATCACCTGAGGAAAAGAAAAAAAAGTCCCTGATCACTGCCAATAGAGAGAACACAAAGAGACCACTGCTGAATATGCAACAACACAGTGCTTCTTTCTCTAACAGAGTGTCATGGAGATGCACATGTGATGCTGGAGAATGTTGTCTGCGGCTAAAATGCTAAATTGAGCTGCTTCTTGAACACACAAAAGCATCACAGGACCTGGAAGGAGTGGCAAAATGAGCCAATGTGACACACTGTGTTCTGTTTACAGTCCTCAGCTTGATCTAACACTGTTAAAACTCCCAGTAACAAATTGACAAGGCTTAGCTCCAACACAATTCAGCAACTCTTCACTTAAATAAAGCTGCAAACAAAGAATATCATTATCTTTACATTTCCAACAGAAACTGTGACAAAATGTCTGTATCAAAGCCATGACTGTCTTCAAAGACAACAATCACAAGCAATCAAGTTTCCCAGAATCATTATGATGTTCTCTCTTTGTCTAAATATGCCCTCAATTAGGCCATTGTATGTATATATGTGTATAAAAAAACATTTTTCATTGTTATAAAAGATATACATTTGTACCTTTGTAATTGGAGCCTCAATTGTCATTGAGTGAATCCTGGCAACTGAAGAATATCTTCTGTTTTGTAAACTAGGAGCTGCAAAAAAATAAAAATAGAAAAAACATAAAAACTCAAGTAAAGACAATATTGTACTTTTTCATTTTGATAATCTATCAAAATATTATTTACTGTTAACAATGTTGGAGGTAAGATGAAAGTATACGTAGACCATATGGAATACAGCTAAACAGCTAAATCAGAGTTAAAGAGCCTAGTCTCTCATCCTTACACAAATCATTTTCTGCTTATTCTCTCTTCTGATTGACAAAATGTGGGGTTTCATTTAGTCAAGCAGCAACTCAGTTAATGCAGTGTAACTAAATCTTACCGTCACTACCACGAGAGCTGAGGGATCTGGCATCGATCGAGTCTTTCCTCCTGTCTCTGTGACGTAGAGAATGGCACTCTGTAGCAGAGAAGTACACAACAATAAAAGCCATTCTCTCATAGTTCTGATGCAGGAACCTTATTCATACCATAAAACCCATGATAAAAGAAGGGTTTGAAGATACCTGACTGGGAATATTCTCCACTGCATCTGTCCTCCCTGTTGAACTTGTGAACCTGAAAGAGAGAAAACAGCAGTTGAGGCTTTGGTCTGGACTATGACCAAGACTCTTCAGTTTTCACCACTGTCGCTGTGGGGAATATAATAAATTATACTGTGTAATTTCCTGCTCCTTGAAAGCAACGCCAAGCAGGATTGCTGCTGTTTATTAAAGAGACTGTGAGCCCGTGAACTTAAACAGATCATACTCGTTGTAAGGCTGGTATTTTAAGACACAGTTGTCTGACCGACAGCTTGGTAGATGAAATTCAAATAGCTTTAATAATTCCTTTTTTAATCTTTGATGTTTGGTATGACAGATTAATCATTATGTGATTGTTTTGTGACACAATAAACATTACCTACTACCTAGATTACACATTTTTAATTGTCATGGTTTTGCTTGATTCATAAAATATGAGCTTATAAAGTGCTTGGTGCAGTGCACAGTAAATAGTAAAAACATATGCAATGCACACAATATCATCAACACCTTAAAAGACAGTGACTATGAGTCACTTTAACATATCGGCCTAATGCATGTAAATACTTACAGCTTGATCCACCTTGAGAAGATACAGAACACAGACAGAAATATGTAGTGCTTCTAATCCAACTACAGCAGATCTTCTTCTCCCAGTTACTCAATGTACCTTCACATCTTGCTGACAGTACATTAGAGCCTTATGTAACCAGAAAAGAGTACAGGTCTAATCTATCTAATCTTGCTTTTATGCTCAAAGTCATTCAAATTAGGATTTTTCATATGTTCATTGATTTTGCTCTGTTTAATTAGGAATCAACATTGGTCCCATCCATTCACTGAAATGTTTACATGTTTCTTAGTCACTTAGCCCGGTGTATCCTGCACTGAGTAAAAGGATTAAGACAATGTAAACACTTCGACAAGGCTCCCAGGCTTACCTGGCTGCTTTGCAATGGCTTTGCAAGTAACACAAATTACATATTCTTAACTACTGAACCAAAACTGAAAATGGATGTAATTAAACCATAGGAAAAGATAAACAAGTACTACATTTGCAGTAAGCATTGAGTGCTTATGCATATTCTACTTACTAAACACAATGAAATGGAAACTGTGAGGCTCAGCCAAATGTCAGGGCGGGAAAACAAAAGGAATAATGTGTGGTTTTTAGTTCTTCGAGGAACAAGAATCAGATAAGAGCTATCCCGAAACAACCTTTGTGGCCTTGTGCTGCTAGATATAATGGTATCTCAGTGAAGATTCAGTGCTTGGCCTTTACAGTTTGACATACTTAACTTTTGTTGCTATAACTGTTTCTGTTATTATTACTGTTTACATTTGCTGAGTGGGTTTAAAATGTTTTCAGAAGGATACGTCAATAATATCACTGCGTTTGACAGTGCAAGAATCTGGTTGTGTGTGGGTTGACTTCCACGCTTTCAGGAAAAAGGATCAGTCACTGTCATATCTAAGGATTCCCAATCCTGACAAGCAGGAACGAATGCCATTAGGCTTTGGCGGGCAGATGCCAGCAGCTGACTCACCTTATGTACACATGATGAAAGAGCAGCCCGCTAAAACTGGGCCCTGTTCAGCTTTGCCCAAGATATAAATAGCCCTGACGCCTGGCTGCTATCCCTCACAGGCCTTAGCGGGGGATCCTGCTGCTTAGCCGGAGCTTAGCATAGTATGACGTTATTGGCCTGAAACCCAGCTGAGAGCAGCAACACACCTGCTTTAGAAGAACTGGGCATTGTGCACAATAGAGCTCCACATGCCCTGGTAAAGTTCTCATGTCTGACACTAGCCCACAGCTCAGTTCAAGAATGAGTACAGACTAAAGTTATTTAATCCAAGCTTTTTTCTCTACAATGCTTGATTGGGACAAGCTCAAGTGTAATAACAGCAAGTGGAATGATGGCACAGCAAATTAAGAATGGTCTATATAAGCTGAAGTCATTTAATAATTCTGTGTTTATTTCAATTTTAAATGAGCGATGAAAGTGTGTTTCTCTTTAATCCAATAAACCAGATTTTCTTGAGTCTTTTAATCACGATTTAGAAATATTTGTATTCTTAGTATGATATAACCGCTCAAACAAACGCTAATGTTAAGGCACATTAGCATTGTTATATGAAATGCTATATGATTATATGAAATCAGTACCTAAGTGCTGATGTTTTAACTTTGACTTACCTGATTGTTGTTGTCATTGTGAGGTCTCTTTATGGCTACAAAATGTCTGATTTTCCTGTTAGGGACAAGATAATAAAATGTCAGTATTGCATTAATAACAAACACAGTATATGTATATGTAATTGTCTTACCCTCCTTGGCCAATGACAGGTGTGATTTTCACATGCTGCTGTATACTGTCCCCTGATTTCTTTCTGGCATGGTAAATGCCCTGCCATTCCTTCCACAGAAGAAACTGAATGTTAAATTTAATTAAATACCATTAAGCTGTTGAATATATAGTGTTTAACTGACCTTTCCTTTTTTGATGCACATGTTGATGGTGTCCAGCAGGTCAGCTCTGTTCTTGTCACTCTTGGGCAGCTCAGTCAGTTCCTTCCCGATCAGTTCTCCTTTTTGGTAGCCCATCATTCGCTCAAATGCTGGGTTCACATACTGTAAAGCAAAGATAAGCAGTATTTTTATTACGTAAAAACTGATAAATACGTTTAGGTCCATTGTAATAGATTGGATAAGTAGTTTCATATTAAAGACAGGTGACGTTGGTCAAGTTTACACAGTACATAAAATCACAATTTAACTTATTTTCTTTGGATTAACAGTCTTGTCTTCATTTTTGACTATATGTATATCTTATACAGGTTAAAAGTCAGTGGTAGTTAACTACTAGACTGAGCCATTGTTGTTTTTGTGTGTATATGATGTTTCATACCTGTATAATGTGGTCCTCGCTGGTGATCTCCACAGCTTCTTGACAGTGTTCCAAAGCAGTGAAGATAGAGTTACAAGCCCTGTACAGAAACCAAGTCAGTCACCACTGATTTACAGAAACGCCACTGTGTGTGAATGTTTGTGGATTACCTGAGTTTGAACTGGCAGCGCACCTCTCCATGCTCAATCTGTAAGAGCTCATTATAGCAGGCTGACACACTGCTGTTCTCTACAAACCTCTGGAGCCCAAACAAGGTTAAGTGGTTTTTCGAAAGGAAGAAAGAGAGAATGAAGAAGAAAAGTCAGGATATACTGTGGGACAACTTGTTCTTTGATTGTGTCAACACATAGAGTGTTTCTTATTTTTTCACAAAACTGCCACACAATAAAATTTAAATCTCTGTCTCTTAAATGTCCCATAAAACGCATGATAATAAAGTGGGATAAGATGAGGCAGAGTGTTATAAATGAAGAAAACTTGGACATACTCTGCTGAATCCGGCACAGAGGAGTGGAAGAACAGATGGCTCATCTTGGTCCGGCGGCCTAAATGACAGAGGCCATATTTCATTTTTAGATTAGGTCACACATAAACTGATGACTACATATAATGAGGTATAGTTTTGATATTAACATTTGTGAATGCAAGACAGATCAAACTTACTTTTGCGGCACAACAGCGACAATAACTGTGTTTTCTGAGGGTTTTGTGGCACGGATCAACCTGGAAATGATCCAAATTAGGATAAATATCAGAAAAAGGTTTATTTAATGACTCTTTGAGCTTATGTGATGTGCACTGGACCAAAGTACAAGTGGAGGTCCGCAACGCAAAAGGGGGGACAACATCTTTGGGTTTTGCACAGTAACACAGCAGTATTAGTGCTGACAGGACAAGAGTGTGGGAGGAGTGTGAAGGGGATAGAGGACAGTGATGAGGGTTGGAGAAAAGATAACTGCAAAAAGCCTTTTTGTAATTGAGGAGAGATAGTAATGGCCGATGGGTGGTGACGGGGCAAGCATTCCATCATTTCTGATAGCTCTGTTTCTTTACTTTACAAGGCAAAAAAAAAAAAAAAAACACAAATAAATCACATCAATTTTTGTTTTTCAAAATGTTTATAGAAAATAAATAGCTGCCTAACTAATGTAAGAGACATGAACCCCATTTTCAGCATTGAGTATTTAGCATTAAGACAAACACTTTTTAAGGCTTAAATAAAATCTCTGATCATGTGCCAGAATCTGAACTTTTGTGTTTGTACAGTGTCAGAAATAAAAATGTTTTAGTTGTTGTACTTCAAAACTGGCATGTACAGTAGACCTGGGATTAACCGTAAAAACATAACCCCATCAGTAAGCTGGTTTAAAAGTAAAAAACTGAAGCTAAAGCAATAGACAAAAAGATCACCAGCACTTCTGATTCCTCTGGTCATCAGCCAAATTTCATGCCACAAGCACTCTGAAAAGTGCAGCTTATGCTTAAGTGGTTCTTTGTTTAAAACTCCACTTATCAACGCTTTGATCAGTACACACAGCTTCTTTATTAATCGATTAAGCTTACATGTAACTTTTTGGACTGAAGAAATGAAGACTGATTTGTGTTGCCTGTAGTGCTAAAACTGAACACCAGATGGCATTCACCAACCCACCAAAGTGACCAAGGCATTTACAACACCAGTGAAGTAAAAAAAAAAGGATTTTGAAAATGTTTTTATAACCCATTTTGAAGGGTCTATGGACAGAGTGATGTGCCATTGTACAGTGTGTAAGATCAAATATGTTTGTCGTTAGTTGAAATCAAAATAAAAATGAGAATGAATCCTTACTATTTAAAAGGATACGAACAGATTCCCTTTACAGATACTCAAAATCAATGTGCAGCCATGAGGAGAAAGGGACACAGAGATTCTCACCGACAAACAGCTTCAGGCTCAAAGTAGCGCGAGTGTCGTCCATCGATGACTATGATCTCATGGTGCTTGTCTAAGAAACACTCAACAGCCGATTCTGGCGTCCGGGCAATGTTACAGCGGAAGCCAGCTCGGTCACAGGCCCACCAGAAGGCATCGCTCTGGCTGTCCTCTTTAGCAAATACCAGCAGGACCTGCAGGAGAGTGCACAAAGGACATGGGCATGACATTTGACTGTATGGACATATACAACTGGCACGTGAATAGGCTAATACATTTAAACCTCAATACACTTGACAAAACTGAAGAAAGTGTGTATTTCACACGGATAGATTCTAGCCTACTAAGCATGGACTCAGTGTTTAGACCACAAACACTCCAGCACCTTTGGTGGTAGGGAACACAACATAGTCAGAGACGCACAAAAACGCAAACACAAACGCACACACAAACACACAGACAGCTGGGCCTGGGCCAGAAGCAACAGCACTCAGCTCTGGTTCACAGCAGCATCACCTCCTGACACGCTCGAAGCACAACAAAGGATACCGTGACACAAAGCAAGAATGAGGGACAGCAAAAACAAAATGAGTGAGTACACTTTGAAATGGAGAGAAAGCAAAAAAGTAGTTTACACCTGGAGTGAAAAAATGGAATACAGCAAGAAAAGGGTCAGAAAGACAGAGAAATGGCAGAACAAGATGAGGACAGAGGCGGAATATGAGGTAGTATTGGTGAGTGCTTGTGAAAGGTCTGCGCTCTTTGATCCCCTTTGAGCTTGTGTAACCATGGTGCTAGCATGTGAAATTCCGCACAGAGTACTTTGTCGACCCCGGGACATGCCAACCGCATGCATCTTTGACTTGCCACCCAAATATGTCCCCAAGCCGTTAGCCTCTGTACTCCAGTTATGAACATGGACAGCATTTAAAGAGACAGGTTCCCGCTGTCATAACATGTATTTTACCTGTCTAAACCTTCTTCACTATAACTGATTATTGTTAATAGTGTGTGACTAAACACAATTATAAGCTTACAGCACCTTAAATTAAATAAATGTCTTAGCTACAAACCACACACACACTTGAAGGTAAACATGGTACAGTATCTGTTTTTAGGTGGGAGTCTTGTGTGGGACTGCTGGACTGAGCTGACTCACATTTTCAAGGTTTAGGGGTTAATTTGGCAATTTTGCATGGCCAGGCCTATTATCTGAAGCCAGGATACAGAGAGGTGTCATGGGGCTAACTAACAAGTGTTGTCTGTGCAGGAGTGTGGCGGAGTCTGAGTTGATCAAAGTGCACACAAAGTGGTAACCAGGCAAACACTACATCAAGTCTTGAGAATTTAAACTCTTGTTTGACTGTGATCTAAGAATGACCTCTTGGATTTCATGTTACTAATGTCAAATAGTAAATACCACTTATAGTCTTCTGTTTGGAAAAACAGGCGTTGTTTTACAAGTCACATAAATCTGCACAATAGGAGTCTGCACAGTGTAATGACCCTGCTGCTTTACCTTATTTTCTACATGTGTAAGTGGAGGAACACATAAGTCAAAAGATTAGATAAAGGAGGAGGTATCTGGGGAAGCTGAAACTCTCCAGAGCTGTGAAGCAACAGTAAATGTCAAAGGAAAGCCACAATATATGACCCTCTCCTGGAGAGCATTTGATCTTTCCCTTTTCATTGCTCCATCTCTACAGATAGAGAAACGTAACTGCAGACTGGGTTAGGTCATGTATTCGACAGAGTGCTGGACGTACAGCATCAGTGAGCTGCAATTTATGGCTTCATAGACTTTGAGTGAAGGTTTTAAGGGTTTTTAATAAAACTGCAGTCTTCCACCTGCTTGCATGTTTCCAGAGAACCTAGAGTGATGTTGTTTGGCTCAGTGAGTGTGAAGGATAAGGGTTACTGAAATTCAGCATGAGCATGGATACCATGCCAGGTCTCTCACTGCACTGAACTCAGAAACCCCTAAGAACATTTTACTTTAACCCAAGCAAACCAAATCAAAGCAGTAAACAGAGCGCCTAATAAAGTGCAGGTTCCCAAAAGCTATGTGCTGCAGGACATGCTCCTCAATCAGCTGATAACCCCAGTGGCTTTCTTTGTTACATAAGTGCAAATCTGACTAGTACATAGCCTAATCCCCAACCAGAGGATGAGCACAGACAATCCCTGACTCAGCCTGGTCTAACCTAGCAATATTCCCAAGTTCTGCACAGGTACAAAACTGGAAATACATCTGCAGACTGTATGAAGAGCACACCTGGTTATACAGCCAAATGTCTATAATATTCTCACCCACAAGAGTAACTCTATAGCACTCTATAGCACTCTTATTCTATAATAAAATAGAGGAGACTGGTAATGACATTACACATTCTATAACGTTTACCTTTTTGCTTGTCTTAAAATATATATTGTTCCTGCAAAGACATAGTATATATAGAAACAAAGCTTCTTGCATAGCACAATTCAGCCTTTTTAAGTGGCTTCTTAATAAACCATTCTCTTACAGCATTTTCTTTCGGTTTGGGAGCTTGTTTTTTTAGCAATAATTTAGATCTTCATTTTACTCCACATTCACTAAATGACTATTAAATGAACACATATATGAGAACAAGGCTGGTTTAGACATATCCTTTACCCAGGAAATAACTCTTATGTAATAAAATATTACATGCACAAATCATTATTGCAGCTAACCACCACTTCTAAAATTGTCCATATGGTTCTGACATTTAGAAAAGTACATTTGTCTGATTGCTTTAAAAAAGATGAAGCCCAGAAATGTCAAGCCTGCTCACCTGGATGGGCTCCTGAGTCAGTCGCATAGGTCCCACACATTCTTCTGTCGCTGAAACCTGTGAATCAAACAGTAACATCAGATTAAAAATATGTCACAACAAGTGTTAACCAAATACAAGGAGCAGGTTGGCTCTTCTTACCATTTTACCGTTAATCTCCAGAAGCATTTTGGCATATTTTTTCCCTTGCAGAACCCTTTTTTGCTCCTGCTTCACTTCACCGACCTTTAAACCTCTGTCTTATCTACTTTCGGTGTAAAATCCATTAAGTCAAAAATGCAATCCCTTCGCAAAGACCGACTTAGGAAAAGAAACAGCACATAACAAAATTCTGCACACCAAAACAGGGAGTTTTTCTTATTGGCTCCTCTGCGCCTTAGACATAGATACTCACACACAGTATTAGCCACTGTGAATGGAGACGGTGCTGCAAACCTCTTTAAAAGGTATTAACAGCGCGCCACCGAATGAACTCACAGGTCCACTTGCATAATCCTCCTGCAGACTGTGCTGCAGATAGGAGTGTTTTTGTAGCCTTTGTTATCTGGGTGGCTTCAGCACACTTCTAATCCACATGCGTCACTCTGCTGTGAGTAAGGGACTATATGAATGGACACATGCTTAGTGGGCACTCGAAGTCTACGGTGAATCAGCGTTATATCATAGGTGGACAAGTAATGTGGCGGTCACTATGTGTCATGTCAACAAGTACCCTTTTATTGTTGTTCGTACTGTTCTGGTACATGCGTTTTCTACTTATAACCCCTCACACTCATCAGTATGGTATATGAATAACAGTGTAACACCTTGAGGTTAGGAATGAATGAGCTATATAAAACTTTACGGTAACTCAAGTGCAATTCACAAGGATGTTAAGGCTTTTAGCGGGACATACAGTACTGGACTATAAAGTTTGTTTATTTGTATTCGTCTAAATGCAAAGTGAAAAAACAAAACAAAAGACAAATCTGAATCAAATAATATTTAGTGTGACTTTGCCTCAAAACAGCGACAGTTCCAGCCGTTCCACTGTCTCCGTTCCACTTGGAGATATTTGGAGAATCCCAAACAAAACCAGGCCAAACAGGACTGAACCAGACCAGAAAATCTCAGAAGGAACTTAAACCAGACCATGTAAACCCAGACATTTATTTCTTTGATAAAAATGTCTCTAATTTGGACTTGTCATAACATAGTGCTGTATTATTGTTTTTGTAAGCGTTAATTGAAACGGAACAACTGAATGCATGAATGTCAAACTGTTCATGCTGATAAATACTCTCTCATTTTTAGTATGTTGATGTCTTTCCTTGTTTTTAATTTAAAAACTTCTAACGTCATGCTTGTGTTGAGAAAGATGGCCCTCTCAAATTCCAGCGCCATGAAGTTTGGATGGTTATGTAACCCCAGTACGGTCAGTTTATGTATCGGTTTGGACTAGATCTGGTCTGATTAGTGTTAAAAGCCTGCTGTATACATGTTGCTAATGAACTTTGTTGCACTTTGCGCACTCACATTGCGGTTGTTTGTACAAAGAGATTCTTGGCAGTGTGAGCAGAAAGCACTTTTATGTTGTCTGTGATTGTACTGGGGTCTAATGACAGCAGTGTTTTGAAATGAGGTCAGTGAGTAAGGGAAAGGCCCATGGGAGAAACAGCAAAGGCAAAAAGACAGATGAGTTATCGTGAAGAGGCTCGGTGACAGAAAGATAAAGAAACAGACCCTCGAGATCTTTAGAGTGGTTGATGCTTCACGATAAAACGTTTAAGTTTGTTTTAGTTGAGGAAACAGTCAGATGGGAAGTGGATCAGGAATGAAAGCTGAAGATGAAGTGGACAGCCATGCTTCCAGATCAGCGTGGAGAGAGTTCAGTCAACCCAGAGTGACAGATGCGTGAGACAGTTCTCAGTTCAATTACTCCACAACATCCTTGTGCAAATACAACAAATTCCCCTGGAAGTAGGTAGTAGGTAGTAAGTGTCTGAAGAGAAACAAGTGACGCGTGAGGGAAACCAGGAGTCTGGACAGCCATGTTTAGGAAACGGGTGAGGGATGTCTTGTGTAGCTGTGGGTTAAGAGGACAATGAAGCTACTCTTTTTTTTCTGCACCTAAAATATTACAGGATTGTGAACCCAAATGTTTATGCTGGCCAGTATCAAAAAAGAAATACAGTTACTAAACAGTAAAATGAACAAAATGAAATGACTCTCCTCTAAAAACGTCAGTAATTATAGTGCTATTTGTATGAACTAGAGTTTTATGTGCATTAACTGAGACAAAACAAAACAATGGTTAGGCAGATCCGAATAGAGGAAGGTACTTTAAAAAAACCTGAAACTAAACTGATGTAACAGCCCCTGGTGATATAAGTCATTTGAACCACTTGAGAAGACGAGAGACTAATTGAAGAAATATATTGAGAAATGAGTCTCTTTAATCTATAAGTTGTATGTAATACCACTCACATTTAATTTGAGCATTGTTCTGTTGATGAGGTCCAGGTCAAAGCCTCGATCATTAAAAAAAAAATTTTTTTTAGTACAGCACTAGATACAGACCTTATAAGGTATTTTGTGTATATTGCTTCTCTCTGTTTTGAAGAGAGTTAAACATTGCTGCCATTACACACTTTATTACAAAGTGTTAGGGGCTTTTGTTCTCCAGAATGCAATCAACATCACTCCGCAGTGGTTTACATTATGGACGGAGAACAGAAAGCCTTATTTGAACTTCGCCACAGGTTAACGTCCAATCAATGTGAAGAAGTGACATTGTAATCCTCATCTGACCTTGTGTGACTCTCTCTTTTTAAGTCACAACTCTTTTAACTAAAAAATGATACTGTATGACGACATTGTGGCCTCCAAAGATCTCCCAAATCTCCTTGTGATCTGGTGCATTATGTCATAGATACTATATCTGAGGCAAGTGTTAAGTTGTGCATATCTCCAGATAAAAGCCAGGCTGTGGGCTTTCCATTGCTCGTGGCTGTTAACAGCAGGCCTTGGTGTTTACGTGAATCCCAGTCCTTGCAGCAAGGTCTCCGAACATCTTATCTACTGAGAAGTGGCCTTCTGTCGATCAGCCCTGCTTAGTCTCCACACTCCTACAGCATGGTATTATCTGCCATTGCTTTTAGACGTCTTTTAGATTTTAGATAGTGTCTTGACCTTTCTCTTTAGTGATGCTACCAGTAATTTAGTATTGACCTAAACAGCTCAACTCATTGGAACTAGACTATTTAAGTCATGTAAATGTGTTACTACCTAACTACAAGAAGGAAGCATAACATCTGTGGATTCAAATGCTCCAGTGATGTGTATATAAACACATACCTACAGGAAGTTGTTCACATGTAAACAGTAGTCCTAATCTAAAAGTCCAACTATTTTCCCCTTTGCATTCCTGTTCTCACACACTCTTTAAACCTCTGATCCTGACTAAAACAACTAACAACTAATGAGTGCTAACATAACTCACTAGTTTTCATGTAAATAATAAAACATTGGCCAAGAGTGACCGGGTATAGCCATCATCAATGTCTGACTTTTTGTCTTCTCTGTGCCTCTTTCCTGTGTCATCAGACAGACACATGACAGAGGCTCCTGCAGTTGGACTTCACATTAAACTACAGCTAGTAATAAACTGTACTGACATTTTAAATAAGTGCTTCATAGAGAAAAAGTGAACTTCTTTAGTCACTGTCAAAAAGGTTGTCTGTGATGCTGAGAAAGTGCAAATTCATGTTGTGTGAATAAGTTCATTTTCACAAATGGCTAACTGTGTGAGATGCCCTGAAGGTCTATCTGTACAGGACACCAGCACCAGCTCCTTCACATGACTGTGTACACCACAGCTCCACTGACCAGAGGGGTAAACAAGCCCTTATGCACACACACAAGCACAGGAGCATGCTCCACACCACGGTGCATTATCACGGTCCTGCAGGGAACAGCAGCTGCTTTAAGTAATAAAAGGCTGCATTGATCCCTTTCTGTCTTTGCTGATAAACTATAGCTTAGGAAGACCATAAACAACAAGAACAAAAAAACAGTAACCATCACAGCACATTCATCCCAGACTAAACTCTTAACTCACTATTAGTTCATCCACAGTAAGTTTCACACTTGTGCAACTCACTGTTAAAGTGTGCTTTTAGCTGTGGATTGGGGGCAGCTACATCACAGGATGAGTCTGTGTCAGAAACTCACTAGACTTAATGTAAATATTAATGTTGGCATGAAGACTGTTGCACAATGTCAAAATAAAACGCCATAAATACATAAGTACAATAGTCATTTATATGACCAAAGGCATGAGTCTGCTCTGAGGTCTGATGACAAGATCATCTGCTCCTCTGCTTCCTGACAAAACACAGCTATATCCTCTAGGGCTCCATCATAAAGATGCAAGTATCTGTTCACATGCTCCTCCAGAGAACACAGTCAGACGACAAATCACACAAGTAACACAACAAGTTAAACACAACAGCCAAAATAGCTTAACACAGAACCTCTAGAGATCATTCCCCTTAAAGCAGAGACAACACTGGAATCTGTTGCATATCCTCCCTGAATTATTGTTGTATCTTCCACAATAACAGCCAATGGCAATAAAAAGCAAGAGAGATAAGACATTACACAGTTTTACAGTCATTTAGGACAGAGATATAATCCCTTCCAAAGTTCTGTCTGGTTCTGTAGTGCGGTACCTGAGAAAACACATCTGGAGACACACCTGCCACGTTAAGTCCTGACCATTAGGATCAATACCGACTGTTGGCTGTATCCCAGCCGTTGGTCACTGTTGTTATGTGAGCTGCGTGTAAAAGCATGTGTAGAGACGATGAGGACACTACAGTGTGATTTAGGAACAGGCCTCTGCTGATCACAAACGACAGTAGCTAAAGGCCTTGGCTACTGACACTGATGCTGCGGTTCATGGACGCGTCGTACCTTGACGCTGGTGTGGGTGGTCTGCGTCTCGGCCTCAATGCGGACGTGCGCCCCGCTGTGGTCCTTGCGCTCCCCTCGGTACGAGTTGTTGCGCGAGTGTCGGTTCTGGTAGGTGATAACGGACGGTATGGTCTCGGCCGCATCGGTCTTGATGAAGAGCCCGTGCAGAGTGGCCGCGGTGCCCTGGGAGATGGTGGTGGTCTGGTGGGGGGAGTTGGATTCATCCGAGTCTCGGCAGTAGATCACCCCGCTCTGAGAGACGTGGATACTGGGGGCGCAGCCCATGCCTCTTTGGAGCGTGAGCCAGAGCCCACCCGACCAACAACGACGCCTGGTACCAGCCTCCTCGTCCTGCTGCCGTGCTCCACAGCTGCACCGGTGTCTGCTCCACACACCGCGGAGAGCACATCAAGGTGTGAGTGGCTAGCGCCCAGTGCTTGCCTCGGTCCTCTCTGCTCTCGTTATCATATTCAGACGGTGGATGGTTGAGGCTAATCTCCTTCACCTTCACTCGTGGCCCGTAGTCTACCGCCCACACGCCACTGTCTTTGAATGATCCGGACTAATCAGCACAGTTATGACACGGACTGAACCGAGGGACTGCACTCGTCATCTCTCGCTTCACATCCGGCAGTTACTCGCTCATCTCCGCTCAGCAGCTTTTCATTCAGAGCGCTGTCTTATAAAATCACTAGTGAGTCTCGCCGATCATTGGCCAGAGTCCAGCCCCCTCTCTCTCCCTCCGTGTCTCTGTGTTACACTTCCATCCCTGCATCATGACCTGCTAATCTCCCGGGGCCACTGCCCTCACGGCTCCAAAGGTCAAGTAAAGCCTCACTAAAGCCCACTTCGATCAAAATAATAGAAGCTTGATGAAAAACCACTTGCAGCCCCAGATTATTTCCCACCTTCATCTACTTGCTCACGTCTTTTTTAGTCTAATTATGTCTGTAGCTTTAGCTGATCCATAAATCTCCACACATTAATGTCAGATTATTTTTCTGATATACCAAAATGTCATCAGTGCATAAAAAGTAACAATATGCCAATGTGTGGTATTACAGTGATCAACAGAAAATCCTTAAATAAATCCTAAAGGACAAGGTATCATTATTTACAAAGTTGGATTATTGCACAGTGAAAAGTCATAGGATAAAGGCCCTTTTGTGGTGTCTTGTGTACACTTTTCTGTACTTACACTGTGTACTATATTTCTCGTGATGGGGATGACTGGAGTTAAATGAATAATATGCATGATTTTTGGTGAAATGATAAGCAAACATGGCCCCACAGTCTGTTCTCACCTTTTGTACTTCAGTTTCTTTTCAGAGAATAATATACATTCATCTTAATGTTGTTCTAGAGGAGTGTGGTACCTTTACTTGAATCGGTGAATTCCTTTGGTGTTAGGTGAAGTATATAAAAGATCAAGAGGCTCATAACACTGTGAATCCTAGCCAATGTGTTGCTTTGTAAGCCTAATGTTGTTCTATTTTTGTGTGTTGCGCAGCCATTGTTACAACTCTGACAGACGAGGTTTGAGAGATTTCAATTTTTGAACAAAACACTAAATATATATCACAGGTTTGTCTACGTAAAGCACATTTTAACATGTAAAGGGTCAGGTCCAGTCACATATATTTTTTTGAGTTTCTCCAGCCACAGTGTTTTAACAGAGGCTCCAGACCATTTCATATGTGCTCCACAGTCAGTCCTACAGCCTCTACAGCAGAGAGTAGTCTGTCATGTCTCTGTTGTTTGTTTTTAATTGCAGCCTGCAGGCTCCTAGTGGTTCAGCCTACTCACACGCAGGTTCTTCTAAGAAAACAATCAATGAGGAGTTTGTCCATTTTTACTTTGACCACTGTTTCCGTCTGTGACCGATGTGTTCATTAGAGCTGCATGTGTGTGTGACAGACAGAGGGAGGT
Organism: Rhyacichthys aspro; assembly: GCA_036850595.1. Classification (NCBI taxonomy): domain Eukaryota; kingdom Metazoa; phylum Chordata; class Actinopteri; order Gobiiformes; family Rhyacichthyidae; genus Rhyacichthys; species Rhyacichthys aspro. The sequence goes on from CM072159.1 coordinate 16,449,837, forward strand.
GGTGAAGGTGTCGTATGAGGATTAATTCTAAAATAAAGTCATTCAATTCAACCCCACTACATCTGAGAGCTTTAATAATGCACTTTGTTGTGTAATAGACTGCACCTTTAATGTATTTGATTGTATTTCAAAAAGGCCTTGTGTCAATAACGCATGAGTTTGTCACCCATTTCTCTGCACTTAGGAGTTTTTTAGGACTGTTTCTTTGTAGATGTCGTAGATGCGTTCACAAATTCCTGAAATGAGACTCATCATCGGCAAAGTACATCACCATTGCGCACAGTAAACGGTCTCAGGTGTGGCTATTTCATGCCATGTTGGTGTTAGCTGTGCAGAACTTGTTTGCCACGACTTTTCACTGATAAACTTGTCGAAACAAAACTAAGAAAACATATTTAACTTAAGAGGCACAACGTAAGTAAAGGTGTAAAGGCTTAGAGACAGAGCACATTCTTACCTTTCGTGGTCCATTGAGGAAAGCTCTTTCCTCTGTTGACAGTCCACTCATGCCTTTAACCTCGGCCAAATACCAAATCAAATCAAAATCTTGGAGTTTTTAGTAAATTTTCTGCAGTTGTGAGGCCCCTCAGAGCAACAGTGACTCACAGGTAGCTGGTCTGGGATAAGGTAATACCCTGAACAGTAACTTGTCCGAATGGCATTGCGTCTCAGAGTGGTGTCCGTGCGGCCCTAGTGTCCTCCGACGCGTCAGCTGCTGTCTCTGTAAAGGTTTCAGCACAGTTTAGGCCTGTTTTACTCTCTGTATGCAAACACAAGCTGTCCTATTAGCCTTTCTTTAATTACAACATTTCTAACAGGATTTCACAGATGATGCCCTTGTTTAGCAAAAGAAAATGAAAGCAGTAATGCGTGAAGACTACTAGAATAAATGGCACTAAATCCTTTTAATGATCCTCTCTGATTCTCAACACATATCATCAGAGAATATTCAGCCTATGTATTAATCTAGGATATTCATACAGTGACAGTGATTACATCCAGGGCTGGAATTTGCAATGAAGTTACTACATAAGCTAAGAAACTAGAGGAGATGTGATGGAGACTCATAATGAACTGGTATATAAGCTTTTCTCTGCACTCTCTGGCTTAATTACACATTCCAGGTCGTGGGACAGATGTCAGAGAATAATTTCACTGTCTGAACCTTTGTTACGAAATAAATATCTGTTACATAGCCAAATCAAAGTGGTCAATAACTTGTAATTTTGCTCTAATTCACAAACAGACACGCACACACAGTGAAGGTGAGGTGATTAACTCCCCCTTGTGGTTATTTAGTGAAACACGTCTTTTTGGAGGTTATTCTCAGATAATATTAAATATGTTGTCTACTTAAAAGCGTGCAATTAAATCAAATTCTTGCAAGTGACTGTTTATTATTAAACATCAGAAGCGTAATTTATTATAAATGGAAATATTTCATTGGTTTATTTATCTTTTTGCACTACCATTCTCATTACCCGTGCCACAGAGGACATACTGGATGAATGGCCAGTGTTATTATAATTTTTAATAAATCATGTAGTATTCAAAGCTAAAGGGAATTTGTTCAGTTCAAAGTTCTTGCAATGCACTGTATAGTCCAGAAGAGGGCGTAAGAAGTACAGCAGCATCTCTCTGTGACATTTATTGAAACTACAAACAGGGATGAGTTAGAATATAGAGATGCAAATAAAATTGTGGAAACAGTCAAACTTTTTGTAACACAAAACAACAAGTAAATAAATAGTAAATAGAATAGACTATGTTGGTGCTTTTCTATTTTAATTGAATAATAATGTCATGTGAGTCATCATATTGTACCAAATATGATCAAAGCCTAATCATATGATGCATATTATCATATTGTAAACGTAGCACACACATTGGTGAATCAAAACCGAGGAGGAAACAAAAGAGTGGAATATAATGATGTGCTTTATGACACAAGCAGTTGTTGGAAGGAGTCTAAGTGGTCTGTATGCAGTGAATAGGCTTTCATCGTGTTTACCGAGAAAATGGATTTCAGTCTCTTCTGCACAATTTGCAAGAATGTGTTGCTTACCCTGTTATGACATAAGCAGGCCTGGGTTTCTGTAAATCTGAATTATACACCGCTGAACTGAATCCTTTTGCACACATACCCAGGCTGCTTATGTTCCACTTCAACACAAGGCTGTTTATACATTCACTTGTTTTTGTTTTTTTAATATAGAGGAAGTGTGATAAAACACATGGGTTTGTGTATGTGTTGGTCAAATAACAACCTTAACTACTGAGAATCAGATAAATGTAAGATAATCCTCATCTTAAACCCCTCTTTATCATTTATAGTTGTACTTTTCACATTACAAAGAGCTCCAATGTGCATGGGGAGGAACAGAGGTTGCAAAATATGGATACACATGTGACACTGACATCAGGTTCACAAATGCTTCTTTCAAAGGCTTTTTGCTATCCCTGCAGCATTTTGGATTGCCTTAAGTAGTGAGACATGATAAACACAGACTAAAATATTGACATGTTATGCACAATAAACCTGTGATTTTTGTTTAACAAGTCCATGTTTGAGTAGTTCAGTTATTAAACCAGAATACACAGAAAAAAAGGCAAAAAAAAAGCATGTCACTATGAAAGATTTAATTTATTCTTAACATTTAAACAGTGTATACATTAAAAGTGTAAACAATTGATTTGACGGTTGACCAAATGAGAAAGTGCAGGTAAATCTAGAGTCCACAGTATGGTGCACCTGGCATCCAAATACTGAGAGCTTATGATCCCATGCAGTTTCTATTGAACCTGTGGCTTTTGATCAGTGTCAGAGAGAGATAACACCAGGCAATTGTGCAGTCAAGTCACAACCTCTCTGTTGGTTCGCACTTGGCCAGGATGCATGGGATTCATATCTGCAAGTGCTCTTATCTGCTGTCTGCATTCATTTGTGACAGTCTTTAATAAACTCCTGACAGCAACACTGTTTGTCTCTGCTGCTGTATCTTTGTGTAGTGCATATGTGACTCACAGCTGGAGCATTTGGAGATAAAATTATTGCAGGTTGTTGTCTCGTTCATTAATTCATGAATTGTCTCTGACAAAAACAATATCTTGTTCTTGATTATTTAAACCAGGCAATAAACAAGGGCAGTGTGACGTGGGTAAGTACTACACTGATGTTATATAATTGCATGTTTTTATGTGATGGAAGTGGCCACTTTCCCTAACTCATACAGATGCAGTAGCATTTGTCACATTTACTGAAGTGCACACTATTTTGGCCCACTCCACAAAACTATAATGCACACAACGTCCAATTAGGAAACAATGAGGTGCATTTGATTTAATGGGGTCTAAGGAAAGTTTTTACTTTCTACTTTACTCAGCCCCATCTCTCAGGCTAAAAGAAGGGCACAGTCCTGTTCAGCAAATTTACAGCCACTTCCCAAATGTGTCCAGAAGAGCGTCAGATGGATGCTAATAGGTTACATTTTTTAGGTATAGTCATAAAAATAAAGTGTTTCTATTCAGATAAGCTGCTTGTTGTTCTTAGTGCAGAAATGGACCCACCTTTTAGTGCTGAATATTTTCAGTAGGAACAAATATTGCTGATGAATCAGTTTCTTCTTAATATTTTAAAGGTAATGTGTGTAGAGCGTATTTTGTGTGTGATAGTATCTTGAAATTAACAGATGCAACAAACATAGGTGCATGTTACAAAAATATACATTCATGAATGTATATTTTCACATTTGTGATACATTCAACCATCTACCTTTTTTCATTCAAAGCCAACTTTTCATGATTTGCTCACATTAATAGTTTTGTCTGCGAATGCACTGATATAAAGGCATGGAACTGTTACCTCTGTAAATATTTTCTATTTATCAGAAATGTGGAGAGGTGTGTTGTATTGATTTGGAAAGATGTGCTCCTGAGATAGTAATGTGCCCCGTCACATTTGGTGTTACATAGAAGTGTATCTGGTGAGCTGCCCCACTGTATCTATGGAAAAGGGGTTACCATCAAAATGTAACAATACTGATGCTTTATTTTCTGGTAAAAGTTACAAAGTGTATTGATATAGTCCAACCTCATCTCTATTACTCCAACTAACAAAAAATACACTCTTTTATATGTGACACTAACATATTGATTATTAGTAGTCAGCAACAACAGTGACGACTACAGCAGAACCCAGAATTCAATAGTTAATATCTGACCTTTTCAAGAGCCTGCGACATCTACACATCCCAGAAACAGCACAACTTCACACTTTGGGCAATCTTTCTCACCTCCCTAAACAACTATCTGATTGCAGACATGGCAAAATTCATGCATCTTACTTAATGCACCCTATGCATTTAGTGTTAGCTCCAGTTTCTTATCCTTCACTAAACGACAGGACTGAATGTGGACTTATAAATAAATAAAGAAAGAAATATTCCTCTGAAATATGGTAGTTTGATCTATCAAGATACAAAACAACAGCATCCCTAACCTGGTCAAGTGAGGTCATGTGTGTCCAGTACAATTTGTAATAAAAATGTCAGTTGAAACAGTTCATAGCTGTATGTATGAGAGGTGTGAAGCCTGCCAGTTAAATCTTTGAGCGAGAGCTAGTTGAAGATGGTAAGTTTTTCTTTAATAAAAACCTTTTAAATCATTTTACCTTTCTTGGGTGCCCTAGTGTTCTGCTTTTTGCCTGATTGAGAGAGGTCCCTAAACTGAAGTGCATCAAACGGACACCATTCTACACACCTCACCCAATATATCCAAGTGGAACTCCTTCAATCCATTGCTGAATGCTCAATTCTTCATTTTGTTATAAGTTTGCACATCTGATGCTGCAGCTGTGAATAGAATCATGAAAAAACGGGGTCAACCTGGCTGCTTTTAAGTAAGTGTGCATTTTTGGGTCAGTTGGTGAATGGTACCTCAAGGTGACCAGAGAGAAACGAGGTCTGATTGTCACTGAACTCCACAAAGCATTGGCTGCTCGTGTGTCTCCTTCACGAGGTTTAAAACGGGTCCTCGCCCCTCGCCCTCGTCACAAACACGTAATTGGCTGAGGTCCCTCGGTAGGTGAGATGGACCATGTCAATCAGTGGTCCAGGCACTGAGGGGTATAAAAGCAGCAGCGAGAGAATGAAACGGCGTATACTTTCTATCCAGTCCAGCCACAGCATCATGCGCGTAATGGAGCGCACCTTCAGAGAGCAGCTTTTCTTTTTGGTCCTGTGTTTGTCTGTGCTCAAGGGAGACTCCAGATACATAGAGGTAATTCTCACCCTTTCTTCTTCTTCTTCTTCTTCTGCCTTTTGACCTAACATGAAAGCTTGTTGCCTCTTTTCTACAGAATAACGACATATCAAGGGAAGACTTGTATTCAATATTTAACGCGGAGCTCAAAAGGGAAACCCCAGAGATGCCAGAGGAGCTCATCTATCGCCGAACTTTACGTGAGTCACATCACACTTTCAAAACTTTAAACACACAAATGACAGGTTGCGAATACGTTTCTCTCATCTTTGAATCAACTTCTGTACAAATGACTTCATTAAAGACACTCTGCTGGTCCGTGTGTGCGCGCAGGTTGTCTGGACATGATTTCAGTGGAGGGACAGTTCACCTTCACAGCAGAGCGGCCTCAGCTCAACTGCGCTGCGTTCTTCATGGCAGAGCCCAGTGAAGTCCTCAGCGTGGACTACGACAGCGTGGACATCGACTGCAAGGGAGGGGACTTCATCACGGTACATTTGAACCTTACATCTGATCTCCGCGTGCTGTTTTGAAATTGTCCCGCGCTGCATTGTAGTTTTTAATCCTAAATCTTTCCGTGTGTCCAGGACTTTTACCAGAATCCTATATTAAAACACTAGGCATGACCTTTAAATGCCAAAGTGTTGAGTTTGTTTTGGTTTTATTTGCGCCAACATGCACTTGTTTGTTCCATTAATACTTTAAGGCTTTAAGTTTGAAGCTTACACTTTGACCTGAAGGTATTAAGTACAGCTGAACCTAAGCACCACTACATGACATAAACCAACAAACTGTTATTCTTAAAGATCAACGTAAACTACGGGCTCTGGGGACAAATCCAGTGAATATGTTGTCACTTCCATGATGTGATTGGCTGTGTGCAGGTATTTGATGGCTGGGTGATGAAGGGGGAGAAGTTCCCCAACTCTCAAGACCACCCTCTGCCTCTGTTCGAGCGCTATGTGGATTACTGTGACTCTGGATCCGTGAGGAGAAGTGTGCGCTCGAACCAGAACGTGGCCATGCTGTTTTTTCGTCTTCATAACGCAGGCAGCAGCTTCACTATCACCGTCAGGAAACACCTCAACCCTTTCCGTGCGTAATTTTGTAGCACTTTTATTTACTCGTTTTTTAATACTTGCCTATATTCTGTTAGATGTGTGTATAGAAAATGATTTATTTTTTTTTTGCTTTGCAGCTTGTAATGTCATCTCTCAGTCACCAGAGGGCAGTTACACGATGGTGATCCCTCAGCAGCACAGGAACTGCAGCTTTTCCATTATCTACCCGGTGGAAATAGAAATCTCTGAGTTCAGCCTGGGGCACTACAACAACATAGCTAAGGTCAGTTCAGCAAGACAAGTAACTATGGGCCTTTTAACTATAGTCTATGTAGAAAAATAGCAGTAATAGCCTGTATAACTCTCCATTTACAGCTGTCATCTTGTTAAGTTATACCTTAATAAACCTAATGTTAGGTAAAAATGTGACTAAATTACTCTAAATTCTGTCATGTGTAAAGACATGTGAGACATTAATTTTTTTCATTTGGTGTCCTTATTACATAAACTTGATATAATCTGGCATGTGACAAAAACTGAATCAAACTACATTAGACACACTACATTAGACACACTATGGAGTTGATAAAAACTACTTGTTTTTGGTCCAAACAGAGGTTGATGCCCGGATGCACTGAAACTGGAGACTTTGTGCAGCTGCTGGGAGGAAACAGCATCGACACATTCAAACTTCTGCCCATCACTGACCTCTGCGTCTCCTTCACCGGCCCCAGTGAGCAACCTCTTCTCTCTTCTTCACAGTTAATGACTGTACTATCACGTAATAAATGCTGCTTGTCGTTTTATCCTTCAGCCCAGATGAAGATCGGCTGTGAGAACACAGTAGTGAGGATGGTCTCCAGTGGGAGGTTCATCAATCGAGTATCTTTCCGCTACAGACTTCTGAACAGCCAGGAGCTGCAGACCATCAAACTCAACAGCTTAGAAGACTTCTGTTTCAGTAACTGACCACAGCTGACGTTATTTTAAATGTATTTTATTATAATTAGCAGATCCAACCAGCGAGTCTTACAGGCGCCATAGCACAAAAATACTCTGGACATTGTGTTTTTTTCCATATTTTTTCTGTTCTTGCTCTGACAAGATAAAAGTGGAGCTACCGCTGTATTTATTCTGTTGTGTATTTATTCAGTTGATAAAGTCAGAGCCACTGTCAGCAAGTTAATGATATTTATGCTCTATGAATTTAATTCTAAATTTAAAAAAGAATGATGCCAAATGAATGTTTTCTTCATGTTATGTTGCTGAATTATTAATGGAACTATTACTTGCCATGATATGTATTTGTATAAAACCTACCTTTTGTAATAAAATTATACTGCATGACAAGGCAAAGCAAAGGTGATTTGTTTTTTAGCTCATGAGCCAACACACACCTTGTACAGGTTTTTACACCATTACATTACAAATACATTTTCTCTGTCCTAGCTTTAAGTGCGTTAATAAAGATGAACATTACATCCAGGCATCTATTTCTCCTCCATCCACAATTATGTTTAAATAATGGAGTCAAATCCAGTTAAATGTGTCATGTTGTCTTTCTAAAACACCAGATGTAGAATGATCTAAGTGTTTTGGAAACTGTATAAATGAGTAAAGAACATCAGCAATAGGGCTGTGGCAGTCTTTATTGTGAGTGAAATGTTGCCTGCACAGAGTAACAAGCCTATGATGAAGGATCTAGTTTAATGATAAGTACCTATCGTTCATTCTAAATATACAGGAAATATACTGCTGTGCCATCAGGTGTTCTGAATTAAATATAGAACATAATAATATGATCTGATATGAATATATAATAATATCATCTGTAATGAGTGCTGCTATTTGATCTTCTTTAGGATATATCAGATTGCAGCTCTTGATCTATACTTTTTACATTTGTGCGAGTCTGTTTGTAATACATGTGCTGTTTTTTGTGTAACTATATTGGGAAATGTAGTAACCATCTGTGCTCAGGGATGAGTAACTAATGAAGAAACCCAATCATGCATTTGCTTCAAAAAGGAAATAAGCTACAACAACACAGTTCATCCAAGATTATTACACAATGTAGAGCAGACAACAAAGTATTATGCTTTTAGTTTCTATCAATCTAAATAAAGTGTGTGTTATGAGTGACATTTTGATTGTGATGACGATGACGATGATAATAATAATAAAACAGTTTTACATAAGCTCAATCAAGCCTGACACTGGCATTTCAGAGAGATCAAATTATCAATAATTTGTCAATCACTCAGCAGGGGCCCATAGTGTGCAATAAACACAAACACAAAGAGTTTAATGTCATTCAGAATAAACAAAACTGTGTCCATGTGATGTTTTCTGAAGCTTGTGTTCTAAACATTTTAAGGCAGTTTTTATACATAAATGTTTTTTTTTTAGAAATGAAGTTTAATAATATGTTGTGAGAACCAATAGGCCTGTAATAAATCATCCATGACAGCAGCCAGTAAATCCCAGGAGAAAGAATAAATGATGGAAAGCCATCTATAGCATTTATTCCAGTGCGCTGCCCAAAAGGGGCTGCTCCATGAAATCTTTTTACTGCCGTCTTGCCATCATGTCCTGAGGGAAGGCCAAATTGTTTTCCAGGTGGAAGCCGTGTGGAAAAACCAGCTTCTCTTGCCACAAATGTACAGGCGTTGTCCACGGTCATTCAACACAATGCATACACCACATCCCTATGATTATCATTGTCTATTTGACCATTCTTTAAAACCATTATGACTTTGTTATCTTTTGGAAAGTGTCCTTCTGCATCTATATCTATGTTAATATATTTCTCTACTTTAGACTCTCCACAAGTTATTTAGGCACACTTTAAGTGGCCTTCTTGCCCAAGTGGCTTTGACAACTTTTTATCATAACATCTGCAGACAGTCCTTGTGAACCTTTGCCTGCCTTTTTGGTTTATTTTAATATAAAATCCTCGACTCCAATAGATACGAATTACAGCTAGTCCCCACTCAACACATCTCTACTTGTCATTGTGTTGGCGTTTTCATAAAATATAAGACAATGCCGAAACAATGCCAAAGCCAGGTCAGTCCTAATGAGGACTTATGACACAAACAGTGACGCACAAAGTGACGAAACGGTCGGCATGTGGGAGAGAAAGGCTTGGGGCGCAGTCGAAGATATCCTTTGCAGGTAGCAGCTACATTTGGATGAGTGACACTCAGTGTGGACACACTGTCTTGTGTCCAATGACATACACAGAGTGTGTTTTAGTCAATTTATGTATAAAAAAAAGAGCCAATTACCTTTGTGTGTTGCTTTAATACTTGTCTTGGAGGGGTTTAAAAAGCCATATTCCCTCTTTTACCCTCTGATTTGGCACAATGTGTGTTTTAAAAAAGGACATTTGGACTGGGGTCAAACACAGGACATTATGATCCTTCTGCTGCAGTAAGTCTGTCACAACACATGACTTAAACTTTTTCAAGATGCAGAACATGACGTTTACAGGAAGTAAAGAGAGAGCAGCACGACTAATAGTGTGTGTGGGGAGGGGGGGCAAATGGCATTTTGAATTGATAGCAACCTTTTATAATTTGAACAAAAACATAATTACTGCATGACATCCTCCCAAGGGAGCAAGTGTGATCATCCTGCTCAATTACAGCCAATCACAGCCAATTTGCATTGTAAGCACAAGGGTTTGTGCAATCACCATCTGTGCACATAAAGGCATCACTATTTGCTTCTGTGACAACTTTTGCTGCAATAAAAATGTTCCTCCACACGACAGCATATAAATACAATGATGGAAAGTAAGGTTGTAATTTCTCAGAGGAAACCCTGAACCAGCACAACTTTAGTTCACCCTCTTTCCAAAGGTGAGATCATCAGCTTAAGGTGGAGACAACTTGAGTGTGTGATGGGCTGGTCCTGCCAGACCCAAGTGGTCCGGGTGAGTTGGGAGGGCCATACGTCATTAAAATGCCATGTGCCAGTCGTCCTTTAAAGACTGAAAATTCAGAAAGTCAGAACACTCTTGAGATACATTACACATAAACACAGGTGCTGAGAGACAAACCACAAAATGTGACTGCAGCTTTATTCAATGTGTGCATGATGCCTGTCATTATGTTTAATACATTTACATGAATCTATTACTCTAAAGGACAACAACATCTGTGGTAAAACAACATTTTGAAACATTTAGTGATTCAGTGGTTCACATGTAATTCAACTATTACTTTCAGCGAAAGGTGTATTTTGTAGCTCTTAAAGGTTTTTAAACAGATCATTTATTGAGACTATGTGCAAAGACCCATGGTCACAAAACACCTTGACCTTCTGGGCTTCTTCTTGACATTTACTGTCAGCAAGATGGAGCTTCAGAGTCTCTACTGGGACTCTGAAAACAGATGAGATGACTATTTAAAAGCTGACAAAAATGTCTAAAAAGAAAATGCAATCCATGCAGTCACAAAAATGACTCTTTTACATTTTACAGAATGACAAACAATTTCATCACAAAAGAAAACATTTAGGGGCACTGTACATGTCTAGATCCTACCTTTAGAGATTTTCTAGTCATATTTCATATTTGGTCAAGGATAGGTTAAGCAGTGTTTAACATATGCATCCTGTAGGAGAATGACATGTACAGTAGACTTTATATATTCACCAATCTGTCATTCTTATATAGCCTTTGGGACACATGGAATTTTGTAAATGATTAATGTACCACAAATAAGAGTGAGACGTAGAGTTGTGCCTGTTCTTGAGTTGATTTCTGAGGACATCTACTTTGATTTCTTCTTCTGCTCTTGGAAGAAGTCATTGCAGGCCACAGTGAGCGCTGCCACCAACACCACAAACTCATTGAAGTCCACCTCATTGTCTTTGTTAGAGTCCAGGTCATTCATAATCTTCTCCACCAGCAACGGGTCTTTCTGAGACTATCAGATGGAAATACAAAAAATTATTGCAGTGTAAAAACACAAGGTTTGATGTGGTTTCTACTGTATAATCACATCTAGTGCGCAGCATTTAGTGTAGAGCACTGCACCATTGACCAGACACGTCATTTGTTGCCTCTCTCCTTTATTCTCTGAGGAAACAGTGATCTTTGAGGTACCTTGAGTAATTTAAATGCTAAACAAGAGATTCTACTTCTGTTTCAGGGTGCTTTGGAGCACATTGGGTGACTAAATGTGGTCATTTTAATAAGTTATTTTTTTAATTATCTTGCGTTTGACATTTTTTTTAATGATTGAAAACGTAACAGGATGGAGTTAATCGCATACAAACTGCAGTGAGGAAGGAGGGCAGAAGAGTTAAATGTAAAATTAAACCAAGAACACAGCTATACCTCACAACAGGACCCACATTATATGGTCATATGGCAGCATTCTCAAAAGCAGCTTGCTGTCAGGCTAGGTGAGCTTTCATCCAACACTACTTACAGAATACCTTATATAAAACTTTGTATGGACAGGTCATCAGTTATCAATTGATATTTGAGTGTGAAGTGCAAGTGTCTTCCCATCAGCCCACTGTCTATCTACAGAGGTGACTGTGGCCTATGGGGATGTGATGACATCATGGCTTGTCTATATTTGGCAGCGACGTGGGCCACTGATGATGATGTGTGAGCACCTGAGGCTCAGTCCGCATGAAGAAGGACAAGAGGTAAAAAGAAAAATATATCTGAAGGCATGGACGCTCACACTCGTAGGCCGATTTCTGCTCAGTGTGTTGGGGTCAATCAAATAAAACTGCAGGCCTGTGCACACTGCTATCACACAAAGTCAGGAACAGGGGCTTATCGGAAATGGCCTTATCTATCTCCTTCACCCTATCCTTTATTTTTCACCCTGCTATGATGTGGGAGGCACCAGCAGCAGTTATACTTAGACAGCAGGATAACAATCAATGTGAGAACAATTTCCCTCAACAAGGTCAAAATGGTCAGTCCTTAAATCATATGAAAAAAGAGTTATCTGATTTCACTCTCGACTTTGTCAGGTACAAGCTATGCGTCATCGGATGTTATATAAATCTTTAAAAAGTTAATTAGCATAGTTCGGTCGGACAAGAAAAGAGTAGGTCATGCATCAGCACACCAAAATGTTGCCAATAATTAAAACAGTGAAGATGCTTTCCCCTAGGAATAATCAATCAATCTTAGAAAAACAACTGATCTAATTGAGAAAAAGAGGAGGAACTGCCTTTTACCGTGAGGAAGTCTGTCAGTTCGCTGTTTAGCAGTTGCTTTAACTCGCCCTTGTTGAGTTTGTATTTGTCTCCATCATTTCCAGAGTAGTTGTAGAAAACTGTTATCAGAGCATCCATGGCCCCTTCAAGCTGGCTTGGCATCTTGACACAAAGAGAGGTTTTAAAGCTTCCTGGAAGAGACAGTTGTCATGTTAATGTAAAAGCAGAGTAGAAGATGATTAGACTGAGAGACAGAGGTGTCCTTACCTGGTTAGAGTCCTGCAGCAAAATGAGAAGAGATGCTGCTGCACAGCTTGTTTATTGGGAAATGAAGAGAGGTTCATTGGGCCAACCGTGATTTTTTTTTGGCGATAATTAATTCCCCAGGTGAGGAGTCGTTGGCAACAGTCTTCCTTTTCAAGATTTAATCAATGCAGCTAAGTGAAAAACAAAACATGTACCAGTGTAACCTTACGGCCCCAGGTGCATTTGCCCTACCCTGTGTCATGCATGGGCCTTCAGACTTAAGCCTTGCCTACCTCCTCAAAGCAGCACAGGCTGGGGGAGAAGCACACAGCTGTCACATAAACTCCTGTGTCGTCATTATAAATAAAGAGAAATATATTTAGGTTCATTTAAATGTATGTGGATGCTCTACAGAAACGGTAGGGACAGATGAGATTCCTAATGTTACGTTGCCATATGTGAAGAGAGTACAAGTATATTTGCACATTTCCTTTGATTCATCTACAAAGCAATAATGTTTTTAATAGAAAAGAATTTATTGTTAGAGAAATTTAGGTTAAGCAACAAAGTCTTTCCTTGTGTTGCTTTTAAAACAATGAACAAAAGCCACAAATATCACAGTGTATTCAAATTTGATAGTTTTGCTATTGTAAGAAAATGTATGGAATTCATGGTAAAGCAGCATAAATCTTGCTTTTATCCCGTACCTTTCTGTCTGTGTTACCTGCAATTAGTCATGTACTCATTGTGGCATTTATTTTTAGCAGCAGCAGGTTTTCATTTTGGGTGTGAGCATTCCCTCTCAAACACATTCATCCCTCCTCGACCTGTGTGACATAAGGGGCAGTGGAGAATAACACTCAATTTAGCTACAGCCCCCAAAGACTACACCTTAGGGATGCTACTCATTAGGCGTGCCTGTAACTGCGATTCCACTCACTACCACAGAGAGAGAGAGTTTCCATCTTTTTAGGTGATGAAACACTTTCCCCAACTACCATACAGTATGCGCACAAGTGAGACTTAGATAGATAAATACTTAATTAATTAAACTTAATTACTTTATTAATCCTGAAGGAAATTTATGGAAGCCCTGAACGGCAAGTGGGAAAAAATAAATTTTTGCTCCCTCAAAAAAAAAAAAGTTTTTTTTTTGGGCCAACTGAAAATTTCTTCTTTTGGGGGCTTGACAACTTTTTTGGGAGGGCAGCGGAGGGCAATTTTTTTTTTGGATGCCCCTTTTTTTTGCCTTCCAAAAAAAATAAAAAATAAAAAATAATTTAAATTTAAATTTAAATTTAAAATTTAAAAATACTAATTTTTTTTTTGATGGGCAACTCAAGAAAAAAAAGGGGGGTGGGGAGGGCAGCTCTTAAAAAACACAGGCTTTGGAGCATTTACAATTTTTTTGGGCCGTTCAGTGCCAGAGCAAAAAAAATTTTTATTAAAAGCAGGCAGCTGTCAATCTTTAGATGATACTGTTCACCATATTATATAAAGTAATAAAAATATATATATAGTTATATAAAATCTATTTTTATGACTAAGACCTAGTGACATGGGGTCTTTGTTCCAGTATTTTAACTTAACAGACTTTAGTGCCATGTGAACAAACCTGCGTATGTGCCAGCACTGCTCACACTCTTCAGTCTTCAGTGTTGATCTAAACCAACACCTGTCGAAGTCTCCTGACATGTCCAGAGGAGTATTACTTTTAGATATTTGTTCCCAGGTGTATTCTCACAGTCTATTTTCCTTTACACAAACACAAGGTTTACTCTTGAAACATCACAGCTCTCTCTCACCTTTGTGTTACTGGCCGTCCGGCTGCGGCACTCAGCTTCAATGAATGTGTGAAGAAACTGACGTCTGACGTCTCACACATTGTCTTCTCTCCTCACATACTTACATACACTACTTTACATGTAAGTAAGACACTTGAGAGTCTTCTGGGTTTGTACATTATTGTCTTCACAAAAATGGTTTTCAGTAAAGCGCAAGACATTTCCATAATGATTGAAGATAAAATTAATTCAGTGAGACAGGCAGAAGCAAGCTAAATTCTCATTCATATAAGCTGCCATTTATGTAAAAAAATAAAAATAAAAAATTACAAACTTGGTGACCTTTATAATAGTACACATGTTTCATCAGCCATACCATTTTTTTTTTTTTAATAAATTGTGATATTTTTCTTTTGTACTGTACTGAATGTACTGAATAATGTACTGAATCACAGTAATATACACCTCTCATGTGTTTTACCAGAACCTGTTCAACAGAGGCATAACAAAATCCCAAATGCTTTATGGCAGTCCTGTGACTATTGCTGTTGTGCAATCAGCTGTACAGTTCTGTTAAAGTGTCAGTACATTTTGATATGAAGAGACACCATCACAGTGCATGTCCCTAAAGCTTACTTCTTTAACAATAAACCTTTAGCTGTAGTCATCATCAAAAAAGTTGAAATAGAGTAAAAAATGAATCAGTCCGCAGCAACAGCCCTACCCCCAACCCATGCTTCAATGCCCACTCAGCACTTTTAGCATAACTTAAAACAGTTGTTTATTGTTGCTCTATTACCTACCAGTATTCGTACAGAAGTGCCATGTTCTTCAGACAGTATGTTAGTGTTGGGACTGTCTTTGGTAAAGATAAAGGTAAAGTTTTACTGCCCTCTGTTGGCTGATTAGAAGCACAGGTCTCTTGGCTCAAAAGGATACAGCTCAGTCTGAGGTGAGAAGATAAACAGATGCATGGTGTTGGTCTTGTAGTGATCACTTGTTATTGTGGATCGTGGTGTTTGAATAATTAATCTCTAGGATGCAAAAAAATATTTCCCAGTTTTCAGCATAATTACTGGGCTGTACTCCATAAAAAGCAGAGCTGCTCCAGACTGTTTACAATGACATCCATTTAAACCAGAGAACAAAATCCCAGCTACAGTTCAGCATCAGACAGGAAGTGCTTTTGAAAACCCCGACAGATTTAAAAGTGACAGTTTGTGATTAATGAGGGCCCATGTTGGGTATGTGTATGAGTGTGCAATTGTATTTGTCTGACCATCTGAAAGTAAGCGTAAAAATACATTAACACTAACATGCTAATCAACAATGGCAACGAACAGATTTGAGCTTCATCCACTTCATTCTTAGTTTCTTGAGGTTAATGTCTTAAAAACACTTCCTCTTTATCTTCTGTGTCAAAGTCAATTCCACAATCAAACGGAAGCTCTCTCTCCATGATTTGGGTCAAAAATGGGAGCTGTTGTGGCCCAGCTCCCGAATCCTGGCTAGCGTCCTTGTGCGCATGAAAAAGAGCCTTTACAGAGCGCCTTCTTTTAAAATGCACAAAGTGAGGGTGGAGGTGGGGCTTCAACATACATAAGAGCCAAAGACAGGCAGACACTCCAATTTGGCACAGCATTAGCCGACAATTTGATGCTGCTTAACCTATACACGGACGCTGATTGGATCTTTGGGTTCATTTACAACCTCTCTATCCACTCCTGAGCCTCGTTAGGTAATAATCCCTTTTGGATCTGCCCCTCTTTTTAACGGCAAACAGAGGGTTAGTGATGAGTACAGGCAGGCTGCTCAGAACTGAGGCTTTATCCTGGATGTTGGATGTGGGCAACGTGACTGGAGGCCTGTCCCATGGCTCACTCCTGCAGCCTGCCTGGGACTACCTCCACCAGAACCATCACGACCTCCTGAGGAGCCCTCTTTTCCCTGTGGTTCTGTCTGTATCCACGTACTTTCTTCTGATTGTCCTTTACACTAGTCTGGACCTGCTCGCTCCCACCTGGCCCTGCATCAACCGCTACAGGCTGCATCCGGACAAGCCCATCACATGGCCGAACATCTGGACCACGCTATGCCTCACCATCTACAACCATCTGCTGTATATCTTCCCTGCAGCGGTGGCTCAGTGGCTGTGGAGGCCACCCACTCCATTACCGAGAGAAGCGCCCACTCTTTGGAGTTTCCTCCTGGGCATTGTGGGCTGCACGGTGGTTTTCGACTTCCAGTATTACATTTGGCACCTGCTGCACCACAGAGTCCCTTGGTTGTACCGCACCTTCCACGCCGTGCACCACCAGTACAACCAGCCCTTCAGCCTGGTCACCCAGTATCTGTCCGGCTGGGAGCTCTTCAGCGTAGGATTTTGGGCCACAGTAGATCCTATCCTGCTCCAATGCCATTGTCTAACAACCTGGGGTTTTATGGTCTTCAACGTCTACGTCTCCACTGAGGACCACTGCGGCTATGATTTCCCATGGTCCATGCACAGGCTGGTGCCCTTTGGCCTTTGGGGCGGGGCTCCCAAGCATGACACTCACCATCAAAAACCCGGCACTAACTTCGCTCCATTCTTCTCACACTGGGACTGGCTTGCAGGCACCAACTTAATGCCAAGTCCCTCTGGCCATGCTGCCACAGGAGAGCCAGACGAGGTGAAAGCCAAGACTAAAGAACTTTGAATAACTCCGTCTCTCTTTTACTCCGAGTGTCTCTTTTGTACTCGATCTCATTTCAATGCACTTATTCTTCTCTAGACTCTTCAACAGATCAGTTTTCTGCCTTTGCCTTCAACAGATTCACTTGTTTTACTATTTACTTTCATGTTTTGCTCTCTAACATACAATGGATATTCTTCCGTGTTTAGCTGCACAATATAAACATGAAATTGTTTGGACCCATGGTAAGTTTTTATGAACAGTTCTTTTCTACTGCACTGTGCACAACTATCTCAATTTTGTAGAGATGTACCATTGATATTCATGTGCTGTTCTCAGGTCAGATTCTTCTATCTGTGTGACTCTTTTGAACATTAAAAGTATAAACAGAACTTTGTCATATTTGCCTGTGTTCAGCGAGTGACAGTAAAAAATAGCAACGTGGGATCTTCCAGAGCGAATACACAGACATCAGCACGTACATGTTCCTCTCTCTTCTCTCACACCCACACATACAATGAATAGTGTTCTTTTAGCTGTATCCCAGTATGATGCGTGGATGCAATACTAATCTTTTAGTCTGACTTGAAGCACAGTGCTCTTTTTGGGAGGAAATTGTAAATCAACTCAAATTAAAAATAGTGCAGTGGAGTAAAAGTGACTTTATTCAAATGTATCATGTGATCCTTAAGTATATTGGCTTAACTTCTCATATAACATACTGAAAAAAAGAGTAAGAATATCTTGATAACCTTGACCGAGATTTCCAATGCTCCTCTCAGTCACAACCAAACAGACAAAACAGGTTTGACGTGTTCTGATTTACATACGGGCTACAGCGATACATCATACCTGAAATGCAAACACAGTTTTTGTATGGCTCAACTAAACCTGTTTCTGGGTCACAACAGTCACAATGTAGGAAAAAAAGAGGAAGCATGCAACATAATTTCCATATTAAATCAAATTGTTCCGTGCCATCAAAAACATACATCCATGTGCCGCAATAAGAACATACTCATCTTACCGCTGCCTTTCAAAGCAAAGGTGCAATAATTTTCTAGTCTCATAGTCCATGTTGTTTATAGAGTAACAGATGGCAGTGGTAAAGCCAGCAAGTGTGTTACATTCCATTACACAGTTTTATCTATGTATATTTAATTAAAACAGACCCAACAACAGGTGGGTTGCAACATCTGCTTTAAATTAATGGGACACTTTTTATTGCGTCACATAGTCTAACTCTGAGCTGTGAAAGGGTAACAGGGAGTGGCTCAGTCTGTCACATGTGAAAGGAAGGCATACTACTTCACAAAGCAAACAAAAGGTAAGATGATACTCCACAACAATCATTAACCCTCAAAGCTTTGGCTCAACCAGTCATTAAACCGGAAGCCAGCACTATTCAGTTTGTGTATTTACCTGGAGGAGGAGGGCCCTTTGGATGAGGTTTAAAAAACACGCACTCACATTCACTGCCCACAAAGATTACTATTATGTTGCCAGTAGAACAGATGATGAAATAAACATGAGCTCTTAACACATATTAGGACAGAAGCTTAATCAAAATCAAAACATTACTTTAAAGCTTATTACTTACACACTTAGAATGAAAGCAGCGTACAAGCAGTGAAACTAGAGCAACATGGTGAGGTTGTCACTAAAACATGCCCCTGCTCGCTCTGTAGCATTCAAACACCTCTTCATCCAACATACCCATCTGTCTGGTTTTCCCATAGAAACATTAAGATATAAATGACCCACAAGTGACAACCTTTACATGTACTCACACCAAAAAACTTGAAGACTAACACATTCCATAAATGTCATAAATAAAAGCACAGGAAAAATATTAATCCATGACGCTCCAGTTCTGCCTGCATTCTCCTGCTTTCGGAGAATCATGACAACAAGCCAGGTGACTAATTTGTGAAATTGGTTACGCAAGAGCATAAAAGGTTTCACAGAAACTGCATGTAGATTTGATCATTTATTACACAACTATTTAACAATGTAACTGTAGTGAGGTTAAACTTTAAAAGAAAACGCTACATGGGCTGCATTAAATAATCTTAACTAGACACTGTGTATGATCTACTTGACCACACAGATACATCCTCCTATGTCCTCAGGGCAACAAAATTATCAGTCATAAATGACTACTAAAATGTAATAGTAGTGTAACATTGCCAACAGGTGTGACTTCATTTGTATTAAAGAACAAAACATATTCACATTTGAACAGTTATAAAAGAGTTTATGAAAACATTAATTTATCTTATCCTCACATTAAAAAACTGTTTATCTCTGTTCATCTAATACGTTAGGTAACGAGGACCATGGCCCAGCACTATGGCCTATATGTCCCAAATAAGATAACCATCCGCCATGTCCTTTGACCTGCGTGTTGACACAGTGAGTACAAGACCAGGCACATCTTCAGTCTGTTTTCCCTTCTTCTAACATGAACTGGTCTGAGTGGTCTCTGTGTTAGACACATATGACTTGCTTTTCTTGGAGTATTTCATTGAACTAAATGACACTCTCATCCTCTCCACAGTCCTGCTGCTTCGACACAGCAGTGAGTTCTTTACATGATTTCTGAAGTCTTCTGACACAAAGTAGTAGATGAACGGGTCCAGGCAGCTGTTGAGGCTGGCCAAGCATAACGTTGAGATATAGAAGCCGTAGCCATTGTTAACCATCCCATCTTTTAACAATGAGTAATGCAGAACTAGCATGATGTTACTAGGAATAAAACATACTAAGAATGTAACCATGACAATCACAATCAACACCACGGCTTTATGGCGGTTCTTGGCAGCTGTGCTTTCCTCCATGTTGTTTCCCAGTGTTCTGAGTAACAAGATGTAAGCCACAATAATAACTACACACGGGACCAGGAATACAACCAGTCCCATGAAGATGAAATAATAGTATGGCAGCTGGACTGAAGGGAATGGATTCTGGGGATCCGCAATGATGTTGACATCGTGGCACGTGGTAATGTTGGGGTCTTTGAGCTTGGCGGTGTGGTCATACAGGTATAGTGGAGTAGTGGTGAGCCAAATAAATGCCCAGATGGACACAGAGACACAAATGGCCACTTTGTTATTCTTCCTTTGATGGGACAGTGGATGGGCCACAACCCAGTACCGCTGCACACTGAGGCAGGCGATGAAGAGAATAGAGCAGTACATGTTGCCGTAGAAAAAGCCCACTAGGACCTTACAAAGCGGTTCTCCATAAGTCCAGTCGTTGCCGTTAAAATGGTACGCTATCTTCAGGGGTATCCAGATGACAAACATGAGGTCTGCCAGAGCCAGGTTGGCCATATAAATGTTTGATGGGTGCTTCTTCTTGACCCGAAACAGAAAAACCCAGATAGCCATGGCGTTTGCAGGGAGCCCCACAACAAATACAATAATGTAAAGGATCGGAAGGAAGACTGTAGTTAATTCACTCTTGAGGGTGACAATGGCTGCCTCATCCAAAACAACTTGTTTTGTGTTTTCAGGGTCCACCCGGCCAAAAAATCCCCGTCCCTCTTCTGAAAAAAGAAAGAATGAATAATTTGATAAGATAACAAAACTGAAGTTCCAAAACTAATCATGATTTGAGTGTTAAAAACAGTATTACAAGCATGATAACCATCCAAAACAACATTTCACAGACTATTCAGGTAACGCTTGATGCTTTTCTGTTTTGTTAACTGCAGTAGCCTACTCACAAAACTCTACAGTTTGTTCGGTTAAATTTAGAAAATGCATAAATTAGCAGTTTACAAAACAGTAGACTATTAATGTGACACGTAATGTGAATTATTCGGTCAGTACGTAGTCTGTCAGTATGTAGCTGAGGCGACCTCGCCCTTTGAGACAAAGAAGTTAAGATAAAGAATTTTCAGTGGCGCTTGTCACATGGTCACCTACTTGCGTTAGTCGCCGAGCAGTGGCACAACACCAACAGAAGCGTAAAAAGGTGAATCCAGTCCATATTTGAAAACTTTCTCTAATCTTCCTTGATTCTGCTTCGGAATTTCACTAGCAGAGCTTCTTAAACACTCGACGACTCGTTAACCTCACAGGGCACACCCCGAGACTACCTGAGAGAGCGTGCGTCAGGTGGGTTTAGCCCCGCCCACCCCAAATACCAGCTGGGAGCTTTCCCCGTAAAAGCGCTCGTGATTTTCACATTGTGAGGGAAATCACGTACCAACCTTGGATAGTTCTATTTATAGTCCTAATACAAAGGACACCACAACAGGTTTATGATCATTACCTTTGTTGGGCAGCAAAAAGTTAAAACAAAACAAAAAAAACAACAACATATAAAAAGAGCACATTTTATGTTCACTGCAAACAAGGTGCAAAGTGCAATGTTTGTTTTGAAAATAGGCTTGACCTTTGTAATAAGAAAAATGTCATTCTGTGGAATATGATTATGTAAGAACTTTTATTAACAGTAACTCAGTACTAAAACACAATGGTTAAGGGACAAAAATGTACAAAATAAACATAATTAAGGCATGTAAAAAAAAGTGTCACATTTCATCACAGCAATAAAAGCAAACAATACAAAACTAAACTATACTATATGTAGCAATATATTTCACATGAGAGTAGGAAAGTCAGCAACTCAGATAAAAAAAAAATCCTGATAATACAGATTTTATTCATACATTTTGTTAAATATGTATAAACACAGAAGGAAGACATTTTCTCAAAGCACCAGTTGACTAACACTCAGTGCTCTTTGTGTTTGCACTGTCAGAGGTGTACGTGTTGCTCTTCTTTGAGTATTTCAGGGCACTGAAGGAGATCCTCATCCTCTCCACAGTCCTCTCGCTCCTGCACAGGAAAGTATTCTTTATGTGATCTCTAAAATCCTCCGAAATGAAGTAGTAAACAAAGGGGTCGATGCAGCTGTTAAGGCTGGCCAAGCACAGTGTGGTGATGTAAAATCCGTACAAGTTGTTTGTGTTCCCACCCAAGAGGAGAATGTAGTGAACTATTAACATGATGTTACTCGGGGTGAAGCACACTAAAAACATAACCAGGACTGTGATGATCAAGACAACAGCCTTCCTCCGCTTCTTGGCGATATTGGGGTCTGACATGTTGTTTCTGAGAGCCTTGAGCATGAGGACGTAGGATATGACGCACACAATAGAAGGGACGACAAATCCCAGTGTTCCCATAGTGAGGAAGTAACCTGCTGCCATTTTCTTCTGACTCGGCCTCGTGACATCGTGACAAGTGAGGATGCCATCAAGATTGGTGACTTTGACCTGCTGATCGTAGAGGTAAAGAGGGACCGTGATCAACCAGACCACTACCCAGACTGTGACCGAAAGGGCAATCGCCACACAGTTGTCCCTCTGCAGCTGGGTTAATGGATGAACCACAGCCCAGTAACGCTGCACACTTATGCAAGTAATGAACAAGATGGAGCAGTACATGTTTCCGTAAAAAAAGGCCACTAGCACTTTACACAAGGCCTCTCCATAGATCCAGTCGTTGCCGTTGAAATGGTACGCTATTTTCAGAGGCACCCAGATGACAAAGAGTAGATCAGCTAGAGCCAGGTTTGCCATGTAAATGGAAGACGGATGCTTTTTCTTGATTCGGAAAAGGAATACCCAAATGGCCAAAGCATTTGCAGGCATCCCTACGGCGAACACAAGGATGTAGATGACTGGGAGGAAAATAGTTGTAAGGCTACTGCTCAGGACAGTCTTTGCTTGAGAGGTGACCCACACTCCATCTTTGGTTTCGATGCCAGTGAAGCCCCTTTCATCTGTGAAGGAAAATTGGTACATGAAATGCAGAAGTAGGAGTGGTTGTTAGACTTTTTCTTAAAACTCTATGCTTATACGTTAATATTTGCTTGAAAACGGTCACAGTCATTAAAAGCAAAACTAACCTGGGGTATATTTCCGGTTCACTTTTGTGTTGTACGACATGAATGCAGTTGTGGCTAAGCGCTGGGTCTTTTAAAACAATAGGCTACAAACAATGGAGGTGAAAACGTACCTTTTTCTGTTTTTCCAACGCAACTGTGCACAAAACACATCAAGAGAAGCAGCTGCGTGAGTCGTGGAGCGGTTAAAGTCATGGCTGTGGTTTAAGTTTAATCGTTGGGTTTAACATGAAGGCGAAGAGGAAACACAGGTGTGGCCGCTACAACCCACCTACTCCCGGTTCCCTTTGCGCGCAGCTCGTTTTGACACCTGAGTGATGTCACCGGGTCACGTGACTTTCACGACGTAACACCGGAAACGAAGACGCACTTGTTTGAGATTTAGTTATTATCACACAGAACATCTAAATAAATAGATCTGAAGCCAAGGCAACTGACTCGTCAAATCATGGCGCACGGACTAAAAACATATTTCTTACACGTGACTTGAGATGGTCTGTGTCTTCTACTTATAAATTTATTTAAATGAATCGTCGACTAGACTCGTGATTAACATGAGACTCCACATAGCCTAATTAAACATTTATAAAGGAAATGAAATCAAATGTTAAAGGTACGCTATTTAAAAATGACCAAGCCACACAGCGGAGAATATGTTGAGAGCATAAGTGGCATCTGCGCACTAATAATTATTCACTACACGCTTTTACCAGCAGGGAGCAGCAGAAAACTTGACAAAGACCATTTGGCAATTTAAAAAGCTGCTTTATTAAAATAAAAGTGTAAAAATAGTAAAATAAATTCTTAAAATGATCATACAAAGGTGGAAAAATACAACAAAATGCTTAAAAGAATGCCTTTAAATGACAGATAGTAGCCTGCTTTTTCTACCACAGCAGGAAAAATGAATACATTCACAGATTTATATACAAATGTGCAAATGTATAAACATGTCAAAAGTTCAACTGAATCCTTCATGGAACCGAAACACTCTTATCACACTTATCTAATCTTAACTGTTTGACTTGATATCTATATTTGTTGACCTGATGCATTCAGTGTTTCTTGTGTCATATATATATATATATATATATATATATATATATTCACACTTTATGCGATTTCACAGTGCTTTACATACGCATACATGTGCCATAGAGTCAAAGAGTAGCTTTGGTGCTAATATGTTTTTGTTATTCAAGCATCATAATCAAATACTTCAACATAGCACAGTCGGAGATAAGATAGTAAAACATAGTATGGAAATGTTAAAATGCACAATGCAGTTCATCAGACCAACAGTTTTTTGTACTGACTGTTGAGGTTGCCTTGATAAGAGTCCATTTCTGAGGAAGAGCTTATCTTTAAACTTTCTGTTGTGGCACTTTGCAGAATGGCTTTGCGGCTGGACTTGTATGAATCACTTGAGGAATGAGTGGTTTTGCAAACGGCTGATCCCTTCTCACACCTCATCACACTGGTGAGCTGCTTCTGGCACTGTGAGGAGCCAAAGTAGTAGACCATGGGATCTAGGCAACAGTTGAGACTCCCCAAACACAGAAAGACCAGGTAAAGTGCATACGAGCTGTCTGGGGCCTGATGACTGTTTTCGACCTTATTATCAAACTGCAGGTAGTGTACTAGCATGATACAGTTAGTCGGCATAAAGCACAGCACAAACATGACCAGTACGGTTACAGCCATCACCGCAGCCCTTGTCTTTTTGCGTGTGGCTCCTGGAATCCCTCGCGAGACCCTGCTCAGGGACCAGATGACCCGAGTGTACGACACGACAGAGATGAGAAGAGGCAGGAAGAACAGCACACAACAGATGGTGATGAAATAGATTTTGTAGTTCCACTTGAGTTCATGCAGGAGCTGAACATCGTGGCAGGTGGTAATGTTTAATGCCTCTAAGTAAATGGTTTGATTGGAGAGAAGGAGGGGCACGGAGCCAGTGAAGGACAATATCCACATGGTCACACAAGCGATGACTGCGTTTTGTGGCCTCCTCCAAGCAAGAGAGTGGATCGGATAGACCACAGCGAGGAGTCGGTCTACGCTGATGCAACATATGAGCAGAACAGAGCAATACATGTTCCAGTAAAACGCTGCGGTTACCACACGACACATGACCGGGCCGAATATCCAGTTGTTCCCGGCGAAATGGTAAAAGATCTTGAATGGGAGGAGCATGGTGAAGAGCAGGTCGGCACAGGCCAGGTTCAACATGTAGATGGCCGCTGGTTTCTTAGGACGGATCCTCTGGGTGAAGGCCAGCACTGCACAGAGGTTGATGGGCACGCTGATAAGACACACCAGTGTGTAGAAGGACGGTATGAGGATAGTGGACACTGGCCCCGTGAGGAACAGGAGAGTGTCTTCTGACATGTGCTGAGTTCTGCTTCTGTTATATTTCCATCCACCAGAGCTATTTTCATAACTTTCTGATAAAAGGCTATCAAGGTCCAGCGGTTCATATGTGGGCTGGTCGTAATGGATGGAAAATGTCCTTGGGCCTTTGTCCGAAGAACCTAGAATAAAACATAGAATTACAGTGAATAAAGGGAAAACAAATGATTCAAGGACATAAAACACAAAAGGCAATTAAGTATTTTATCATATTTTTTTCCCCCTTTGCATTATTTCTTACTCTAAGCTAGATAACATGCCAGGGCTGAACTATTTTATCTTATCCCCACACCACCATCTTATTTATTAATGTTACACAACTCTCATTCATTAAAATGACATGTTGTCAAACTATAATAAAGGGTTTGAGATGTGACAGTGTGTTTGGATTTTCTTTCGTGAGTAATATTTTGCATATTGCGCAAATGTTACTCACATTTGCGCAATAAAATAAAAAGCACCTGACTTTTGAGTTAATTTCTCTCATTAATGCAGGGGTTAGTGCAAAACAAAAAACAGAAAAAGCCAAAAAGGGAGTTGCAGCAGTGGTCTTACCGTTATGAAATGCAGCTGAAGCAACGTGGGCGCACAGCCAAACGAAGAGCAGAGACTGTGAGGCCATTTTGCCAAGATGTCTCATAATCTACTTTGGAACTTCTTTAAAATGAATCGCGTCTTTCCCACGTCTCACAGTAAATATCTATATGGTTATGGTATGTTAGTCTGTAAAGTTGAAGCGTTTTCCTTTCCGCTTTAATCGTCGGTCAGTCCCAATCCACTCGCTCCACCAATCAGCAGCGCTCTGCAGAATTCCTCTGGAGTGATGTCAGCTTCCCGTCACACAGCACCGTCCAGCTCCGGTCCAATCCAAAACACATTTACAGGGGCACCGCAGGGAATGTTGGGACAAAAGATCAGATCAGAGCCAGGGACATTGCCTTTTATGATGAGTCACAAATAATACCTCAGAATTGTGTGTCTTTTGACCTTCTTTGTTCCTATTTATATATAACAGAGCGCTTGACTTTATCCTTTTAAAAATGATGATAAAAGGCTTTTTGTTATTATTATTAAAAGAGCTGTAGTTTTGTGATCCTTTCTTTCTTTTCATTCATGTCAATCTCAAGGCTCTTGGGCCAAATCCCTCGCTTTTGTAAGTTGCATAGATATTCACCTGACAATACAGTTTTTAACTAAAACAAACAAAATGAAAGAACAAAAGGCATTCCAAACTAGCACTGTTTACCTCAAAAACTAAATCATTTGAGCGTTAGATTTAATGTAAGTCTTTTGACAAGTCTGGAGACAAAAGTGTTCCACAGAATAAACAGCATCTTTGAATGATATGAATGTGTTGGTGAGTATGGATGCTAAAAATGAGAGTTTATGTCAGACAAAGATGAGGACAGGAAGAGGTGGGAGTGTGACGCATATGCTCTGTCTGTCGGATATCCACTGGGGGTTAGACAGCTAGACTAAACCTGTTTCTTCTTAAACATTTTCAGCTGATTTGAAATATGACTAAAGTAAAATTGTGTGTACGTATATGGTTTCAGCTGCTCCTTTTTTCTTATAATCATCACCATAAAAAAGTGCAGCTGGAGATAGTCATGCTGCTCACTGGCTGGGCGTCCCTAAACTAACATCAGTTCATTTCTGCCCATTAGAGAAGGCAGGATGCAGACTGTGGGAGATTAGCCCTTGGGCACCCTGCCAGCTTTGACTTCACAACGTGAATTCCTGTTGTTTTCTGGTTTCACTTAAAACCCTGTACAGTCTGTACAGGCTTTGAAAAGTTATAAAAGTGTAGGAACAAAGTTTGGTTCTGTATGTGAAATGTATGCATGCACTGAAAACATCCAGGAACTGAATGAGGAACCTACCTAAAATAAATGTATTCTGAGAAATTTAATAATAATGTGGAACTGTCGCCTTTCAGTCAAAACAAAAAAGTGAACCTTTGAATGGTTAATTTTCTTGTTTGATTTGAAATAAAGTTGTGTGGTTAAGCTTAAACTCCTTGATTAGAAATAAAAACTGACTTCATTTTAAAATGAGCATGACCTCTTGTTCAGCCAGTAAGGTTTTGTTGTTGAAGTTTTTAAACAAGGTAGCAGGCAGTACATTTTCAGCACAAAAGATGATCCTAGGCACATGATACATAAATGTTGTCAATAGATTCAATAGGACAATTAAGAATTCACCAGTGACAGGCAGAGGTCCTACAAAACCAGTGTAGAGCCAATAAAACAATGACACAAGACATTTATGTTAAGGTTTTGGCAAAGGTTGCACTCATATTTTTTCCATTACTTGGCATTTAGATTGAATCTGTTAAATTATGTTGTTTATTAAACAGTTTAGGAAAGCATGAAGGAAAGTACAGGAAGTCCTCTAAATTGCCCACTTATCTATTCAAAATAACTACCAGCGATGACCCAAACAAGATTTACAAGATTTACATTTACAAGATGTATTGAAGTATTTTTAACATGACTGAAAATCACCCAGTGCAGCAACATTTATAATAAACATAAAAACAACATCATCTGTGAGGGAACATCTGCAGGGGTCTCACACACACACACGCACGCACGCACGCACACACACACACACGGGCCGCTCATCATCAAAAAATCTGGAGAATGACATTTGCAAAACAAAAACATGTCAAACTGTGATAGGTGATGCTCCAAATGCGCAAAATTGTTCACAGTTCTGTGGAAAACACCCTTCTTAATCAATATTGCTGTCAGAAATACAGTTGAATAAAAATAGAGTACAAAGTATAATTCACAACAGCTCATGATTAGACGAGCATCGGACGGACACAGTCTTTTCCCCAAGTTGGTTTTATGCTATTATGGCATAATAATGTATCCTTCCAGGCAGAACACAGAAAGAAGTAGGCCCCGATGCAAAATCAGGAAACTCACTGACAGTGAACTGAGTAATTAAAATGAGATTTACCATAAAGTTTAAATGGCTGTAACTGACAATCTGTGTTTCTAACTTTACATGCGTAGCTGTAAACCTTTGAAGAGTGCTGAGTGGTAGGTGTTGAGCAGGAACTAACTTCACAAGTTCACTCTGTGCATGTTAAAACAGAAACCAAAGGCAGCCCACATTCTTGCCACAGCACTAGGGAAGCGTTTTCACTGAGACAAGATTTCACAGGAGAACGGCACAGACACGGAGAGGACAGCAGGACTGCTAAAGACAACAGAAACAAGGACTGCTAAAGACATGGATAAACTTCTACCTTTGGTCATAACTGTTTCTGTGTGTCTCAGTGGGACACTTCAAGACAAAGGTAAGTTACTTTGTTAAAAAAACACTTTCCAGGTTATCGTAAAAGTAATGATCCTGAAATACTAAAGCAACTGACTTTAATAACATTTTTTGATAAAACGTGTTAAGATTATAGAATATTTTGAGTGTCTTCCTCTCATTAATTTAGATTTAAATAAATGAATAAATGTTACTTGTTTCTCTTTTTTTGTAGCTAAAGAGCAGAGAACGAATATGATCAATGGCTCACTTGTAGTACCCAGAACATTTTTAGGACACCCAGTTATTTTGCCTGAGTCCTCCCTGGATTTGAACTGGACACAGTCTCCGGTCTCCTCTAATTCAACTCCAGCTCTGCTGCTCCACAGTAACCATACGGGCTGGTACCTGCAGGGCCCAGTAAGCACCAGACTCATCCCGATCCTGTACATCCTGGTGCTGGCTGTGGGCATCCCAGCCAACCTGTTCATCCTATGCTCCCTTGCCTCTAAAGTCCGAAAGGTGTCCTCTGCCATCCTCTACTGCAGCTTGGCCATGTCCGATATCCTGCTCCTGCTCTCCCTCCTCTTCAAGGCTCACTACCATCTCCATGGGAACCACTGGCTGCTCGGTGAAGCTGTCTGTCGAGTGGTCACAGCCTGTTTCTATGGTAACTTGTACTGTTCTGCCCTGACGCTGGCTTGTATCAGTGTGAAGCGCTACCTGGCTGTGGTGCACCCATTCTTGTACAAAAGCATGCCCAAGAGGATGTGCACAGCGTGGGTCACTCTGGCCGTGTGGTTGGTTTTTGGTGCTGCTTTAGTCCCAGAGCTCCTGGTGCAGCAGAGCTACTGGATTCCACAGTTGCAGCTCATCACCTGCCATGACATCTTACCTCTGGGACATGACTCCCATAGGTTTCTGCTGTACTACAACCTGGCTTTGACTCTATTTGGCCTCCTCATTCCTCTTGTGGTCTCCGTCGTGTGCTATGTTCGAATCCTGCGTGAGCTCAACCAGTCCCATTGTGACTGGGCCATGTACATTAGGAGCAGCTCACTGGTGTTTCTTATTTTTCTGATGTGTTTCACTCCAGCTGGAGTCCTGCACTTCATCCACTACTTGCAGCTGTTTGCAAATGGGACAGAGAGCTTGTACATGTATTTTAACATGGCAGTCTGTCTGTGTTGCCTTCATGCAGCGTTAGACCCCTTCCTGTTTCTGCTAATGTCACATGCCACTGGATCCAACCCTTACTTCAGAGCCTTCAAGAGCAAGACCTTCAGCATATCTGTGTGAGGCTGAGGCTAACACAGTCAATAAAGAGCCTTTGGCTGGAATCCAAAGAGCAAACTAAAAAAGTTTAGTTATATTATAAACATGTGTTAAATAGGGATTTTGTTTACTGTATTATTTGTTCAAAAGGATAGCGCTAGCCTATGCTTTTTTTTTTTTTTTTGTCACTGGGTGGCATTTCCTGAACTGAGGGACAGGAAGCAAACAGGAAACCTATCTACTGTATATCACATTAGCTTACCGAGAAGTGAAGTCAACGATGATTAAAATTTATATTTCATATACTGACACTGTTTTTTGTTTTTTTTTTGTTTTTTTTAAACAATGTCTCAGGCTCAGAGAAGTCATGGTGAGTATAGTACTGATCTAAAAAGTAGCACTTTTTTTTGCAGAAATTATGAGATTTCATTGGACTGATTATATGACTTTTTTCACCTTCAGTTGTATGATGTTCATTATGTGCAAAAACAAGGCATAATTTACAGTATTACTGTCAAAAGGACAATTTATTACTTACTAGAATAAATGTCAATTTAATGCTAAGCTTGATCATATGTATAGAGTTGTGTGTCTAGGATGTATTTTTATATGTATTCTGTTATTTCAATTTATGTACATACTGTATGCATGGCATGTACTTTATGCATGGCACTGTATGCAAGGTTTTTCAAAGTAAAGCCTTCCTTGTCCCAGTGCAGTGGGTGTGGCCTATGCGGATATGAACTGGACAAAAAGTCATCACTTGAGCTGTTCAAATGAAAGTCTTTATTTAATGTTTAGACACCAGAGGAATCCATCCTTATGCTGCATTCATTTTCTTAACAAAATAAATCATATCAAGGACCGTTTCTACATACTCCTCCGTGTGTTGTTTGAAATCCACATCCGTGTCTTTACTGGTAACTTCCTTGTGGCAGATTTGAACACACTCACTAGTAAACATTTTGTATTGTAATCTCTCCAGTGACATGCCCTTTCAGAATGACATCCACTCAGCATGAACACATCAGAGTTAGTTAATCGGACAACACTCAAGAATGATACATTCACCTTTGACCTGAAATCACACAGCTTTTTATCCACAAAAAAAGTAACAGTGACAACACCGAAATGGAAAGGAGGACCCACGACGAACAGAGGGACTTCACCAACAAGCATGCAGGGTCACTTTACGGAAAAGAGTGGTGTGGAGTGTGATTCGAGAAGGAAAGATGCAGATAAGCAACAAAGCCCACAGAGAGAGAAAAGAAACTATCCATTGACGCAGATAGGACACTATTGCACTTTACAGAATAAAGAGTCATGACAGCTAGTTAGAAAAATAATGGAATAATCTGTTATTGTCATTATCATATGCATTATAGTGTATTTTATTTACCAGGTCAAATGCGTTAAGCACTAAATTCTGAAAGTTTCAGCAGTAACTGATTGGAGGTTTGAAGGGCCAGTTTACTAAACCAAGTTGCACTTCCACTACACTACAACACTATCTGCAAAGCTACACCTCAACAAATAATGTTTAGAATTTAGTTGAACTGGCTCTTTCAATAGAATTTCCAGCTGTGGGAAATGCATGTTTGCTGTTTTGCCAAGAGTTTGATGAAAAGAGTTGAGCATGTTGCAGCAGGCCAGCACTGATTCAGCCTTAAAGTGAAGGAAAGATAAAATCACAGCCAACTTACTTCTAAAGTGGCTATTTACATTGAGAGAGATTTGTAGGGTCTTGGCAAAGAAGTCAAATCATTCATTCCCCAAACTACTGCAGTTAAGCATGGCTTTATTTTCGCTTTATCACATGTTTCAAAATTGTAAAGTCTTAATGATTCTGAATAAATAAAATTGAACTTAAAGATATCTGTTCATGGTCTGTTTGGACGGACTCTCATGCACACAAACATACAAACTGCAGAAGAGAGAAGAGACTAAAAAAGCAGGGCAGAGCAGCAAAGCTTCCAGCAAGTTTTGGAAGGATAGACGGGCTCAAAGGAGAGAGGCACACCATTTAAGAAAGGCCTTAGAGTTCAAAGGGAGCAGCAGCAGCAGAGGGCAAGAGGACAGGAGACGAGCAAACCAAGGCAGGACAGACAGACAGGAAGACAAGGAAAGAGCAGCCTTTTAGACACTGCTACAGAAATGTTTGCAACAGAGAGCGAAGCCCTTTGGAGCCACAAGACTAACACAACACGTACAAGAGAGGTATCGGGAAGCATTCAGACAGAAGGAATCCAATCTCAAAAGTCTCTTACTGTAAAAAGCACAAAATGTAAACTTCTTTTCACTTTAGAAATGTAGCTGCTAAAGTTGCCAGTTTTAGACTAAACTACTGTATCATTACTGGTTTTTATGGCCTTGTCATTCTTGCAAATAGCTGCAAAAGGCTTGAATATCCACATCAATAAGTGAAGTCACAGTTTTTGAAACAGAGGTCAAAGGAGCACCTTCAGTTTCAGGCCTGAACATGGAAACACAGTACATTATAAATACAAGATCATAAATGATTTAATAAATAGATGTACAAAAGTAAGAAATAACATACAAAAGAGTGTGCTGGATTTAATCAGAATTGAATGGGAAGATATAAGAATCCAAGCCTTTTGCAGCATTGACACGTGTTTACATGTTGCATGTGTGTAGCTTTAAAACTACGAGCTGCTGATATACAGAGATCTATAACCACTCTTTACGCTTCTTCTCTGTTTTATTTATTGTATTTCTGCATGACAAACAAACACTCAACTCTGTATATCTTCAGCTCACTTTCAGTTCACTGCATTATAACCCTGCTTTACCAGGTATTTACTCACAATGACGTGTGATGATACGGAAACGAACACATAAAAGAATGTTTTCGAAAAGCATTGCTCGGGTCGAATGCTCAGTAAATACCTGGTAAACATATGTCTGTCTGTTCACATGAGGACATTGGCACGTGTGTCTGGCAGCCGCAGCCCGATCAGACCGCCGCCAACCAGCACGGATGACGCCAGCAGGATGGGTATGGCTTTAGTGATGCCAACCAGCGAGCCAAAGATCAGGTTCCCCAGCACGGCGGCCAGCTTGCACATGGCGTTACAGAAGCCAAAGCCTGTGCCCCTGGAAACAAGACCACAACACAGATGACTCACGTGTTGTACAGCAGAGTTAAATGATCTCAGAGAGGATTGGAGCAATGTTAATATGCTTGTGATGGCCATGCCACACAAAGGTGGTAAAAACCTTTAATACTGCACTTTTGTTTTACATTTATTTACAAACACATATTCCGTTAATCCAATTTAATATTTTTTCATAGCACATCTGTATCTTTATTTTATATTTGTTAATGATATGTTTTCACTGATCCTTGTGGCTGAGGGCGGGGCCAGAGCCAGTCAGAGGCGAGTTTGGTTTAGGTTTCCCCCTATGTGTTTGGTCATTATTTGTTGGTATGGCCCAAGTACTATTTAAGTTGCCCTCATGTCCCATTTGGGTAGGTCAGTTTTGTTGTGTTAGTTAGTTTCATTTTGACATTCTGTTCCTTGTAACGTTATATTACTTTGACCTCTGCTAGGCCTATATATTGTTGGCCAATAAAGCCTATTTTTGAGATTTATGACCTTTGTCCTGTTGCTTTACTACTTGGTCCCTAACAATGCTATCTATTAGACCTAACATTTGTTTTGCACTGATGACACTCACTTTGCATTATATCTGAGTAGCTAATACATTTTGAAAAGCGCAGACTGATCTTCTCAAGAGCGATTTATTCATTTAATTTGCCCATGCAGCGTTAATGACAGATACGATGAATAAGACTCTGGTTTAGTTAATGAGGGCAGGACAAGAATGGTGATTAGAGTGTACCTCCTGTCTGTGGGATACAGCTCGGTAGTGACAACGTCCAGAGAGTTCCAAGCCGAGATGCTCAGACCATTGTAGAGGCACAACATGAAGATCATCATAGACTCGCTGGTGCCAAACCACAGAAAGAAACAGCTGATGCCTGACAGGACCATGGAGCCTCCTGTAAACCACAGCAAAACATATTCTCTTACACTAAATCAAACTATGTTAAACCAGTAAAGTAAAGCAATGAACTAAAACAGCAATGTGTCCATCCTATTCTTGTGGGAACTAGGTCTGATGTATTTCTGTATGAATAAAAATGGTGCAAGCCTAACAATCATAGCCCCACCCACAACTTTGTCGATGAAAAATAAAGTCATATAGCTTTTTGTAAACAATGGAAATTAAAAAAGGGCAAAGAACAACAACAATACTAGTGTTGACATTGTACCTAACATGCTGAGGCGGCCTATTTTGTCCATGAGGAGAGCAGAGACGATGTTTCCTGGCAGGACAGCAAGTGTTCCCAAGAAGTTTACAAAATACACCCAGTAGGCGCTGTAGTCGTCATCAAATGTGACCTGGCAGCCAGTCTTGTTGTGGTGGAACGAGCTGTTGATCACTCGTGAGTTCATCAGCTTGGTGTCGTCAATATCTGGAAGAAAGAAAGGCAAAAAAAAAAAAAAATCTGATGTAAGATCAAATTGCTTACGTTGCATTCTGCAGCTGTTCATTGCATACATCATAAACAGCATCAATACAAGCCTGGTCTACAAACACTCCCCAAATCTCTCACTCTCCTCTTTTCCTTGCATTCTCCACTCTCCTGGGAAATGCTGGGGGCAAAGAGACTACATTTCTCATATACCTCACCTAAGCGTTTTCCTGAGCGCTGATGGGAACTGTTTCCACCTCATGCTCCCAAAAGCTCTGATTCAGCTCCAATTCTCTGTTAACATTTAAAACACCTCGCTGTCGCTTCTTTTATTTTTGCATGTTTGTCAGAAATGATTATGTTGCACTTTTAGGTCATAGATTTTTGTACCTCTTGATGTACCTTTTTAAAAACATGCTTCAAGACATATTGTAAGCTTATCGCAGTTTAACATCAATTATTAAGCCCTGAAGGACAGCAAGTTTTAGATTCTTGGTTAAATACAAGATTGTTCTGTGTGCAGAAAAGCAATGTGCTCAGGGGCTCAGGGGTTAAGCAGTAATTTAGCAGCATAAAGCAAAGCAATAAATGCTTAAAGCCATTCATCTCTTCGGGAGCCAGAAGCTGTGACTTTAAACACAAAATGAACTGTCAGAAGAAGACAGAAAGGCTGAGTGAGACTTATGCGTAAGGCATCGGCAGCTTAATGGGATTTTCAGAGCTGCACAGAGGACTGGACACTGGGAAAGAGGATGAGTGCAGAGGTGTGGACTGACCCGTGTTGAAAAAGAAAGAGTCTACAAAGGTGCAGTTCTTGAAGAAGGAGCCGACAGAGGTGACGTCTTCAAAGTAGCAGTTGAGAAAGGATGAGTCGATAAATGTGACGGCTTTAAATTTCATACTGATGAACCTGACAAGAGAAAAGCACAACTGAGTCAGATGTAGACAATGAACTATTACACACACATTGGATTGTTGAGAAATATAATACTGAATGAACCAATATCAATAGGCCGAGCATGTACTTGTTTTTCTGTTGAATTACAGGCCTACCGGTGTTTGGCTTTTTTCTGCAAAACACTAGCGTTTCATTTCTTGTCCGTCTTTTATCAACCTGCAACATCTGTTGACTACACTCGTGTATTTCAGCCCTCAAATAATCTTTTATTAAACATGCATTCTGGTCTGTGGAGAAAAAACAGGATGTGGCTTTTCTCTGGGCTTTGTTCAGTGCGACTCATAAAGAAACAACATGCGTGTATGTTTGCGGCTGAGAGAAGAAGAAGGGGGCAGAGAGCGAGATAAGTCTTTTAATTTCCTGGTTGTGCAGCAGATAAAGGAGGAAGGAGCTGTGTGTTGTTTGCAGGAATGATGAATAGTAGTGCTATCCCGCAACGGCATGACTTTCAGCGCCGTGGCACCGTGAAAGCTGTGTTCACTCTCCTCTTTTACCTGTCATTTAAAAAGAGTCCGTTCCTGTGAATCTGGTTCTCTAGGGTAAAGTTGAATGTGAAGTCTTCGATGCGTTCATTGTTGTGGAGCTTCACTCTGGAGGCATACTCGTCTGCTTGAAGGTGTTTAATGACGTCAGGGAACCAAACAGATAAGCCGTAATATCTGAACACAGCAAAAATATGATAGCGTTTAAAATTTTAGCTTGCAAAGATTTTCACCTTAATGTCTGTGCATTAACAATAATTAATGCTCTCATCCCCTAGGTAGGTTAGTAGGTTAGAGTAGGTTTTTGTCATGAAAACGGGGATATCTTATTTTCCAAAACCATTATGCCAATTTTGACAAACTGTATTATTTTACCCAAATCTAAAATTGCACATGCTTGATTTAGGCTCAAATAAAGAATGTAAAATGTTTGCTTTGTGTCAGGTTGCAATAATTCATAGTAAAGCCCTACATGTGTGCACTGTGAGTCTGAATATATACCAGCGTAATTAATGACAGCAAAGAGAAAACTTTGTATGTTTTTTTTGTGATTAATTAAAGGCAAAAAAAAGTGCAAAACAAGGCATCCTCTGTCTAATAGGCCCTGGTAAAGCAATCGAACCTGTCAGCATTCATCAGGTCGCTGTAAATAGACAGCATCTGCCTCAGCGCTTAGTGCTTCATTCAGACTGTGTTATTAAGCCGGAGAAAGAGTGGTGACTCAGCGAAGTATCACTGAAGCCTTTCTAAAGCGTCATTTAACACATCGCAAGAATGTCCAAATAATGATTAGGAGAGGGCTACCGCTGGAGGAGGTGTGTAAATATAAATATCTACAAAAGCCTTACCCAAAAGACAGAGTGAACCACACTGCAGCCAGTTTGATAGTGTTTTCTTTAACTGGGTGGTTGAAGCATTTCAGAAAAGTCAACCAAATCTGCTCGGAGAAAAGACATGTGTGACTCAACAAATAAATGATAAAAAAATAAAATAACTAAAAAAAAAAATCATACCCCCTTGAGTTCAGACTTGATCTTGAAAAGGACTTTGAGAACTGGGTTAGCTGACTCATTCTGCATCTCCACCAGCTCATCCAGCTGTTTGGGGATTTTGATGCGGTTCACCTGCAGGGGGAGACGCTGCACTGTCAGCTGCCGAACACACTGCTGCTCACTGACACAACTGAAACAAGGGCAGTGCACACAGACTGGAGGCTGGTACTCACTGTGAAGACTCTTTCAGGCTCGCCACGTGCACGCATGTTTGTGTCGTGGATGTGCTTAAGCACCATCCACGCCTCGTCATGCTTACCCATCTGAAAACAGGACAGGGTGTCAAACTCAAGATGATACAGTAGAGAAGAAGAGACAGTATTCACAAATAAAATCAAGTCTCAATGAAAAATCTGTTGCATATAATGTTTTATAGCCTTTTTTCTATTTAGTGTTTTGTTACTATTTGTTTTTAATTCCTTATACTCGTGTATTGTTGTTTTGTTTTTTTTCCCCCCATTGTATTAACAGTTGCCTTGTTCATTTCCCCTAAGCATTATTTGGTTTCGATTTTACAAACTTTATTTTGACGTAAAAAACAAAACAAAACAAAAAACAATGACCTATTATTAGCTACAATGGCTAGAAACCAAACCATTTTTTTTCCAGAGGCAACAATCTTTCATCAATTTTATATCAGCATTTCAATTGCACACTCTATGTACGACATTTATCTGTAGAAGAAATATCAATCATGAAAATGCTGCCTAACAGCCTCTTCAACCTACATCTAAATGAAACTCTGGGCGTTAATGTTCGTTGGCATCAGTAGGTGTGCTCATTAAAAGACGTGATGGTGCAATCTGCAGTGTTTCTCATACCTCCAGGAAGAAACGGGGGCTCTCAGGCATAAAAGTGAGAGCCACGACTGCAGAGACACACGGCAGCGCACAAACCACCACGAACACTCTCCAGCTGTGGAACTGGTAGGCCGAGCCCATGCTGAAGCTCCAACCTGAGACAAGACAGGACACACACAGAGTCTCAAATGATGGGGAGACGTCAATGTAGTGAAACTATTTAACAAAAGAGGCACCCTGAGTGCTCATGTCATTTTCTCACACAATGTGCAATAGTGTGTCTCTCAGGTGAGATTGGTTTCTCACCGAACACCCAGGTACAAATATTTGACTTTCTGGAGTGAAGAAAGGTCACTTCAGACCCACAGAGCAACCACGATTCACAAATCTGCACAAAAAAAACAACTGCTTCAACTTGTACTAACTATTACATTAATAATGTTTTGAGAAGGTTGTTCCTTTTAGCACCATACCTCAGTCAGTAGTCATTGTAGGCTATTTTCTTACAAATTTTGTTACATCAAGTCCCTCCATGAAAATAAGGTTATAAAATAACTCTTGTGGATTTAATTAATGCAAGGAACATGACCAAGCCATCAAGAACACATATCAAGTCACATCCCAGACACACACTCATTTCTGTAGTTTGTCAGCTGTGTGGCCTTTGCACGAATACAGAGTACAGTTTAACAGAGATCTGCTAAATATTGTCATTACAGATACTGTCCTCAACTGTTGCCTGATAAAACATTAAGAGATCTAAAATAGCCTGCATTGACAGTTTGAGTAACTGTGAGTAACTGTACATCCCGTACCTGTTATAGATGGATAATATGCACAGTTGGTGCAGAAGAAATGTGTCTGATGAGGTTTTAAACAGGAATGTAATTAAAAGAAGAAGGCAACAATCACAGGGGTAAAGTAAAGTGATGAATAATTGAAATAATTCCACAACCCAATGGGCAGCAAACCAGAGGCAACATGACTAACATATACAGTGTGAAACAGAAAAGTGAGTGTGGCCTGTGAGGCTGCTCTGGCCTGGACCAGTACAAACCTCATTAGGGGGATTATAGCTGTAATGGACTAGAGGGGATGGCTGACTGATTCACATACTCAGGAAGATTTATGTCCCTACTCTACAGTGAGAGCATGGCTAAGACACATAAATACAAACACACACACACACACACACACACACACACACAGTGTCCTTGGTCATCCCCCAGTGCATCCACAGACCACCTCTGACACAAAAATAATGCAGTACAGTAGACACCCAACCACTATAAACCACACTGTGTCATACACACAACATGTCAAACAGGCCACAGAGGTCTGCAAATCTTAATCCTCTTTAAATACAGTACATTTACATGCTATTGTTGCTGTACAGTAATAAAAGGCACAGACACACAGCGCTTTGGCCTTTGTCCACCAGTCGATGCAAAGAGCACTGCGGCGGAACCTATTACCCACACTCCACTGCATCCTAAAAAAAAGTGTTAAAACACTGGCGTCTAATCAATTGACCTCAATTATGAGCTTCAGCTGGCTCTCTCACTTTAACTCCAACAAATAGTTTGTGGTGACACACACAGAGCTTATGTTTTTGGGTCTGGTTTGGACCAACCTGTGAGTTAGCCATTAGAATGTAACTAACAGTAAGACATGATTATTATGTCTTGATTATGATATTATGTATATTTAGAAACAGCTTAGTTTTATATTGTAACAACTAATTTCCACAAGTACTGACATTGTTATAATATGAGCATTAGTTTGAAAAACCAGCAAATTGTAATTGCTTTATTGTTTTAGATATGAATCAAAAGGTTAATGTGCACAAATCCAACGCCCAAATTAGATTCTCTTTGCAGTTGGCTAATTTATAGTTTTATTTATTGTCGTATTTCACCATTCTTTGTATCAGCCCTAAATTCTACTTTGGCATTAGACTATTCATTCTCATGCAGCACGTGTTCATACAGTATTTACATACCCGGTCTCCTGAGCAGAAGAAAGATGAACTTTCAGTCAGCTTAGAGTATCTACTTCCTGCTTTCTGAGACGCTGTATCTAATAACATCTTGTGATGTAGTGACAACAGGCATTTACTTTATTGTTCCTGTCAAAGAGTGTCGCTGAATGGCTTGGGGCCAAGAGGAAACTTCATTACATCTGGATGCTCATGGAGCTCCATATGGACAATAAAGAAAACCCTTTCTTTTATTTTCCTCTTGGTTCCTCTACACTGCCTTGAGCCTTGAGCTGAATCCCTTCACCTTTCGATTGTCCCTGACATGGACACATAAATCACACATGCTCCTCTCCCCTCACATACACCTACAGATTGATTTCATTTGCTCCTTTCATTCTTATCCTGTGACATGCCCCTCCTCTCTTGTCTGCACTCTCATACTGTACATTATGAGCTTTGTTAGAGTGCACACCTATTTGTTCCATCATAAATACACTCAGCCTGAATACAAACAATGTCCGACACCAGTAATGTGAATTTCACTGATAGATTTCCGTGTATGCTATAAATAGTCTGGCATTTGCTTTGTATCTTTCCATGGTGCTGTAGTTGTGAGAGCTCCCGCCCACACTGCCACCTGCTTTGTGTTTCCCTGCGCGCTCACATCTCTTCATTTCTGAAATAAACTGCATAAATGGATGTTATTAGATAAATTCACTGTGTGGCTCTGTGGTGATTGTTACATTATGACAGTGAGGAGAATCATCAGGAGTTCAACGCTTAATGTCATTTAATGCAATAAAAGCAGTGTCAATACACATAGATGTAAGCATCCGATTTCAAACTGATACTGA
This sequence comes from Rhyacichthys aspro, assembly GCA_036850595.1. NCBI lineage: Eukaryota > Metazoa > Chordata > Actinopteri > Gobiiformes > Rhyacichthyidae > Rhyacichthys > Rhyacichthys aspro. The sequence continues at coordinate 16,490,564 of CM072159.1, forward strand.
TTTGTTATAGACCTTCGCTGTAGCTCTGTCAGCATTTTTTCATCACGCATCATTCTGACCTAAAGAGGATTAAATATTCCTTGCATTTGTCATATTAACTTATTTTCCAAATGTATGCTGGAACCCTTGAAAACCTTTTCCTAATAGTTCAACTGTTGTCATAAAATATAGAAGCAATATAATATCAAATAGTATAATGAGAATATTTACAGCACAAACATACAGAGTGACTACAACTGTTTTTTAAAAAGTGGGCATTAACATTTTTTGCAAATACATGCATAAGTTCTTCTGTATCAAAGGCATGAAATCTAATATCTTTGGTCTTGTAAACCTTATTTCCAATTTTTCAAATAAGATGGAAATACATTTACTTTATGTGGAAACTATTACTATACTAAGTAATACTGGAAATGTATTTATGGTTTGTACTAAAACCAGCCACAAGACTAGAAATAAAACATTGTGATGTTTTTAGGAAACTGCAGTAACTGTTAAGCTAATTTTTTAGAGGGAAAAAAAAGTATTTTTGCACTAACACTCACCATAGTGAGGGATGATGGCCCAAGCCATGGCTGAAGCATAGATCCCCCCGATCATCCAGAACATACAGAGCCAGCTCAGATGCTCCCCTCGCTTCTCCCGAGCCAACACCTCAGCAAAAAAGGAGAACACTATTGGGACCGCTCCACCAATCCTGCAAATGTGTCACTGTTATTAGTGTCCCAGTCTTTATTTGTCAAAAATAATGTATGTGACATACATAAAAAGACAGACATGAAATCTTGGCTATTTTTTAAAAAGGAATAATGCATGACAAATTTCCTAATACAAAATACTCCTTATCAGACTTTTTCAATTCAGTATAAATCAATTCAGATATATAGAATAATAAGAAGCAACATATACTATTATAATAAATTATAGTTTTATAAGATGTGCCATATTGTGAGAAATTATCTCAAATACATGTAAGTACAATATTCACCAACATCCATTTCAGAGAATCTTGTGTCAAGCTTAAATTTACCCCTGCAAATGCACCAATAATTATGTAATAAAGTCAAAGCTAGTGCAAAAGGGTTAGGGTTATGCGAAAAATGTGGTTCAGTGCAGTTAAGTGCAGGCTGTTTTTACAGAGTATTGAATGATAAGTGCTGCAAAAATAATTAAAGTGCAATGACAAACAGTGAAAAACGTACATATAGAATAAGCCTTGTTTAAGTGTGACATGGGCTGTCACATTTAGCTCTGTCAGTCAAAAGAATGAACAGATGACCAAAATAATTATATGGACACCGCTACAGCAGCAACACTGCAGCGACTGTTTAATGGTGCAAACGAGGCTTGTACAATTGGTCATTTACTGTAATTGCCGCAGGAACTTGTTTTCACCTCTGAACTTAGAGTGACCTCTGCAAGTCATTCATGAGCACTCATCAGTTGCAAAGTCTGTCCCTTCTGAATGATGTGAGCAGCACCACAGCAGCACCACAATGCTTTTACTGCCCTACCTTCTCCTACAGGCGCAGATAATGACAGGAGGAGGAGGAGAAGTGAACTCACCCAAAGCCAGACAGCATGCGGCAGAAGAGGAACATGTTGTATCCCTGGACAAAGGATGACAGGAAGGCAAAGAAGCCATTGACGGACATGGATATTAGAAGGGTCTGTTTGCGGCCCACTTTATCCGACAAGCCTCCCCAGAAGAAGGCTCCAAACATCATTCCCAGATACACTATGCTTCCTGCAGCAGAGGACACAAGAAAAAATGATTGCATGATTATAAGAACATGGTGTATCATGATAAGGCTTCTTAGATGGTGTGTGAAGCATCCACCATCATAAAAACTGACATAAAAACTTCTTACATGCAGAGGAACTTTAAAAAACATGTTTATATTATTATTTTCATTGGTTGCATTTAAGAAAGACATCTGATTTCTCTTGTAAGTATTGCTTTTTGACCTCCAGACATCTGTCTTTTATGACTGTCCACAGAAAGATGTGGTCATTTCTCTTGAATGAGTCAAAGACTGTTTAAACCGGTGCTGAGGAGGGCTAGTGGTTTTGTCAGGCCAGTAAATAATCCACTCTACTCTGTAGTTGCTAATAAAAATGCTAATGTGTGCCGGGGAGATGTGATTGTTTGACATGACAAAGAAAAGGAGACTTTGCGTTCTCTTTTATGGCTGTGGCTGTGGTGATGGGCCGATACGCAGCAAGTAGAGGCCCTTATCAAGCCGCACAGACATGATGCTGAGACCTGGTGATTCATTACAGGTGACAGCCATGGATGTATCTATGCAGAGTAAAGGCAGGGGCTTCCATATAGGATCAGTGTACAAGCCAACTCATGAATATCACTGTGAATATCAAACTGGTGTAACTCTCAGGATCGCTAACACAGTGAGTGCATGTTGTTGACATGATGTTATCTAAGGACAACAGCTCATTTATTTTATGACTTGTGCTATTGTACTTGTATGTCTAATAAAATGGGAGGGGGAAGTGTGGTGGGACATCTGGAGCACACAGTCAATCTGATGGGTTTTTGATTTCCGGCAGGGTTCAAACTTAGGTCAGACCTTAAAACATACATGTGGCTGTTACTGCAGGCCTTTTATGTAAATGAGCCCCAGAAGGGCAATCTGCTGGCACCCACACACTATCTCATTGTTGTCATTGCCTCAAAAATAAACAACATTGTTTGTTTAGATTCTCTGGAGACTTTCAAAAGCTGTAGGCTGATGATGAAAACTCAGTTCAATCTTCTTGATAAATCACTGCATGGGTGTAAAACTTTCTTAACACTGGATGCTATACTGCCAGGGTAGACGCTAGTATATATATGTACCACAGAGACTTTTGGACTATGATATAGCATTTAAGTCACAATGTTTGGGCTGCACAACAAAAAACCCAGTAATGCTTTAATTCCTTAACCATTATATAATTTGCTGCCTCAGATGTTCATCCCTGCATTGAATGCTGCTGGACTAGAGGCTCGGCATCCACAAAGCATCCTCAAATACTTAGCTCTGCAACGTATCACTCTCATTAGAGCCTCCCTGTCAAATTTTTATATCTAGCACAGACTGTATAATTTGAGTTAAAAAAAAAAGAACGTTATTTTGACAAAGGGAGCTGACTGACTGAATTATTTTATTAACACACACATAATGACTGCATTATAATCTAGACAACATTGTCAGCTTTTAACAAAGATTCATCTGTGCATGTTTTATCCCTGTTTAATCGAAACCAGGCTAGACACAATGTAAACTCTAACATCTAATGTTACAGCCAAGGACTTATCTTCTTCCTTAAGCAAGCACTCCCAGCAGACTCTCTAGGTTTAACACCATATTGTGCAGCCTGTTTTGGATTCCACTGGGATAATGTCAACTAAGCCTTAAATTATTATAACTGACTCACTGTTTGCTTTTTCCCCAACAGTAATTAGCTTTTATGCACCAGTGAAATCCTCCCCATAGACACATTTCTGGATGAGAGAATAAGATACAAAAAAAATGCTTGATCCAAACATTTGAGGTTTTATGCAAAAGTGCTTCAGGATTTCCAGATGAGGGACGCTCCCAGAGGAGTGTGTATGACTGACAGGTGAGTGTGAGAACAAACAGGGAGGGGGTTGAGCTGGAGAGGCTGTGCTGTATTAATTACACCACAACACCTACTGATGTGTTTCACACACACGAAGCTCTAGACGAGGAATGTTACAACAAAAATAGTAATTCGATTTTGAGTGTGCTTTCTGGTGTGAAAAGAACTATTAATTCTACCAAAGTAATCTGGAGAAACACATACAGAAAACCATATACCCAAGAAAGAAGGGAAGGGGAAAGCACAGATAGGAAGCAGCTCTCCCTGTTTCCAGAGGGAGGGACGAGAGCCAGTCTACCATAGCTAAACTGCAGCGAAACACAATGCTGCAGAGATTAACTAGAGCCCATATCTTCAGATCGTCTGCACGGTTGTAACGCTGTAAGAAGGGGATTACAGCAGAGTGGTAAGAGATAGGACCAACCACAGCCGGGAGGGAAAGAGAAGGTATCCCATAAACAGATATCATTTTAGGAAAGAAAATGTGTATAACTAATTTGTAATCTAATGTGCATATTTGTTATAATTGAGCACTTTTACATAAAGCACTCGCTCTAAATTGCTCTTCTGAAACGCAAAACTTACTAGTCTATGGGATAATTCATGAAATGTATAATATTATGTATAGTAATAATGACAAATTAACTGACAAATAACCCATTGCCATTATTATTATTATGCTTTTATATGACAAAATGGCCAGCTATATTCTCATCCTAAAAACTAAGAATCTGATTATAGTATAGCACGCCTCTAAGCTCTGTGTGCTGCACATGGCCACAAGATGCATGGGCATGTCTTACATAATCAATAAACACTGTAACACGATGTGTGTTGAGAAATTACACATACACTACCAATTTATAAAATGAAGTCCGTCATTATTCATGTGAAATGTTCAGTTGATACATTTGGAGTTGAGGGAAATGTAATTATGGAGCGTTTCTTTTAATGAAACAGTCACTGAATTTGAGACCTTTTTATTTCAGTAATTCTTTAAAACTAAATATGTCTGTGATGCCTGTACATTTAATTCTTCCTCCAGAAAGCTGCTGACTAAATCAACCAATACTGACCACTCTGAGAGTCACTGACATTCATAATGCCAAAATTAAAAAATGCACCAGAATTCATCACAGAAGTTAAATGTATAACACACACAGGTAATAATGTAGCAACAATGACTCATTGTTTCTATTCTGTGCCTGGCATCTCCCACAGAGCCATGACTCACTGTACGGGTGAGAGTGAGGTGTGTGTAACATGCTGCTGCTGTCCAAACAGGTTAGGCTTTTGCATGTGCTCATACACATATTACTGAGTAGTCACGATGCCCATGTGAAAAACACTGCATCACTAATGATGTCAGGTCACAAACAACACAAACAACACACAAACTCAACTTTTTACAAGTGAGGGAGAGATTCATCTCCTCCAGCCGAACACACCTCCTACTCATGTATCCCAATACCTGGTGCCATGACAACCCACTGGCAGATCCAAAGTTATTGAGAAAACATGAAGATGTCATCAATGCTAATATTTATTCAAAAGTAAGATTTTAGCTTAAACCTTGCGTTGAAAAAATAAGTCAAAATGTAATAATGTCAAACTGCAGCAGATGGAGTTTTTACATCTTTCCAAAATGACAGCTTCTGGTTGTCAATTCTTCCATTTAAACGTGTGATGGCTCACTATTCTTGGCTAAGAGTCAGAAGATGTTGTAAGTGTAGGCTAGTTTTCTTTATTTATCTCAGCAGATCAATAAATGAACAGGCTCTGGCCTGCCACCTCCACCATCACTGGACACATGCAGACACTACTGTTTCCTGTTGTATTTGTGCAGTTGTCATTTACTTGAAATGTCAGAGCAGCAAGATGAAAATGTGTGCTGCAGATTGAATATTTTTTCACAAAACTATTTTGCAGAAATATAATAAAGATAAATACGTAACACCTCTTACATTGCCATATATATGTCAATGTCTGTGGACATTGACCATGGTGTACCCTGCCTAAGTCCCAAAGCTACTGGGATAGGCTCCAATGAATAAAATAAATAATAGTATTATGTTAATGCACACACTTGTAACCTAGAATCATTGTAAGTCGTTTCTAAGTAAACATTGTGAATCAGGATTTTGGATTGTGTATGTCTCAAGTAAATGCCATACACAACCAAACGTTGCTAACAAGAAATACATTAAAGATTAGAACAAAGTCTAGACACCCACGCTACATAATTTATTCTTTTATGAACTCTTGAGGGGCTCCCTCTTTTTAGGAAGTTAAAAACAATCTTGTAGAACTCACTATGAAGATGCTTCTCATATGCATGCACCCTATGTGGTAGAAGTCACCCAGGCACCCCTGAACAGATTTTGACTGGAGTGTAGACTCTTACCAAGCCATCCTGCACCAGAGTTTGGAACACACATGTCTGTCTCTGCGCTGGGCAGGACAAACCCCACCACAAACACCTCCACTCCATCAGACATCAGCGCCAGGCCAAGCACAAAGTAGAGCTGCCACTGGAACCTGCCGTGACCGCACTCCTGTAGAATCAGCTCGTACTGTTGGGCCAGCTCCTCCTCGTCTGCCTGCCTCTCGTTCTCCAGCTCTTTGCGGCTCTTGAGGCTGTCAGAAACAGGCTGTCCCAGAGCCACCTGTCCATCCCGTGGCTTTCCATCATTATAGGCCGGCACACCTTGGTATTCCCCCTCATAGATCTCGTCCTCATCATCATGACCCTCTGTGGCATCGCTCGAGGCCCCGTCATCAATGTTATCCCCGTTTTCGCCATAGTGTCCATCCTGCTGACCGTAATTGTAGTCCTCTTCCTCGTCCTCGTTTTGGAAGCGGTTGTAGCTGCGCTGAGTCGAGTACTCATCTGAGGCACGATCTACAGCTTTGTTGAAGTTTTTGGCAGCGTGCCTCTTGGCTTCTTTAGCGATGTCCTTGGCACCTTTGACCAAGGAAGTCCTGTTGTTATGTGTTTCATCCATCTTGGAACTTAATTTAGGTTAACTTTATATTAGGACTGATCCCCAGGACAAAATGAACTGTGTGTCCAATCTATGTTCTACTGAGGGAATCTCAAAATCCAGTAATCTGCAGGACACACAATTCCATCAGACAGGACACGTCAAAAATGGAGACTGTTGACGTCAAATTTGTCGTCCTGTTAGTGCTCGGCAGAAGGGAGCATCAGTCTGTGGATGAGAAGCAGAAAAACAGAATGAGCCGACTAAAAGCAAAAGTCATTCAGATGTACTTTAAGTGAATGAAATAGTTATTGGCATAAAAAGTCAAGTAATGAGTAGAATGCACAGACAGTGTGTTTTTTATTTCAAACACACTCAGCAGCATGGATTTCTCTGACTAATACACTTACTCCTATCCGCAGTAAAAAAAAAAAAAAAAAAGAAAAAAGAACAACACTATGGTTTATTTTGTCGCATCTGGTCAAATTGCAACACTTGTCATTTTTTTATTGTTTATCTTTACTCTTCTAAAGGCATTCTACCTCTACACAGAAGTTGCTAAAAAAGAGTTTGGCTTCTCTGTTAAATGCCTCAGGATGACTTGTGTCTTGAATTGGCAGGAGAAATAAGGCAAATATTGTCTGAATATGGTCTCAAAACCTTTTTTTTTTTTTTTATCCTCAATGATCTCTTTTTGCTTCCACACGTTTCTTGTCAGAGCATTTTGTTTTTTGCTCCATGTTTGGGGGCTAAAAGCACATGTCAGACAGTGTGACTGACCACCCTGAGGGAGCCTTGTCTCTGGGCACAAGACCTGTCAACACACTGGGTCAGAGTTGTCTGTCTGCCAGCCTCAGAAAACTAGCAATGGAAAAACATGTCTGAAATGTTCCCTTCACAACCTCCTTGATAATTACCACACAGAAAGGTGTGGAGTTTGATTCTTTGTATGCATCTTTTAATATGAATCTGCAGCACCTGGGGTTACAGTGTATTGTTGGGTCTGAGTGCCCAAATAGAGCGTGGCAGTTTGATGTATGGTGTCTCTGCTCACCTTTGCTCTGCGGGATTAGATTAAACATCACCCGGGATCTGTCATTTGAACGTAAAGGCTAGGGCTCCACAGAGGCATGAAGCTCCACCAAGAGCTTTTGGTGCAATGCAGCAATGAAATGAAGTAGGAAATGTGTTCTAACTAACTTTGTGCACAAACAGATGATAAGATGACTCCTCGGGCCAACCTTTTCAGTCTCAGTTCAGTTTAGTAATCTTCTAGAGAATATTATTGTTATAACGTCAATAAAATTGTTACAACAACATGCTAAGTTCATTACATGAAATTGACATTTCCCAGACAAGTCCTTCTCTGGCCTTGTGTTGTAATGCAGTTAATGACTTAGCGCCCTGAAGCAAGGACAGGAGTGGCATGGCATTTAGCCTTGACTGTGGTCTTTTAGTCAAACAGTGTTTTAGCTCTGTCTAAACCATAAAAGATGTAAAATAGTGTTTTGATTTACATGTGTCAGTTGTTGGCACGTCATACTAAAATTGCACAAGCTAATGAGTATAAATAATAATAATAATAATAAATACAGAAGAATGCTCAGAGCCTGTTCAAGTACAAGTACAAGTATAGTTAAATTAGCTGAAGGAGAGGTCTTATAGAGGAATATAGAGTATTACAATTAAAGTTTTTTATTTGAAGACAGAGGTCCTAATAAACTCTAAAAACCCTATAACGTGCCTTAAAAGCTTTTGCAACAAACGGACACCATCAAAAGGTATTTCTGAGCATGCACTCGGCTTTTAGAAATGAACAAAATGAATAACTTTGTGTAATCGGCTGCCAGCACTGCATATAATCCCTAGCCTATTTCACCAGCTCCATGCTGATTAGTGCTTTCCCTCTGAGCACCTGTCAGTTTCTTCACCTGTACCTTTTTTTACTCTTCCATCTGATTCCATCCTAGTCTCTCTCTCATCCGAGAGAGGTAAGAATTTCAAAGTTATCATCTTGATGGCAGCACAGAATTTGAAAAAGGATTCTTCTCTGTTGGCATTTTATTATTCACAATACCGTTCTCCTCATTCAAATGGTCATTACTGGTGACATTTAGAAGACTCCTATCCAGTTGGAGCTGTACAGATTATACTCTTCAAAGTCCACATCCAATCTAGGGAACACACACCACTTCTGCGAGTCATCATTAAAGTCCAAAATAGCTGCCCAATATCACTTACGGCTGTGTTTATTTCTCTTTGTTGGCATTTCCACTAAACTCACAGTGTGGTGCTGTGATTGGGGTTGTTACAGCAACTTTATAATGTTATTTTAGCAATCAACTAAATTCCTGTGAGCTCTGAATCAGCAGTCCACGTGGGGAGAAAGAATATTTCCTCTCAGTTGTGCTGTCATGGCCCGCTGCTGCCATACTGCTACGTCCATTAATCACACACACAAACACACACTAATGCAGTATATGCACCCGCACATCACTGCAGGTACATGCACTACACAGGGCCACAAAGCTTTCAAGAAAGAGGGAAACTGAAAACTGTTCGCAGGTTATCAGTATAGTAGTTGCATGTGGATGACAATATGTGAACTCAAGTGGTATGTTCTGAGCCTCCAGGCCTTGTGTGCTGTCCACAGATGGCCACAGAGACACTGTGCTTATCCACATCATGTGAATAAAGCTACATGTCAGTCGGGGCAGATGCTACACTGGAGTGGTCTCCAACTTTAACACTCACAGCTTCAACTGCAACGGACGAGGCAATCATCCGGTCTTAAGCTCTTTGAAAGAAGCCGTGTGACTTGATAATGAACCTGTTTAATAAAGCAACACTAGTAAAACTACTAACAGTCAGCATTTGACAACAATGGGGATCCTAATGCAGGGTCATTTAATGGGTCAAACTGAACCCATTAGTTTACTGTCTACAAAATTCAGCAAATGTTTCAACCATTCATCTTTGTTTAGTATACTTAGTACTTGAGGCTAAGCAAGTAAGAGTTATGAGGAGTCATTGTTACAGTAATAAATGAGATCAACGAGAAAGCGGGAACATCTATCTATCTTAACTGACGGTCCTTAATGTCACAGAGAGGAAAAAAGTTTTGCATTTAGATAGCAAAATATCTATTTTTAATATCAGTATGAACATGTGCTGTATTTCCTGAAGGGGAACTAGAGTGATGAACAAGCACTTTAACCACTTGGCCTCAAGAGGCTGTTGAGAGCGTATGACTGGCGGGGGAGCACTGAAGTAGAGCCTCAATCAGACTAATGAATAAACACATACTACTTCTAATGCCTTAAAGCTCACAGATGTGCTGGGAGCAGATGAAGAGGCAAACGTTACATGCACTGCTGCTGAGGGAATATTTAGATTTCCTGCTGATCCACAAGGGCACAGCATCTCACTAAGTTGAGCCTCCTGACATATACCTGGATTCATTTTCACTCTATAGTTAATGTTTGGCTGAATTATTATACTTTTAATTATAGCTGTGACATACATAGCTTTAATCAGACTGTAAATGTTCAAATGCTGAATGATTTCTGATGTGAGGCTTGGATTTTTTGGAAGACACAGGCACACATGCAGCTGGCTGATTGCCTGAACATAATGATGACTGTGAGGCTTTACGGACTGCTGTGCGTCAGCCAGCTGCTGTGGGGGTCCCTCAGTGGATTCCCACAATGCAGTTTGATAGAAACTGTGACTTTGAATGTGGGTCTCTGTGTGACTGCAACAAAAATATTTTAGATAGAGATAATGAAGTACAGTTAACAAAAGGATAACCAAACAGTCTCAGTCCACCTAATTCAGGTAAAAGAACAAAACTGTGTTCCTCTTGAGATTGTGATTGATTTTATTGCCGGCAACAACAAAAGATTATTGTGTGTCTTGTTGTGTCCAGCTGACATGTCACGCAGAACCCTGGCAGTCATCTGCAATGTGTCTTTTGTGTTGAGTTTCTTATCAAATATAAATGGGGCTGAGATAAGCGGGAACCAAACAAGCTGGTTAAACAGAATGAATGGAAGCCTGCTGCTGTCATCTGCTGAGCTAAAGCAAACACTGAGCTGTATAGAGGCTTGAGGCAAACATTCATTTACTGTCTGAACTGTGGGGTGCATATCTCTTTAATCTAAGCAATAATATGGAGGAATAAACTGGCTTTAAACAAACCCCAGGTGAGCATTTCAACATATTTGATGCAGTTCAACTTTCCTGTGAGCGTCACAGAGCAGCCCTCCTCTTTGTCTCACTACTGCAGCGTGTGCATGATGCTCTACTCCACAGACTGCGCTCAGCACACACCACGAACAGGAGGAAGCATCAATCACCACGCCGGCTTTGACGCAAGCCTTGTCCCGTGGGCTAATTAGATTTGGGCAGTCCTGCTGCTCGAGAGTCCATTCAGTGTTTTGGGGAGATATGGCTTTCCACGATGCATTGTGAACAGACTCCTCGTAATATGAAGTAGAGCCACTGATGCTGTGCGCAGCTCACGCAGATCCACACTGCCTCTGAATGTGTGTGTGCGCACTGGACACGCGTACCCCTGCCACGACCACTCATCATCTCAGTGTACTGCCCCCAACCCAATCCCACATCAGCACCAGCAACAAACACTCAGTGGAGTCACCAAAAGTGTTAAGAGGGCTTTAAAAGCACCTCATTTCTTCTCTTCAATTCATCAACTCATTAAAAACGTGCCTTTAGTAAGAGCAGAAAATAAAACGTTATCCGAGTCTAAAATAATATATGTTTTATTTGATCCCATAGCTACTTTCAAACCCTCAACCCCTTCTCGAACCACAGGCTAAACAGAGAATCGTGCAATACGCAACTTCACAAGTTCGTTGCAACTTTTCCGTCAATCACACTCTGGCTGCTGTCACAAAACGCTCCAAAATATCATCGGATCCTCAAGGTACATCCCACATCTCCTAACTCCATTTTGCATTTTAAATGATGTACAAAGCTGTGCAACGATACCATCTATGTTCCGCTGCAGTCAAGGGACACGCTCTAAGAGTTTTACAAAGCAGACTAGGAAATAACTTACCACGTAAGACGGAGCGGGCGCATTCTACGGAGTTGAATGCGTCTAAAGTGGTCTTTTCTACTCAGTGAGAGATAGGCATCGCGCCGGGGTTCCTCGTCTTCTCCGATGCAGCGCTGACTCTGCTGCAGTCCAAGGGAGACGGGAGGCTGAGGAGGGAGGTGTGTGATGATGGGGAGGGAGGATGGGAGCGGGGTGTAGCCGGACTGAAGGCAGACTGAAATGAAATCGATAATAGGCCGCTTTCACACAGTATTGAGCATTTCCGTGCAGTGGAGCGGGATCAGTCTGTAGGTATCAGATGTGGAAGGCTCTGGGATGCGCACTCACGGCACGATCACGCTCGTGCTGCCGTGCAGGAAGACAGAAATCCGCGCGGAACAAAGAGGCGCGACGCGGAAGAAGTTTAGTGAGAGATGCGAGAACGATCCCGGATCTGTGGCTTTACCTGGGTCTCTGTTGCATAATACAATCGAGCTGGGTATAGGCTACTGTTGAGCGCTGCAGCCCATTGAAAAGCAATAGATTTGTTAGTTTACGCGGATGGAGATGGTCTTTCTGATTCAGTGTCCTCCCTGTTGCACTGTAGCCTATGTGGAGTAAATTTGAGCAGGTTTAGGTGAATCAGGTGAAGCTGTGATCTAAATGTGGATTAATGTAGACCATTAACTAAACATCCTGTGAGCTGGGGCTATAATCATACTGGGGCTATAGCAGGATGACTCGAAAGTTGTGTTGGTAGAAGTAAGCATGCTTTTGATGGATGCAGAAATGGGTGAAAAAATCTTTCTTATTTTAATATAGACTGACACACAAGAGTTGCATTTCACCGGTTTCTTTGGACCTGATGTTGACTTAATGGATTTAGGCACATTTTCTGCATAACAAATGACAACGCCTGATGCGCTGCGTTGATTTCCCTTTCATTTGGAACTACACCTCAGGCACATGTTTCTAAAAACTGTAGGAAATATAGAATGAACCCAGAATGAATGGATTGAAGGCAGCACTTTAGGTGTGTCTTGTGGTCCAGGGTTCTGAAAAGACACAGAAAGAATGCTCGGGATACTGCTGTATGGTTAAGTAACAAGACAAATAGCCTATGAAACATCCCTCCAGGTTAAGGCAAGGTTAATTACATCTCTTAACAGGGCTGGAGAGGAGGAGGCCAAGGAGGAGAGCCACTCAAGGCAAATACACTCGAGGAAGCAGACGTGGAGTGTGAGGAAATAAAGATATTGTTTTTGGACTCACAAGAGATACCTCAAGTCTGTCTCTTGTTGCTAAAAGTAAAGATTTATTTAAAAGGAACAAAAAAGAGGTGGTTTCATACATGCAATAAAAGGCTCTCTTTGCTGCCCAATCATTTTCTCCAACCTGGGGAGTTTCATGACAACAGCCTGAATTGCCTTCACCCTTTTGATCTTTTATGTGTCATGGCTTCAAAGCCCAAAGAAAGCATACTTTTGTCTCCAAGCCTCCTGGAAATGCCAAAATGTCAAGTCATTTGGTTCCAAAGAGCACCATGACGCAAATAGTCAAACAGCTACACTTGTGCTGTGGATTCTGATGTGGTGTTGAGTAGTCATTAGAATTTGGATCATTAGTGAGCTATAAGAGACAATGTTATGGTAATCTCCCAATTTGAGGGCGTCATATTCAAATGACAAACATATTAGAGTCTCTACTTCTGCGTTCTGATGCACACATAGTAAATGACAGCTGTGTGGGTGTGTGGGTGTGTGGATGCTGTCATGTATATGGTGTAAGATTTATCATGTGAAAGTTAATGCCATGAGACAAGAGTGGGTGGTGGTATAGCCAGGGCGCATCAGTCAGAGCAGAATGGAGTCATGCAGGTTACTCACTTGACCTCTGAATAGTAAATACAAAGCAAATACACATTCATTCATTCATTCACAGAGCAGACTGACTTCAGAGGGATGTTGAATCGTTTCCAAAACAGGATGTGAAGGGATGTAAAGAGAAGCAAAAGGAGGAGAAAATACACAGGAAATGTCCATTAGGGATTTATTCAAACAGAGCAAAACATCCATTGCATCTACATCTAATACCAAGTTTACATTTATTCATGTCACATCCTCGAAGCGCTCAAGTGAGTCTTGACTGTTAATGCTTTACCCATTACTTAACTTGTATTGATCGTGGAATGGCAAACCACTCTGTTTCGGAAATTTCTCTCTTATTTATTTTGCATCTTTTTTCAAGAGTCTACAGTCAGTCTGAGGCTTGAGTTTTGGATTCCCCCGGACTTGAATTGAACTTTATAATTGGACTCACGAGGGATACCTCCAACTGCCTGTGGAGGTGAAGTCTGCTTCCTGTTGCTGAAAGTAAAGATTTGTTTATTGCAACAAAAAAGAGGTGGTATAATACATGATTCTGATCGCCAGTCACTGCTGAGATGCATACAAGTATCAAATAAAAGGCTCTCTCATTTTCTCCAACCTGGAGAGTTACAAACAACGGCCTGAATTACCTTCACCCTTTTGATCTTTTATGTGCCATGTTTTTGCAAAAGTGCAGTCAGTCTGTGGATTGAGTTTTGGATTCTCAAGGTCTTGAATCGAACTTTATAATGAATCATAACCAGTTAAGGTAAGACACATACTTACCTTTGATCTCTGACATGTGATTAATGGCTTTAGAATGAAAATCCCTTTGATAACTGTGCTTAACATGGCCATTTTATAGTCCAGTTTGGTCAGTCGTCCCCTTCATCATTTTGTTTTTCAGGATACACTGTAGTGGTGTTTATTTGGATAGAACACAGATCAGATGGTTTGAAATACAGTATTATGTATGAAAAAAAATACATTAAACAGAAATATGTTGAAAATGATGATTAAACAAAATGTGTTCTGACATGGGCTCATCACAGGCAGATGTAGTGTGCTTTAAGAAAATGGCAAGTTATTTCAGTGATACACCAGAAAGACTCTATATATGTATTATTCCTTTAAAATTTCATGTAACTCGTCAAATATAATGTAATGAAATGTGGAATCGTACACAACATTAACTCAGTTCTGGTCAATGGTACAATAAAAATATCAGAGTCTTGGGGTCTTAAACAAAACAAAAGGCGCAGGCCACAGTAATGCTTCAACTTGATTTTCTTTAATACAGCTCCAGTTATCAAACTACTTTTTCCTCAGTTTTCCTTCGTTTTTATACAGAATTGCACTCAGAAGGCTGTAGGAACTTGCAACAGCATGGCAATATTACACTCCATAATTTGTCACTCTGCATTAGGACGGAGGATAATAGATGGATTGTGACAGTGATGTTAATTGCTTTTCCTCATCCTGTCAGATACTCCGAATGACGGCTAAGAGGAGAGTACAGGTAGGAAAAATGTGTGCAGCAAAGTACGATCATCCTCAATCGTACCATCTGTACTTTCCATTCTGAATTGGTTTCTACTTATTATTATCATCTGGCAGCTCAGACATGATCCAGAGAGGGCAATGTAGTGCAGTCCTTTGCAGAGAATTTTACCTTGGTAAACTTAATGCCCATGATTCTTTTTATTCACCATTTTGATGATACTGGAATACAAACTTGGACACAAAAAACAACATCTTGGCTTAAGAAAAATGAAGCCTGACATGTCCCTGTTGAATAAAAAACATACCAGGCATACATATTCAGTCTGATTAAAAGGAATACATTCCCTAACCTGTAAAATGACCCCTACATCAATTAATACAACTAAATAAAAAAGCTGTGTGGTAGAATTGTGAGTCGCATGTAGCAGGGGTAAAAAAAAAATGGAGGTGGGAGTGGTGGCAGCACTAGAAGGTACTGATGCTTGAACCTTGCTGGATTTATTGTCCGTGGAAGGCAAACGTAACACAACAGAAGTCAGAGTGAAGGCCGCAGAGAAGAGTACAAATATTTATCAGAGCTGGGTTGGTAAACAAAGTCAGGGTAAAAACAGGGTCAAGTGTTTAAAATGGCTGTGTGGATCAGACATTTTGCATTCACACATCAATAGTATCATTGACCAGTTTAGCGTCAAAGGCATATCTGCTGTGGCCGTGACTCAGCAAGAAGCCGGATAAAAACAGTTGGGTTATCTTTGAAGGTGTCACAGCGAGGATATCAAGTTATTAAACTGATCACTCTGTTCATTACTGTTACCCTCGATGTCACTGGAGAAATGATGGATTAAAAGGTGGTCTGTCAGATGACTCATTACACATTAAATGATTGAGAGGTGAAATAGGAAGTGCTGTGTCAGTGTTTTAAACCATCAGTGAAAATCGACGTGACACTTTTGTGACAAATTTGACTGAAAATTGTCTAAAAAGTGTCTTGCTTGCAAAAGGGATTATAAACCAATTATATGTACATCTTTATATTGCCATTACATACACGCAGAACAATGCAAAATGTCAAAATTACATACAGAGGTAAATGATCATTTACATATATTAATTTTGTACCAGTAACACATTTATTAAGGTAAAAAAAAAAATTCTTAAGTTGCAAAGTTATTGTACTTTTGTGTAATGACTTGAATCAAAGTACATTTCTATGGCTATTATTTTAATTGGAAACACTGCTTAAAACAAGTGGCAGCTGGGTTATTCAGACCATGATGCTTTGCTACTTGCTTCAGCAGTCAATATCCTATGTCTTTATTATTCCCTTCAATAAAGCATCCAAGTCTTACTTATGACTGAATATGTCAGCTCCACCATGTCACATCTCATAAGCTCTAGAAATGGCAAGGATTTGAGAAGAAGCCTTGCACCTGCAGACAAGGGGAAGGGCAAAGAAAGATTCTTAAAATGGCGAGATAAGCAGCACTTTGTCATGCATCATCATTATCTCTTGGCTGGTAGCTGAGGATTCCTTTTTTTCAAACAGGAAGCGGGTGAGTGGCGACGGGAAGCGAAGATTCCCGGCAGGCGGATTTTCCTCCCACTTAAAATGTGTCACACAAGAATAGAGCCTCGGATGAGTCACAGCTGGGAATTCCTCGGGTGAATCTGCCAGTTAGAGTAAATCCTTGTCTCAGCACTTTCATCTATGAAGTTGACAGGTTAATGCCATGTAGGAATCCCTGTCTTAATTGCAACTGGACAAGCTTTCCTCAGGCCTGGACACTGTTTGGTTCTGTTAGCCTGCAGCACACTGCTGCCACCCATTCATTAGGACAGGTTTTACTGTGTTTAGTGCAAAGATAATGTGCTTACAGACCCACTGCAGCCATTACTGGAACACAATCAATCAGACCCACTGTTCTGCATTCAGGAAAGGACACAAACAACTGAGTTAGAGGGAAATGTTAAAGTAAAAAAGCAAAGTCAAATTGGGCGGATTTATGTGTTATGTGTATTTTGTTACCTTTGAGTATAAAAGAATATGCAAAGGTAAAAATAAATGTTTACATAATTCTGGCTCTGGTTCTCTAACTTCTGAATAGATATGAATTTGTTCAAGAAAAAACAACAATTAAGTATAAAAACAAACATTCAAGTACTGAGAGACTATTGGGTTTATTACAACGATAAGCTTGTGATTGTCTGAATTAGCCTTTTTAAGAAAACGTTGCTTATGCCTGAACTGTGTTGTTGTAGGACAAGAAGACCAGGTTTTAGATGTTGTTACAAAAGATAAACAGAAATTGATTGATAGAAATAAAAGAAGCTAATTGTGTGTAGTGAAATAAATTAGTTTTAATTCAAAAATATACTCAAGAATGTTTCAGGAACTCTTCACTTAATAAGTACAATTTATTACGTGTGAATAAATAACACTACCTCTGTTTGTCATATATCTAAGGAACTGTGTGTGACAACTCACACACTTGAGACACACTCTGCTGTAAATAGGGATAGTTATCCTGAAATCGCGTGCTAGAGACACTGCAGCCACAGATTTATGACCATTCTGGTAACAGTCGAGCACAGTGTCATCAAAGTGTCCGCTCCTGCACCTCGTGCCATTTGTCTTGGTTCTATTTGTAATGTACTGTAATTATGATCAAAAGTGAAGAGGCCTATCTGAAAAAATAAGCGACTTTTGTTATTTTATTATTGAAGAAGAGTGAGAGAAAGTTTTTAACTGTTTTATTTCTTTTATTAATAGGCAATTCCCCAAACATGCAGTGAACCCAAACCCAAGTCAACTTATTTTATACATAAATATGTGTATATATATTGTATTTTATTTGTTTGTTTTATGTTATCTTTTTTAAGGATTTATTGAAGACACCTAACAACAAAAACATTTGCAATCCAGTCATTCCAAATGCACTGAATTTTGTGGATTGTGGTTTCAACATCAATTTTATTTTCTTCATTACCACCAGATGGTGCCCATTTTTTTCAAACATATTCTATCATATTATTTAATGTAATTGTTTTAATTTGTCTCAAATTCTACTGTATGTTAAAGAGACAAACCTGAATCTAATAGGAGAGGAATGTCAAAAATGTTACATTGTTTGAAGAGTCCCTCCCTCAAAGAAAAATCCATTTAATATGGATAAGTTTATACACTAAATAATATGGTTTATTCTGGGGAGTTCCCCAGATGAGGAGATGGAAGACTGTAAGTGGTGAAGTAGTTTAGAATTGTGCGTTTTAATGGAACAAACTGCACCTTCATACATTGATTTAATACTTGTAAATCTGGTGAATATGTGAACACATAGAAACAATGCTGCCATTTTCACAGAACCAAGTGGCCTGATTTAATTTCTTGATGTTCCAATATTTTGAAATTTAAATATAATGGTCACAGTTTTCAGTTTTGAGTTTTTGAGTTTGATGTAATTTCTTTTAATTGTCAACTGAAACAAATTTGACAGACCCCTTCATTTGCCTAAGTGAGTCTCTCATACACTTGTCTAAGCTTCAGATGGTGAGAGTGCCTCTCTGCAGAGTGTGAGGGGAGTCATTCTCACTCATGCGAATGACGACTGTAATTCCCCTGGAAAGAGAAACTGCTGAGTTGGCAAAGGCTGCCTGTCTTGGGAAGGTCACAGCATTCCTGTGTCACTGACAAATGAGCTGTATTTCAGCCTGCCGTTCTGCACTGTTATCTTTAAAACATGGATGGAGGCAGGAGAGCAAGGGGCATGAATAAGCCCACCACAAAAACAACAGTCTTTTAACTTAAAACCATTGCATTATTCATACAGTATTCTGATGATGTGAAATATCTAGGTCTGTAGTCAAAAGAAAGGAGGAAAAAGAGCAAAGAGAGCAAATATGCAAGGTAGATGACAATACAATGTAAGGGTGACAACATCATATGTCATATCAGAACCTCACTGGACTAGCTGAGCCCAGAGCACCATTATTATGGCACAAAGTTTTCTTCAAAAAGTTTTGGTAACGTAAAATAATTTAGTGCCTAAAAGTATGAAACATTCAGGATGACTGGGAATAAATGAAACCTCATATTCACGTTTGTTAACATTAATCTGCACATTCAGTGGCTGTTGAAAAAATATGCATCCCTGAGTTATGGCAATAATATAAAGTGTGCTCTAAAACCAGCCATTATAATACACTTTCCAAAAATTTTTTTCAAAACGTTCACTTTCTCAACAAACATCAGACTCTCAGTCTGAGCTGGTTGTTAAGGCAACCTGAGGGGTCAGTGTGACACAGCATCAACAGAAAACTGTCACAACTGAAACACTCCATGCTTTTCAGTCAGAACATAATACTGTGCTGAAACTATAGGCTACTGCTAGTTTTATACCTCATGACAATAAATACGTTTAAACATAATTAAGAATAATGCAATGGGCCAGCTGTACTCAAAAATGTACCGAGTCAAATAACAGACAGTAAATGTCATATCAAAAAGATCCAATCTACTGTAGTCTGTAATGGCACTGGCAGGCTGATTAAGGCGGTGCCTATAAAGACACTTTCTCTATTATGAGGCTTTGCATGCTTCAGTGGCTCAGTGTCTCATCCTCAAAGTTTGATTGTGTACATCAATTATGGAAAACACTTTGCAAATGTAGCATGACAAAGTGCTTAATTTGTTGCCTCGGGTGTAAATTAATGCAGGTGAGAAAATGTGTGCAGAATGCGGTGCAGTTTCATAACAGCAGCTTCTTCTGACAACTACTTTACATCACTTTTTTCAAACAACTACCTGAACTAATTTTCAATTAAACCACTTTTAAAGAAAAATAAAGCATATTACAAATTTATTCCATGACACACAACACACATAGAAGGTCAAAAATAGCCCTGCTTACCCCTTTGTACTTGAATAAAGAGGACTATCTATACACTATTTTTATTAAACAAAAAATGTGTTTGATAAAGTCAGTGGTGCATTTAAGTAAATATTACAGTGTCCCCTAGTGGTGATCCTGGATACTACAGTCTGCTTTATAAACATTAACACGTTTACCTTGTTTTAAAGCTGTTTATTCAGTAACTGTTTTTGTTTTGTTTTCATTGTTGGCAGACACTCCTAAATTTGCAAGTAGAATTTAATTACTGCAACATTACTCGCAGGCACATGTCTGTATGGCCACACTATATAATATCTAGGGTTGTCATTCCTTTTACTTTTGTAGGTAAAGAAGCATAGCAATATTTGTCTTCTGTCTACACAAATAAGTTATTAAGATTAAAATATCTAAACAACATCCATGAGTCCTCAGTCTGGCCATATGCTTTCCTGTTGTTGCTTCTTCTTCACAGAATAAATATTGTATTACATTACTGCTGGCTTCCTCATAAAATGTGCTCTTCAGTTTGAGCTTTTTTGATAGGTGTATGCAGATTGTGAAATCTGAGTTAGAAATATTTTGGATAGTAAAATAAAGGATAAATTAATTACATGAGTACCCTATAGGTGAAGGCAGCTACAGGCTGAGCATAAAGACAGACATGTGAATAAGACATCTGCAGGCACAAACAGTGGCTGTAAGCACGCTAATACCTTCTTGTGGTTTCCCGTGACCCTATAAACTTCTCAGATAGGCCACACCATGACAGACTGTCTGGATTAGAGTCACAGATGTCATTCTCTGACAAGATAAAAGTTTAAATAAAACACATATAACACATAACACACACACAAAACATAATTAAAATTTCAAGAAGAAGAAGAAGAAGAAGAAGAAGAAGAAGAAGAAAAAAACAGGATCAAAACAACTTCTCTGCAGCCACCAGCAGAGGGCGATTTGTACCAGCTCCAGACCATGGTGTGCAATGGGAGTTCATTACTAGTTTCCTGCAAATGATAGTTGTGCAAGACAGTTCTCATTTTCACAGCCTTTCCTCTTGTGACACAAATATTTTAACTTTTGCCCATTTGGAGCTGCTGACCCATGAAGAATATCAGTCCAAAAAGATGTGATTTAATCACTGGATCAGCTGGACCTGAACCATGGTCCTTGACTCCTGTTTTTAAATGAATCACAGTTTACTGAGTCAGGGACAGTTTGTGTGTCGCTGTGATTAATCTTAATGCAATTTAGAGAAATAACATGTTCATCGCAGGTATCTCTTGATCTAAGCAGTCTGAGCCACTGCTGACATCTTCAAGGGCTTCATGTGTCGAGAGAGACTGGCTTTAGGTCAGAGACAGAACTAATATCACATGTTAGACTTGTTTCCAAACCCACTTTTCTGGATTGGAGTTATATTAAAACAACCTCTTCTGCACTGTGTCATTTAACAAACAGAGAGAGAACTAACTGCTGTATTGGTGCTACCACCTACAATACAGCTAGCACTGCAATGCACCCAAACTTCTTCCAAAGAGAATGGCTGGGCAGTTCAGTAAATTCACCCCCTTCCTGCTCCCTAAACCATGTGACACCATTATCAGGAAAGTATTATTTGAGTTCAGCAACATATTATGTGTATTACTGCACAGAGATTAGCACTTTAGTGAAGAGATTAGTACAGGCTTATTTTATAAGAAGGAAAAGGATCAGGTTATGGCAACAAACTATTTGTGAATACTGTCACTAACTATACGCCTTCGTGCACATTGTCTGCTTTTATTCATTGTTTTTTTTATTTTCTTTTGGCTTAGATGTGTTATTTTTGTGGGATTTTCTTTTTAGCATGTGTTTCTTTAAAGATTTGTTGTTTCCATAGGTTGCTATTAATGGTATATATATATGTGTGTGTGTGTGTGTGTGTGTGTGTGTGTGTGTGTGTGTGTGTGTGTGTGTGTGTGTGTGTGTGTGTGTGCGTGCGTGCGTGTGTATGTATGTATGTATAAAGTTGGTAAACATGCTGAACAGTAGGGGTATTAAATAGTTCTGAAAACAACCAAATCTATTTGGCTACACGCATCTTATGGTAGACTAATGATCAGTTGCCAAAATGATGATATAAACATCAACAAATGCACCTCACACAATGAGTCACTTCCTAGAATTTAAACTAGGCCAAGAGAAGCCTTTCCAGAAGCATCCCACGGACTACAGCTGAGGTTCTGCTGGGGTCTATTTTGAGGTATAAACTCCAAACAGGAGGAGGAGCCCGGGCCGCTTTAGGAGTGGATTAGGTGACGTCGGCCTGAGCCAGCGCCCTCTGCGTAGCACAAGTTCCAACATGCGCTCTCGCTCCGCCGTCAGCCGAACATGGCGTTGATCCGGACAGCTGTCAGTGGACTACAAAAGAAACCCTGACGAAAACAAACACTGCTGGGGTCTAAAAGCCTGTGGGCAAGTCGGTGGTGGATCAACACAGGCGATTGAAACTGAAACTGGACACAACTAGTCTTTTTTCACCGACTGTGGTCACTTCCAGCGCGTTACACCGTGGAAGAAACTACGGGGACTGTAGGGGAGCGTTGTATTTTAACTTATTTGTTTTTGTGAGCGGTTTGACTCAAAATGTGGGCAACAGATTTAGCTAAACGCGGATAGGGAGAGCTAACTAGAGCTAGCTGCTTAACTCGTCTGCATTAAGCTTTCCTGCGCGCAACAGCACCATGATGATTCCTGTTGCTCAATATATTTGGTGATTTTGCTGCCAGCGTTAACGACATCCGCATCATTTCGATTCTCCGTTTACACAGACGCTATTTGAGATTAAGGAAATGTCAGACAATCAAAGCTGGAACTCCTCCGGATCAGAGGAAGACCTGGATCCCAGAGAAGAGCCCGGACACTCTGTTGGTATAGGAGACTTCAGCGGCGTCCTCAGTAAGGTAAGCCTATCCACCTGATGTAGTCTGAACTTTACTGTGTCGCCTCCACTCTCATGTAGATATGTGTCTGCATTCACTGATGATGATACATCATGTTATCCTCCCGTTTTAAAACACCTAATGACAAGTCTGTTTGGGAAGGGGCGTCCTATGAGCCACTCTCCACAATGAGCCTTCACATGTTCCACTGGAAAGCCTTGGCTGAAGTTGGCAGCAGGTTATTTGCTCCAATAAAAACACAAAGGAGCTTGCACTGAACATACAAGATAACTGCTATGTAGAGGCTCAGTTGCTATCCTTTAGACCTTACTGTGTGAACAGTAATAATTTGTTGTAATTATTTACTTTACCTAAATTATCAGAAATTGTTTATGTGCACAAAACATTTCAAGTGCTATTGCTGTGAGTAAACCAATGGAACTGGGTGTTTTCTGTTGGTTGGCAAAGTGTTACTCTCTGCTCACTTTAATTGTGCAAATCACAGGACCAGTGTTAATGAGTTAAGCTTTTGGCAAGCTTTTCTTGAATTCCACTGACCAAACAGATTGTACACTGACCTGCTAATCAAGCACGTTGTGAGATTAGGCATCCAAAAAGCTCACCTGCTCAGTCATACTAATCCTTGTACACGTCATTTGTATTGTGAGGATTTAGGACTACTGCTTATATAAAATTACATAATGTGTCTCATTATGTATCAAAAACAAAAAAAGATAGATGCTAGTAAAGATAGTTATTGAAATTTTTTTTTTCTTTCATTTCTATAAAGCAAATTGGGAAAAAAGTGAGTCAAGCTTTTTAGTGCCAAGATATGGGAATTTCTTCTGTGTATCTCACTAAATAACTGCTTTCTTCCCTAGTGGACAAACTACATCCATGGCTGGCAGGACCGTTGGGTAGTACTGAAAAACAACACACTGAGTTACTACAAGTCTCAAGATGAGACAGAGTACGGCTGTCGGGGCTCCCTTTGCCTTAGCAAAGCTGTTATTACTGTAAGTACAATTTTCTCATTACAACACTGAACTCCCAGTCCTTTGAGTATGTGTGGCAAGAAGTCTTACAGAATAATCACAGATGTTTTGTAAGAGGGGAGGGCTGTGTTTGCTAAGAGAGACCCACGATCAATCCTGCTTTCAAAGCAATAAACAGAAGGCTTACTGTGGCTTACACTTGTAGCTATTCAGGACATTAGACTAATTAGTACATTGAAATATGTCAACACATAAACTATGTCTGTATTCAAATAGCCAAGAGTGTGTTGCTTTCATGGCTGGATGGTAGGCATTACAAAAGTAGACACACATGTCCCAAAAACTGAAATGACTTACACTTACTCTAATTCTATAAAGTACTGTCTTTTTATGGAGTACCTGCCAACTGGCTTGTTGATGAGTTGTAGTTATTCAAGGTTACTCCCTTTTGACTTTCTAGATCTCGTAGTTGTTTTGACATGTTGGTGCCCCTCTCATTTTGCAAACAGCAGCTGCACACACGTGTAATAACAAAACTCAGTCAGTACTGTTTCTACTCAGACAGCTCTGGGCTCCTCCTGTCTCCTGATCCTCACATAGTTTTGAGAACTTTGGCATATGGTATTCAAGATGTGATTCAGATGTGAGGCATTGTCCATCTGTCTATCTTTTCCACATGTAGGAAAATATTTACTGTGTCCCATTCACTTCCACGCCAACTCATACGTTTGCAATTTTAAATTACCTTTGGTTGACTTATATTTCAGAATTGACCAAACCTTGACTGATGGGCAAGTTAGCAATTCACACAATGTTTATAAATGTGGAAGTGCTTATGGCATTCTTTATGTATATCAGATTCCTAAGCTGATTGCAGAATAGAAAAAAAAATATCATGACCTGTTATACGTCCATTTTAATGGAGAGAGAAACTACATCTCGTTCTTTGACTGCAGGACCCATTTTACAAAGAACTCATGATGTACATGGCTGAGTATGCTGCTAATACATTACATTTTTCATCTTTCACCAAGATTCACCAGCAAGTCATTTATTGGCTGGACTGCAGTCTTCAAACAGTAACAAGGGAAATGAATAAGTGACTGTTCAAACACAGCAAAGCAGGCTTTGCTGTCAGGTGTATTTGTTGAACTGTAACCATCCCTGTCTTATGTAAATATTACCCTCAGAGTGCACTACTGTTGTCATTTCTCATTCTGGTGGAAATTTGATGGAAAGTTTTGGCTGTGAAATATACTTGCTATCCACAATAAATTACTGCCTTTACAAAACTGAGATTTGTGTCACAGATGATACAGAAGACACAGGAAATACATATTGATATCCACCACATTAGGCTGTAAGTGAACACTTTTTAGCCATCTATCTAATGTATGTGAGGCCTTTTATGAAAACAGGAAAGGAAGGGAACCACAGCATCAAAGCTATTAATGGTATACTCATCCAGATAGGGTAGAAATTGCTGTTGAGTTTTCATTGTGTATTTCATAGCGTTTACTGGGATTAATGTTTCGTTCTGAGACTTTATAAGGAAGTAATATTGAGTACAACAACTTAAGTTTCACATCCTTCTTTTGATGCCTGCCATTAACCTAAGAAAAAAAAAAAAACAGGAGGGCAAACTGGATTAGTTAGTTCCACTCTGGGTTGTGTGGCGTTTTGCAATGCTGTGTATGAGACTGTCCCCCCCGTTTTTAGCTCTTGTGTTATAATGTGTGACTTAAATAGAGAGAAGTGTCTTAAGCCAGGATATGTGACTCTTCCTGTAAAGTCATGTGAGTTCCTCTTTACAGGGCCAGAGCAGGGTCAAGCGCCACATGCAACAGTGTGTCTTTTAATTACAACACTGTTGGTAATGTTGCTGTCATCCATGTTGACTTATGTTTTCCCTTTTCCAATCTTTCGCCATTAGTCAGTATTTCCCTGAGGCCATGCCTATTGAGTTTCTGCTGAAGATGTTCATGGACACTGGTAGTTTCCTCGTGACTCAGCAGAGAGTAAAATTGTACCGTTTTTGTAATTCAGTGCTGTTTCAAGGAAAGGCCCCCATCCATTGATTTGTGCAACAGTGACTGCAGACACGTACTCTTTGTCAGAAAGGCACTGAATGAGAGAGAACAGGAGAGCAGCCTTTTTGAAGCTATGAAGGAAGTTTATGTACGATGGAAAGGAGCTGTTAAGTCATTTATTTGGATGATACAAGATAGTGTTTCTACCGAGGAAACACTCGTGGAAGTTTATAAAGGATTTATTTCTTCCTTCCTTACAAGTATATGGCAAATGAAAACAGGAATTCTTACAATCTAGAGATTTCAAACTGATAACGCACATTTGGTGTATAATTATAGTGGAGATCCACAGTTGAGTGGCATCAGGAAAAAGGAGCTTGAAGTGGCTTTATTCATTCAAGCAAAAATAACAGAAACATGTAGGTAATGAGTCTATATAATCTTGTGTAAATATTTGTCTGGGATCGCACATTCAACACAGTCCCAGTAATCAAACAGTTTATATTTCTTTATCGTTATTTCACATTTTTCTAGTCCTGCTCCCACAGCGTAGATTACAATTGCTACTTCAGCATTTCAAGTATTCCCTGTGCTTGCCTTTCACGTCTGGTCTGTGCTGAAGTTCTTTGTATCATCCTGTGCTGCTCATTTGCCTTCCACTGATGGATTATTGTTTACTGTAGCCATGTCTCCCAGCAACCTTACTGTCCTTAAGTTTCTTGACTCACCCGCAACACAACCACATACCCCTGAGGTGATGGAGAGAAGCCCTTTTCTATCCTCTTTATCAACCACAACACACCAACCAAATGTGATCATTTTTATCTTGTATTCTACTTGATGAAATCTGATAGCACCAATGTAAAACTATTTGTTGTCATTGTAAGAAATTGTAGTATTGGTTTAATGCATTTCCTTCCTCATAAACTTCCTTTTTATTGCTAGCAATGACATCAAACTACTGCGTAACTTTTTAAAGACTTACATACATTATGATTTCCAGGGGACTGTGTGTAAAGAAACCCCATATCCCATCCTTGTTTTGGTGTTCATCAGTATATAAATTATTAAATCCAGGATAGCTTTGGTATTTGAATAAATTCTTGCTATGAGTCACATAGATTGAATGTGTGAGCTGTGATTGACTGAAAGGTGCACAAAGAAACATCCCTCTCGTAAAATATGGAAATGTGAATAAAAGAGATTGGGGATTCATTTAATTCTAACTAATGAAAACCATTCATATTATGCCTTTGAAAATGTTCATTTATGACCCCATTGCTGTCCATGTGTTGTATTAATGGCAAAGCACACTCATAACCTGTTTAAAGGGCTAATGCATTTTCCAAATATTACACACTAAAGGTGATTACAGGACTACATTATACACTTAGATAGTCACTTAGGGTCAGACATGCCAACGATGCATTTTTACAGCACAGACGGTACACTAGAGAGCTATTAAGAATATGGACCTCTCCAGAAGTTGCCTTAAAAGGTCAGTTATCTGCCACGTTTCCCCTTATGGGACACTGTCTGAAAATGGACGCAGCTGTGCCACTGGCGTATTTTTATTGAACTGCTGTATAGGTACAGTAAACCTGCAAAGACCTGCTTCAAATGCCAGTGTACCTTCTCACTCTCGCTGTATACTTTTTATGATAATCAATTTGCAAACTAAGAAATGGGGGGAAATATACCATACACTCACAGCAGCGGTTATAATTTACAATTGTGTCAGTTTAGTATCTACACCAGAGGGTTGCTTGACTCAAAACCGTGTTTAAAAGAGCAGCAGATGCAGTACAATAGATGACTAAATGACACACATCATCTTGTTTCCAGGAGGAAGAGTTGTATACTGCTACAAAAACAGCACAAAGAGATAAATAGAAACGAACCAACTTATTGTTTTTTTGCGTTTTTAGGTTCATGAGTTTGATGAGTGCCGACTGGACATCAGTGTAAATGACAGCGTGTGGTACTTGAGAGCACAAGATCCAGAGCACAGAGCACAGTGGATTGACTCAGTTGAGCTTCACAGGGTAAGTCATGCACAAAGCAGTAAAAACTCACTGTTCATCTTCCATTTGTGATTGGGTGTGTTCATGGTATAATGTGTGTGTTTTCATTAGAGTATCAGAGAAGGGAGGAGGGACAAGGGAGCTGTCCAGGGAACAATACTCATCCCTCCAAACCTGGTGCGTTTTTAGCAAGTGTTTAGGACTCTAGGACTAAAAAGGATTATTATTTTACACCATGTGTTCATGTGCACATACCAATTTATTTACATTTGTTGCATGGCTGAAGTGCCGATTTTTAACACGGGATACACTTGACTCAAAGTAATTGTTATAAAGATGCCCAGGAGTTGGCATTATCCCCTTTTACACATGGCCACCTCTGAAGTGTTACTCTGTGGGGGAAAAAAGGCAAGTAACAACCCCATTGAAGCTTGACATGTTTACTTGCCCTGTCTTCATCAAGCCCTGCCCTCCTCACACTGTAAGTGTAAAATATTCATACAAAATAACAATCTTGACTGTATGTTGTAGAGTTGTAAAAGCAGTTCCCCTAATGTTGAGTTTATATATGGATATATAGAAAATGTTTTCAGAGACCAGGAACAGCAGACATTAGATGCAGGATTAAAAAAGCTACAAAACATGAACATGTATATGAACATAAGATGTATGCTAGGGTAAAAAACACTAAAATGCCTTTGCTGGATTGCTGCAAGTTGAAAAGCTTAATCCAGAGCAGACCTGCTGCAGAGACAGCACATAGCCTTCTTGATTATGCCTGACACAGAGGGGGAAGGGCCCACCAGACACCGTCAGTTGGACAGCCAAAACACATGCTGCTCATTTGTAGTTTAGGAAATCCCCACACTTCCCTCACAACATCTCAGTCAACCATCCCGACAACAGTGAGTCTCCATGACTCATGCTTGCATGCCCCCACTAACCACCGTCCCACCCACAGTTAGTCACAGCTGACAACCCTCTGCTTTCTTTTCTTCCCCACATTACTCAGAGCACTCAGCAGTGCAGCGTCTCCAAGGCAACATAACACACTAGAGCTAGAATACTTAGAACACAATTTGAGAAAGTTTCAAATGCTTGTTTGTGTGTTACATTTATGAAACCCCTTCTAGGCAACAAGATTACAATAACATTTAGAGACACCTCCTGAACGCCACACAGTTTCCTCTTTATTTATATGCTTAAATTCAGTGGGTAGTGCTTTAATTCCCAGATACCTATGGCTTTTTATTAACATTTTATCAGACACTAGAGGTGATCAAAGGGAGATCATTATTTATCAGCAAAGAAATGAAAAGTAGTCCTTAAGCAAAGCAATGAGATAATGGTATTTGTGCTGATTGAGTCAGTAGGGTAGCAGTATGTTAGCCAAAGGGCAGCAGCAGTGACTGTAGCACATGCAAACGCATGCAAGTTACTCCTGGTTGCTGACCGAAAGTAACCTCCGAATCTCTCAAATGGCACTTATGTGCATTTACTTCCCCCTGGTGGTTCAAAATGGAACCATTACTTAAAGGGACATTTCTCTGTTGCTCTTTGAACTGCAGGTGTTGGTAGCATTGAACCTTTCTTTGTCTCTGATGGTGTGACCTTCTGTTTTGAGACAGACTGTTATGTAAGAGCAGGGGCCTTGCAGGTTGACTGTTTGTGTTGCAACTGTATGTTGTATTGTTTTTGTGCATTTTTGTCACAGTAATGTGCTAAGTATTGCTATCAAAAGAAATCAGTCTGTCATGTACTATGTACTACGTTTAAACAAATGTAAACAGTTTGGTTGTGCTGCTGTCACATATTTAAATTCATTTTCTCAATAATCTACTTTTTGTACATTACTAAGTTGTGCAATTATGTGTCCCCACATTTGTTTTGTTTTTCAGGCTGATTCAGGATATGGCTCGGAGTCTAGTCTGCGAAGACATGGCTCCATGCTATCTCTTACTTCAGCCACTAGTGGATACTCTGCCACCTCCACTTCTTCCTTCAAGGTATTGCTAGAGTCATACCTGATCATAGTTTCTTAGTAGAGCTTCATTTCCACTATTGCTTCTATACTGTGATTCTTATTTTTTTAGAAAGGACACAGTCTGAGGGAAAAACTGGCTGAGATGGAGACATTCAGAGACATCTTGTGCAGACAGGTGGACACACTTCAGAAGTACTTTGACAGCTGTGCAGATGCTGTGTCTAAGGATGAACTGCAAAGAGACAAAAGTAAGATGCTTATTACATCTAATTTCTTAAACTTACACACACTTTTGTTCTAGTGTAAGCTTAAACATGTTCTCAAACTTGTGTGAAATGGCGTGTTTTCTGTGCCTCTGAAAGCAGTTATTCTATAGCCCTTCCAGCACATCTTGGCTGGCTGAACATATGCTCATGGCAGCCACCACTGTGTGGATGACCACAGTGAATCAAGCACGTCTTTTGTTCTCCTCACCTCCCTCTCTCTGTCTCTCACCCATTCTGCCCATTCTGAAGATAAAACCAGACCATTGTCTTTTTGTCCAGCTCAGCAGTCATGCTAATGGCTTGCTGTACAGTAGTCATAGTTGTGAAAGGCTTATTGGGTGTTGCTCTGCTCTGAGACTCAGACTTCACTGCGATTTAGCTCCACTTGTAACTGAGTGAAAGTTGCTGCTGTTTACTGAGTTTAATGTTTTTTTCTGTCTTTTTCAGTTGTGGAGGATGATGAGGATGACTTCCCCAACACTCGAACAGATGGTGAGTTTTATCAACACCACCACAACAACAACAGCAATAGCAGCAAGGACAAGTGTAAGTAATGTAGAATATGAAACACTGAAACTGACCTTACATTGTATATCCTCATATATTTATGCATTTGTTGAAATATCAATTGGTTTTGTTGTTTTCTGTCCAGTGTTCCAGTCTTTGAGCCCTAAAGGAATCAATGGCATAGATTTTAAGGGTGAGGCTATCACATTTAAGGCAACCACAGCTGGAATCCTGGCTACTCTTTCCCACTGTATTGACCTTATGGTGAAGCGAGAGGACAACTGGCAGAAAAGACTGGATAAGGTGTGAAATGATGCAGGGTGCATTATTCCCAGTTTTAAAAATACATTATAAGCTGAATGTTGATGATTACGTTGTGATACAGGGCTGTATGTGTTTATATTCTGCAATAATGCCTCCATTATTCAATAAGTTTTATTTTTGTTGCGTAGGAGATGGAAAAGAGACGAAGAATAGAGGAAAGCTATAAATCAGCCCTGAATGACCTTAAGAAAAAGTCTCACTTTGGAGGACCAGACTTTGAGGTGAAGTTATTGTAAAATCTTTCATTCTGAACATTGTAGGGTTCACACACTGTTAAGTAATATTTGCCTTTTTTTTGTTTGTAGGAAGGGCCAAACAGCCTCATCAATGAAGATGAATTTTTTGATGCAGTTGAAGCTGCTCTGGACAGACAAGACAAAATTGAAGAACAGGTAGTCATTTTGGTACAGCATTAGAAAACGAATGTAAATCTTTCATTTGGATTTCTTGCAAACATTTTTTGATTTTGATTCACAGACAGAGAAGACAAGGATACAGAGACCCAGCCCAGTTCCCTCTGGAAATGTCTACTCAGGCACTGGCTCCCATAGATTCTCTGACAAGGTTGTCACATCATTTATTATAAAATGTAAACTGTGTGTGTAAACCACCTTCATCCATCCACTTCTGTTCCTGTCCTTTATTTTCTTTTGTTTCCATGTCTCCTTCCTTAGTTTGACTTTGTCTTATCCTATTTTTGCCCATTGTTCATCACCTTTCTTGTAGACTCCTATTCAGTCCTCCCCTCCCCTGTTAATCAGGACTTCTCCCCATGATGTTCACAGATTCAGCACAGAGGTAACTTACTACTGAGGCTTAAGTAGCCACACTTCCTCTGTACTTATTTGCTTTGAATATAAATGTCTTTGTTTTGTTGAACAACTTATCAGTTACAGACTGAAGTGTGCTTTAAGCATGGCTTTAAGTCTCTGTGGAAAAAAGTGTGATTTACAAGATGAAGACAGCCATAAGATTGTATAGTGTTATGAAGACTAAGCTGAGTCACATGAATGAGCTTATTACTCACATTTTTATCTTTGTTTCTGTTGTGTTTGAAGGTAGAAGAGATGGTTCACAATCACATAACCTACTCCTTGCAAGATGTTGGTGGAGATGCCAACTGGCAGCTGGTGATAGAGGAGGGCGAAATGAAGGTAACACAATGTTTTTCTGGGTGTAGTAAGAATACGCTTCAGGCAGTACAACTCTACCTTGACCCACAATTCTGCCATCATGTATTTAGGCTGAGTTTGATAGAATGTACATTGCAGGACACATTCTGTTTTCATATTATTTGTTTGTTGGATTATATTAAGACTGCTAAGTAACCAAATGTACTCAAGAAATCAACGTGAATGTGTCATGTGTCTGTGGCTTGGATTGAACCATACACCTGGAATTATTTGGCTCAGGTCTACAGAAGAGAGGTGGAGGAAAATGGGATTGTGTTGGACCCACTGAAGGCCACTCATTCAGTGAAGGGAGTCACTGGGCACGAGGTGTGCCACTACTTCTGGGATACTGCCTACCGCAATGACTGGGAGAGTAAGTTATACCTGAAGGCATTTTACATTGAAACAACACAATGTAACTTTTAAACTGAAATAGAAAACATTAAAATAATAGGGGGAAAAACATTTTGAAGGTTATCTTGTCAGTGTGCCTGGGAAAGAGCCACGCCTGCACAGATTTGCCAATGCATGCTAGTTGGATTTGTTTCTGATTTGACTTCTGGTGTTGCACACATAATGAGTATCTCCAGATCAAAGCAGACATAGTTTTAGTGAGACAGCAGCTTTGATTATCGACCAACTACATCTGACTGCACAGACTATAAACACTTGATAGAAAACATTGTCCTGTCAGAGTATGTCAGTCTGCTGCTTTAAGTTTTGTAATGATCAGAAAGGTGATACACTGACACATCACTGCCCCCCCACTCTCCCTGCACAACACATGTGACGATGGAAACTGTCAGCCAGTTCTCAACTCTTTGTGTTTTCTTTAGATGGGATATCAGGGAAATTGCAGACTTTTTTCCCAACCTGTGTGTTTATGCTTGCAACACACATTAAGAAAATACTTTTAGCAGTATTTAAATATATGCATTCATTTTAACATTCTTCTTTTTATAGCTACTATTGAAAACTTCAATGTTGTGGAAAAATTGTCAGACAATGCTGTGATCATTTACCAAACACACAAGGTAAGCTAAAAATAAATGGATCATTATCCTAGATACAAATGTGTAGAGCTGATGTTGACAGTAATGCCTTTGTTGCAGCGAGTGTGGCCAGCATCTCAGAGAGATGTGCTCTATCTTTCTGCTATGAAGAAGATTATGGCTAACAATGAGAATGATCCTGATACCTGGCTGGTCTGCAACTTCTCAGTGGATCATGATGATGCACAGGTGAATCTCTGTTTTAGGTTATCGGCTCCTATAAATCTAAAAATACAATGTCAATGTGCCATCACCATTTATTATTATTTTGACATGTTACAGCCAACCAACAGATGTGTCCGGGCCAAAATCAATATAGCCATGATCTGCCAGACCTTGGTCAGTCCACCAGAGGGAGATAAAGAGATTAGCAGAGATAATATCACATGTAAAATCACTTATGTTGCCAATGGTATGTGATTTGAATTCATTCAGATGATTTTTGAATTTTTAATGCTCTGGATATTAAGAATCATGCTATCATTTTTGTGGTTTCTGTCTTTCTAGTGAATCCAGGAGGTTGGGCTCCTGCCTCTGTCCTCAGGGCCGTGGCCAAGAGGGAATACCCCAAGTTCCTGAAGCGTTTCACTTCATATGTTCAGGAAAAAACTGCTGGCAAACCCATCTTATTCTGAGAGAAACAGGTATCAAAATTGGCTGTATTTTTATATCTGTGTTCATCTCATATCCTGCGAATTTTCTATAGAAGGTGTTTTATTTTTGCAGTTTCTTACACCTTGACAGAAAGGCACCGACCAAAAAAAAAACCTCAAGCCCGTCTCATTTCAACAAAAAAGTAATGTTTTTTATTATTTAGAACAGCGTCCTCTAGTGGCTACTTTCTTGATAACTGTAACCCCAAATCAGAACACTTTGCATATAAAACTCATTTCATTAATCAATCATATGATTTAAAATAAATCTTGCACAGCATATATACATTGCTTTTAAAGCAGACATGCAGCACTAGGCCAAGCTGTTTCTGTCCTTCCTTATTGAGTATTTGCACCAATATTGGTGCCACATATAAGAATAACAAATACATGTTTATTTAAAAAAAAAAGTTATCTTAATTTATAAATGTAAAAAGTAAGACATTTATGAATTTTAAATAAATAACTAATGATTGTTGATAGACAGAAGAATTTATCATGACCATTTATACTGTAGTTCCTATGTGATTAACATTTCATGTAATTTTGATTTTGTTAGCCTGTATAAAAACACAAGTTTAACATGATTTTTGTGATAAATTAAAAAGTCCAGAGGGTTATCATCAAGCTATGAACCCTATGACATGAGACTTGACCTTTTCAACTTCATCCCTCTAATGAAGCAAACTGAGTTGTACAGATGGAGGGATGTGTAGAGATTAGTTTTTTGCCGAATGAATGTACGATGTTCATGTACATTAATGTGTGGCATTGTGTTTGTGTCATTCCTACTATATTGTGTTATCATAGCACATACAGTATTTTTGAAATACTATAATTTGTAATTAGTATCATAAATTTGGCAAATTAAGCCCATATGCCTTAGAAAAAAAATTAAATGGGCCCATATAATCTGTAGTGAAGTGCCTGATGGCTATTATCTTCTGCATTTGGATTTATTGACCGTAAATGACCCATGTGATGCTCTCTGTTGATTGGTTTATCAGCAAAGCGTCATCAGCGTGACATTTTTCTAAGTCTGAGTTAGGGCTGCACAATATTAAAAAAACAGACAATATGCATTACATATGCTGAATATTTTGACTAGCTGGCGCTAACTTTTTTAATGTGGTTGCACTGTAGCTTGATTGAACGCGCTGATTGGCATATTTTGCATCTCAAGCAATTGTTTGTGAATGGATTTGCTAAAACAATAAATTTGTAAATATTGAGCAGCCCTGGTATTTTCAAGTTGTCAGTTTCATTTCAAGTAATTTAACTGCACAAGTTATGTTAAAGAAATTATAGCATTGTTTACTTAAACATTATCTTGCCTTCAATTTCTAGGATTGAAGTATTGATTTAAAGCCAGACACTCTCTATTGGTTTAGTTCGTGGAATAATGTTGATGAGAGACAAGTCAAATGAAACTTACAACTTATTTCTAATACAACATAAATAACTGTAGTATGTTGGTAAATGAATGTAATTACAACAGAATTTCTCTATGTAAATGATTTGTACTGTACTAAATGTGTGGGATCAACTAAATATACTGTGACAACGTGGCACTTCTTTTGCCCTGTTTGTAAAGTGAAATAAAAGTTTTTCCTCCACTCTTACTATGTGTGATCTTGTGTTCATAAAAACAGAACACAAAAAGAGAAGAATTGCATTTTAATATAAACATTGTTAAACCAAATTGTCAACATTTATTATTCTAAACATGTCAAGGCACAACCTGTGCAAGGTTTTTACTGCCCATCTTAAACATGACAGGAGCACAATCTGCAGTCACATAATACATCTTAATGCTCCAATAGCTCTGAAAACATGACAGAGTACAGTAGTAAACATTTACCAAATCACTATTGTATGGCTTTCATTTCCTCTTAAAGAACACAAGTAGCCTCAAGACGTCAAGAGTTTTGAGAATTCCAGTAGACACTCTACAGTATACATAGTATACAGTAGCACCTTATTTCTTAAGTGGTTGTGGTTTCTTAAGTGTTACCCTGCAGTATTTTAAAACTGACACTTCACACAAGACTCATTGGTGGAATGTTGGCATTTTGAACACATACCATAATCACAACCACATATTAGGTTACGCTAACTTAAAGCTAACCTTTCACCATTGAAATCTAGCAGATGCAGCTCACACTTAAATATTGGCCATATGAATTCATGGAGGCACAGTATTAATTGTGCAACTTTTTTCAGTCCAGTGATTAGTGTCAACAATTGTAAAGGCTTCGATGAGGATTGGCTTGTCAGACAATCAACATTCAGGATGCAATTGTAACAAATAACCAATAAAGGGCTGCTAAATCTGAGCAACACACAGTTAGCTGTGATGTTAACTAGATTGTGTTTAATTAGTCTTTTTCCTTGACCTTTAAAAAAACAAATCACTCCCTCAAGAACTGCAGTTCCCTAAAGAAATCAGTGCTCAGAAGAGACTTATTTTGTCCTCTTGTCAAGATGGACCATCAGCAAATTTTGCCATATGGCTTTCTGGCTTGGCACACTGCATTTCTGACAAATTAGTTTTAGATCTAGGATGAGAAAGACAAACATAAAGGTGTCAGAGTGAATTCAGACAAAAGGTAAAAACTTGCAGATCATGTGACAATCTCTTGTCCTACCTGTTGTGAGTCATGTGGCTTTTCACAAGATGTCCAGCAGCCAATGCAGCCATCAAGGAGAGCTCCCCCGCTAGGACAGTGGCACAAACTACACGGGCCAGCTGACGGCCATTTTCACCAGGATGGTTTGGGCTGGTACCTTGGACACCAAGCATCTGGAATGAGGGTTAAATTACAATATTAAAATGGTTGGAAAACAGATAAAAGTGGATATTAATGGCCAAAACATAAGCCAAAAACTGGCAATACCTCTAGGCAAGCTCTCTGTGGTGGCAGATTGGTGCCACCTCCCACAGTTCCCAGCTCTATTGAGGGCATAGTGCAAGTGATGTACAGATCCTCTCCTTCTGGTCCAGTAGGCTCCATCTGCATTATACAGTTGGAGCTACCCACTGTCTGTGCCGGGTCCTAAAAGCAAAAATATAGTTTAGAGAGGTACCCTTTGGGTTTTAGCTCCAGTCTCTCTTTTTAAACTGTCCTTTTGTTACTCCTCTACCTTTAATGTTAGGCATAAAAACTTTTCTTTTTGATGGGGCCTGGAGAGCACACAGAGTAAGAGAGCACTGCTGTAGACCTAGACTGCACTAAGCTTCTAGTGTCTACCTCTTTCTTCCTCTCTCTTTATTTTATTGTGTTTACAATACAAGTTATTTATAGGAAGTTTGTTGCAATTCACAAGTTGTACCTCTGTCCCACCATCCTTTTTAATGTTGAAAAGAGTTGGAAAATAACATTCATTCTCAGCCCTTGAACTCTAACCATTCTCCATGTATTTATCTAAGTAATAAAATATTATTAAAAATGGGCAAAGAAAATCTTTGTGGGGACAGCCCGAATTATTTACAGTTCTTAATGGCTTACCTGTCCACAGGCTATATAGATAGCAGTTACAATGTTCGCTGCATGGGCATTAAAGCCTCCTATGCTGCCAGCCATGGCTGAACCTACTAAATTCTTGTTGATGTTCAACTCAACTAGTGCAGCAGTACTGCTCTTCAGTACCTACACAGACACATGTATAACAGTGCATGTTAGTTTAAGTTCATAGATTGTAATGAAACTGACAAGTGAGAGAAAGTACTTGTTTTCCTTACCTCCCTCACAACCTTGCCAGGGATGGTAGCTTCACACACAGCAGACTTGCCCCGACCCAGAATCCAGTTGAGAGCAGCAGGCTTCTTGTCAGTGCAGTAGTTGCCACTCACTGAAAGCACCTCCATGTTTGGAAACTGCTGTTTGAGCCTCTGCAGAGCATGCTCAGTTCCCTGGCAGGACAGGCAGGAATATTTTTTATTTAGTAATATACAAACTCTGCATGTTATTCTGTACTCAACCAGTTTAAAAAATAAAATAGCAGAGCTGCAGAGGCATCCATCACACCTTGGAGAGCATGTTCATGCCCATGGCATCCCCTGTCTGAGACTGGAAGCGAATGTATAGGTTTCTTCCAGCCAAACCCACTAACAACTTCTGAAGGCGAGCAAACCTAACATAAGGGGGAACAGAAGTATTTATTTAACATAGTCAGATACACTATTAAACACTATTAAAGTATGATTTGAATGATATGACATTTTAAATGTAATGCTTATTTCTGCACACCTGCTGGTCTTGTCAAAGGCCTCTTTCATATTGCTGAAACCTTCATGACTCTCAAGCCAGATTTTGGCCTCTGCA
Organism: Rhyacichthys aspro; assembly: GCA_036850595.1. Lineage (NCBI taxonomy): Eukaryota > Metazoa > Chordata > Actinopteri > Gobiiformes > Rhyacichthyidae > Rhyacichthys > Rhyacichthys aspro. The sequence continues at coordinate 16,528,750 of CM072159.1, forward strand.
GCAAGGCAGGCCGATGGTAGTCTTACCACAGGACCCCTAGTCATGTTGTCAGCCAGGATCCTGCTGTAGCAGCCTCCACTCAGCTAAACAAAAACAGTTCCACCAGAGGGTGATAAGCCCCTTTAAGACATGCACTACTCGTAATTTTCATCTAATTTTAACTGAAACGGTATGAGTGAACACAATATTATAACCTTTTTTACACTGATCCTGGGGGCCCAAAGAGCAACATTCAGGCAAATGTCGAGTATAAATATTGTCCACAAATCCTCTAAAACAGAGTATTAGAGTATGCAGCCATGTTGTTGACAAGTGTGCTGCTAATGTTTATATTGTGCAACTGACAGCATAACCTTCCTTCTCTTTGGACATATTTTAAATACACATACATATCAATATTAGCACATAAATGGCCATCACCTCAAAAAAGAAAGCTGTTTTCCAGACATCCTTCAAAAGAAAGAGAAAGAAAGAGACTCTAGAGCAAGACATTTGTCACTTACAGAGAGTGCTCGACATCCTCTGTTGGTGCTGGCTACCAGGCACCCCTCAGTAGTCGCCAGAGGAACATAAAACTGTTTATTGTCCAACAGAAGAGGACCTGCTACTCCGACTGGTACTGGCATGTACCCAATCACATTCTCACAGGAATTTCCCATCACCTGTACATTAAGAACACAACAGTTCAATATTAGTTGCAACACTCCTGCAATATGGATCCACAATAACTCTATAGTAGAAATTTGCCTTCTAATTTTTCACGTTGACAGTACCTTTGAATAGTCATAGTCTTTATAAGGCAGGTGCGCCAAGGCAGAGGGAGAAGGCAGTTTGGACAAAAGCAAGTCCCTCCTAATGGCCACTGCCCTTTCAGGATTCTCAAGGACAGCTTCCAGCTTGTAGTTGGGGAGGTTGCGTGAGGTGACCAGGTTCATCACCTCCATGTCACTAAGATAACTGGCACCTCGCTGGAAAGCATCAAGCACTATCAATGGTAATTTCTTACTTGGACAGCTCATGAAAATATAGTAGTCCATCAAATATTTGAACTTACCTGAGTATCTGAAAGGATAGTCATACATTCCTCCAGTGTTCGTGGCTCTGACTTAGGATGCCTGTCTCTTTCACATGTGACACCAGAGCTGTTGCCCTCTGAAGTCTCAGGAAAATAGGATCTTTCTAGAAAAAACAAACAAGATGGATAGATAAAGTTGTTGCTTGATTAAAATAGTCACCGTGAACATTAATTCATAGACATTACCTGTGTCTTGCTCTGCTTCTGGCAACATCTGCAAGTTTGAGACAGCTGCAGAGGTGTTGGATGCTGAGCTATTGTTAATGGCCTTCTGGGTTTTTTGGACTGAAAAGTCCCTCTTACAACAGTCTTCTCCTTTCCATCTTTTGTGGAGAGAGGGTGAGCTGAGGCTCTTGAGGGACAGAGACGACTCTGCCTCTGTTTGTTCAAAAAATACAAACTTCATAGCAAGAAGCAGGGCTAGACTGAGAGTTATGACTTGCTCTAGATCCATACTGAAAAAATAAAAGAGGAGAGAAATAGATTTAGAGATTTTGCAGATTCCTGCTATAATTAACAATCAATGATCAACACAAATTTATTTTGACAAAAATGGGCACAATTTTTAGTTTTACCTGGTGAGTTTAAAAGGCCGTGTTGTACCACCAGAGTGCAGTGTGTTGGAGATGGGTCCCTCTACTGTGCGATTATGTCCTGGGTTCTCTGCTGCTAGTCTAGCATGGGCATGGACCAGGGCTAGGCCAAGAGACTTGAAAGGACAAAAATATGTCAGTTGGTCTGGAAAAAATAAACTTTTTATATATAGTTTTAGATACTTTATAGCAACTCATTTTAGTAGTGTGCAAGATCAGTTCTCACCATGATGATTTTAACCCTCTGGGTAACTGGATTAGGTTTATTGTCTTCCTCCTCAGCCATTACACGAGCAAAGTGGCTCAGTTGCCAAATGGGACGGCCTTCACGACTTTCCCTTGACAACTGTATGGACAACATAGACAATAAATAGAAATAAGAAGGCACTCAATTATATGTTGTTTAACTGCACCCAATATATAATCTATACAGCATGACATATTTACCTCAAGGACAAGGGAGACACATGCAGGAAAGAAGGTCATAAAAACAAAATAATTGGCTAGGACAGACATGCAGCCAAAACAACACATAATCTCCAGCTGAGGCACACCTGTAAAACAAAAGAAAACCACGTATTACATTCACCTTCCTTCAGTCAGAATCGGGTCACAATGTTAAAAGACAGTACCTGACATAGTGCCAATTCCAATGACTAGGCATTCAACCAAAGCATCCAGAGTAAAGGTGGGGCCCAGAATGCCCATGCCTTTAGAAATGTTTTCCCTCACTTCCTCCTGGATACCAAAAAGGAGCATTTACAATATTTGATAACTGGATCCGACATCAGTACAGGTCAAGATTGTAGAACAGTACCTGAGAGTTTGAGCTAAGGGCAAATTTGGCCAGTGCACAGGCTTTGGAGAGGTCAATAAGCAACAAGAAGAATGGCAGGGCTTCACTGCAGAATTTAAATGACAGGGTCAAAATGGGGAACCATTTACTGAACAAAATGAACAAACAAATGTATAATTAAATGTGCATCATAGGGTTTTCTTGGGCATATTATGAATAAGTATGTTGAATATAAATATATTGTGCAATCAAATGTGTGGTAAATTAGTCTATTAACAACAGTACAATATAATCACAACAACTAGTGACAAGTGGATAAAATGGACAGCAATTATCATTACTTAATGTAGAAACACTTACTTGAGGCCAGTTAGTTCTTTTCCAAAAAAGTGTATTACCACAGAGCTGAAAACAAAGCTGGAGAATACTGTAAATAACCCTGCAATACCTACAACAAGATTAGGAGAACACAAAGTAGCAAAGTCACATAAAAAGATGCAGTACCAATATAAACACTAAAAAAGTTTTAAAACATTTCACAGACCTAGTATATATTTGGATCCCAGTTGGTGTAGATTCTTAAATTGAAAATAGATGTAAACAATGGCCATGCATCGTGTAATTGTTAGGATAATAATGTTACTGCTTTGGGTTTTCTGCAAGAACAAAAGTAACAGATAATTAAATGATACAGGTCTTCTAACACAATTTTCTGGCATACTCTGCAATGCTGTCCCCTTTTAGTTACCTCTTGGAGTTTAGGGCACTCATTCCAGCTACACATCTGGTTACTAGCTGTCAGGCTGTTCATAGATATCAAACAGACTGTAAGAGCAAGGGTGCCCACTATTACCTCCCATGGATGGGAAGCCACAATAAGGCCGTGAAGTCTGAACAGACGAGCCAACATGGTTACATGGACAGTCTTACCTGTAATAAAAAAGACAACAAATAGCATTTAATCACTTACAATTATAAAATGAGATCCACTTTCCAATCATTTTAATGTACAGAGAGGCTGACAGCGATTAAGCGTTATCTGCCAGAGCATCATAATGTGACAGACTGCTAGTCCTAAATCGACACTAAGGCCGTACAGCTAATTCTGCTATATGTCATTACACACCGATTTTTGCACCACGTTACCATGATTAAGACACCACCTTAAGAATTTTATTTCGCGTAAAGCAGTGAATGAGGGCGTTTGTTAGCATTAGCCTCATCAGCTGCCCTACCCTTTCCGAACCTCTTGGTCGACAAGGTCGTTTCGATTCTTCTATATGAAAGCCATTTAAAATTGATCACCTCTGCCTATTTTATTCAATAACCCCCCCCCTAAAAAATAGACTCACCTTGGTAAAAGGGTCATTGTAATGATAATAATGTCCTACAATAAATTGCTTAGCTAGCTACAGTCATATAACTAGCCATCATGGCGACACGGAAATTGTGACGTCAACATGTGTGACGCACCCACTACGAGACTTGAGTTGGCCTTTTTTTAAAATAGTTTTCTACAAAAGGTGCCTTTTCAATTAATATTACACAAATATACTAATTATTTAGCAATAAAATATGACTGCTAAATTCAATTAAAAAATAATAACAATTCCTTAAATTCTACAACATGTATGATTATTTAAATTAGAACATTATACCTTGATAAAGTTATTTACCTGAATTTAAATACATAAATGAATGGGAATCATAGACATGAAATGTAAAAAGCAAAATAAAATAAAACAAAATGCTTTCAATCAAAATCGATGTTAACAGTATAATAACTGTTGCATGACTGGTAATTGTATCTGTTTCTTCATGCTGCCACAAGGAGTCATCCGTGAGCCCTTGCTTTGTAACAGGCTACCAGCATTGTGTCTGGTATCCAAGTATCGAGTACACATATTTTTCTTACGCATTTTTCTACATGTTGTCAATTACACCGCCCAAGACATGGTTTTGAGCTTTGTTGGCTGATTTCCAAACTGAGTCAAGTTAAACTTCATTTCAGTATTCATATTTTTATCTACCCAGAACAACTATCATAAGTGAAACCAGCAGAACCAGTTTGTATGGCGTGAAAAATAAGGGATACATGCGTCAGATTTCATGAAAGCATTGTCCTCTGTGTTGCCTGAAAGGTGGCTTTGTCAGACCTGAGACTGGAAAAAGTTTAATGTTCAGAGCTGTGTTTTGAATACGAACCAAGACCTTTTGTGCAAATCTCTTTGCACACAGAAGTTACATATCACACTGGCATTTCTACCCCTTATTGTGATGTAATCAGTTCATGATGACAACTTATGATATATATATATATATATATATATATATATATATATATATATATATATATATATATATATATATATATATATATATATATATATATATATATATATATTCTGCATATTAAAAAAAAACTTACAAAAAAACAACTTATGATATAAAAAAAACTTACAAAAAAACAACTTATGATATATATATATATATATATATATATATATATATATATATATATATATATATATATATATATATATATATATATATATATATATTTAATATGCAGAGTCCCAGAGGTTTAATCAAACAAACAAGTATCTAAATACTTTTTTAGAGTATTAGTATATTTACTTTTAGAGGTATGTGGACATCTGGGCAAATGTTTAGATGCCTAGACTAGTTTAGGGTGTAAATATCCACAAAAAACATGTGATGTTATGAACACAAAGACGCCAACTTTAAGCAACGGACTAGATGCAATTTTATGAATTGGTAGTTAATAAAGACGTAATTGTGTCAGCCAGTCTGGGTAACACTGAGACAGCAACTTGAGCTGATTTTGCTGTAATTGTGTGGCTTAATTGACAACAAAAACAATGTGAAGTAAAAGGGATGAATTCATATATGTTTTTAATGTTTGGTTAATGTTTTATGTTACCTCTCTTCCTAATACATGATGCACTGCTACACATCACAGGACCAATGGCAAATGATGCCACTGTTTTCATGCCAAACTGTTGGGCTGGACGTTACCTTTGTAAAAATCCAGGTTTGGGTTGGCTGGAATGTCGAGCTGCTGTGGCGGCAGTTAAATCCGTAGTTTCACTTGAGTAAATTCAGTTGATGTGAGTCAAGAGGTTTCCATTTATTATCTGTAATGAGTGGCAGACAGCTGTAGCCTGGCCACATTTAGCACTAGATGTTCTCATAAAATCAAAAAACAGGGCGTCTTTGAGACCGTAACACACACAAAAATCTGTAAATAATAACTAGTGTGTAATAAAAAAAAAAAATCAGACTAAAACATGTAAATTCTGCCTATGTTTGTGTAACAGCTTGGTCACAACTAGAACTCACTGCCACGAAAATAAGCGGCTCAAAAGTCAAATAAAAGTTAAGTGTGATTAATGATTGAGCAGCCTTTGAAAACCAGGCTAATTATGAGATCATGTAATCCAATATGGGGCTAACGTTATTTATTTATTTATTATTTAAGAAAGTTTTTTTTTTACAGCTGCAATACACTACTTCTTTGACTTTAAGCAGATTCATGAACAGATATTACTGCTAAAAAAGCAAGGGAAGTAAGAAAGATGGCCAAATTTAATGTTAATGTTAATCTAACTACCTGGTGTGTTTATTTTAGAGTGCCAGGTTAACAGTAGCATAGTTATCTCACTCCAGAAGTTTTTTTTAACAAAGAGCAAACCATCAGGCTTTTACAACACTTCTGACATGTGTTTTTAATATTTTAGCTTCAGGATGTCCAGAGACAGTTGGAGCTCTGTCATGTGTTTTTTACTCCTACTTTTGTGAGTCCCTCCCACCTTCCTGTATATTTTGTCAGTGTGTAGCGGGTGCCCTCTCAGTCAATGGAGACAGCTCTGTGACATCCAGTGGCATGCGGAACTTGAGCCAGGTTTCAAGTTGCGGTTCAGGTGTCAAACTTTGAGCAGATAGATGGCTGTCTACTTTATTTATTGGGTAAGATTCAGATTTTGTATTTTTGGCACAAAGTTAAGTTTATGACACTCTCTCTCTCTCACTCTTTTTTCTCTTTTAATAGAGGCTTACCCTTTAGAAACACATGCAACATTATCTTTTTTTTTTTTTGTAAATAATTTTTGGGTTCTGCTCCTGAATTTTTTTCTCTTCAAAAGAATGGCAAAGTATGCACCTATGAGACTGAAGAGTAAGACGTTCCTGTCTTGGCTGATGTCATTGTTGGTCCTGTGTGTCATGCTGATGTTGAGCTTGAAGCACAGCGACTTGAAGCACAGCGTAGCACCCACCCCAACAACGCCAAACAACACTGAGATATTTCACAGGTACAATGTGGATTGTTCAGCCATATATGACATGGACCCAGTAGAAGTGGGGAGGTCATTAGTGCTGAGAAAACAAATTATTGAAGACCAGAATGAAAGTCTGGTTAAGCTCACCTCAAACTGCACCAACTTCTTGAAGTCTAGAGGCTATGAAGATGTCTGCATCTCACAGGAGGAGAAACATTTCCCAATTGCTTATTCATTAGTTGTGCATAAAAATGCATTCATGGTGGAGAGACTTATCAAAGCATTGTATTCTCCAAGTAATGTCTTCTGTATTCACTACGATCAGAAGTCTTCTGTTGAGTTCAGTTCAGCAATTGAAGGCTTGGCTCATTGTTTGCCAAATGTGATGATTGCTACCAACAGAGAATCAGTCTTTTATGCCAGCATGAGTCGACTAAAAGCGGATCTAAACTGTATGTCAGACCTTTTGAGGTCAGAAGTTCAATGGAAGTATATGATCAACCTCTGCGGCCAAGATTTCCCCCTCAGGTCTAACATCGAGTTGGTGGCTGAACTCACTAAATTAAAAGGTGCCAACATGTTAGAGACATGCAGACCAACTGAGAGCAAGCGGGACAGGTTCAAGTATCATCATGAGATCAGTGACGTCAACTTTGAATATCAGAAAGTACCTGTGAGAACAGGCCTGGAGAAGACCCCACCTCCACATGACATTGAAATGTTTACTGGTAATGCTTACTTCATCTTGTCACGAGACTTTGTGGAGTTCATTAAATCCTCAGATGTGGTCAAAGATTTTTTGGCCTGGTCAGAGGACACATACTCCCCAGATGAACACTTCTGGGCAACAGTTGTGCGCCTACCAGGCGTCCCAGGGGAGATACCTAGATCGCAACCTGACATCACAGACCTCATGAGTAAGACACGACTGGTCAAGTGGTCTTACCTGGAAGAGAGCTTGTACCCACCTTGTACAGGGACTCACATACGAAGTGTGTGTATTTATGGTGTGGGGGAAATGCGCTGGTTACTCAACTATGGTCACTGGTTTGCTAATAAGTTTGACCCCAAAGTGGATCCTATTATCATTCAGTGCCTCGAGGAGAATCTGCAGAAAAAACAAAAGGTATTACAGTCCCTTGCTTCACCAGTCTGTTACTAAGATAGGAGTATACTTTGTTGAGTCATGGAGAATTGGGCTATTTGCACCATAGTCACCAAACTTTATTTGCACTGGCTCATAAAACATACAAACACGGAAAGTCTAAATTTCAAAGTTCATTCTGCTTTTTAATTGTTATATGATATGTATGCTTGTATGGATAGAAGCTATACTTATTCAATTCTAAAATGTAGAACTCTTTTTTTGGTGAAACCGCATCAGATCCTTTTGGCCAAGGGCAGTATTAAATATACAAAAACTGTGGTGAAGATGTGAAATAAACATATAATAACTCATCAGCTGCCCTACCCTTGTAATAATAATATATAATTAGCTCATACAAAACCCTCAGCAAAGTGTAAATTGAAAATCGTTCAGTACATTTTACATCATGTCTACCACCAGCCTTTGTGTTTCCAACTGTTTGCAAATGTTATGTGCAGAACGTGAGACAGGCTTGCTCTGGCAGTATGAATGGCATGTTTGTTATTAGAGATGTTGAATTTGAATGTGGTTACTGTAAATAAATTGCTACTATGGTATATTCGCAAGCATACTGTAAAGGAGGAATAGACATGAAGATAATTTAAGCTCTCAAACAACCTGTGGGCTTTTATGGCATGTATCTATTTTAGCAAACTCACACCAGCAAACAGAACCTAAACCAAATACTGTGACTCTGGTTTACAGAGTTGTAGATAAAAAGGAATAAATATGCTTTTGGTTATTATGAGTGAGTGTGAAATTAATGTTTTTGGTTATAAATTCAGCTGGAGCGGCAAACAGCTTGAGCTCAAGTCACTTGTTTAAAATCTTAGTGTTCGTAAACACAGTAGCTGTAATTAATTTTAATGGCTAACGCCCTTTTCTTGTGTTTATTCATCATTATTTTTAGGAAGAGACTTCTGTAATGACACAATGAAAGACAATAAGCCATTTCTGGAATGCTCTTGCTGAATTAAGGATTAGACAGCAATTAACAGCAATTTAAATCACGCTGTACAAGTTCATCTTACAATTGTTGGTGGGTGTGAAAGGTTTAATATGCTACAGGTCTTAAAAAGCTTATGGCAGGTTCCACAAACTCACACTCATTTGTTCCAATCAGTTATAGCACAATCATGCTAATATAGTGTGGGTCTATATTTGTAAAATAAATAAATAAATGCAAAGAAGCTGTTATTTCTAAGCGGTAAGAACAGCCAGACACAGAAAGAAAGAACATCCATTGTAGACACAGAAAAGAAGAAGTGCCGGCCGATTTTTAAAGTTCATTCAATAGACTCTAAAGGCATAATCTGGGAAACAGTTGTGTAACTTAAGATAAGAATAAACCTTTATTAGTCTCACAGTGGGGAGATTGCATAATTATTGCTTACTTATATTATATTTATTCTCAGTATGGCGTTTCTACTTCTTTTGTGTCACACGTTGTATTCTTTTGTTTATTTTAAAGGTAGAGCTGAGGTTGATTATCAGCCTATGTTTATTTAGTGATAGCAGCAGCACTGTGTGTTTTGTGAATTTTTGGGATGTACAACAAGAGACAAACAGTGAAGGTGGCGGCTGGCATTTTCTTAAGGTGTGAGTGTTTACTCTGTAGGTGAGAAGCTAATACCTGTAGTAACCTGGGTAAAAGCGAGAAATGAAGGGTGTATACCTAAGGCAAACACAATCAAATAAGGGGCCAGGCCTTTTGTTAAGGTGCAGTTAATCATTTTCTGCTCAAGTCTCATTTCTCAATGTCTGTGGCAGAGACTTGTTGCTCAACCATCTCATTAAGTTGCACCTCTAGGCTGATTGTAACAAGGATAATTTGACACAGGCTATTTGTGGCAAACCAAACTATCTGTGAAACAAAGTCACTCTATAAAGTATATCTGCTGTGGCGTGGATGTTGATGCTTCATACAACATTTCATTAATTCTGGAAAAGTGTACAAATGCTAAAAATGACTACAGTCTCTTGGTGATGAGATCTTTGAAGAAACAACACACCACCCTAGTGGCAGTATTATGTACTGCACTGATTAGAAGCTCAGTTTTTTTGACAATGTAGTAAATACCATCAAGCTCCTCAGCTACACTGTCTCAAGGAAAAATCACTTTTGCACTTTGATGAGATGAGTTCTGATCCAAGAAAGAAACAAATAGGGTCTGACTTTGGATATTGAACACAATGTAAAGAAACATTTCCTGTTTTTTATCTTTTATGTGAATAGATCATTATTATTTTGGTCAAAAAGTGCAGGAAAAATAATCACATTCATTCTGATCTTAGCTGAGCAGCATGTGGATTTATGATCAAGTTGCTACTGTTAGACCGAGAGGAGGATGTAAATGCTTTAGCCCAGGGTTTAAAAGTTACTCAGTCAGTTTTATGATTAGAACATAAAACACAATTTATGTGAAATGTGTAAACAATTCCCTGAAACAAGACTACTCAAACTACTCAAAAGTACAGTTTTACAGATATTAAGTTAGATATTTTAGTTGGAGTTTAGTGAAAGGACGCACCTCACTTTATGTAAATATTAGTACCACTGCGTGATACTTTGAACCTACAGTAGGCCTTGACAGGATGATAGAAAATAGATACTTTATTCAACTCCGTAAGGGGAAATTAAAATGTCCAGCAGCATACAAACACTCACAATGCCAAACTATTAATTTATTTCTATAGCTGCCAGAGCCACGTGAAGAGGATTTCTGTTGTTGTTGGGAATGGCCTGCATCATAATGCTTCTCCTTCTCTCCACAATGGCCCTCACTGAGTCACCCTGCATCACAGAGACACTTCCTTACCACACACCTTCTTTCCACACTCCTTTATTTCTGATGACAACAATTGTGCAATAAAACAGGTACAACCACTACAAATAAATTACAAATGATGATACAAAAGTGTTAACATAGGTATTAAGTTTGTTTAGCCTGCTCCGTGCTGTTCAACCCATTTTTACATTTTAACGATTGTGATAAAAAACAAACTGTGGTGTGCAATTGTGAAGTGACTCCACATGGAGGCGCTGTGGCTATGTGTGAGTGAAGCTGAAGTTTCTGTCCTTTTCTCTTTTGTCTTTTTCTGTTTTGTACCATTGCTGTCAAAAGCTGTCATAGTATCAGTGACAGCTTTGAAAGGGAGGGGCTGTAAAAGAGAAAGTGGGAAGAAAGTGGAAAGAAAAAATGAAGTGTTGCTGTAGCTGTGAGATTTGACAGAATCTATTACTTTGTCATATCCCTCTTTGACACACAGTAGGGCTTCATGTAAAATGATGATACTGTTACAGTCACTATGCCTTCTTTCATTCACAAGTAGCTACAATCTTAAATGGAGTCTCTAACTATTATTTTCATCTATCAATGGCAAGGGAATTCTGAATTTCTGAATTTAGTAAGGCACTGTCCTGCTTAGGGCCTGGACAGCTGTGACATAAGGCGTCCTTAAGGTGCCAACCTGGGTGCATAAACATCGCCACTGACAGCGGGGCTATGCATGGCTTACTTCTTCTCTGTTCGTTTTACAGCGTTCATGTATCAGTTTATGGCAACCATCTCTCTTGTAAACCTTGAAAAGGCTGTTGAAGCTTGAGATAAATCTCAGGGTGACACGCTGACAGTCCCTGATCTGTCTGTCCATGTTGCCTGAAATCTCTTTCAGGAATCGTAACTTTGCTGCCACACTTGCTTTCTGATATACTTTCTGTGGGAGAAATACACAAAAATATCTCTAGGTTTATACAGTAAGGTTGTGCCAGAGCAAATGGCTGAAATCCATGGGTTGTGTGGCCCATAGATGTGTTTGTGTTGTTTTAGCACCATGTGGAGGTAATTAATGATATGTTCTTCCCTTTATATGAGAATAGGATCCCCTTTCTACATCTCACCCCCTCCAGGCAGTGTGTGTAGTCCCATGTAATGATGATAGCATACAACCAACTAAAATGACTTCAAATAATAAAATGACTTCAAATATTTTGCAGATAAATGTATTAGAAATACTGACTAATTGATTATTTTGGATGTTCCAGAGTCTAGCTTTTGTAAATCTAACACTGGTCTTTAAGTCAGTACAATGTCAACAACAATATTGTCAAGACTGAGTTTGTCGTACTACAAAGATATCTGCAGAAGAGAAAGCAAGTGTGGCAAGTGCCTGTCACTTTGCACTGATTGAGTTTTGAGCTACACAAAGGGGCACCTCTTTTGTCACAGATACTGTTAGAACGTCTAGTCATAGGTGTGACTGGTTCCATTGCAAAAGAACAATAAACACAACAGTGAATTGTAAATCAGATTTGTGGTGCACAGGAGTAGTGTGTCAGCAATGGTATTATTATAAGTACTGTCATTGCAAAAATCAAATGTACATCCAATCACTTCATGTTTTCTACTGTGCCAGTGAGAATGGTTTGAAGCTAGGTTACTACGGTAATATAGGTTTGGGTCATTTTGAGTCCCCACAATGGTGTTTGGCACAAATACGTGTTGGGGGATGGGAAACAAGTGGGTGATTTATAACAGCGACTCCAGGTCTCTTCTCTCTCCCAGAGCAGCACAGCAAACACATCCATTACAAAAGTACTGATGTTAATGGGACTGTTGTGCGTGCCTGCAGTAGAGTCTCACTATGCACCATGTATGTGTTGATGTGTGAGTGTGGTCGTGATAACCAGATGCTGCTGAGTGAACTAAAGGTGAAGGTTACCAGGGCTGTTTGGTGCAGGTTTCCCAGTCCCAGTGCATTTGATGTTGGAGCTGAGTGTAAGGGTGTGTGTGTGTGTGTGTGTGTGTGTGTGTGTGTGTGTGTGTGTGTGTGTGTGTGTGTGTGTGTGTGTGTGTGTGTGTGTGTGTGCGTGTGTGTGTGTGTGTAAGCACATGTGTATAGAGGCCTACTGCTGATTTGTTTATAGACCCTCACAGAGTATAGACTAATTTCCAATAACCTGCCTCCTTCTCTCACTCTTCCTCGTGTGAGTTGCTCTCTGCTGGAGAAGCAGAGCTGCAGATATAAAGCAATAAAACATAGAAGTGAAGGAAATACTCCAGAGAGTAAACACAGGGAGCACACAAGAAATAAATAAATATAAGAGAGGATGGAGCACTTCTTGGTAATGGACTGACTGGTGCTGAAACCACATCCTCCTCAGCATGTGTGTGTGTACCTATCTGTGCTCACATTAGCCTTTACATTAAAACCAGTCAGGGGGAAAATGACTGCAGACACGGGCCACCATGAGCCCACCTGGTTCACAGCGAGAGGGGGATAAAGAGGGAAATAAAGGGATGAGAAGGTGGGGGTCACAGGAACCCAGGGAGGGATCGGGCGACCCAGAAGCACTGATCTGAAGTCAGTTTCATACACTCAGGGAATTTCTCAACCTGTGCTTGTGCCTGAGGGTCTTATAATCCATTAGTCCACCTCTGTTTGCAGGTTAGCACAGAGTTCTCAATTACCATCCATTGATCATAGCAATTAATGTGCACAGAGACTGTATTTTAATTCATGTGTCATTATTCAAATTGTACCTGGGTCAGCACCTTGCAATCACTTTTTAATTTGTCTTGTCTAAATAAAATAAATAAACCTATACAGTGTATGAGTTATCCTCTTCGATTTACAAGCACCACAAAGAGTGGAGAGAGAGAAAAAGACTCAAACCAAGTACAAAGTCTCTCCATACCTGGGTCCAAAGAAAGTGGCAAGGACCAGAGTGTATAGGAGAGACAAAGGGAATCTAGATCTCAAACATTCTTTATTTATTAGATTTATTTTAAAATTATAAGTACAATCTTAGGTAAAAAAAAAAAAAAAAAAGGTTTGTTATTTCATGAGTCTAAATTTTTTGTTATTTGTGACATTCACCAGCAGCCAATACAGAGATGTTTTTTTTATTTTTTTAAAAGGTTTTTTGTAAGCCGTTAAAATATCTCTGGGCTGGAGCAAAGGCAGAGTGTACATCTCCGTTTACAGCAGAGCTAGTGAACACGGAGCAGTCTACTGTACATCAATGACAGTTGGAGCTGTGGTATGTAAAAATAAAGCCATTTCTTTTGAGGTGTAAGAGATTTTTATTACCAGTGCTATGTACATACAAATTATACAGACATACCCCTTTACTTTTTAAATCTGCACACACACACACACACGCACACACACACACACGCACAAACTCCCACACACAAGCATATCCACACTTCAGGCATTCAGGCACCACACACATCTCATACATCATGTACTTACAGATCAAAACACAGTTGTTGTACCCAAGAATACCTCTGTAAATCAGAAATAAGACACGCTCTTCTAGATCTTACAAAATGTCCAAAGGAATTAGTAATGACCTCAAATGGGCTTGTCAAGTAGAATCTACTGATGAGGGAAAAACAGCATTACAATGTTTCTCACCAGAGCTGAAAGAAAAAAAACTAAATTAAAATGCAACATGAACAGAAAACTTGATGAATGAATGTTGAATTGAACAGTATCACCTAACTTGGGTTGTATCGCTCTATTCAGCCACAGCATTATGAAGAAAATATTGTGCCTCCTTTAGTCTAGCTCCACAAAGGCTAATTCTTCAAATAGGAGCCCTGACACTTTTGGCCTTAAAACCATAGAGTGATCTATTTGAATAATTTAGAAAATAAAGAATCTGTCCTCAGTAGTAGATTTCCATATGCACAGTAGACACACTGCTGTTGCATGTGTTAAAACATGGCCACTAGATGGCAATGAGTGCTTCAGTGCAAACTGTGGTAATGTCACAGATGTTGTCTGCCCCCTCTTTTGTTTTCTCTCTTTAGAGGAAAGAGACCTCAGCTGTTGAAGGAGATTCTCCATTATGGGTTCAATGTTCTTTTGAAAATCATTTCCATTAAAACATGTTTTTTAAAAGGGACAGTAACAAAAGGAAGGTCAGGTGAAGCAGTGCGTGGAGCACAGCTATCAGGGCCGCCTGGATGGGTGTGAGATTTGTGTGTGCCACAGTCAGTGAGTACAAGTGTCTTTATAATGGTGTGTTTTGAATAATGGCACATACATCTTTTATTTAAGCTATGATCAAGAATGCATTTAGTGCATTCCACAATCAAAGATTGTAGCAAAGGTTTTTGCAAGATGAAGTCAATACCAGAGATGTGTATATGTATGTTAAAGCGGCAACCTTTCAATTGACCCAAAACAGAAAATGTTTGTGTCTTAATTGCCCCATTTGTGTTTCTATGGGGGCATTAAAGCATGTATTCAAATCAATTTCTTTGTCTTTGATCGTGTTGAGTGTAGAGTAGTACCTCAGCAATAATGACAGATGTAAAGCAACGAAATAAAAATCTTGCTGTGAACCAATGCTTTCACAAAAATTAAAATCACGGTGAAAAATAAAAATTAACTGAAGATGTCCCCTTTGGCATTTCTCTCCACTGTGTGACTACAGCATCAGAAGGTACCTTCATTAACATCAAGGGAAAGGCGAGGGCACTTTTGCTGGATGGAGTTGTAGTAATATTTGTCATTTTTTAAGTCCAGTAATCCAGGAAGGGCAAAGACTTTTTCCAGGAAGCTGTGTCCTCCAGCTCATCTTAAATACCAGTTTACAACCAGCGAACATCAGTCCTTCTATTGAAAAAGCCTTTTATAGAAATCTCAACATTACTCCACAATATGGTTTTTGTCAGTTAATCTCCTGAATTAGATTAGGCCTGTACTGAGTCCAGGTATTGTCCATTACCAGGCCGTGGTCTCTCCCATCTCCTGGCCTTGGTGGGACATGGGAGCACTATAGCTGGAGTTACTGGCTAAGGAGAATGGGGGACTGGGTCCGCCTCCATATGCCTCCCCTGGGACAGCTTGTAAACCCGGCTCCGGACTAGGTGTTTCTGTATGGGAGATCATGTCCGTGAACCTTTGGTCATCTGAAGGATGGTGGCCCGAGCCCTCTATGGCTCCGGGCCCAGAGGCTAACATGTACGGGGACTCCGCCGGAGATTGAGCTTGAGATGAGGGGGGACCATGCGGAAAGAAGTCGTAGTTATTCCCCGGTCCGTAGTAGTCACCTTGGTATTCTGAGGAGAGACACAGGCATAAGTCAGTGATGAAAGTATACTTCAACCAAATTTTGGGAATGGTTGAAGTGCACTGTATAAACTAATAATTTTGGCTGGTGTGCAAGCACTTTGACACACTGCTCCACCTCTACCTAAGTGGTGAAATTGATCATGTTCAATTTTCAGCAGCCTCATTTGAGTGTATAAACAACTCCACACCTCTCCACCTAACTTCTCTTACCTTCTGCACACTGCATTTATCTGGCCTGCAGCCAGGCATGGACTCCCTTACTGAAATTTAGGCCTTGGAACTAGGATGAGGAACTGCAGCGTGAGATAGAAGGGATATGGCACAGGGCTGGTCATCCTTGTTACACAGTCCCTTATTGTCTCAAGCAAACTCTATATCTCTTTTGCTCTCAGCATCCCTAACTACTCATACTGTGCAAATATAGTAAAAAATGCAATTAAATTTCCACTTCCACTTTTTTTTTTTTTTTATGTCACCTAACAAGAGAAAGAAATGTATGAAATATGTGAAATGCATAAAATGTGTGAAATCATATCATAAGCAGATAATGAAATCACAAAAAACAAGCTGCCTTTACAAACCTTATATGACTAAATACACACACTATCAGTTACATTGCTTGGTCATTTAAATTATTCTTTTATTCTAACTTCCACAGATCAGTGTACAAACTCAGAATAGGGCTTAGCATCACATTTTCAATACAGACATATGTGATGTTCATATATGACATATCCAATAAAACTGAAAATGTAAAACAATATCATCTGATACATTTGAACTGAACTGCTTTATTTTGTTCATTTAGAAACCTACATAAATCATGTCTAATAACACAAAGTTGGACACACACTGAAAATAAACATTCTACGATTTGGTTATTGCACATATATTTATATGTATGCATGGGTTAACAGAAGGCCTTGGGTTGTCAAACTATAATTAGACTCACACGCAGATAGACCAAAGCACACAGATATTCCCCATTCACAGGATTATAAGGAAGAAGAAGAGCAGAAGAATCAAGCTCAGATAGAGAAAGGCAGACTGGCCTACCCTGCTGCTCAAAAGGATGAAAAGCAGTGTGCCTAGAAAGCAGAGATGAAGGTTTTGTCCTGTGATTTCCCCGCCCATTCCCCATGTGTTAGCCTTGACGGCTCCAGTCAATTGCGCCCCCAGTGCTTAGGGCCTTCAGGTAAATGTGCACGAGCGGTATAGAAACAGCAGCTCTCCATCACAACTGGTGGCTGATATACATAACAGGGAGAGCTTAGTTATGTTTCCAGTGCAGGGTTTCCTACACCACTGTAATATTTTGTAAGCATTCATGGGCATTGATTTGAACCTACAGTAACTGAACAACTTTCTGCTACATATGATCATGAGACACCAGAAAGACAAGGGCTTACTATCATTTTAACTCTTTTTGTATATTGTGTATTAGTAATAGTATTTGTTTCACTGTGGGACATATGATTATTATGGTTTAGGCTTATCTTAAAAATCCTTTGTAGACACGCAGCATGTGTTTCTTATTAGGAGTTAATGTCATCACAATAGATATTTTCTCTGTAATTAAGCACACTTCAGGTCCATGTTATGAGGTCTATGTGAAGAACCTTCAAAATGCTTTCCTTAAAAAATGTGGCAGCTTATTTTGTAAGAGGCGTATTAACTCCTCTTGCACAACATCAATTAATAATGCATTAAAAGGCGGCAAAGTGATACCTTTTTGTGTCTAGATTGGTTTCTTTTATTTTATTTTTTTATATCAGTTTTGATGGATATGCAGAGCTGTCTCTGTCTCTGTAGTTTTGATAGTCAATCATGTTTCTGAAACACTAGTCAGATTTGTATCTATCTATCTATCCATAAAAGGTGCCTTATTTGATGCAATGTTATGTTTGGACTGAATGCGTCGACACTTTAATTGCCGATCAATGGTCTCAGTAGTCAGTTTAGAGACTATTATTGCTGTTTCAACTGGGATGATTACGTCACAATAATAAAAAAAACTGTTTTGTTTTACCTCCATAATAGCCATAAGCCCCAGGTCCTAGAATGTCAGCATCTTCTATCCTGCCTCCCAGGGGCCTCATTCGCCTGGGGCCTCGGAAAAAAGCATGTCGTCGAGCCCCCAGGGCACTCAACTGCTTCATTCTTCGCTCTTTTGATCTTCTGTTCTGAAACCATACCTGCAAACAACAACAAAGTAAAGTCAATTATCATATTTTTCATTACGATCCCTATTTGAATGTCTTTCTGAATGTCTTGTTCGTCACAAAGCCGTGTTCTTGTCATCAACAAACGTTGCTGTTGTAGCATCAGAATCACAGCATGACTTAGTTTGTTGCTTCTTGCACAATTAAAGTGTGACGTGACAAAATGAAAAACAAATAAATATGTATTGAGTTAAGCTGAGTTTAGTTCTAACAATAAAAACATTATTTTTACTTTACTTTTTGGAAGTTATATATACAGACACTAGAAACACATGATGCTATTTATAAGCAAATTTCAATCAAATAATAACTTTTCCTGCACAGGTTTGATCAAATACACATATTAACACACATTATAAATGGCTGCAACAGAGGCATTTGTTCCTGAAAAGCAGTGAAATTAGCTTTTCAAACATAAGCTAAGGTGTAATACAAATGTTACCATATATCAAAAAAAAAAAAAAAGAAGTACATTGGTTGACATAACCAATGATGGATCGTTTAAACGTTAGTACTTTATCTAAAATAAAATGGTGCCCGTAACAAGCTTATGCTATTTTACAAACCATTTTGCTTTACTGTTAGTCCAAAAATGCTTCCCCTGTTTAACAATGGGATTACTGTAAGAGGTAAGAATGTGTAAAAGTTCAAATAGAAGCTATAAATCAGAGCATAAAAGGGCTTATCACAAATGTTAAGTAAACTGTATCTGCAGAGGAACAAAGACGGATTTCAAAACTGCAGGAGCTACACACCATATGGAAGAATTTCTTTGCATCATAAATACATAACACTTCATGTTTTGCCTTTGCATCAGTGCTGCATAATGATGTATGTTCACACTAACCGGGCTACACCAGAGGCAGAATCCCACTGTGCTGTAGATTAACAAAAACATACACACACACAACAACAGAAAACACCTAAAACCACTTAGGCGCTGCTCTCTGTACTCAGGCAGCACGGCGACACCTGCTTATTGAGAACAATCGTCTAACTGTAGGGTACATTTTTTATGGAATGCTCTGGCTCCCCTCAGGAGAGCGTTGCTTAGGGATTACACAGGCGTCTGAGGAGCAGCATGGCTCATGGGGCTCCCTGTGTCGACAGCAGTGGTATTTAACACGCACTGAACGATGAGGAGGAACGTAGTAAAACACTGCCTCCATTTTGGCTCTGGGAGTCTCCATATAAAAAGGCAAGGTTCCAGATGGAGGGGTGGACTACCTATCTGAGAGCTGATTTGCTTTATTGATTGATTGACTGATTGGCCGATGGACTGATTGAGCAGTGTGGATGCACCTCACGGTGGGGGTTGATATTGGGGCCCTGGTCTGCTTTAATAAGCAGGGAGAGTTGGCTGTAAGTGAGTAAAGGCAGAGAGGTGGGAAAGGGGAGGGTGTTATGCAAATCTGTGAAATCAGCGATAATTACAGTGAGTGCACAAAAAGCCACATCACAGTTGGCAGAGCTGGTGCTAATCATCCTGACATAGTCTGAACCAGACACCAGCACAGATCTGTTTGTGTGGCTGTGGTGGATGTGTTTGAAGAATGAACAGGAAATGGCCACTTGTTTTATGTGAAAACATGTTATGTCTGTGGCTTGACACGCCCAAAGCTAAACACAACCAACCTTTTTCTCAGGTAACGTCTGAGCAGCACATTACAGTATTAAAATCAAATGTTGGATTTCCAGATCCATAAATTCAGTAATCTTTACATTTGGCATAAAGCCAATAAATGCATTAATGCCAAAAAATAAATTAAATAAAAAGCAATAATTGAACCATTTAAAATTTAAGTAATTATACACGATATGTGCAGATTTATTTATTAGTTATTTCAAACAGTTCCATGTGACTTTAACTAACTTTAGCTAATTAACTTTAGCTTTAGGTAAGTCTTCATATTATTTGCTGTCCAGAGCAGTGTCTTGCAGCCTGTTCAAACTGGGGCTGGAGCTTGGCCCCAGACACTCCTTTCTGTCTCCCATTTTTAGTCCTGTTATAACTTTCAATTGTTTCACAGTTTCTGGATTAACATGTTTCTCTTTTATTATTATTTTTAAGAAACTGGTCTTTTTTGGAGTTTTGACCAGTTCGAAGCAGTCTTTAAGTCGCATGTATTCATTTTTTTCTGGGAAATACAGGGATGGTTTGTTAGCAGCAGCTAAAGTTAGCAGCCATGCTCATGTAGCACAATGCGAGCAGAGGAATGAGAAAACTAAGTGTTAGGCCGTGGAAGAAGGTGAAAAAACAGGTATTTCATTCTACTGTGTTCTATTGATTTGTTAAAAATGTACATGAATTTGTCTGTAATATTTCTGTAACCGTTGGCCACAATTTAGGGCCTCATTTAATAGAAAAAGCAGTACTTCTCACACCGCGCGGAGAAAAACGAGGGCTTGAGCCTTGTTTGGTTTTAGTTCTGAATGGGCTTTCACTTTTACGCGTGACTGCGTGGCGCATGTCTCAGTGGCTCACCTGGATGACACGCATGTTAAGGCCCGTCTCCTGCGCCAGCTGCTCGCGTATGTGCCGTGTGGGTTTTGGCGTCGCCACGAAGGCGGCCTTGAGCGTCTCGAGCTGCTTGGCCTTGATGGTGGTCCGCGGTCCGCGCCGCTTGGTCCCGGAGCTCTGCTCCTCGTTCTCGATGTTGTTGGTCTCTTTGTCTGAAGACGTCGAGTTGTCCGTTTCTTTAATGTCGTCCTGAATGGGATCCGGTAGATCGGGCGATAAACTCCTGTCTGTGCACGAGGAAACTGTGGGCGCGAGCAGAACAACAAGGTCACTGGGCGAACGTCAAAGAGCGTAGGTTTAACACATTACACTCCACCATAAATTTATTGCACGTTAAATGTGTATAGTTTTAGACATCAAATTGCTACCAAGCCTTGTTTAAAAAAATAAAATCCTTTGACATTGTACGCAACAGAGAGAATCAGGGGAAACTGAGCACAATTTACACAGGCCCCATGATATCTGTCCCAAATAAAAGCCATAAAATCTGCTCAGTAGATGGATTTTGGAGTGGCTTGATTGATTCTTTGTATTTGTCTAAACAGACTGAAGAAGAGGAGCAGCTCACGGACGCAAGCTCTTCATCCCCACGGATCCGCGTAAGGAACACAAAGAAATAACCCCTGCACGGAGGCAAATATTGGACCTGACCCTGTTCTGTTGTAATATGCTCTCCGTGGATTTGACCAGATGTAAATTGTACTGTATGCTGCATAAACCACCAGCACTGATAGTAGGCTACTTTGTCACCCAAGGCTTTGTTTTCAATAGATCTTCTTTTTAAATCAGTTATTGATTAATAAATGGGTACTTAGCAGCTATCTTGTTTACACAAAATGTTAAAATGATAAGTGTAGGACAAATAGAGAAAAAAGTGTGTTGTACCTGAGTTTAGGCTGACCTCCTTTATAGCCCCGGAGCTCAGATAATCTTCTTTGCACACAAACTTGTTTTCGTCGATGACATACAGCTCCTCTCCCGTGGACAGCTGCTTGTTGCACACCATGCACGTGAAGCAGTTCAGGTGAAACACTTTGCTCCGCGCTTTACGCACGAGGTCGTTTGGCGAGATGCCCTGCAGACAGCCCGCGCATTTGGTTCCGAAGCGCCTGGCACAACAACACCAGTGTTAGTCCATGTTTAAACTCACGCTGCCACGCGATCCCATTCATATTGTCAATATCAATAAAAAACAACAAGTCAGTGTGGAAAACAAGTCTACAATAAAAAAGATAAACTTAAATATATTATACAATGTATAATAATGTATAAAAACACAAATATTTCCACAAGTGGAATAATAGTGATCTATTGTATGTACAATAAATTAGTTCAATTTGCAGATTGGCTTTTAGATTACTTATATATATATTGTTGTTATTATTATTATTAACAACACAATAATAATAATAATAATAATAATAATAATAATGATAAATAAAAATAAGAACAACAATAATAACATTGATGATAATAATAATAATAATAATAATAATAATAATAATAATAATAATAATAATACATTAATTAATAAAGAATTCACGTGTGGGCTACTGTGTTACTGAAGCCCAAGTTTAGTGTCGGACTTGCAGATAAAAAGCACTGTTTAAAACAGCTAATTATGACGGAGGTGCTCTGACAATAACCCCACGCAAAACGTATTAGTGACAATCAACACATTGTAACCCCGGATATATTATGGGATTAGGCAGAGTAGGAGCATCTTAGCGCGTGGAAATCTGTTCATAATCCATATTCACCCTGTTTAATACTGGCTGGAACACACTCATCACTGGGACGCACAAATACAGGCAACATATTTTTCCACATTGGTGAAAGTCAGTGTGAGGAGATGCTTGTAGAGAAGCCCTGTCTGTGGTGGTTCCCTGCGTGGTCACCGTGGAGCTGTGGGGCTCAGAGCTACGCTGGACTTGGATGTGACCGCAGGGCGCTGTTTAAGCCTCCAGGTGAAAGCAAGCGCTCCCATTATGCACTATTGTCTTTTCACTAATGTAGGCTTGTCTCCCCAATCGCAACGGTATCACTCCACTGTCGCCTTTCACATGCATGCTCCCAGCCTCCCATAAGGCCCCACGCTACTTACACAACAAATGGACACATTAAGGTAATTAGCCTACTGTTTTGCCCCGCTAATGTCTCACCATTGAGATCCAGTGCTTGATGGGATGTAGTTAAAATAAGGACCAAGGCTGAGCCATGCTAGTAATAGGTGTCCCAACAAAGCCCGTACGCGCTCAGTGACATTATGGACAATTTGAGGCAAAAGGAGTAACACGTAGGATACAAATGAAAACGATGAGAGTGTGACCACGCAAACAGAGGCTTCAATTCACTCCCAATTACTTGCGCCACTTTTCAAGATTGTCAGGCGGTTAATTGCTTAATGGTGTTTGGAAAGTGTCTAAAAACCTTAAAATGCTCAGAAAATAGCCCCAGTATTTTATTCTGTCGCCGGGTTTTAGAGAAGAGACCTGGGCCCATAGCTAAAGGCCACAAGTCCACACACAGCTTTATGGTCATCACCCTGAATTTCAACAGAAATTTCACACTAAAACAAATAAATGATTACATCCCTTAATGCTAAGGCTGTATAATTGTATTAAATATAGAGACACGAATTTTACCTATGGGAATGTTATTAAGTAGCTATTGCCTTTAAACTAATTCAAACATTTTAACATCTAAAAAACGAGCTTTGGGGAACAAATGATTACTTTCATTTTCTGAATATGAAAGCATTGTGAATACTGTTGTGGCATCATGTTTAATGCCAGTTGACCAGCACTCCCCTCAGTCTGGCATCTCCTAGTGTGTTACCTGAAGAAGTCCATTTTACAGTAGAGCTTGCCGTCTCTGGAGAAGCACTTCTCTGTGAGGTTGCAGTTGCATTCGCAACACTGAACGCACTTGGCGTGCCACGCTCTGTCCAGCACGTTGAGAAGGAAGCGGTCCAAAATAGGCCGCTCACAGCCGGCACAGTGGACCATCATGACTCCGGCCTGCAGGACGCCGAGGACAGCGCTGCTCGGACTGGCACCAGGCGGCTCTCCGCGGAACAACGTCTTGGCGCCGGGACCTGGGCTGTCACACTAGAAACTGGACCCCACTCAACGGCAGAGAAGTGTCACTCCACAGACGTATCGTTATAGTCCTGCTCCAGGAGGAGCGATGTTTTACCACTTGTCACAATCCACAATCCTCAGAGGAACAAAAAGAAAAAGAATAGGAGCGGCTCTGAACGACCAAAGCGCACATGTTTAACTATGACCGGTTAAAACGCATCACTCACGCGGCCATCTCTTCGTTGTTTGACCACCTTATTTGTTTAGACTCCACTCATTCCCTCGGCGTCGCCACTTTCTTGCGCATCACTGTGCCGGAGTAATCACAAGGTATGGCCAGGCCTCACATTGGATGACGCCCTGCTTAACTCCCGAGCCTCGAGAGCCAATCAGAGCGCAGTTGTCATGGTTACGCGCTCCTAACCTCCGAGAGGACCCGAATCACACTCTCCGCCTAAAAACATGGTTGTGGACTCGGGCTCTTCGGGCACAGCACGACGAGGCTGGACCTGGGTACTACTCTGGCCTTGAAAACGAAACACTTGCCCGTGGTTAGCTGTGAAACTCGAAATATAATTTAGGAACTTCAAAACGTTCGAACATTACGAGGTTAGGAAGCTGTAGCTTACCTCTTTAGCTTTAGCTAGCTGAATTAAAAAAGCAGGACGAGGCTAATGCTACATCAGGCCACTACACATGGAGCCCACACTGAGGCAGGTGAGCCTGGGGGCGGGGGTCTTTTCTCATGCACAAAGCTATTTACAGGGAAATGCGATGGATTAGCCGCAGCTCATCAATAGGAGAGCCCGCTCACCCGGTGCTTTAACACAGTGGCCACCAATCGAAAGGAATTTCAATATTTACCAACTGCCTCTTTTTGTTAGTTGCTGTTAAGCAAACATGCACCAGGCTAATTCCTGTCGAGGCCGAGCAGGGGACGTGTTGAAGCATTAGCTGACCATTTTAATGCTTCATTTGAATGACATTAGATGTGAAGTTTGGCTCATTTTAGCCAATCATGAGTCTCTCAAGATCGTTTAGCGTAGACGTGCAAACAACACAGCATAAACAGACAAAAGGAAACTGTGATTTATTTAAAAGACTGCTAATATGTTTTAAAGAATACAACAAACTGTCTTCATGTAGTGGGCTATTTCACTTGGGTGCTATTATGCAGGCATACACACTTGCAGCTAAAAAGAAAAAATAAGATAAACAAAGATAAACTGGTAGTATGTCTAACATTCTAACACATTATTTAAAACATCATGAAACTATTAGGATTATTAAATTAAGTTGTAAATAAAAGGCACAAGATTTAAATTTAATCTAATAATCTAACACTCATATTAGCTTGTTATCTATTAGTAAACCATGGTGACAATTTTTATATCACTATTACAGTTGACTATATTATCATGTTAAATGTAAAGTATCACATATTATCTTTAGTTGAACATAAGTTTAAGATCATTATATTGAGTTTAACATGTTAAATATATGTGAGTTAATCTATGAGAAAATTAATTTTCCTCAGTATAAAAGGTCTAATGTTTAGGAACATAGGATTTCTCTGTCATTATTTACACAGTGTAATTGGTGTTTACCTGTTGTTGCCCAGATATGTAGATTTACTCTGCAGGTAGCATTGGTTCAAGCTAGCCATTTTAGATATGATAAGTAGACTTGAGTCCAGTCAAAGTAGCCTTTACCCCCAAAGCAAGATTGAGACAAATAGAAGGTAAGATTAAAAGCCCACACTGGGAAAATGTCCATGTTAGATGCTTGTGTCCCATGACCTCTTGTTTAAATGAAGCCACATCTCTTTGTGCGCAGGGATAAAGAACCCAGTTTGCTTTGACTGTGCTCTGCTGCTTGCACCAAAGCCACGGTCAAGCCTCACCTGTGTTGGGAAATAAAGGAGCTGTCCGTGGTGCTGAAGGCCGGAAGCACCGAGGACCAAGGACGGCAGCAGGCGTTTGTGTTTGAATAAGACTCATGATCACATAGCACATACTGTATATTCTGTAAACACAAAGTCTATATTTAATAGATTCTCATACACCTTTACTGTGTGATCAGCTCTATACAAACTTCAGTTTGTATTTTACTCCAAGGCTTTGCACCTTTATATTGGTATTCTTTCTGTATGATGTCTTTCAGGTCCTAAAGCTTTCTGTCAGTCTGAATGAAATGAGTGGGTCAAAGGTCCTTTTAGACAGTATGAGGAAACAAGTAACATTGTTTAATTACACATAGCTACTCTAAAACATTTCCCCTCTACCATTACAGTTACTCAGTTAAGATTTTGGCTGTATTTCTTAAAGCCTTCAATTTAATCCTTTAAAGCACTTAGCAGTTTACAGCCTCACTGCTCAACACTGTAAATGAAAAATATGATACAATCTAATATTGAATAAAAACTAAACTAAAGATTAGCCACGTATGTAAACCTTGAAACTCAATTTAGGATTCTACTCATTCAGCCTCAGTTGTTAAATCCTGTCTTTATTAGCTCCTTTCAAACCCCTACACTAAAGCATTTTTCTGTATCCTTTTTACAAGGTAAAGTATTGAAGTATGGATCCTTGTTATTCACTGCACGAAATATGGATGAAAAGGTCTGTAAAATCCAAAAGAAAACGCATCAGCTAATCAAAAAATTGTAATCTGAATTGTTTTGTAAACTACTTGAAGTATTTATTTATCTACTTTTGAAAAAGTTTGTTACTATACGGCTGTTGCGCATATATTTCTTTCTTTCAAGGTCCAAACATGTGAAGTGGGTTGAGCATCAGCCCCTTTTCTTTGATTAAAGGCCTTCATGAATAATCTCTCTCTCTAGCCTCTCAAATTAGTATTTTTGTTATGTAATACACTGGCAGATTTATTTTTTACAACAAATACCAAGTCTAAGAAACCCTGTTCTTATAGTGACAGGTTGGGGTCAATTTTAAAGTAGGATGGCTGAAGTTAGCATATTAAACATCATAAATGTAATAGGAACAACAATATTTGAGAGAAACTTTGAGTATTTTATGTAAATTGAAAGAGAAGAGGAAAAAAAGAAAAATCTCCACCTCACTCACAATGTTCCTGTCTTCTCTACTTCCCAGCCCTCTACCCTCCACAGTGACATTCTGGACACCTGAGCAGACCTCCTCCTTCCCTCCAATCCCTGCAGCCTCCGTTCCACACATACAGTGTCACCCCAACCCCAGCCACGAGCGCACACGCCAGCATACGCCTAACACACATGTCTGCCTTAGACCACCTCCAGGGCCCCTTTTTGGCATGGCCAGTCCCAAGAGAGAGGTTAGTATGATGGATGTCTGATTGGTAGCCCTCCCTTAGGGCCTCCCTCTCTGTCACCTCCTTGCGCTCTGAATTAAAAGGCCGTTTGTCTCCTCGGAGTCCTCAGCTGTAGAGCGCCGGCCTGCAATTTCACAGCACTCAGAGAAAGAGAGGGAGACCATTACGGAGGAGGTTGTCAGGGGAGCCATCACAGCCCGGACACGCCTCAGGGACTTTCTCTTTCCCCTCTATCTTTCCCTGCTTCTGTCTCGTCCTGCTCAGCCCACCAACACCTCTATCTCACTCCAGCCAGGAGGCACCGCCGCTGCGAATGTGGAATGGTTGCACATGTTATATGCAGTACACTACACGCACAGAGGTACACAAAGAAAACAATCACATATTTAATTATTGGCTCCATATGTAAGTATTGAAACGTCATAATGTAATGTTGTCATTAGTGGGTTTCTTTTTGATGATGTACCTTTTGTCACATTGAGCCATATACAATGTACACAACATCTATAATAGCCAGTGCTGGATATCAAGTAAACTGCCTTAACTAACCATGTTTCCATTACTTCAACAAACAAACATCTAAGGAAAAAAATTTAAATGTAACAGCCAAAAAATGTATTGCTGGCGTAAATTCAAAGATGGAAAATCTCCAATTATTTGTGGCACAGTTGGCAATCGAAAATAAGATCCAGTAATGACATAAAACAGTACAAAGGAACAGAGATTGATTATTTTATCCCCTCAAAAATGCAGCCAATAATCACTGGTGACTTTGCTTAGCTGGGGTACCTAGTCTGCTAGCAACTAGCTACTACAAGCTGATCTGGCAAATGGCAGGAAGTGTCCCACTTGCATATACTAAACCCATTTTTGACAGAAGTGAATTCCATGTGCCAATGAAGCAAGTAAACACAAATTCTGAAGTACCTAATTATGCGCAGACTGCACCGATACTTTGTGAGTTTAAATGAGACAACAGAAGCTAAAAGAGAGCATGAAAGAGGTGTGGAAGGTAAGTAAGACCACTGAGTACAAGAAACAACTGTCAGACTTTAGTCTTCAACAGGTTTCACTCAACCCAGGTTTGTCTCATATTATCTCCAACAACCCCTAGCTCTTCTACCGGCAACATGTTTTCTCAGCTTGGGCCTCTTTATGTCTTCTTTTCAAACAGTGATCTTCAGTAGTGCAAAATAAGTACCTGGAAATACATCTGGAGAACATGCTGGACTGGGACCTACAGATGTATTTCACAGGTAGGGTCAGAATTGGCTCTATTTTCAAAGAAGACAGGTATGAATGTTGTATAGCTATAGTATACTATATTAGAACTTTACTACACCTCAGCCTGTTGTGCAGACAGGGAAGAGAAAGAGCTCAAAACTGTAATTGTAAACTACCTGAATCTGCTCATTTAGTCCAGTTCATCCAAAAAACAAAACGTTTCTCATTAAGCGCTTAGACTCTTCCAAAAAATACCTCAAGTGATTTTACTATTTCAATAAAACTAGCAAAATCTGTATCATATCTGCTCTCTGGAAAACATAATATTTTATGTAGATGCAGAAAAATGACATCTCAGGCAAGCCAGTCACTTTTAATTTATAAATAAAACTGGCAACTATATTTGTGTTGTGATAGATGAAATTTAAGCTTATAGGTGTATATAGGAATGAGGATATAACAAATATAACCTCCAGAATAAAAGGACAAAATGCAGATGAGCAAATGAACATTACATTGCAGCTTATTCACCAACACACATGCTCAGTGCAGTGTCCGTAACCCAACATGTGAATTGACAACTGGTGCACTGCTCCATCCATCCAGTTTCTGGGTGGAAGTATTCATCCAGGTGGGTTTCTTGCTGCAGTCAACCACTGGGTAAAGTGGTGTGACTTTTCTATGGAAAGGTGTAAAAAAGACGGTGGATGGGACGTGGCTAGTGTAAAGAGTAAAAGCTTGAGTGGATGGCTCACACTGTGTGAAGTTCAGCCCCTGTCATTGAGATATAATGAGGCAGATCACCTTTCACTGTGGGCCATCCTAATGAGGTAATGAATAGGGGTGTGCATTGCACCTTTGCCCTCACCTACTCTATTAATCAGAGTAGGGTCGCACACAGCCTCCAGGACCCAGCCTCCTCCATCTGGCAACACTAATGGACCAGGCGATGGATTGAAGGTGCTTTTAGTCAAAGGGATTGGAGTTAGTAACCAGAAGAGTACAGCACAGAGAAATAGTTGGATGGGAATGGCTCTGTAACATTTGAAATCTGTGAGATGCAGCAGACAGCAAAGTGTGTTACTCCAACCTTCTAGCCACCTTCAGAAGGGCTGAAGATTTAGAAGGGTCAGCCTGATATCTGCTTCAGCTGTATCCACTATTACAGGAAAAGCCTACCTTTTCATGAGAGTAGTGAAATTCAAATGATTGCCCATCTCCCAATAAAGATCAACTTAAAAATGCTTGAACATCTTCATCGGAATCACTGTAATTTGAAATTCTTTGTTGTCACACAGAGATAATGTGGTTTGTTTGTTTTTTTTTGCCAAGCTAACACTTCATGTACAGAGCTTAGTCCTACTGCAGCTACACTGGTGCCCTGCACATGCCCCAAAGGTTCTTCTACAGGGCAGACAGAGCGCAGCACAAAAAGTAAACAAATGTGAATTCAACATTTACGACACATAAGACTATTTTCTACTAACTTTTTATTCCTGTCTTTTTTTAGATCTGTATTCATCTTCGAAGATGTTTTGTCGGCAGGGGGGTGTGTGAAGTGGTCCTGTTGTTGGAATAGAGTGTGCACTTTGTTTAACTGGACCAATAAAATGTTCTGTCTGTATACTTGTGACAGTAAAATGATAAAAGACAATATTACATTTTAAATACACTGTGACACTCATGTAAATGTGGCCAAGGATAAACAAATAAAAAAGAAACTGATAGAAATGAACCCAAAGTAACTATATTTTGTATAATTATATTAGCAGTACAGACAGAACACAGTTTAAACAACCTTATTAAGCTATGACTTTGACTAAACAGTACATGTATGCATAGGGATTAACACAGTACAATTGTGTGTATCTCGGTTTAATTGTTACTGTTTCTTTTGTTACTAACTTAGTCAACAACATTTTATCAGTGATAAACTTTTTGCAACCAAGGTGGCATCCAATTTAATTTGACACAGCAATTACAAGTCAATTACAGTTCATAATAGATAGACAAGAAAAATGCTAAAGATAAAATATTTCAGTTCCCATAATATTAAGATCAAATCATTCATGGAGGTACTCTGTCTACAATACATTTATTATAAAAGTGGTTATTCTGACCTTTTATTGTATGTGATGCAACTGCTGAATGCAATAATGAGCTCCCTTATACGTTTAACAACAATACATAGCAAGAGAAATTGTTTGGATTATAGTGGAATATGGCATCTCTACAGTTGCATATT
Organism: Rhyacichthys aspro; assembly: GCA_036850595.1. NCBI lineage: Eukaryota > Metazoa > Chordata > Actinopteri > Gobiiformes > Rhyacichthyidae > Rhyacichthys > Rhyacichthys aspro. Next base: position 16,559,360 of record CM072159.1, read on the forward strand.
CACAAATCATTGAGAGTAAAGCAAAGAATTCCAAAACCATCTTTGATTAAAAATTACTCAAATCAATTCCATAAATAAAACAGCATCGCCTCCAAAGGGGAATTCAGGGCATCTGCCATGTTATTCTTACCCTGTCTAAATAACTCAGACGGTCAGTTTATCCATGTCCATTATCCAGTCTGTGGCAACAGTATAGAGTACTGTTAATTTAGTCACATATTACCTTCTGGCATTAAAAGAGAAGGACATATGTCTACTGGAGGAAGACTAATTATTACTATCTATGAGCCTCCACTTAATAATCAAAGTAGTGTTGCTTCTCTCAAAGAAAAGAAGGTCAAATAGACAAGGAAGCTGAAAGAACACGTTTATGTCCTCTGCCAATAAAGCCTCTACAAAAACAAATGTCTGACAAAAAGGTTGGAAAGGTCTTCAATCATCTATTCAGCGTTGTTGCCTCAGTCTGTATGCCAGCAATGTTCAGTGCCATGGCCTTTTTATCAAAACACTGTAAATGAAAAAGAATTCAGCACATTTTCCTCGAGATTTGTTAAAATTATTCACAAATGTGTTTGCTCCTGTTTACTTCTTAAGGCCTCACTGGCCAATAAAATGTTACATTAAAAAAAGATCATTTAAAGATGAAAACAAAAAGAATAGAAATAATTCTGTGACCTCAAATAAACATATTACACGTTTATATACGTATGATATATTTTGTTATGATGATAGATGAATTTTGTAATTATCTAATTTAAAATTTAATAATAAATAATAATAATAATAATATTTTTTTTACATTTCCTATTGGTCGGTTGTTGACACACAGTCTGGGTGTTTGGGTGAAACTGACTGGACCCAGCAGGACATAGTGGAGAAGCAGGGAGCGAGCACCGGAGACAGAGGGTGGAAATAATCTCGCCTGTGTATGTGCTCTCAGCACTGCTTCCTCTCTTGGCTAACCGCACTGGCGGCCACTTGAATTAGCAGCAGAGGATTATGGGCCGAGAGCCTCATTAATCTGGGCAACAAACAGTGGCCAATGTGAATATTTGCACCCAGAAATTGAAAAGATTAAGTCCTATTTGACAATGACTGGCAGGCTCTGCAGTCAAGACAAGAGGCTACTGTTATAAATATTCATATCCTGGACTCCCTGGCTTTCTCAGGCAGTCTAAATCTGTCTCTGTGTGTTTGTGTGTTTATATTTAGTCATAATTAGGATTCAATCCTTTTTATATTTTCTCACTCTAAACTTGTGGAAACAGGGATTAAAATGGCCATAGTGTGAAACGAATAGACATGAATAGAAACTGGTATTTTCTCTAAGCCTTAGTCATGGATGGACATACAGACATTTTACTTGTGTGTTGTGTTGAATGTAGTTTCAACACTTCCCTGTGCTCTTACTACTATACTTTCTGTCTGAACCAAAGACAGTTATACTTATAAAGCAAAAGCATGAAACACCCTTTGACATACATTCAACATATTTTGTAACATATTATATCTTTATATATATCTTTATTGAACTACTAATATGTATGTAAACAGAACTATATTCCACTTTTATAAATGGATCTCCTAAATCCTGTGCCTTTAATGGATGAGGTAAAGATCCACCACGCCTTCCCATGGGTCTTTGCGCCCTGTCAGCCCGGTAGAAGTTTTCTTCCTGCAAATACACCTGTTATTCATTTCCTACAAGGCAGAGAAGTCTCACCAGACTTGACAAAGCTATTTACCCACCTCCAGACCGGGCCAATGCAGACACTATCGCTAATGTTTTCCCATCTGCAGGAGATCAATATGTTTGGAAACAGACAAACAACCATGCTTTGCCAGGCAGGCTCTTCCCGTTTAGCAGGCCACCACCGGGGGCCCTGACAGCAGATGTACACAACCGAATCAACAAGCGACGCTTCCCCTGAGTCAACGCTGGACACAATAAACAGCACACCATCTACAAGAATTAACGTGGTACTCATCCTCACTCACTTGCCAAGTTATGACTGTGGACCACACAAACAAACTGCCAAAGACATATGGATTTATAAAGCATCCGTAATATATATATACACAAAATGCATAAAAACAGTATGTAATTATTAAGACTGTTTTCGACAGCAGTAATGCAAATAAAACACTTATTTAAGCTTGCATACAAAGCATGGCTACCAGTCCAGACAATGCAAACAATCAGAGCCAGACTAAATCAACATCAAGGTCCCCAGATCTTCTTCTCTGGATAAGCCCCACTTTTCTCCTTTCCCTCGGATCTTCTTCAGGTGTCAGCGACTGGTAATACTGCGTTTTACATTTAGGTCATGTAGAAGTGGAAACGATGGACAGGTAGGAGTGACAGCAGTAAAAGATCTCAGTCGGTGCACATTTGAATATTCCTTTTGACACCAAGCAGCTGTGTGCAAATGTATGAGTGCTGAAGTGGTCATGAGGTTGATTTCTGGTTTTTCATTTTGTGTGTGTGTGTGTGTGTGTGTGTGGTGGGGATGGTGGTGGGGGGGTGAGTGTGTTAAATTGTTCTGTGTTGTGGCGATAACGGTGGGTCCCTATCTGCTGCATCAGAGGGCTTAGGACCCCGATGGTTGTGAGGGGAGAATGAATTTTCCTCACTACTCTGCATATTACAGGATTACACTGCACCTTTAGATATGCTCTGGCTGAGCCTATCTCTGCCTTATGGCTATACGCATGACGATTATAGAAACAGACAGTTACACGAACTGCACTGGGACTGCAAAAGCTCCTGAATGAAATACACCGATGGAGATAACTCTGATTTTATCTTGATAGAATAGTGCATATAATGTTACCATGTCCCTTTTTATTTATTTTTTTGCAAAGTGTTGTTCCCACAATGCTATAATCTTTTGGATTAAATGTCTTTGTGGAATGCATTTTCATTGCATATTCTCTCTTTCACCAGCAACAGTGCATAGTTAGCCACTGGTTCTCCACCTCAAACAGACCAGGGTAGGCTTTCATATGGAGGAAGGGATCAGACTGTGTGTTTGCAGTACAAGCACTTCAAACTCTGGCCTTTTAGACTTGAAAATGTTATAATAGGATTTCAGTCAGAACCACAGAGTCAAAAATAGCCAGTGGTTTATATTTTTGAGGTAGCCTCTTTCCAACTGGCCAAAACTAGGATGTCCCAGCTTACTATTCTCTGGGCATGTTTTCAGATCTCAGCTGCAACTCCTGATAGGAGGGCAAAACCTGTATGAGCCAGATGACAGAGACAAGTCATGTGGTTGTTCTCAAGAAGACAGCAAGCATGTCTTGTAAGAATAACGCTTCAAGCAGGTCTGTTTATAAGAGTGTTTATAGACCACTATAAGGCTCTGAGACATCAAAACTAATTCTTAAAGGATTTGGTTAATTTAAAATGAATTGTATGTTCATTTGTTTGATGTGATTTGATAAGGTCCAGACATTAACTGCCTAAATACACATCCAATGTCTTCCTCAAATCCTCTTGTAAAATGTACAATAAAAATGTGAACATGAACTTTTCTGCTTTTCTTAAAGCAAAACTTTGTCACATGCATAACAAAGATATATGCTACAATTTTTTTTATTGTGGTGTAAAGTGTTTTGACTCTACAAAAATAACTCAACAGAGACTCATTACAGAAGATCAGATTTGTCTGCTTCCACTGCAAAAGGTGGAAAAAGCTGGTTGTCCTAAACATAGAGTGGGAAAACAGATATGGTTTCATCCTGATTTGACTGAGTACAGGTGAGAGCACGCGTTCGAGGCTTTATCAAACAGTTTACAAAGGCTCCCAAAGTTAAAAGAACAGAAAATAATTATTGTGGGGTATAATTTTAGGACACCCCTGCCCTTCTACATTCATTTAGGCATGGTTTCTAGCTGTAAACTACAGCTGAGGTGGGGGTGAGCTATGAGCATTTACTTTCAGCAGTCAGTTGATAACTTGACTTCTGTAGCCAAAACCATCTTGTCTTTTGATGGATTTGTCCACACTAATACCTTTCAGAAGCGAATTTCCCCAATAAAGTCTTATCTTATCTTTCTTCATAAAAGCATAACTTTTTTTTATTATATTAACTTGACCACACCCTTCTATGTGACATAAATGCACACTTGTGTAGCCTTAATACCAGTGCCATCTTTCTCAGCTTAGTCTCAAAGACAGCACTACTTCCCTAGCTATGATTCAATGAAACAGCTTTGAGATCATTTGTACATCTCCTGAAGGAAGTGAATTAGAGCTTCACATGTGATCACTGGCTCATGAACCTCTGTCCAACACTGTTCTTCATATTCTCCTATTGTATCTGTCTCCTGAAGTTACAGTGTCTTTGATAACTTAAAAACGAGCCGGATGAGATGTGGCACTAGGTGTTTGATGGCAAACAGAAGAGCAAACAGAGGTTATCTTCTTCTGGTGTCCCTTTTTTCCTTTGCGTGGCCTACCAACCCCCCCTCTCACAGCCTTTGGCTAATTACTCCTTTTTTCAAATGCAAAGCAGTGGCAGAAAGTGAGATGATTTCTCAGCGGCTGCTTTAGGCAAAGAAGCGAGAAGAGAAGAAGGAAAGAAAGGCAGACAGAAAAAGAAACGCATGAAGAGATGAGCGAGACTGAATGAAAGAAAAAGGTGACTTTCTTTCTTTGGCTGGCAAGGACCTTTGAAGTTGGGCAAGATGGAGAAGGGAGGGGTCTCAGTGTGGGGAAGGAGGTAAGAAAAAGCGAGGGAAGATCGTGTTAACGAGATGGCCTCTAAAGACGAATTAAATGGCGAGAGAATAGAAACACGATCAGGCCTGGCCCTACTTATAGACTCTTCACAGACTCAGTCCTTTCAGTGCACAGAGGTGTTCCAAAGCCTGAATTCCTCAGCTCAACTCTTTAAAAGGCTTGGAGTGTGGGATGTGTGAGTGAGGGACTGTGTAGGGGGCAATAGTAGTGTGTGTGGGTGGGTCACCCGTCTTTTAGTCACACATCCCGGCCCCTCAATGGGGAGGTCAGGGACTTACACACCGATGAAGGGTCAGAAGTGGCAGGGATTACACGTCTGCTCTAAGCCCCCTAGATCCTAGTGTTTTCACTCCCTCTCACTGTTTGTTGTTTTGTGGCGGAGTAGACGAAGGGAAGAAAAGGAGACGGTCGGGGAATTAGTGTAAAGCTCGGGAGATGAATGGGCATCTTATTCGCACCTCTTGTTGGCTGTTTTTCAGCCCCCAAACAGCCCTCCCATTCCTTGTTGCACTGAAAGCGCGTTAGGGTTGCTTTTGTGTGGACAAAGGAGACTCCCCTCCTGGCTTTCATGCTCCTGCTGGAGCAACAAGAGGATTTGGCCCGCCGTGCATTACCCAGAGCTGCTCCAGCTTTGATTGGACATCGGCAGGAGAGAGCTCTACTCTCTTTCTTGATTAATCAAGTGATTCCAGTGCTCTCAATCACACCTTCTTTTTACACACTCTTTCTATGTCTCAATAATCCCATGCTCAGCCCCACACCCCTTCACACCCTCTGACAGCTCATCTCTTACCCCTGACTGAAGAACAGTCCAATATGTGTCCCTCATGTAACTTATCTGATGTGTGGGTGTCTCATATCAATGCACTTATTAAAACATGAGTAAATTAATGAGAGTTGTTTTTCTAGGGAGACAGTTCAGGAGTTGATCCAATATGTTATTACAAACACAACTGAGTCACAACTGTCTGAATGTCAATGATTATTATGAACTGAAATGCAACAGTCTAGTAGATTGTGTACTTATGCACAAATGCATGTAGGTTTTAGGTTTTAGACAGCCTCTAATCCAGTTAAACTGTAGAGAATAATATTTTCTACATTGCTTATGTTAATCAGTGCCAAGTAAATGTGCATTAAAATGTTCATTTCTTTTGAGTTCACTGTTATACATGCACACAAAAAAGAAAAAATACTTGAATATTGCAATGAATAATAAGTAACCATTGGGTACTTGAAATTGCAAATAGTTTTTATTATAATTAAGTGGCTGACTGGTCATTGTGCTTGAGCCACTTGAGCTATATGGCTGTGGCATTGCAGAGAAAATATGAGAATGCTTGAGAATACATATGTCACTTTATGCATGTACCATTTATAGCTTTGTTTAACATGAGAAAAGAGTTAGACATTGCACACAGTGAATTTGCATGTGATCCACAGTGACCAGCATCAGGAACGCTGCAAAAAGCAGGTTGTGTAAAAACAGAAAACAAAACAATAGTAATTATTATTATGTTATTTGTGTTTCCATATGGCTACATGCACAGTATACACATTTTTCCATGGCTTTTCACAGAACTGAAAAGGCAATATTAGGTGGTCAGGTTTTTATCAAATGAAAGTAAATATGAAGGGAAATTTTGAAATGCAAAAAAGAAAAGTGCAAAAAATGTCACATTTTCATTAACCACTGAGTCTCCATTATTTAAATGGATTTTGCAGTAGTCAGAGGAAGAAGAGAGTTTAGTGTCTGTAATAAGTAGGATACCTTTTTGTGGCTTATGTCTTTTCAAATCTTTTAAAATGTTAAAGAGCAATCTGACAAAATGCACTGCTATTAATGCAGGCAGTGGTCTATGGGTCAAGCCCCAGCAACAGAATCATACATCTATTCTACATCTTAAAAGCAGTGGAGCTTTTACTGTTGTTTTCCATCTATATAGCTCATATTTGGCAGAGGAATAGTGTTGTTCTCTTCACATTCTATACAAATATTCATTTCAACATACTGGTCTGTGAAAGTGGAAACAGCTGATGGCATTTAGTCGAAAAACGTTTTTGCAAAAAACTTCAAGCGAGTGCAAAACCTTTTTAGCAAAATTATAATTTATAATGCAATGTTTTAAAAAGGGTATCAAAGCAGTTGGTGGAAATGTTATTAATCACACTGCTGTTTCCTGATTCTTTTGCAGGAAACGATAACAAAAATAATTTACTATTACAGAACTTCACCTTTTAAACAGAAATTGACGCGCAAAGGGAGGAGGAGCATTGCTTCCTCGTAGCTGTGCTTTAACGAGTAGGTGGGTGGCAGTTATAGATGCTCCAAAGACAAGAGGAAAACAGCAAGGCAAAGAGAAAGGGGGTGAGAGGTGGTGATAAACAGAGTTGGGTGGGGGGGCTTGCAATAATAAATCAAGTTCCAGACTAATCTATTTAGCATGCTCTCGCCATTATCCTGTCAGTGAAACAGCTAATTAATTAACTGATTCCACAATGAAGAGGTTTTGAATGAGCCCATTTAGATAATTACTACAAGGAGCCGATCGGGCCAGTCATTTACAACTGTCTCACCGGTCCCAGCATTGGCAGCTGCCCTTCACTTGGGCTCTGGCCTTCACATCACTATGACATGCCGCCATGGAGACTCCATGACGACGATATGACTTTACACAGCGTTAGGTCACAGCTTTTGTAAAAGATTTTGAGGATATGATCACGTCTAAATGATTCACATGACACATTATCACCTATATAAGTTCATTCAAATTAAAGCCCGACCAAAAAAAGATCACAAACAAATATAGTTTACAAATATTTTGTCTGGATTTTTGCACATAAATAGACACATAGGATCTGCACACCACAGGGAATGTACACACACACACACACACACATTTAGGATTACTGATGAGCCTTGATAATGAGCACAAAAACAAAAGAAGCATAATGGGATTTTGTGTTACGGTCGTGGCATTGTTGGCTGCGGAGATAATAAAGGATGTCTGATTAGTCTGAGGTGTGCTTTAGTCACATGCAAAAAGTTAAATCAATTGTAAAAATAGTGTATATAACTGGTTAGTTCAAAATATGACTTACTTACAGCTATTGATTTTTTAAGTGCAGTTGCACCTATTAGTTTAGTTTGATGGTCCAGAGTCAGTGCCAATAGTCAGGTGGACATTGATCCTCTACTGTCTCACACAGGATGCATAGCTTTTTTGGCTTTGTTTGCTAACAGAAAACAACAGAGGCATTTAGGTTCCTGTTAAATACAGACCATAACACCCATAATAAATCTATTAAATGGATATGAATGTGGATACCACAAGTTTTTTTTAGCCTTGAGAAAAAGGGATAACACAGTAATCACCAAAATTTGTGCTGGTTTAGTTAAGTTTAATGAATACGGGAAATATAAGTTATAAGTTGTCACAGTCATAATATGAACCACAAGCCACAGCTTCTCTTGAGTGGTATATCCAGATTTTATGCACACAAATGAACACATTTTAAGATCATAATACAATAAATAGTTTATTTGATAGAACATTTGTTGTTAGTGGGGCATTGGCGGGGCAGGGATAAGATTTGGGGCCATTTTAGGGGCCAAACACCAAAACAAAAACACTGGCAAGAAGCGTAAGAAAATGATCTGTGTCCACCATCCATCTGTGTTGAGAACACCAGACCTGTAGGGGCAATGTCCACCCAACCGCTTCTAACACAACAGTCAACTGTTAAAACAGTTTTAACTGTTGTTTTCTGGAGCAGTGCTGATGAACTCTAAAGCCTCAGCATGGATTTATTTATACAGTTTAACACATTAATAGCACATGGCTGTTACAACAATGGAGCAGAGACCGGAACAAAACACAGTTACCTCCTTGTCCAGATTTCAAACTGTGCCTTTTTGTGGAGTGAGGCTATCATTGTGTAAACAAACGGCCAAAATGCAACAGAATCTTTTTTTGTTTCTTGTTTTGGGCAAAATGTGTTCGGTCTCAAAGTTTCTCTCCATGTATATTCATGTTTTACAGTCTTTTAACAACCTAAACTAACTAACAACCATGGCTGAATAAAAATGTACAATTTGCTTTGTTATTTGGGCACTGCTGGATCACCTTGGTGTTTTAATGTCAGCTGTGTTCTGTTGGGTGCACTGTTGGTGTAGAAGAATGCATGGCCAGCCTGTTGTCATCGTGTGATCTGATGAGTGTCTTCACTGATATTCACCTGCAGGTCAGTGCGGTCATGTCCCCTTCTTATTCTCAAACACTGTCCTGTGTCCAGGGTCCTGTTGGCAGTGTGGGAATCCCCGGTGAAACCCAGCCCACCAGTGTGCACACAATAGCCCAAAGGCAGTTATCTCATTGCCTGAGTCACTGATCAGGGTTTTGTCTTGTCACCTTTCCTCTCTCACTCTGCAGCAGACAGCTCAATCCACTCCATCAGATCAGAGCCCTTTTCAACATATCTCCAATTTACCCCCTTTTTCATTCCTTTCCCCTCAATAGTGGTCAGTCTACATCAATACGCAAGCTTCCTTTCAGTGGCCATTCCCAGCGGTGTCCTCATTATCCCAGGGTGTTTTGTTTGTTTGCTCCTCTGTTAAAGGAGCTGAATTGAGCAGCCAGCAGGGGTGGACTGCAGAGAGGTAAAGAAGAAGATGACCATTGGTCGGGGGGATGGATAGCACTGGCTCTTAGGACCAGTGTAAGCAACATTTCAGGAGAGCTGAATACACATGGCCATGAGATGACAGTGAATATCTGAAGATGATAAAGTGTCCATGATGTCTTCAAAGATGTGGGAGAGATTTGACTGGCAGACATTAGTTAACATAATCCCGCTCTGTGTGTGTGAGAACCATTAAAGTCTCCCTTTATACTGTACTGTTGGTGCCGTCACAGATGTTTGAATCCAGAAAGCTGTGATTACAACTTTGCCTTCAAACTCTGCAGGAAGGAGCATTTTCTCTCCACAGGCAGCCTGCAGCATAGCGGTGTGGTATTTCTGTTTGCTTACGTTTGCTAATGACATGAATTCTTTGGTTTATAGCCAGATGGAACACTGCACTTATGAAAAAAGGATAAAAAACATATTTATTTTGAGAAATATGTTTATAATTGTATGGAGTAATATGGAGCAGCAGACTAGTCAGCCCTTGTTCCCCGCTGCTACCCGTCTGATAATGACAGGAGACACAGGAGCATTAATAGCAAACTCACATTAGGTAACGTTGTATATGAAGTAATAATAATTGCAAATACACAGTACTTATGTGTTAATATATAAATAAGTACTGTGCAAAAGTGATTTCTTCTTGTCTATATGTAACTGAATCTTCTGACTTGACTTGATCTAGGCAGGTCTAGGCATTAAGAGAAGGCACCAACAAGTAACTAAAATTATTATAGTTTGTACATTGTTAAATTCACTTCATTATTTTATAAAATGGTAACACATGTTATCACATACTGCCGAACAGTTCTAAGATTATAATTATTAACATAGTGCACGCCATGATTATGGGATTTCGAAAGTATTGCCAAGAAATAGCCTTATAACACAGTTGCAAATACTCAGCTATCAAAGCTTTCACTTTCTCTTGTCAATATGATTTGCATTTTTCTTTCAATTTAAGTTGACATTTTCCTAATAAAAAAAAAAAAAACTGCCACTGTCCAAATAATAAAATCCTTTTCATGTTGCAGCAATTGCTCTCTAGGTTTTTATCCCTCAAAATTCTCCAGAAAAAATGTTCAACGAGTTTAACAGGGTCAGTTAGAGTTAGTCATGGCTTTACTTTTTTAATTTTCCACATCAAATTAAACTTTTACTTTAGTCTTATAGTTCCACAGCCTTTGGGGACAATGTAAGTTCATGTACAAAGGTTTGTAAAAATGCTGCAATCCTCTGCAAACGCTAACCAAGTAAACTAATTCACATTTGAGCAGTGAGTTCCTGTGATTGGCAACAGATGATGACACATTCACACACCCACACTTTGCACCTTGTGAAGGACACTCGGGCCGATTAATTAATTGGAGCAGGTTGTTTTAAATCTGCCAGAAGGACAGACTGTTGTTCCCGCAGAAGGACTCGTAATTAAAGGGAACTGAGCAGCAGCGACAGACGAAAAAGGCCACACAACAGAGCCTTGCTGAGCTGGACCTCTGATGGGAATTTATGGTTCCCTTTCCCAGAACTACGTGCTCCCTGTGCTTTTCAGGTCCCTGTGGAAGGTGACCATGCTCAGTCCCTCCACAGAGCTCAATGTATATGAAATCAAGATTTAAGAGTCTTTTATGTACACAAAACGTCCAAGGCACACCGTGATATAGTGCTTATTCACTAAGGAGAGGTTACTGAGAGACAATGCAAGCTGCAGTCAATGAAGTGGTAGTCAATACAGAACAGAAAGAATGAAATAAGAGTGTGCACAAAAAGAAGAAGAAGTATAATGCAGAGTGTGGACAAATTGAAGCATACACTGTTCTGTCAAAAAGTGAATTGTTATTATGTGACTCCTCTTCAACATAAGGATTTCTGTCTACTTCACAAGGCATTGAAAACTCGATACCCCCACCATCTTATTATAAACCTTTCCCTTCTCACTCTCTTTTTACACCTTTTATTTCTGTCTTTGCTTTGCTGCAATTGCAACTTTTCTTTCATGTTTTCGCCGTCATCTTCAGTCTGACTCCAGCCCCCACACGCTCATACTTTTTTCCACACTTCCATCTTTCCCTTTCGCAGTTTTTTCCCGTTCCTTGTCTATCACTCTGTAAAACACTCCTCCTCCTTCCAGCTTTCTTTTTCCTGACGTGTCTCGTTCCTCCATCCATCTCCACCTCCTCCTCCTCGGGCCCCCACACCCTCCACTTCCCCCCCTCCGCCTCTGCCACCCCTCACGCAGCTGTATGCTCCCATTTTTCTGCACATGAGATTTGCCTAACAATAAGTGGCTCTGCCCAAGGTCAGATAAGAGAAGCACAGCCCAGGAAGCCACAGCCACTGTTTCTTTCATCCTTTTTTTTTTCTTCTCTCTCTCTTTCTCTCTCCCCTCTCTCTCTACTCACAGCTTTCGAATTATCTCTGCAGCACATAATAATAATTACTGAGGACGGCAACGCAGAGATAAGGACGCGGGAGGGAGAGAAAGGGAGGAGAGAGAAGGCACAGGTTTGAAAAAAAAACAAAAAAAACGGGAGAAGTGTAAGAAGCAGCGCTCTGAGAGACTGCGGCCACCAGGGAACAGGCATCGCGAAGAGAAGTTAGAAGACAATAAACTGGAGGTAGACGGGGAGAATGAGAGATCAGCAGGGCTTTATGAAACAAAAAACAAACCAAAAGAAAATGAATCAAGGAACGCACTGGTCTTCTCTTCTTGTTGATTTAAAGCAGTCTTCCCTGAAAAGTTAGTCATTGTAACTGTTGCTAATTTATGACCCTGAATGTATCTCTGTGAAGTCTAGCACTACTCAGTATTATTTCATTCATTCACCTTCTTCCACTGATCCTTTTTAACACAGGCTACTGCAGGTTACTAATGAGAGCATCATAATTATGATTTGCAAGACTAGTTTACTTCCCTCGCTTACAAACCGCTCACAAGACAAACATCATTAATTTTTGCCAAACTTTAGTGGAGTGTCGTCAAATCCCAGCTCAAGGAAAAAGCCAGGGGATGCCAAACAAAGGAAATTGCTTTCTTTCTTTTTAATGCCGGCATGTGGTTCAGCAGTATCTCTGCACCTGGGACAATACACCAGTCCGTGTCAGTGCAGTCCCGCTCTCGGCAGGGGTCAAATTGCCATTTTGTGACAAGATGAGTCTACCTTGAATTGATTATATATCTGCAATCACTGTGGTACCAGAGGAATAGGAGACAAATTCTCCTCATGAGCCACTACACCTGCGCACACTGGTCCACTGAGCTGACTGCTGAGACTGGCCACTAAAACCTGCAGCACCCATCACAGTATATGTATGTTAGACTGTCTCTACGGTCCACTTCAGATGCACACAGAGCAATCGGCTTCTAGAGCAGCGCTGGTCCCTGTGCCCCTCCTAACCCCTGACCCCATATCTGAGGGAGCACGGTACGCTTGCAAGTCCCTGAGCCCCCAACCTACACACACATACACCAACACCCACCCATGTGTCACCCCGCAGCACTCCACCCCCAGCCTCAGAGGAGCACTATCAGCTGGGCTGAGCCCTCCTGCACCAGCCTGATATCCTCAGGACGGAGGGGTGCTGAGGGCTGCTCTGATTCACACTCACACACAGCCTCTGTATTCTGTGTTTGTTGGTGGTGTTTGTCTCTGCTGTTGTGTGTGTGCATAGTGTGTCCTTCTCTCCATGTTGCGATGACTATCACTTATGTGTTATTACATCAAACGATGGCAGATTAGCCCCCACCTCACACCTCAATTCTCCTTTTCAACCCATTTCTTCGTCCAGCCATCGCTCCCGTGTCACCCTCTGAGTGTCAAACATAGTAATGCCATTCTGGCCTCTCTTATCTCCCAACTCAGACCCGTAACCCCGCTGACCCATGAACTGGCCTTAAGAGGGGCCAGAGGACAGGGAGGGGTACACGGGGAGCTAATGGGCGTTAACGGGGGAACAGAAATTAGAGTGAGAGGATGATGACTGGGTGAAAGGCATAGTGGGTGGGTGGATGCAGGAGGGAAACCTGTCTGGTCTGGGATTAGTCCCAGTCCTGACCTAGGAGTAGTTTTGAAAGGATTCTCTTGTAACCTCTAAATTAAGTTGAAACATTATACTTCATAGTAACAATTTAGGAACCGTTATTGCAGTTCTAAAAAAAAATACAGTGGCAAGACACTTTAATTACCATAAACACTATAGCCACAGAAAACAAAACAGATGGTCACTGTACTGGCACCAAAATGTTGTGGGGTTTTTTCAACACAGTCATAAACATAAAGAGCTGTTCCAAATAGGATTTAATGGTTGAGTGAGACATACATAACAAGGCTGTAATGAGCCCAAATGGAGCCAATTTACATGTGCAATACAGTCTTCTGCCAAATCAATACACCAGGACCCCTATATGGTGCATTCAAGAAATATGTTTTAATGAATGTTTTTTACCATTTTAGGAGAAAGCATGGTTCACCATCCTATTTACTGCACCACTGTCAAAAGTATGTGCTCGCAACTTTTGTCCTTCGATGGAACTCATCCAAAACATTGTGCAAACATGCTTTGAAACTACACCAAAAAATGATCATAAACTATAACTAAAATATCCTGTATGCTGGATTTCCAGACAACTGTATATAAACAAACTTGTCCCATCCTCTCTTTTAGTGCTCATGTAGTGCTATATTTAACATTCTTAAGTGAGATGCTATTGACTGAGGGCTTCATACTCCAAAATTTCCCTCTTATGGTGAAATAAATGCAGAGTGATGTTGGTTTTCAAATCCAGCATTTGACAGAAAAAGTCATGAAGCATCTGTCATCTGTCAATATTTGGTGAACTCTGTGTACATCATGCAAATATCTGGACTTTGACACATTTGCACTGGAACAAATATGTTGTAGATGTGTTTATGAATCGGCTGGCAGTGATTCTGATCTTGCAACACAGAATGGATATGTTGTTTTAAGCCAAGATTAAATAGAGAATGTATTCAGATGTGTCAACAGTTTCATAGCTCCTCCACAGAAGATTTTCAGCTCAAGCGACTAACACACATTTTTCCATGTATATGTGTACAACTGCAGAGAGAAATGATACAATGCCTAAGAATCTGACAGCAGGGGTACATCTGATTTGCATACTTGTCTATACAGGCTCTCCCCGCTGATTCGGCGAGAAGACCTTATCAGTCTGTTTTTAGCTTGAAACCTGCCAATGACTGACTGTTAACCCTTCAGAAATTCTTCATTTGGCTGCATTGATTAAAAGATGAGTGAACTTATTATGCATTAAAGCATCATGTCAAAGCCCTGGCATGGCAAGATAGTGGCCTTATCTCTCCCCCAGCTGATAAGAGACAACATGGGAGAGAGACAGGGCAACAGAGGGGGGCAGAGGGGAGTAGGAAGGAAGAGATGGAAGACGGAGGGAGGGGGGAGCACGGGCCGAGGTGGAACTGTAATAATATGAGAGTACAGGGGAAGAATAGGAGGAATTAAAAAATGGTACAGAGATGGAGACAGGACAGTGCCTTCTAACGTTCCCTTATCCTCTCTTTAGTCACTACTTTCCTTTATATTGCTTTTTCTGATACTTTTTGCATTTTTCTTACTTTCCCCGTCCACTGCTCATTAGTATGTCTCCATTTTTCCTTCTTAAGTAATTTCATCCTCTCACTCGGTCTCCAACCCCTGGGTCTTTGAAGGGAGGTCATGAGGGAGACAATGCAAACACAGGCCCCTGAATAGAGAATGGGAAGAGGACAGCTGTTTGAGATGACAGCGATGGCTGTTAAAACACAATCTGTCTCTCTTCCCACCGGCCTGTTGCGAACACACACACACACATATGTATGCAGACCGCAGACTGCACCTCCCGTCTTTTCACTGAGGCCACAGTGTCACAGCGACACTCCCAACTGTCAAACACAAGTATGAGAGCACACACTTACGGGCATGTGTCAACACACACACATTAATGCACATGCTGCATCATGTGCACTGGCTGGTGCATGAACAAGGAGCAACCAGCCATATGCAAGTGACAATGACACCCTTAGATAACATCTGCTTCTACATTTTATAAAGTCACAAGTAGGAGTTGTCGTATGAGAAAAGCAAAACAAAATACCCAATATGGAATATATATATATATATATATATATATATATATAATTTATTTATTTTTTTTAAATATACTCTAACTCTAAATATACTATAATTAGTTTATCTGCTAACGTAACAATTATGTGTGGGAACAACTGTTAATATGACTTTTAACCATGAAAGGTCACCTCATAATGTAATTATAAACTTCCAGCGGTTAGCTAATTGCTTCCATCATCAACAGTATGTATATAATTCACAGAAATAACAGGCACATTTGTATCTTTCTGTATTTTTGTGTTTCAAGTGCAGTATCTCACTACTTCATCTAGTGTGAAGAATATAGCATGATTCCTGAGACTGAATTTTCGAGTCATTTTACTTTCTTTTTTTTACATCAAGAAATAAATATAGGCTGTTTGAAGTAAAAGTTATGTCATGTTGTGTATTTAAAAGAACACAATATAAAACAGTTTAAACTGCTCTGAAGAACAATTCTCGTTATTCCCAAGGGCATGCATGTAAAGATATATATATATATATATATATATATATATATATATATATATATATATATACATATATATATATATATATATATATATATATATATATATATATATATATACATATATATATATATATATATATATATATATATATATATATATATATATATATATATATACATACACACACACACACACACACACACACACACATATATATATATATATATATATAGCACATAGCTTTACATGCATTATGAGACACACAAAATAGTAGAAGAAAAGAGGAGAATAGTTTGGGCTCTATTAGTCAAACCATAATCAGTGCAAACAGCTGACTGATATGGTGCAGTGGGGGCTGGGGGGCAGTCGGACAAAGCGAAAAAAGGAAAAGGGGGGGATTTGCGCTATCTCTGGCCTCCACATCCCTGTGAGGGTGGGTGAGGGGAGGGGCAGGGGAGGAGGAGGAGAGAAAAAGCGAGGTATCTCAGGTAACAACAGTCCTATGTCGTCCTTGTTGATATGTGAGTGTGAGCAGTATCTCGGGCCCCATACTCCACTGACAGCAGGAGATAAACATAGGCCTGTGCTACTGACCACATGATTTATCAACATGAATTTCACCCCTATGCGCTATCTCTTTCTCTGCGCTCTTCTGTCTGTCTGCCTCCATTGGCCCCCTCTCTCTCTCACTGTATTCTCAGACACACAGCAGTCCACTCATTAACTGTCAAAACACACTAATGAGAAATAAAGCGTTTGCCTGAGTCTATTGGAGAGAAATGTAAGAAGGAACAAAAGAAGAGAATGAAACCAAGACAAAGAAATGGCAATGTAATGAAAAACAACATCTAATGTACAGTCAAAACAAACTTGAAATCACAAAATGAAGAGAATTATACTGTAGGAGCAAACAAAACACCAAAACTGCTGTGCTTTGCAGCGTCAAAAATATTCACAAAGTAGAGCCTTTGCACACACACATGCATGGTTCACCAGACAGATCCTTGTGCTGGTTTGGTGCAAAGGAGCTCTGGTGTTGAAAAGGGTGTTAACACCTTGTCTTTCTGGCTCCTGGCTCCTTCCCTACCTCCTTTGTTTTTCCTCCCATTCCTCCTCAGCCCGGCCCCACTCCGAGCCAGATTTAGGCAAAAGGTGCCAGACACTTTGAATCAGACCAAGGGTTTGCTCTGCTGGAGATGGAGAGAGGGAAGGAAGCAAAAAATAATGATGTAGAGAGAGCTGGGTGTCTGGGGTGGGCTTCCTTACGCCTGGCTTTTACAAGTGTTAGCTTGTTTACTCACTGTTTGGATCAGGCTCATTGTCCCCCTCTAACCTTGTGTAGCTGGATGAGTTTAGCTTTGCTCCGGTGTTAATGAGGACCAGATGATTCTATAGTCTACATCCATGTCTTTGCTTCTTTGTGCTCTGTTGTCAGTGATACATTAATTACACCAACAATAAACATCACACTCTCCGAATCTCGTTTGAAACCATCTTTATGCTTTTATTCTCCCAAATTCTGCTGCATATCTTTGTGAATCAAATAGGTGTTGCTAATGTCTAACGCTTTTTAATTTATACTTATGTAAAGTTAGACTTTAGTTTTTAAGGCAGATAAGAAAAATGTATTGAGATGGTGGAAGATGTCAAAGTGATGTCAAAACCATAGAGTCTGTAAGTTTCACTGGTGAGCGTATCATATTGGCCATCTTGCACAACAAATCATAGTCCATTTTCATTCCTAGTGGCTGTATTCAAGTATTGGGTCCAACTGACTACTTAAGGCTCAAAAAGCTACTATTTTGGGCCTTATCGGTTTCTGCACACACTGTGTATTGATCAGGCTCGTTTTTAACAGACTGCTGTGAGGTCCATTAACCTGTGCTGATGACAAAGCATTAAGAGACTAATGGATCCCCAGGGGCCACGGGCCAAAGAAGGATGAGTTGGTCATTTCAAAAGACTGCACTGCCTGCTTCATTCACACACAATGTGTTTGGAGTGATAAGGGTCATCTGAGGAGGATACAAGCATCAGTCGAATACATTTTTATTGACATTTTGTTTTTAGTTTTGTTTAGATTTTTTAGATTTTAGTAGTGTTTTCTTCATTTTAAGAGTACTTTCGTTGTTTTGTTTCTTGTGTTATTTTCTTTTTTCCGCATTATTACCGGCACAGACAACAAAACACAAATATACGTACATGCAGACACACTATATTCATACTGCTCTTTAGTCTGATGGACAAATAGGTGGAAAGTAAATGTACTCAAAGCAGTGCACGAAGCAGTGAATGCATCGTTATTAGGTGTATCACATTCAGTTTAGCTTGGATACTGGATCAACTGTTATTTCCTATGCAACCTGAAGAAACCTAGAGTTATTTTCATGATGATTAATGAATAAAAAATACATTCACAATAGCTGCAGCAGGGCCTCCATCTCATCTCTTCTTGGTTTCAGTATTGCCCAGGCTATTATTGTCCTCTTTGTTTGAATTAAACATGTTTAAGTAGTTGGAGAGTGGAGAACATGCCTATAGCTTTAAACGCATTAAGGTTAAATGCTGTTTTTCCTGTGCATCCAGCAGATGAATTATGTGTTCTTACAGAGTTAGAATGCATGATTATTTGTTCTTTGTTGTTGACAAGAATTTTTAATTTAGTGAGAGAAAACTGTAACAACGAGCTCTTTATTGCTAATTTGTAGTCCTTTCAAAAAACAAATTAGTGCTTAGGGCAAACACTTGTATGATACAACAATCTAGTTATCCTCTCAGTGTTCATCCATTTTTCCTAACTGTGTTTTATTCTCAGTCTGCTGCAAGACATGCCATTCCTTTGAGTGAAAAAACATGTAAAATGAAGTCATTTTGCTTTTAGTAACAGAAAAATTTCGAGAGATGATCCTCACCAGTCCAGATCTTTGTAATTTGGTCCTCTTTCTCTTTTCTTTTTGTCTTCCTCTGCTATTTCCTCATTAGATTCCCTCCCTCCATAATTACCACTTATTAATTTTAAATGAGAGCCCTAACACGTTGCATGGTTTTAATACTACCTGTTAATACGGGAGGTAATTTATGGGTGTGTGGGGAATGGAGGTATGATGGAATGAGTGTCGTCCATCACAGAAATCATTAAAGAGCTCACTCTCATGGCTCACTTTGAGACTTTACTTTATAAAACAAACCAAACACTCAGCTAAGAGTTGCTTAAGGTCATAAAATGTATGATGAGAGAAAATTTTAAAAATGTACGTAGATACTAAGTAAAATACATTCGTCCTTCTCTGTTTCCTTCCCAATTTTCTTTATTCCCCTCTCCACTCCTTTCTTTTGTGGGCATGGCCCATTTCAGGAGCTTTTCAGGGGCTGAAGTGGCGCTTGGCTACGCTGAAGTGTCACTGCTGCTGTGCCTGAGCCTGCAATTCACACACTGTATGTACGTGGGTGGGTGTATGTGTGTGCCCGAGCCTGCAATTCACCAATTTCACTGCTAATTAGCCCACAAAGGCTAGCGGCAGGGAGGAGCTGAGGAGGAGAAGGGGGGCGAGGTGGAGAGGGGTGGCAAACACGGGAGGTCCAGGCCTGAGGGGGGCGGGTGATGCTGGCACAGCTGAAACATGGCATGGGACCAAACACGCGCAGACAACAGCATGTGTGTCTTTGTATTCAGGCTGGACAAATAGTTTTTGTCTGTATTTGTGAGTACAATTTGTTTGAAGGTTATCTAACCAGCTCTTTACAAAATAGGTTTAAAATGATGGTCATGCTGTATAATGTGTGTGATTGTAATTTAAAGTAACAAAAAAGGATTATGTGGTGGGTTGGACTATGATTTAAGTTAAGGTTTGCAATACAGTTAAGCTTTATTCATCAGTTTCTTTTGTTAAATATTTTAAGGGCATTTTCAGCCTTCATCAGACAGTGACAGTCTGGACTCAGAACAACAGAAGGCTTGACATAGAGTGGATTTTAACCAGGGCTGCTACCACTTTATGTCGCATAATAAGATGCCCCTGACACTTGAACAGGAAAAAACCCTAACCTTGTTTTTACAAAATTGTGAGGTTTTATGATGACTCACAGAAAGAATATTTGCCAATATGCTTAAAAAACAGTTCACTGCAGCTCATGCCATACAGCACTGAACTTTTTTATTGTAAATCACATACAGGTACTATTTCTGAAATGAGGCAAAAGGATGGAGAGAG
The DNA here is from genome assembly GCA_036850595.1 of Rhyacichthys aspro. Taxonomy (NCBI): domain Eukaryota; kingdom Metazoa; phylum Chordata; class Actinopteri; order Gobiiformes; family Rhyacichthyidae; genus Rhyacichthys; species Rhyacichthys aspro. The sequence continues at coordinate 16,579,622 of CM072159.1, forward strand.
CAACATGCTATAGGTCAGGTATTTAGATGTGATGAGTTAAGCTTTTGTCATGTTAAAGGTGGGCCACAGATCCAGTAGTACACTGAGGTGTTGGGGAGCACAGAGTACAGCAGTGTGTCTCATGTCTTCTGTTTCCTGTGGCCACTGGTCTCTGCTCTTGTGATGGCTCAGTTGTTTGCAGCTGTAGTTCACCGAGGCTTAACTCCTGAAGCAGCTCCCAGCATGCCCAGCCACCCCACTACGTCTACTGGCACTGAGCGCTGGTGCACTGCCATGTGCCTCTCGCGGTGTGAGAGAGGGAGTGAGAGACTGAGGCAGCGACACAGACATTCACATCCCTCGTGCCAATTGTTTCTGTGTGGATGAGACAGAGGCCTGCGGGAGGCGGGCTGCCTGGCAGAGCGCCACTGCAGTGGAGTGGGGCCAATGTTGTGCTTTTGTTTTTTCTTTGCTGTTGTTTTGGTTGTTGTTTTGTTTGTTGTGTGTGGCCTGTTTGTTATCTATATACATTAGCATACAGATGCCATAGAGTGCGCTGCTGATGTTCACTAATAATACATACTATCAACATTAAAGGCTCATGTTTGCATGTCTGCTGAAGTACGGACCTTTTTTTTCTATGGTCATTTTATCTGTTGCTTTAAAGAAAAAGTGTCAATAGTTATTATTACACTTTAATAGTTATGAGGAATACTTTATTATTTTGTAATACCAATAGACAACAGACACTTGACTGGTTAAATAGATGTATGCAGTGTAAAATGTGTACTGTATCTTTAGATCAGTATACATTGTCATTAAGTTTTGCAAGAGTAGAAATATAGATATATGTTTACTATACCTCAGGATACAGTCATAAACACACATGGATGTTGAGCACATTGCCATTGGTGAAGACCTATATGTGGCTCATAGACTGTCAGGAGCCTAACAAACGGATGTGGCAGCCAAGCATACACAGATACAGATGCATTTGACTGAATCAAAGTAACTTTGGTGATTGATCGTCCTGGTGGCCATTTAGCGGGCTGGGGGCCAGGGTCTGTGAGTGAGCGATGGCTTCCTCACCCTGTGTCTTCTCCCAGGTCTCCACTGATGGATTAAAGCAGTGGACAGGTCTCAGTCCTATTGATCTCTCATGCCACTGCTGCTCATATCAGCTGGTGTGGAGAGATCACATGGGATGCTGAGCACAGGGCGAAAGGTTGAAGCATATTTTTGAACTTTTTAAGTAATCTCAGTAAAACATTTTTTGTGTTTCTGCAGCCAGTGTTTAAAAATAACTGTTAATTAAATTTATTTATTTAGAAGTTTGTATATAATAAATCTATCCAATATAAAACCACACATGTATCTGTCCCAGGCTTAACCCTAAAGACAAGCCAAACTAGAACTGATTGCTGTAACACAAAACAAACTCTTTTTGTCATATCTGCTGCACTTTTTGCCACACTTACAGATAACTGAGTTTAGCACATGTGCAAACACCTGAGGGCTCTGTTTGTCACTGAAGATTGGGTATTGAAACTCATTTCCATGTTGCAGACTATCACCGTCCTCCATGCTGTCTTATCTAACTAACTGATAAATAACACAGTCTGTCAGAGTGATAACAAGGTCAATTCAATAGGCTGACCAGAAGCAATGTTTTCCCTAAAGCGTTGAATAGTCACATCTGATGCTTGCTCTGACCTCCATGTTAATGAACAAAACAGAGACAGCGAGTGAGAGAAGGGAAGGGGAAAATGAATATGAATGAAAAGCAAATCTATCAGAAACACGCCTCCTTTAAATAACCCCCTCCCTCGCTCCCCTCCTCCACTGTGCTCCTCACACTTTGCACCCCTCCACCCTGTTATATTTTATTCTCCAACGTGTGGTGAATTTAATAAATATATGCAAATGTGTGCTGTGGAACATGACGAGTGTAAATCAGGCGAGGATGTTCTTTGAGCGCTGCCGAGATTGGGGCTGAGAGCTGACCCGGGGTTAATCATTTTTCACTTCCTTATCGCATTCAATTCTGCTGCCTCTGTGTATGCACGCGCATGTGTTTATCTACATATGTGGACGAGAATGTGGCAGGCACGTGTGTGTTCATCTGGGCTGCGCTGGTGGAGGGGGCGTCATCTTTGTAGAGATGATTGGGATCATATTTCATTGCAAATTTAGACAAAAAGAATGTCAGTAAAACAATTAATTCTGAATTTTAGTGGTAGCATTTTGTTAGATGGGTGCCTGTTTGCACGGTACAGTTACCATATGCCCAAATCAGAAAAGTAATATTAAACAAGAGACTTTTTGAAAATGCCAATATCTTCACATTGTGATGCATTTGTTTACAGTGAGGCCACTTATAACTAGCAGAGGTGCCTTGAGTATGGGTTCTCGATGCTTCTTGGACACTTCCCTAGACGTTCTGGGCATGTTCCACCGAGTAGAGGCCATGTAGCATACCCAGGACCTGCTGGAATTTATAAGCACTTTTAAAATCCTATTATCATATGTTATTATAATTTCTCCCTCCAATATCCTTCTCTGTCAGCCTCGTGTCCCAGTTAAGATAAGCCAGCGAGACATCAAATCAATCCACCAACATTTTAATAGTGTGTTTAGTGTAAAATAGCAGGTGTTTAGCATTATTGATGCTATTTGGGCTTTTGGGCCTTCACATATATACAGTACACTCACATAATTGAGTTTTCATTACGGCCTTTTGTAGCTGAGCCATCTCATACTTACTTCTCTACCTCACCTTTTTCATGCCTCTATCTCTTCCCTTTGTGGAATCAAGGGAGACAGTGCAGTTCCTTTTATATGTACATTAGGTGGGGTGTAAGTATCATTAAAAAATGATTGGAGGGTCTAAAAGGAGCTTATGTTAGCAGAATATGGATGGATTGAGTTTAAAAAGTAGAGAAACACTGTATTTCTGATGCATTTGTATTTGTGTAAACAGTCACACACAAAGACAATGGCTGTCACTTTCACATTGTGCATGAATGTATACATCTCAGCTGGTTTGAGGTTGTAGTAAGTGTTCTGCATGTGTTTCACGGTCTCTCAGTGCAGGAGATGAGAGAAAACCAATAAGACAAAGTAAGACAAAGGTGGCTGGAGCTTAGAGCAACACCAAATCATTTTTAAACTAGTGCACAGTCATAAGCCCCTTTTCCAGGACGCAGCAAAATAGATGACAGTGGACATCTTGCTTACTCAAGTTTCTGGAGCCAGGTCAGGGTAAAATGTTTTGTTATGAATTATTTTCCAACTAAATTTTTTCTCTGACAAAAGAAATAAGGACATGCAGAATCACTCAAAAGCAGAATGTAAATATTACTTTTTTTCATTTGCAACATGCCAGCGGTCACTTCACTTTGGCAATGTTGAATGATTCTCTCAGTTACAACAAACCATCTTTGTGGAGTATTTCATTACATCAGAGGGAAATGCTTAGTGCAAAAACAATCCATTCTGTAGATATCTACACTACTTAATTCTACGATAGCTAAACCACACAGCATGAAGTATAGTTTTGCTTAACAGACAATCATAATAAATAAAGCACAGTAAACAACAGCAGGCAGCACAATAATGTCATTGTACATGCTTTAAATCATCTATACATTATGTGTTTACATTGGTCTAATGGAAACCTCTTGTGCTTCTCCTTGACGTAAACAACGATAGAGAAAACACTTGAGAAAGCCCTTAAGAGAAGCATGTCCCTGCAGCCTTTAGCTGCTGCTGTTTGTGGTGCATACAGCTCATTCCTTCCAGGAGCTAGTACTGTTCTGCTTTTTAGAAATGATTGCACTTCTAATCAAACATCATTTACTCTCTATAACAGGCCTCTGCAACCCCTCTCTTCCACCCTCACCCATCCTCACCCCTTCCACGCTAGACCCCAGCCCATGGCCTGTTGCCACGGCAACTGGCATCTCATTTCTAAAGTGTCAGTTTGCATTATTGTCTTCACGCTTTCCTGCAATAACCTCTCCCTCCGAGTCTGCGTCTGTTTGTCCGTCTGTGCGTCACACAAACACAAATACCACACATACTTCTCATCTGTTTTTTGTGTCTCCCCATAAAAAGTTGCAGTGTTTTTCTTTCACTTTTATGTAACTTGTTTGAAATCACCAAATCTGCATGGTGTCAGAAAATCTCTAGTGAAAGATCCTAAAATAACGTATCAGAAAAAGATCCAAAAAATTACAGAATGATATGCAATATAAAATGCAATGTGTAACTTCTAACTTCTGCAGCTTTTTTTACTCCATCTGTTTTTGTTTAAGCATTGCTTAAACATTGTTCATTTTGCACAGTGTTTTAAAACAGCGTTTGGTGATGAACATGATGATGAATAAGATTTGAAATGTTACTAAACACTTCCATGTATCCTCAGTAGAGCCCTTTTCTTTCAGTGCCTTCAGCTGAGCCTCACATCCTACTCTGAACACATTCTGCAGTTTGAGAAAACCCAGACAATCCAGAGAAAAAATATTCTAGCTGAGGTATGTAGTGAATGACATATTTGACTGAATGGTGCAATAATGTAAATAACAATGTAATATGTTTTAGGCCCAAGTTTTTACTCAATTCATATTTGAAGTAACAAAACAAGATTTCCTCATAGTTACTGTTTATGTTACTGTAACTGTGTGGAAACAGCATTTCTGTGCTGATGTAATAGTTTCTGGGAAGATATGTCTTCTCACTGGCCAGGCTTGTTTTGTCTTTAAAAGAAGGGGCTCCATGTACAGCGTTAAATAACTGCAAGCACAATCCAGCAAGGGTTGTCAGCCCTTTATACACTGTAAAGGTTCCCTCTATCAACTAGAAGACAGTGTTGGATTGATCTGGTCTGAAGTTTTAATGCTTAAACCTTCTGCTATTACATAACCAACTGTTGTGCATGCCTCCATAACCTCGAGTGAATAAGTCCTGACTTCTGTCCTTCCTGTCCTCAACAGCCGTGAAATGTTAAACATGCAGGTGTACAGTGTGTAAATATCTACAAAGTTGACAATAGGTGCTTCTCAGAGGGGTGCTTGAACACCGCGAGGAGCTTCCACAAAGTGAGCGCCGGTTCATGAAACAGTTATGTAAAGTGAAGTGTTTTTGAAGGTCTTTAGTGAACGTTACCTGTGATCTCGGTTTCATTAGAAAACTGAGAACATTGTGAAACGCTGATAGTCCCTGCAGTATGAAGATGCGTGTGTACGTGCAAGAGCAAAAATCCAGTTCCACGTTTCAAACAGCAGCTGAAGGCAGACAGGCAATGGGAGAATGCAGAGGCAGCCACTCATATACATTACATTACAGGTGTGAAACACAAGTGAGAACGCAGCCGAGTTGATCAGTCAACGCCATACTGTGAGGTGTCACAAGTTTGGAAAGGCACAGGAAAATGAGGTAGATTTTCACCTGCAACGTTGCTATGAGCTAATTGAGTCTGATTTTGCTTGAGCCTTCAGCTGCCTTTTATAGAAATGCAATGGTAAAATAAACTGTCAACTGTCATTTCTGATCTCATTCAGGAATAAGTGCAAACAGAGGTAGAACAGAAGAGTAAGGCCGGTAAAAGATAGGGTTGTGAATTAGAGTTTGAGTCAGTATTACACTTTTGGCTGATTGTGGGTCAAGCATAAACTTGAATTAATTACAGAGTCCGGTAGATCAATGCCGTTTGTGTATGATGTGTTTTATATTGTGTATTGACCGATATGCCTTTAGCTAAATTTCCTTAATTTGTGGAGGATATTCAATCAAAATGTCTGAAATCCCAAACTGACCATTCCTCCTTTTCTAGGAGTATGAGCTGAAATGGCCTCCAGCAGCAGGGCCAAAGGCAGGCCACAGTAGCAGGGTCGAGAGCGGTCTGGAGCCTCACAGGACCTGGAAGGTTAATATTTGAAGGAAGGATGGCCCATAAATATGAGCAAAGGGACTTTTAATTAAATGAGCACTTCGTAAATATTCTCCTGGGCCTGCTGCTTTTGTTTAAATATGATTGATTGACTCCTATCTCTCCAGGCAAGACCATTAGTTTCAGCACTCCCCCTGCCCCTCATCCCAACCCTTCCTCTCTGTCTCTTTGTGCCAATATTTTTCCTCCCTTTTCTCTCCATTACCTCTTGCTTTTTCTTTGGTCCCACCTCAGCCATAGTCCCAGGTTGGCCTTTCTGTGTGCGCTCGTCTGCTGTCAGCTCGCCTACCCTCCTCTTTCCATCAGTCCATGTCCCTGGCTCACTCTCAGGAGGCCCATATTTCTCCAAACTGGTGACAAGGTAATGAGGCCATGCTAAATCCTGCCACGCCCTGGAGGTACACCACAAGTTGGAAGGGCAGCCTGGCTGGGCTGGCCTCGCTGCTGCTACGTCTCTTTTAGCTCCAAGGAATCTGTCATCCACACTAGTCTAAATACAACTTCGTATAGGACGAGGTAACCCAGGATAATAAAAACTCTTCATCAAAGATCAATCCTTCGTCTTTAACTACGGCACTCCCGAGCTATTTGCCTTTATCTCTACCCTCTCCCTTCCTCCTTCTCCTCCTGTGTGCTGTAGCAGCAGTCTGCCATGCTCTGCTGATTTCTAGCTGGAAGATGGGAACGGCGGGGGAGCTCAGTCTGGCTGTGGGCAGCTGAGCTGTAGACAGCACACACAGAGACAGACACAAAAACTGGGAGAAACTTCATTAGAGGCCAGGTATGATAGGAATTATGAGTATTATGTGTCATGTCACAGTGCAGTCAGTGCAAGATGCAGTGTGGGTTAACCTTGGGTTTTTTGTATGTACTTTTTGTCTATAGGTGAAGCCACACGTGGGAGGAACTATGTCAACATTCAGCCTTGTAAGTCTTCACTGTTCCTACTGCCACATAAGGCAGTGAATGATTTTATAGATTGTGCCCAGAAAAAAAGAGAAAATATCCAAGTTTTACAAAGGCAAAACACATCATTTACTTTAACATTTGACATGTCAGACCACTGCTTTGTAACAGTGGAATTAACCCCACTGTGTATTTTATACATACCCACTGCTCATGAATTAGGACAAACAAATTCTATTAATAATTTGGACTAGACAGCTCATGATTTTCAGTTCTTTAGAGCATGCAAGGAAGTGACAAAAATGCAAAGTCAAACAGTAGTTGCAGTTTGAAACTACCCCAAATTTAATGGTGAAAGAAAAACTTTAAGGAACCTTTCCAAGTTTCCTTTTTTAAAAATGTTTATTTTTACAACAGAACTTCTTAAGCGTTTTTAAACATGACAGCAACATCAAATTAATAACTCAACATTTCTTCTTCAGACTAAATAAATATTATGAAGTGTCACTAACATTTACAATCTTCCCTCTGATTTTATTGTATTACATTCAGAAACAAATATTTTTAAAGGAGTTTGGCTGATATTAAAATAAGTTTTTGTGTGACATTTGCAAAACATACAGCTATATTTCCATGATGTCGGTGTTGTCCATCCTGCGGACTCCATCATCTATCGATCAAGTGAAATGAACAACATGTTTACTTTAATGACTCTAGTAAAAGCCACAAACGACATGGACTGGTCTGTGTGTGGGTTTGGAGTGACACTTGATGCGATGGAGGAGGCACAGGGAGGAGAGGTGATGTTGGAGGCGGAGGTTCGGGGAGAACATACCCAGACTCCAAAGAGCTGGCCACAGAAGCAGGTAAAGTGGGCTGCAGGTGAATGGCGAGGGAAGAGGGGGTCGTGCTGTGAGGAGACGGGGGGATGAAGAGGGGAGTGGGGGGGGGGCGTATTAAAAATGCAGCAGTGGGGAGCAGGCCAGGGATTCACAGTAATTAGATGACAAAACGGCGGCGGGCTGAAGATGAGAGAGAGGGGTCACACACAATGCCACTGCCGCCGGGTAATTTGTAAGTGTCAATCACGGGGGCTGCCAGGGGAACAGCAAGGGGGAGTGGGGGGCAGAGATAGAGCGAGGGAGAGACAGAATATGAAGGGTCCTGCACTCAGAGTAGGAAAACAAAACGGGAAGTTAGGAAAGAGACCGAATGAGAAAGTGAGAATTTACAGACAATGGGAGAAGCGAAGGAGCCGCAAAGACAATGAGAAGAGGGGACGAGTGTTTCGAATATTTCAGCCCAGTTTGAAGAAGAAAAGTGTGCCACTGTTGTCTTTTGGTCAGAGACTCTAAAGCTATAGTTACTCTCTGTCATGGCGTGATACCTTCCTCAGAGAAATGCAAATCACAGTAAAGAGCTGTATTTCCCATAAAGAAATTGCTGCAAAACAGTTTTGTAAAGTATTTTGTCCATGTTCTGTGCTAATCATTGAAATAACATTGGTGTATTCACAGGGTGGTCGGTTTTAATTAAGGATTGGTTGTTTTATTCATCTGAAAAACAAAATTATTTCCGTTAGATAATGTTTTCAACATTTCATTTGCTGTGTCAGAATTAGGAAATACATAAATGCTATATACCTGTCTGTGTAATTAAATGACCATCCTTGACACAATAGTAATAATGGAACTTGCTATGCTCAAAAATAATAGGAATGAAGGTATCAAAATAAACAACAAATAAGGTAATCGAAACAATTCATGCAAAAAATTTACTTCAAACATATATGAGATGAAATAGGAAATAGGAAAGATATGCAAATGTATTATATAAGTTTTGAATGGCAGTCCTATGTTCATCACCAGGATGTTACACTTATTATTAACAAAACTGTCTAGTCTAGAATTAATGGCACTTTTTTTGTTGTTTCAGGTGCAACTTCACCACATTTGGATCAGCGAGGCACAAAAGGAGCTGAATGTCAGTGGCATTACCTTAACAGGATCAGCCGTGAATGTAAATATTCACCATGTTATAGGGTAATTGTATTGCTTTTGCTGCGGGCTTTGATAGACAGGTGAATGTGGCTGTGTGCGTATGTGTGCCAGGCCCTTTTTTATATTCTTTACAGAGGGGGGACAATAGGCGTAGTTGTTGGCATATTTCCAGAAAGCCAGTGTGTGAGCAGCACAACACAATGGGCAGGCGGCACAGCAGACTGCTAGGGTTCACAGCCTACACATGAGCGCTACACTGATGAAACCTTCTTATAAACACAGCAAGGTAAAAGCACGTGACAAAAGTCTACATAAGATCCCTATACACATGCAAAATACTGTGCAGGTTTTGTGTCAGGGGCATGACATAACAGCACTGACATATCAGGCGTTACTCAGGGGACGACTGCGGCCATCTTTATCTGCTGCACACACATGGAGCAGTGAATACATGCAAGTATGGTAAATGTATGCAGTATTTTAACTCTAAAATGTCATGAAATTCACATATGTAGGATTAAAAATGTGCCCCCTGTGAACTGCAATATTGCTTTGCACCAGTAGGGGGAATGTTGAGCTAGAACAGTGCACTGTCTAACTTTGCTAAAAGCAGAGCTAAAAAAACAACATGACAACAAAAAAAATGTGTCAAGTATAATTTTAGTTCTGCTACAAATGATTGTGATGATAAAGGAGAGAATAAAAGATTTACTTGAAAAAAACATGCAGAAATGAAAGGATGAAAGAAGTGAAAAAAATAAACTTTTTTCTATTTAGTTGCACGCCAAAGTCAGACAGCAGTCTTTAAAAGTTCACAAGCTGTTAACGGAAGGTGTAATAAATAAATATGCATGATTACAGGCAATTAAAATCCTCACAGTTAAACTACACAAAAAAAGGAAAACTCAATGAAACACAAGTGAGACTAAGCTAGATAGGTAACCTCTGCTTCTGTCTTAATTAAAAGGAATTTGGAGCATGCTAACATACACATGCACACAAAGCACCTTTGGCTGTGTTTTAATTGGGAAATGATTAAACTCCTCTTTTCTTCTCTGTTTATTCTTCAGTCAACAATTAGCAGCTTATAATTTACAGCACAGAAAACGCTACTTGTATGACTCGTCACTCAATCCCCGTCGTTCTACTGCAACAATAACATCAGAATGAGATGCCTGAAAGTGGAAACTGCAACGGTCAACCCAATGAGTGGCCTGTTTAGTGATTCTGATCTGCAGTGCACTTTGAGGAGATGATTATCACACATAACTACGGGACAACAAGCTCAAATGTGTTGTGTAAAAGGCTGTGTTTGACATAAGGTGAATAAGCTGAAAGAAGCTGAATAATTTGGTTTGATTTTTTTTTTTTCTTTTCCAATTTTGAACTATTTAAATTCAAATTCTATTAAAAAAAAACAACAAAAAAAAACAGTGTCTATACACCAATCATAGAAGTCATGGTATAAGCAGTTCTCTTTTTACTCAGATGGCACTATATTGAGAGTTTTTATCACCTCACTTTTCCTATGATATTTTTGCCAAGTGCAGTCAATAAAATACATATAATTTGCACTGATAGAAAACAAAATATTGAATATATTAAATTATTTTTTAAGAACAAAAATCACTTGCTGTGGGTTGTTTTGATGATTTACTTGTTAATTAATCCATAGTTAAATCGACAACTGTGTGGGATGCTCTGGCTCTTACTGCTAGACACTCAGAGGTAACACCAATTTACAAGCGCACATTTCTCCATACTCAACTCAATACTGAGCATTAACATTAAGTAATCTGCCATATAACCCAGACAGCTGTGTGGAGTCTATCTTGGTGTGTATGTAACCTGACAGCCTGCAACACAATAGGGGTCCAAGTGAGTGTGAACTCTATTTGTTCCCACAGCTGCTATTAAGAATGAACAGCCTTGTGCTAACGAAGTGAATAAATAAATAACGCTTAAAAGGCCATGTTTACTTCTTGGTCTGCGCCGATTAGTGGTACTTCACACAAAAGCCAGACAGTTTGAGGTTGCAACTAGTCAGGCCTATAATCTGCTTTGTGGCTTGTCTTGATCAGGTGAAAAGATCTGTAGCAAAATGAATGTGTATTTATTGGAAATGGTTCAACTAAAACCAGTATTTGCAGATTTCCATCAAGGTAACCATTTCACTGATATGTTTTCCAACAGTGAGAACAAAGGAGGGTTTTTTTTCCATAGAAACACATTTTACTACTAAAATCTCTCATCTTTATTTGTGCAAATGTTAGTGGTTGTGTTTAAATTAAAATGTAAAATATGGTTAGGCAAAAAAAAAAAAAAAAAAAAGGTTATATGCAAAACATAGTGACTTCACTAAAAGTATGGTTTTGAAATGATTACAGCTTTCACAACTACTTTGTTTTATAACTGGGTAGAACAGAGATACAGTTTTATATATGCATTATTATATTTCTTTCTTAAATTCCGTTTCCAATGTTGTGTGTCTGTTATAGTAGATCATTTGAAGTTAGCGTTCCCCGAAAAATGTTATTTGGTTTAAGCTTAATAACATCATTGGTTATACAAGAACGTGATCCAAGAGAAAGCATGATGGAGAGCAACACAGAATGTTAGCTGATGCTAAGAGAATATAGCACGTGGCGGAGAGCATCAGAAGTGAATGTAGACAGAGGCAGAGGATGGAGGGAGGTGGGGAGGCTGCAACAAGATGGAGAGAGACTGCCTCCACATACTGTCAAGGCAGTTAATATAAGGTGTGGAGATAAGGCCCCACAGACAAACACTGACCAAATCAGACATTTCAGCAGCGCAGCCTGAACTGTCAGTCAGCCTGAGAGACAGACCAACAATCAGCACTCTACCACTGATAAGGGCTCTACTGGGCGCGTGCAGGAAATAGCCAATCTGCAGCCGGCCTGGCAAGCAGGGTGATGGGGGTGGGTGGGGGTGATGGAAAGTGAAGGGGTTATAGAGGGAGTGAATGCAGAGAGACAACAAGTGAGGAAAAGTGGCCTATAAATTTAGAGAGAAATGTGGCCCAGGTTCACAGGGAAAGATATACCTGAGAAAAAGAGGGGAAGGAAAATAGGATGATTTTCCCTGCACCCTACCCAGTGCTCTCACACAGTACGGGATTCAGAAGGGAATAAATGTGATGGAGAAAAAAACAGAAAGAGAGGTGTGATATTGGTGCTTAAAATAGTGTCTCTCCCCAGTTTTTTGTCACCTGGGAACAGCTTGCACTGAGAGAATGTGAGAACTTGGTTTAGACCAACACTTTACATTAATGATTTGCCAACAGCTTTGACTAGCTCATTCTTCACTGTGCCGTTTGGCTTTCCTCACACACAATAGCATCATTTCATCGTCTCTATTGATTAATGGTACATATAGTGCACGCACTTGCACAAATTCACACGCCTGAGTGTGTGGTACGCCTGAGTGAAGGATAACACTTTCTATTTAATGGAAGAAACTGTACTGGCTATGAAATTCCCTCAAAACAAAATAAACACATCCAAAAAGCTGGAGCGGATGCCTATGGAAATCAAAGGAGGGCCACCTTGTTATCTTAGAACCACACTGTCCCCTATAGGTGACACTGGAGAGTGCATGCTGGCAGCAAGTTTGAAGAGAGAAATTTCCCACGATTTACCTTTGTCAAACATATTATTCTCCTCCAAGAAAGAGTGTAAAGATCACAAGAGCTGGTGAGCATTTGTTTTTGGAAGTGAAATCAGAGGGAGCTTTTTGATCACAAACAACGCCAACATTATTGTGAGCATTTGTTGTGATTAGTGGAGCATGCATCAGTGTACAGGAGGAGGAACTGTATCCAGAAAAACTGAAAGATTGTGGGGGAAAAGACAAGAAGGACAAGAAAGACGGTGTGTGTGAAAGGGTTAACCTTTCTGGTTGCATGCTGCTTTCCCTTGCTCTGTCAAGCCCCATTAAACCTGCTACACCACAGCAATATGGTGCCATCAATTACAGGCACGGTGCCATCAGTGCAAAGCGCACAGGAGAGAAGAAGAGGGGCAGGAACACATAAACAGGACAAACGGCCACATAAAAGACCCGCAGCTATATAAAGCCCTGCAGCCTGCCTCGTCAAGAGTCACACAAACACCAATACTCTCCACTGTAGGAGTACCACCTCAGAATACAGTTTGTCAGGGAATGATAGTGTGTTTAGATAAATAAAAGAAGAACAAAACACTACATTTGTTTCATTTTAAAATTAAATTAAATTTCACACATTAAAAGGAATAAAGTGTGAGATTAAGCCAGTGTGCTTCTACTGCCCCCATGTGAGAGAACTGGTGATCTAGAGTTGAACATCATGCATCAAAATCTCAACTTTTCAACAATTGAAAGTTGTTATGATTGCAGTGAGTAATGGATATGAGTAAAGACTTTGGATAAAACTGTACCATGGTCAATTCTGAGCTGCGAGTCTTTTGTCACACCTGAACAATTGTTTTTAAATGCATGTCACAGTCTATGGCTGGTGCTGTGTCTTGATTGTATGGAATTTCATGAGACTCTGCTTGGCCTTAACATGTCTGTGATAAAAAATCAATCAGCCTACCTGTGCACAATCAAAACAGTATAATATTAATCTGATGGTTATATAACCCATTAATATATACAGTTGTTGGTATGGTAGCAACTTTGAAGATTCACCACAGCAGCTTAAAGATCTTAATTTGTGGATGAAAAACACTGAATTCACCACATGTAGAGACATTAAAAATGTAGTTCCTTAACCCTCGTGTTGTCCTTGGGATTTGACCCCAAAGAATATATTTGTTTTCACAACAAAAGGGTATAATTTTATGTAAACAAGGTTCTTTTGGCCTTAAATTCCAAAACAAAGGGAAAATTTTGTGGTATTAGTATTGAACTGAAGTAAGACTAATGGTGAAACACAGAATTGACTTACAATTCATACTATATGCTTTAAATAACAGACAAATCCGTCAAAAGGAGTATGGCATTTGCAAGGACATTATGAGGGTTAAATATATTTAAAAAGATGCAAGTCTTAATGTTTACTGTTGGGGATTTGCAAAGCTGTGGAAAAAATGGAAACAAAATTCTTCTGATGTTTATTATAAAAGGAGAACTTGCTTCCTTTTTGATATTAGATTTATTTCAAGTTAGTTCAATTCAATAATGATGTATCATTTAGAAACACAACTTATAGTATATATAGTACTTGTACAATGTCACGTTAAGCTTTAACATCAGTGAAAAAAACCTTAATACAAAATATTTATGACGTTCACTAACATTACAAGACAACATAAAAGCCCTAACAGTAACATTTACCACAGAAAGAACACATGCACAAGTGTGTTCAACTATTTATGTTTGAGGTGACTGAAAGTTGTATTCTTGCTTAGACTGTATAACAAATATATTGATAAATAAGAATATATTCCATCAGATGGGAGAGCAAAACAAGTAAAAAAAAATATTTACACTAGACTTTGGGTGACCTGAGTCATTATGTGGAGTTGATCTGTGAGGAGGAGCTGCTGCTGCCAGAGCTCTTTGTCTTCTGCCCTCTGCTGGCGCTCGGCTGTCGTTGCACTTTCTGGCTCGGGGCTTCTCTACTCTTCTCACTGTGACTGGCTCCGGCTTTACTGCGCACTGCTGACACAGAGAGAGCAAGAAAGTAAAAAAAAAAAACTTATTAATTAAAAAAAAAGGGAAGGATGACAGAGTTGTGTGTACTTTGGTTGCTTCATATGCAGCAAAATGGACACCAAACATCAACAATGACGGGGAAGGACAGAGTACTATTTTGAAATGAAAAAATGGTGGAGCCTTATTTGTATATTTGTATAATTGAATAATATGATGTAATATCTAATTGGCCAAGGCAAATAGAATGAAATGAACAAAAACTTTTAAAAATATGAAGTTTCTTTATCTTCAGTACATATACATGCACTCAAACACATGCAGAAGAGAACGAGGAATGAAGTTTAGCACAAGCTGAATGTGAATGGTAAAAAGAGTTAAGGCAAGCAGAATGGAGGATGGAGATGTAGGACGTGATGCTGAAGAGGGGACCTTGTGATTGAGAGGAGTTAGCATCTTGCGGACCGTAGACCACAATTTTAGTGTTGACCCTTGTGACTTTGGAGCCAGATGCTGCGGGGGGAGCTGCAGTAGCTTTAGGGCTCTTTCCAGAGGCTAAAGATTCCTCTTCTTCAAAAAAAACAAAAAAACAATTGAGGATAAAAAGATATTTTTAAATGTTCTCATGAACACATTAAAGATGGTTAGCGGTTTTTGACATAACTAGTATCTACTGTTTGTCCACAGTCTTTAATTCAATGCACTTTTTTGAAAAACGTGTTATGAGGTGAAGTGGAGAAGGAGCTGTATTAGTGAGGAGACTGGATAGAGAAAGATGCAGTTCAATGTGATTGTTACAATGTCTGTGACCACAGTATGTCTCTGTGTCTAAAAAAATGTAAAAAACATTTAAGAAAGAAAAGCCATTTTATTGTTGTCTCTATTTTGTCATGAAGCAGAGAACCTTTGCTTACTTTAACTAAATACTTAAGCATATTCATATCAGTAGACTTCATAAAACACCTTCCCTTTGTGCACCTAATATGATGAATATGTGCGTATTGAGCAATTGTTTTTTCCTGTGATTCTCGGTGGATCTAATGGTTCAGTAGCAGCCATTGTTTACCGTCAACGGTAACCGTGTAACTCAGGTGAGCTGTTTAAAGTATTCTAGTCACACTGTAAGACAACATTTAAAGAAGAATGAGTCAGTGTCCAAATATTTAGGCCATATCATAATCCTGTTCACAATCAACTGTGCATGCATCAAAATTATCAAAATCTAGAATTTAAAAATATACACAATTCAACTCTGTTGAGCTATTATGTGTATGCATCAATATTAAATTCACTTTATTAAAGAACAAATTGGAGAGCTTGTTCAGACAGGATGCAAAGAAAAAATCTGGGTTAAAAGAATAAAGCCTGAAGAGACCAGATCAGGTGTACATAGTTACCACAGTAACTGGCTCGGAGTTAATATTAATAGTTAGATAATGTAGATAAAATTCAGGCTTTTGTTTTTTGCTTTTTATTGTAGGCACACTAACCTCGAGTTTCAGTGGCTGCTGTGGTAATGCTAGTGGTGTGGACAGGAGCTGAAGAGTCAGTGCTGCCACTCTCAGCTACTCTCTGGCCAGCACACATTGCCTTCAGAGTCTGAAAAACTGCTTGAGGTGCCACATTCATTTTTAACAGGTCCACTAAAATCCTGCAGGAAAAGAAAATTATTAGACAAGTGAATCTGTATCTTATAAAAAACTCTGTTATACTGTTTAATTGTTAGTCTGACTTACTTAAAGACCTCTTGATCCACAATAATTCCTGCAGCCTGTGTCAACTCAAACAGCTCAGCCTCCTCAGCACTTAGCACCTTTTTCTTCTTGATGGCATATTTCTGTACATTTGCAGAGACCACCAGAGCAGGAGAATCCGGGGTGGACAGAGGCGCTTGTTGTTGTTGAGACATCAGTATAACTGAATGAGCCCAAAAGAAAATGTAACGATTAGTCTATAGTAGGGTACAATAAATCTCCAGTTTAGCTAAAAATATATATAATTTGTTGCACAACACTGAAATATTTTACAATAAAACGCACAATTAAATGAACCACGATGACAATTTAGCGATGTTCCTTGTTGGTGTAGCTTCAGTCGCGTACAAATTACGTCATCAATAGGCTCGTAGTCCGCCAAAAAGTATTTGTGCCCCACACATCTCAGGTTTCGTTCGGTTTTGATATTTTTGGTGGTCCTTTCCTGAGAGTGATTGTTCTGTACCATTTGTGCATACTAGTACTTAATAAATAAAACTATTTTAAAATCCCAGATGATTTTCACCTCTTAGGTTTGCACACAGACCTGTGTCTATTGCTGTTTTAACACCGGCCGATGGTAAAAGTGCATTCCAAGTGACAATACGGGACATTTAAACGTGCATATTTTAAAATTTCATTTACAGATTTTTAGCAGAGAAAATGATATAGGGTCATGTTCAAGTTGGTTTTCAGAGAAGCATACCCGGAAGTAGTGGGTAGTATTTCTCTTGGGCCTGCTCCTACGTCTTCGCTGTCTTCCAAGAATGGCCGCTGCTGCAGCAGGAATAAACAAGCAGGGTGTCGTGGCGGGGATGGAGCCCTGTATCCGACACGGGAGAGGGACACACGGGAGCACTGTTAAGGTAGTAACATTAAGGTTGTGCAAAGTCTGATTAGGCTAACAGTAGAGGTATTTTTATTCTTTAGCACCAAAGCCAGGTAGGTCTGTCTGTGAGGCTAGTTTCGCAGTGACGCCTCTCTCTTGCGCTTGCGTCAATAGCCTGGAGGATGCAAAGCGGTTCATTAAGAGCCGCGTTTTTGGCTGATCAGAAGAATGGTGATCCTCTAAGCTCAGTATCTACTCTTACATATGTGAAAAAGCCTCTTAAGTTGTTTGAGTTAATGTCAGAAGCAGGTTAACTGGTGAGGGGGACTGTGGTTTGCGTGTGCCGGGCTCGGGCTCGGGCTGGTAGCTCTTCAGCTTCATCGCAGATAGTAATTCCAGGCTGCAGTTCTTATATATGCAAATAACACACTTTTCTAAACGTCGATCAACACAAATAGTTGAACTGAAACTTGTTATTCTGATCTGTTCAAAACTAAACGTTATTCAGATTTAACTCCATAGTAATTTAGACACATACAGTCACATGCATGTTAGTTCAGATTGATTGATTGATTGATTGATTGATTGATTTGGTTATTTATTTATTAATTCATTCATTTCTTCATTCATAGGTGCTGGAATGTGGAGTGTGTGAAGATGTCTTCTCTCTACAAGGAGACAAGGTCCCTCGGCTTTTGCTCTGTGGCCACACAGTTTGCCATGACTGTCTCACCAGATTGCCCCTGCATGGCAGGGCTGTGCGTTGCCCCTTTGACAGACAGGTCACAGAACTGGGTGAGTAAGGAGGTTTAAGTACAGTAGTATGGACATCCATTCAGTTATTTGTGGATCTGTGGGTGTTATCTATATGGGTGTCATAATAAAATTAAACAATAATCCTAGTAGGTTCCTAGTCATCTGTTTATTTCATTAATATAATTATAATATGTCTCTAAAATCTTTAGGAGACTCTGGAGTTTGGGGTCTAAAGAAGAACTTTGCTCTGCTTGAACTTTTGGAACGACTCCAGAATGGGGCATCAAACCAGTCCGGGATGGCTGAGGATGCCCTTAAAGGCATGGGTGAAGTAAGGCATCTGTTACTTTATTCACTCTACACATCAACCCTACACAAGCAGCCCTTGTAATTTACATTTTTTTAAATGTTTAGTGTATTATTCGCTGTGATGAGGATGAGAGCCACACAGCCTCCATGTATTGCACTGTGTGCGCCACCCACTTGTGTGCTGAGTGCTCACAGATCACTCATTCCACTCGAACACTGGCTAAGCACCGCCGGGTGCCACTGGCTGACAAGCCTCATGAGAAGACCCTGTGCCCGCAGCACCAGGTTCATGCCATTGAATTTGTTTGCCTAGAAGAGGCTTGTCAGTCAGGGCCACTTATGTGCTGTGTGTGTAAGGAGTATGGCAAACACCAGGGGCATAAGGTAGGCAAAATGCAATTCCACTATATTAAACATGATTCATTAAATTTCATTGATATATTAAACAATTCTTAACTAATATGTTGACTTTCAGCATGCCCTCCTTGAGACTGAAGCTAATCAGATCCGTGCATCAATTTTGGACATGGCACATTGCATCCGCACCTTTACAGATGAAGTGTCTGAATATTCAAGAAAACTGGTGGGAATTGTACAGCACATAGAAGGAGGAGAGCAGATAGTGGAAGATGGCGTTGGAATAGCACACACAGAACATGTAAGAGAAAAATACACATACAACTCTGTGAAATGTGATATAAGGGTTTTTTCTTTGTCTGCATAATACTATTTCCCTTTGTTTTTAAAAGGTTCCAGGCACAGCAGAGAGCGCACGCTCGTGTGTCCGAGCCTACTTTGCAGATCTCCACGAGACTTTGTGTCGACAGGAGGAGATGGCCTTGAGTGTTGTTGACGCACATGTCCGGGAGAGGCTCATTTGGCTGAGGCAGCAGCAGGAGGACATGACCATCCTTTTGTCTCAAGTCTCTACTGCCTGCCTGCATTGTGAAAAAACTCTACAGCAGGTAGAAGAACTAGATCCTCACACTTCAAAATAAGACTCCAGTAATCACAGTTACGCTTATTTTAAGTTATTGTCTTCTATTGTAGGATGATTGCAGAGTTGTGCTGGCAAAGCAGGAAATCAACTGTTTGCTGGAGACACTTCAGAAGCAGCAGCATCAGTTCACAGAGCTGGTAGATCACATTCAGCTAGACGCTGGCATTCCTGTGACCTTCACAAAGGTACACACAACTCCATTGTCATTGTGACTCATACTGTATATTAAATATATTATAGACTGGAACTAATGAATAAAGCTGGTTACATTTGTGTTTTAGGACAACCGTGTCCATATTGGTCCTAAGATGGAGATTCGTGTAGTAACACTTGGTCTTGATGGAGCAGGCAAAACAACCATCCTTTTTAAATTGAAGCAAGATGAGTTCATGCAGCCCATCCCTACTATTGGTAAATGTTTATACTGTACATAGGCTAAGACTTAGGATTTTTAGGAACATTGTTGTGATTTGTTTATTAACCATAATTTAAACTCTTTAAAAGGTTTTAACGTGGAGACAGTCGAATACAAGAACCTAAAATTTACTATCTGGGACGTGGGAGGGAAACATAAGCTCAGACCCCTCTGGAAACATTATTACCTGAACACTCAAGGTATGGTCCCCTATGCACATAACATGTTCTAAATTTAAATTGAACTGAATTCTTTGAAGTTTAGTGTTACTGGCTACACATTACCTTCATTAAGATTTTTTTTTAGATGGACATATACTTATTTACTGACACAACAACTAATATTGACGGACTGTTACCTGGTTGTTTCTTTGTGCAGCGGTAGTGTTTGTAATCGACAGCTGTCACAGGGACAGGCTTATGGAAGCACACAGTGAACTGGCCAAACTACTGACTGAGAAGGAACTGCGAGACGCTCTGCTGCTTATTTTTGCAAACAAACAGGTATTAGATGGACGTAAAAGGCTTGACATAAAAAATATCTTTTGCCTTTGTCTTAAGCTGTTATTTTGTCCTTTTTTTTATTGCTGTACAGGATGTACCTGGGGCTGTGGCTGTGGAGGAGATGACAGAGTTACTGAGTTTACATAAGTTGTGCTGTGGGAGGAGCTGGCACATTCAGGGTTGTGATGCTCGTAGTGGGATGGGCCTTCATGAAGGACTGGATTGGTTGTCCAGGCAACTGGTGGCTGCTGGGGTCCTGGATGTAGCCTGAAAAATGTCCGTTGTGTAACCACACTGAATATTCCCTAACATCAGAACCAAACCCAGTCCCTAAGCTCAAGCAGCTCTCCAAATTAAGACTGTAAGTCTGCTGTCGATTAAACCATCATTTTGTGCAGCACTGTGAAAGACATAGCAGAGGAAGAAAAAGTATGGAAATGCATTAACCAGCTTCTTTGAGAGGTTTTGACAGTTTCCTTCCAGTCACACCTAACCCACGACAGACAAAGCATAAGTCCATATTTCCATCTGCAAGGCAGTTTACATGATCCATCTGCAGAACTTTGGTTACTTTTATAAAAGAGATAGCTTAACATTTAGCTCACTGTGTTAGCTCAAATGCTCAGATATGGACTGTACCTTTTACTTCACATTACTCATTATAACCATATGCAACAATATTAACCAGAGGCAGTCTAGTGAATTCGCACAATATGTGTTTTAGTCATGACCAGCAATAGAAGATTAATAGCTAATCTTGCAAGCAAATACTAGACATACATTTAAACAGTGCCACAACTTATTTTATCCAGGAAAGTATATTGAAACAAAGCCTGAATATTCCCACTCAGTTAAAAGATAGGATTTTTGACAGTACTCTGTTTGCCTTGATGTTCTTTGTCAACAATATGGATTACTGATTTATGGGGCCCTTATGCTTTGTAAGCAAGTTTTTGTGTGTGAACTTTTTTAACGCCATTGCTGGTCTTCAAAAGGCACAACAGCAAAGTTTTAGATTGAATGTGTTTTATGTTACAGATAAAATTGTTTACTGAATTAATATATGAAAGTTACTTTTATGCGGGGTATTTGTGAACAATTTAGCCTCTATGCACCAAATCTGCCTCCGTTTTGTGGAGTGTCTTGCACGCAGAATTTGTGGCATGCACTTCTGTTTCCTTACCATGAGCTTTTGTGTGACATCAAATGAATTATCTGCTACTTCTCAGTACAGTCTATGAGCATTAACTTATAAGAAATGTTGTGAAAAAATTCAAGTCCTGTTTTATGTTTGTGCTTACAAGATGGTACACTTTCAATTTACAACCTGCAGTGATGTAATGTGAAACATTAAACCCCTCGCTTGTTGAATTCCATGATGTCCTTGTTACTTTGACATCTTTACTAATTTCTACATAATGTTAGCCAAGTTTTCAAATATTAAAATGCACATAAGGAAATCCAGCAACATTTTGTAATGAAATACAGAAGCATCAAAATCTTTGATATTGGCTTTTAAAACAAAACAGTAACAATCACTCTTACAACAGTGTTCTTTAATAAATTTTAGTATAAAACCAACACTGTACAGGGAATCAGACATGCATTACTTTATGGTGATGTTGATAATGCTTATGTCTTCATAGGGTTTGTCCGTCTTGGGGTTGACCTTCGTATTAGAGATTCTTTGGACGGCCTCCATACCTTTTGTACATCTTCCAAATACAGTGTGCTTGTTATCAAGCCAAGGCTGAGGGAAAAAAACACAAACATTCAGTCAGTCACTAATAAAAAAAAATCAAATATTCAAAATACAAAACAGAAATATCTCAGCAGACTTTACACAGGGTTGATGTATTTATGGGAATGCTTTTTTTTCCTTCAAGTGACTTTTGCAACAAAAACTTCATGACATACCTGGTTAAATAAATAAAAAAGTACCATATACACTAGTAGAAATTACTAAGCTTAACCTTGACCCACAACTGCCAGCATTTGAATCCAATTTTTTTTCCAATCAAAGTTTTATAGCCGTTGACATAGTTATAAAGAAAACACATTGAAACAGTTAAAGATGAGGGAACTTACAGTGGGTACAACAGTAATGAAAAACTGTGAGCCGTTAGTGCCAGGCCCAGCATTGGCCATACTGACAGTGTATGGACGATCATGCCTCAGGGTAGAGTGGAATTCATCCTCAAACTCTCCTCCCCAGATGCTCTCTCCTCCCATGCCTGTGCCAGTAGGGTCTCCTGTCTGAATCATAAATCCCTAAACAAAAATGAAAATAAAGTCAAAAACTGCACAATCAAGTAAGTATTTAATTAATTGAAAAATATTTACCTTAATTACTCTGTGAAATATATGACCATTATAGTAGCCATTCCTACTGTGAACACAGAAGTTCTCCACAGTTTTGGGGCATCTATAAAGAAATGTTGGTAATTTTGGTGTGTTACATTTGGATTAATTACATTTGTTTTTAGCAATGCTTTTTCACCAGACACCTACTCTACAGGAAAGAGCTTAATGTGGATGTCTCCCATGGTTGTATGGATAATGGCACTGTCAGACACTCGCTTAGGGCCCTCAGCCTGTGTAGCAGCCATCACCTCTTCCTTTGAGGGCTTCTCATTAAAGATGTCTCTGTCTGAGTCTGCGCTTTTGGTATCCTCTGGTTCCCTTTTTGAAAACTTCAAAATAGATCATGTTAACATATCACTGGATACAAGAGATGGAACAATAAACTATATCATTTTTATCTGCTGACTGCATCTTACCAAGTAGAAGCGATTCTTCTTAAATGCAGTACAGAATATGGTGGGGTCTGCCTCTATACTTTGTAAAGCAGGGTTGTCAGATGCCTTCATCTCAACAGTTGGTGCAACCTTCATGGATTTAGCAACACCTTGGAACAAACTCAGCTGAACTACACGGATGTTTTCAAGCTTTCCGAGGATTCGAACACATCTGTGCAGAAAGACCAAGATAAAGAATGTGTTTTTCCTTTAGGAGGATTACATATATTTTAGGGTTTTAAGCTTAAAAAATGTATTAAATTAATAGCAAATTAATCACATTTCTTGTCTAACCATCTTCAATTAAGCGTAGAGGTTTGGGCTTGCTATTGGTCATTTTTGCTTGTTATTATTGTCTGTGCTTTACTCATACCGTTATTCTCACACCTCTAAATATTTGACAGACTGATATGAGCTAACCTTGCACAGATCACAGTTCTATCAATTCACATTTAACATGTTCACATAAATGTACCTGTTGGTTTCTACATTTATGACTTTGATGCCAAGCATGGTCCCATAAAGGACAAAGTGGCCAGTTTCATCAAAGATGATATTGGTCAAACGGATGCCATCCACCTTCTCAAGTTCCCTCTCCACAGCCATTCTCCGGCCAAACTCCATGTCAGGAAGCTGCTGTCGCATCTGCTGCAACTCAGTGAACATCTATTAAACCAAGAATGAGACAATGGTTAACTAAGCTGTGAATTAGGTGTGTCATTATGCATAATAAATAAGGGAACTAATAACTTACAGTTAGAGATTCATCAAACACTCTCATTAGTTTTCCTGTTAGGAATCTGAAAATCCTGACTTTCCTGTCAGATGCAATCGTGGCCATTTTCTTCCCATCTGGGGAAAATGCAAGGCTGGTGGGATATGTTTTATGTTTAGCAAATTCATACAAGTCTGTGTCCGTTTTGTATTCCCAATCCACATGTTTGGGGAACCTGAATTCATTTGGTAGACCAGTCCAATATTCCAGCATTCCTGCTTTGTCAGCAGAGACGATCACTCTGAATTTGGGATTCAAGCGGATTTGGGTCAGTGGTGAAGAGTGCATCTTTTCAAAGATGTGCAGAGGCTCGTTGCTTCCCCGTCCATCATAAACAAAAATCTTGCCTGTGGATTTTTCTGAGCAGGCCACAGTAGAGATTGCATCCCCAGGGTTGTAGATCCACTCACTCTGGCCTGGATGAAACCTACAGATGCAAGAAATAAAACTATTACTAACCAGTAACAATAAATTCTGCAGTCTATTAAAGCTCACATACTGGAAACATCAAGACTTACCCTAGTTTTAGCATATTGATCATGTCAAAGTTGACAACATCGAATACCTTCATGGCCTGGTCATCCCCAACAGAGCAGAAAAGTGCTCCTTCAGCACTAACTGCAATGCTCTCTACCACACCTATAATAAAATGGCAGTAATGAAACTGGTGTATTTACTTATGCTTTGTACAAAGCAAGTAATAAAAGCTATATAGATGGTAAAAACTAAAAGTTATACCAAGGTGACTTCTGAAGTGTTTGACAAACTCAATGCCTTCCTCTTCATTCTTTTTCCAAAACTTGACATGACCATCCTGACTGGCTGTGATAATAAAATCTGTCCTAGAAGAGAGTTCAATTTTTATATTAGAACTGAAGGCAGAACAAAATTAACAATTAACTTCTTTTATTTTCATGTGAAGGAATCTAAGAAACGCTTACTTTGAACACACTATATGTGAAATTACGTCTCTGTGCATGTAGCTTCGTTCATACATTGCAGCAGATGGAAGATTGTCCAAGTAAACATGCTCATATTCCAACACTTAAAAATAAAACAAATGAAATTAGTGGGTTAAATTAGCAATCATTCGTATTATCAGTCAACCTGTGCTTTCCGGGGTGCAAGAAATAACCTAATCGAACATACCTTTCCTTTTCTTAGTCTTCGTAGCTTCACTTGGCATTGGTCCGACCCATTCATCACAATCTTCAGCTGTCTCTTCATCGTTCTTGAAATCTGCTTTTCGCTTCAGATCCGCATTGTTTTCAGACGCCGCCATTGCCGCGCTTGTCTTCCTCCTCTTTTACTTTTAATTGCTGTGTTCGAACAACTAGCTTAAAGGTACTGTTTACCGCCACCTACCGGACTGGTGTATTAAGAGTGACTTTATTGTGTGTGTGATACTTTGACTTTGGTATTTATTTAAAGAGCTTTATTGAAAGTCTTCTCTGTGCTGTTTTTTTTGACTTTGTTGTTTCTCGATACGTCAATTTAGCCGAGAATGAAAATTGTTAATAGGTCTAGGGAACGTTTTGTTCTTCTGGTTGTTTCCGACGGTTATGTACGGTGGGACGCACAGATCAAACCAAAATGTATTTATGGGGGTCACCAAACTGATTGTAAAGAATGTATTTATAACATTCACATTATATTCACATTTGTACCATTCTTGGGCAGTATTTATGGGTTTTTTTTAAAAAACGCAATGAGTGTGATTTGAAAATGAAAGAGAAGTACGATACGAAAACACCGTTTTCATTTGAGTATCACCCTATTCACTGTGGAGCAAACATGCGTCCTACATGGAGGCCCAACATGGCAGTGATGTAGTGTAAAATACAAAATTTGAATGTTTAAAACGCATTTCAGAAGTCGGTATTGGCTTTTTTCTTTCCGTGGGAATATCAGGGATACAAGCTATACAACCATAATTTTCTTTATCGTGTGGTCTTTCTAACAAGATGAGCAATATTTATATTCAAGAGCCACCAACAAATGGCAAGGTAAATCGGACTATAACAACATTGTCTTTTTTCAACATTGTCTCGGTTCATCTACTATGTTATGAATTTGTTTATTATATTATAAAGGCGCGACAGTGATTTAATGTAAGATTAGTAACATTGTTGCTTATATTATAAAAGTACCAGAACACTACGCAATTTGGCGAGCCAGGCACACAGTTTTCATCAAAGTAGATTATTCTCACCGTTTCATGTGGGAGAACCAAAATGACGTATATTTTAATGTATTAGATAAGTAATTAGCATGAGACTGATATGTTTGGTTTTCAGGTTCTGCTCAAGACCACAGCAGGGGAGATTGACATCGAGTTGTGGTCTAAAGAGGCTCCAAAAGCATGCAGGAATTTTGCGCAGCTTTGTATGGAAGGTAGGGTTCTTGCAGAACCACTGCCAAAACCATCCCATGATTAAATACCAATATATTTTTTGAAAAAACATGTAACTTTCTACTCAGTGGCCTCAAAATTATTAAAATATGTAGACTCTACCAGTTTCGTTGACAAACATATCTGTAATCTGTTTGTTTAAGCCATATTAGTATGTGTTTGAAGTACTTTTACTCACGTTTACTTTGTTGTTTGAGTCACACAAAAGAAGGTCTACTGAATGTGCCTCATCGGACGTTTTTAATCTTTTAAGGGTACTACGATGGTACAATATTCCACAGAGTTGTGCCAGACTTTATCATACAGGGCGGAGATCCCACTGGGACAGGGGCAGGTGGAGAGTCTGTTTATGGCTATCCATTTAAGGTCAGCATCCAGTTTCAATGTTTATTACTGTGAAGTGGCATAATGGTTCAGATCATTGTGTGCTTTATTCTTGGTAATATCTAATGTTGTTCAGATTTTGAAATGATACAATTTTTTTGTAATCTTTCACTATTAGGATGAATTTCACTCACGACTGCGTTTCATTCGGAGGGGGCTGGTTGCCATGGCAAATGCTGGTCCGCATGATAATGGAAGTCAGTTTTTCTTTACTTTGGGACGTGCTGATGAGCTTAACAACAAACACACCATATTTGGCAAAGTAAAACTAAACAACAATTTTATGAAAATCTACTGTATTTTTGTTTGTATCTGACCTATAATTTGTGTTATTAATTCTTCCTGACAGGTCACAGGTGACACATTGTATAATATGCTCAGATTAACAGAAGTTGAATGTGACTGCAATGAAAGACCATTGAATCCGCACAAGATAAGAAGCACTGAGGTACTGAGAATTAGCTCAGTTGATTCCTGCAAACATTCATAATGAAATGAAAGGCTGACCTTGCATTATTTGTCTTTACAAGGTGCTAGCATCTCCGTTTGATGACATTGTTCCACGCGAAACAAAAAAATCCAAAATGGAAAAAAATAAAGATGAAGTTAAGAAATCACAGTCAAAAGCCACAAAGTATGTACGCAGGCTTTTTTCTATTAATGAACTCAGTTTAAATGAAATAATTATTTAAAAAGTTGTTGTGTTGTTCATTATAAAGGAACTTCAGCCTGTTATCATTTGGAGAGGAAGCTGAAGAAGAGGAGGAGGCAGCGACCCAAGTCACTCAGGTACTGAATAAATTAAGACCTTGATAAATATTTGGAGAATTCCTTTCAGAAGAACAAACTGAACCTGCTCTGAACTTTTTCTCTAGCATTTCTGTCAATTCACTTTCTTAATTTTTCAAACAAAATAGCGCTATCTGCTATGAAAATATACTAGTATTATTGTGAATATTGGCACAGTGATGAATGGTTTTATTTTTCATTTAAACTTTATTTTTTTTAATTGCTTAGAATTTGAGGGAGAAACCAATATGCTTTGGCTTTTAACAGTTGTGTGTTGTTTCAGTCTCTTAAGGGAAAAAGCAAAAGCAGTCATGACCTTCTGAAAGATGATCCCAGACTGAGCTCTGTACCAGCAGTGGATGGGTATGTTTGAATTCTGTTTAGGCACCTGTTTTGAGAATACATATATGGTTTGCACAGCCTTTTCTCTAAATCTACATTTTATTTTTAACATTGCCAGTACAAGTAAGAAAAGGACATCGGGCAATGCAGAGGTAGGTCACTTATGATATAATACTATAATAAGTACTCTGTCTGATGCTGTTAATATGTATTGTGGTATTCCAGACAGACAGTGATAATAATGATGAAGACAGTGACTCCGAAAAGAGGGAGAAGATGAGGGAGCTCACACGTAAAAAGTTAATGAAAGAAAAGGGGTCAGAAAAAACCCCAGACGCAGGCAAAGAGGAGCATGGGCAAAAGTCAAGCCGAAGGTAAAGCCGTTCTCTACAGCAGTTTGTGAAAACCATACCAACAGGTGGCGTGTTTCTCTCATTAATACACCAAGGTAGCTTATTTTGTAATGCAGTACAATAACCTGGTGGGTGCACTGTTGGTCTGTAATTCTCAAAAGCTTGACAAGGTACAAAATCAAGTAATCTAAATTTGAGTACAACCCACCCTGACCTTTCTAACCAGGAGTGAGGATAAGGAGTTTCTTTAATAATTTAATAATTACATGACATCATTATTACTTCCTTTCACAAGTAGCTGAGGAATGAAACATTTGTTCTATGATGTTGATGCGGATGATCAGGACAAGTTAAAGAGCTCCTTAATTGAAATTGAAATTTGGTTGTTCTAAAGAGCAAAAAGAGTCACTTCTGAATGGTACTTAAGGTTAAATTTATAGGCTCTATAAATATCACTCTAAAAATAAAAAAAATGACATACCCATAAAAGTAAATGTATATATTTCCATTGTGTGTGTATGTGGCACAGTGTCAACACAGCACTGTCCTGTAAACCAGTGTAATTATCACAAAATCTTGATATGTTTGACTTGGAATTACAGCTTGAAAGCTGGTGATTATGGTTTCCTCTCTTAAGTGCTCATAATTGTAGCTCAGAAGAAGTGTTGTATCTTCAGTGTGACACCAGCTTGATCTTATTGTCACTGGCAAAAGCCACACATGTGCTGGTGTGTATTTGAATTGTAGACACATATAAGGAGAAGTTCACAATTCACAAGAAGAGCTCAAAGCAGTGCAACTGTATGCACAACAGAGATGTGTGAGAGGTGAAAAAGAGGAAAGGGGGACTCTTTAAGTCTGAAAGTGACCCGAGTGATTTATTTTTGATGCCTCTTTGATGCTGCTGTTTAGGCAGTTGTCTCTCCCCTGTGTCCTCTTAACAGGTAGTCCTCAGCAGACATAATCAACATACTCTTCTCTCATATGTGCTAATGGGTAAAAGAACAGGCCCTTAGTCAGTTGTGGGCCCTGACTGACAGCCAGCCCGAGGCAGGCAGACTGTAGTATATTAAGCACAAGCACAGATTGTTTTGCTACAAGAACTGTAACCCAACACAGTGGTTTGTCTTGGCAGTGTATCAAAGAGCAGGCTAGTAGGTACAGTGTTGGTCCAGGACAAAGTGGGCATTGTTGCAGTGTGAGCTCTCCCACTGTTGCTTTGCTTTAGGCTTTCAACTGCTCTGTATGCAGCGAGGAACTAACTGATATCCAGTCATCTGGAAAAAAGATGAGCCTTTAAAGGCAGGCATATAACTGATAACGCACTTTTTCTCTTTGATGTAAGATAAAGTTCATTTACACTTTTATGTAGGTCATGTAGATGTAAAGTTTATTTCTATGGTTTACTGTCTGCAGTCTGCTGAAGTCTCAGCCTGTGGAAATTTACACTAAACATTACACTAACCATCTTTTCTCACAAAGTCAACTCTCAGACAACCTTGAAATTAGGAGTCTCTCTGAAACCAAAATACTTTTTACATCTGGTCAAAACTACACTGCTATCCAACCCCCAACTACAGTATTCTGTAATCACAAAACTGTTGAACTTGTTCACATTTATAAGAGATAGTGTGTGTTGTATGTCTAGCTACCAAATGTGACTTAACCTTCTAACAGTATGCCTAACAATATCAGTCAGAGACATACATTCAGATCACAGCTTAACACATTTTTTGCATTGCTATTGTTAAAACATTTTTATTTCTTTCTGTCTGAATATGTATGTCTTTTTTGGAGAGCTCTCTGTATAAAAGACACTCCTGAATTAAGTCCCAGAAGCAGTGAATGGTGTAGTCGCCACTTTAGTTAAAGCTGACAGGCCATGACTGGGGAAGCAAAACACTTCCATATGGCTGTGGGACAGTGTGCTGGCTGCCTCTGCCAGCAAGGCCAGCTCCCTCCGCTGTCTTTGCCAGTCGCTCATCAGTCACTGCAGGCACTTCATAATGACAGAGCACAGCTTCCTGTTATTCACATCACTTGTTACCACAAAATGGTTATATGCTGTATACATAATACAAGTTGAGTTATAATTGGCTCTAATGATACAGGTAGAATGACCCTAATGGAGTTTTTATTAGGGGCTTGTTAGCTTCACGATTATCACATCAACATCTTGATGATCTCCTTTTACACACTGTCAGGACATTAGTAGTAATGTAAAGATGTCTCTACATACATAGAGCAGGATTGGGATATTTCTGGCTAATACACAATAGCTGACCATCTCTATCCATTAACATTTAGGCACTTCATTTGATAACGGAAAAACGTAGTAAAACATATTTTCTCATTGAGTCCCCATACAGAACATCAGTAGTGTAGCCATATTTACAGTTTTATTCATATACAACATAGCAGAGAAGTCTATATTTTCCATGAGCCAAGATTACTGACTTTATCAGGCTTACACTGTTTTAATGCTACATCTCTAATATACATCCAACTATTATAATGCACGCCATTCTCTGCCAGCTCTCAGTCTTTTATACTTAGGGTGTTAAAAGTGTGGAGTGTATTATAGGCTTCTGTGTTGTCTTGTTTACTTTGTATCCACACTACTTCATTTTAAATTCTGTCTTAAGAAAACATGTTCCTCATGGACAGTGTAATGTAAATGAGACATCAGACTCTAATTATCTTGATCTTGTGTCGGCATGGATTAATTGGCTGCACCTGTCTCTCATCATCAGTCATAACTCAATGTGTTCTCAGTGAAAGGTTAGGGAGATCAAGAAAGTGCTCTGCTTGTTTTTGTGAAGAAAACTGCTTGAAATAGTCCAGCGCTTGGCAGCAGGATTGTGTATGTTTTGGAACTGGCAGGTTTACACATCACTGTAGCATGTCTGCTCCATATGGGGCACTTGCCTGTTGGAAATGGTTCAAGACAGCATATGTATATCTGTGTTAAGGAGTGATATCACTTTTGAACAAAGTACTGTATAATTTGGCTCAATATTAGTTTGTTAACACT
Organism: Rhyacichthys aspro; assembly: GCA_036850595.1. NCBI lineage: Eukaryota > Metazoa > Chordata > Actinopteri > Gobiiformes > Rhyacichthyidae > Rhyacichthys > Rhyacichthys aspro. The sequence goes on from CM072159.1 coordinate 16,610,569, forward strand.
AGGTCAAAGGAGTTGGTTAACAATTGTCAGGTAAATAAGCCATGCTCAGAGTGTCCATTGTGGGAGTAATGTTTTTAGACTGGTCCAAATCATTCTGCAAAGTCATGCAAATTCTTGTGTTGAGGTTGGATTCCTCTTCTGGTGCTCACAGTTCTGCCTGGCGTTTGCCCAAGCCGTGGAGTGCCCCCTGAGGAGAGTTCACCCAGCCATCTTGTTATTCTAGCACATTCATCCACATCACTTGCTCAGCCATTAGAGAACTTTGAGTCCAACGAAGCGGCTTCTTTATCCTTGTGGTTGACTCACAATAAAAAAGACCAAGGTGTTAGGTTTTACGTTCAAATATACATTCCACTGTGTTAAATCATACTGTGGCTGAACCTTTTTTGCCTGAATGCCTCAAATTTCTTCAGTCAATTGAGGACTTAAATTGAACACTGTAGAAAAGTTACTATGTCTGTTAAGAGTGGTAAAACAGCACACTTGTCACTGAAATTAAGGTTGTTGAATTGCTGTGTCAGCTTTAGGTTGAGTATTAAATGCATGTTCCTGACAGAGTTCTCAGTCTACTGCCAGTCACTTCATATGCTGTCTTTATGAAAAGTTAATCATCCACAGCTCTATTTTTTACAAAGTCAGTGACACTCGCTAGCAGGCTCCAAAAATACCCAGACCACAGGAACTGGCAGAGAGGTACAAGAAGGATTTTATTATACCATGCTTTGCCCTTTTTGTCAGTTACTGAGTGCATCTTTGTGCACTTATATATACAACGGGTGCCATTTCCACTTCTGTGAGACATAACATATACATATATATTTATGTTGAGAAGTAAATGCATTGCAAATGCCAATGCTTGTGAAAATAGCCATGTACCCTAGAAAAAAGACAAATTGTCTTATTTGTAAAATATGTATGATTTCTATCCTGTCACTGTAGATGAAAATGCATTTATTGCAGTATGTGCATGTGAGCATTCCCAAAAAGCAAGTATAGTTGTGGTGAGGGTCTGTGAAGGAATTTGTTGAGCCCCAAGGTGTGTCTGAACAGGTGTTTTTTGGGCTTTTCCTGTCCCCCCTAGTCTTTTTTTATTGGCACTGGAGCAGTGGAGCCGATTGTTTGGCTGTTGCCTTGGAGACACCACTTTTTTTTTCAAATGGCAGAATGTTGTGGCATGCAGAACATGATTGCTCTATGCACAGGTTTTTTACTGTAGAATATATGTATCAAAACTCAAAGTTCAAGAGATGAAACACAGGAAACACACTGGCTTTGTCAGACTTTATTGTCAGTGCTAGTTTTGGCTGACCCTAGCATTTGTAGCTATATATTATGGGCCCATTACAGAATAATGAACTAATGTGACCAGTCCAGTTAAAAGCAACAGACAATGTCACCAAAATAACCAAAGCTAACGTGATTAGAGGGCTATAAGTGGTGGAGTGATTCCAGATTGAAAAGAAAGATGAGGAAATAAATGAACTGCAGTGAGGAAAAAGCAGATGCAGGAAACAAAGGGGGCTATTGTTATGTCTGGAGATGATGCACATGTTTCTAGGCCAGGAGCCCAGACTGTACAGCTTACCTGTGCTTTATGGCTCTACAGAAGCATAGAAAAAAACAGAGCTGTCAGGCTTTACAGAAATACTACAATTTCATTTATTTGACAGCTGCAATCTGTTCTTAAGCTTATTTAATTTAATTTAATTTTGTGTCTAGTTGTCTGTAAATGTGACTTGTGGATGTTACTGTCAAAGGTACAGTGTCTTTTCACTGACAATAAAGAGATTTTGATATATGGCCAAGTAATGTACTATTTTATGGACAGTGATACCTCAACAGAATAACAATAACAATAGCTTTAATCAGAGAAATTTTCTTCTCTTAAGGCTAAATAACTGAATTTACTAAATACATTGTGACAGTTACTCATCTCCAAACAACAAGAAACACATTAACATATTTCTCAACTGGTTAGGCCCATCTCCCCATGAGGCACATTTGAGAATAAGACTCAAATTTAAACAAATAACATAGACTTTTAATGCCCATTTGTTATTGAAGTACTAACGTGTGTGCGTGTGCGGTTTTTTTAAGCCTCTATTTTTGGTTTGATTTCAAGAGAAGAAGAAGTCTCAGAACCTTGCTTTGTTACTGGTAAAACAACAGTATTGTTTTTTAAATGTACATATATTTTTTTTTTACATTTTACAGTGATGAATTGCGAAAGGAGGTACGGCAGCTGAAGAAAGAACTTCTTGCAATAAAGCAAAGGAAAGAAGAAAGTTCAAAAGCTGCTTCAGATGAAGTCAAAGAGGGTATGTGCACACATGTGATTATTCTATACAACTAAACGCTTTTTACTGCTTTAGTCTCACTGGTACGTTTTTTGTTTTGAAGAGCATTTTGCATGTGTGTACAATGTCTCTTTGAGGGTGGTCTGTGCTGCATTCTCTGCTAATGGTCACTATGACAGGCAAACCTCAGATTTTGTCAATTAGTTGCAGGCATTTATCCCCCCCCTAAAAAAAAAAAGGTCTGCATTTTTGCAGTAAACTTCTTGGAAAATATGTGGTAAAAAATAGTTGTGTGGCTGCCACAGTTAATCATCAACGCATTGTATGCTTGTTAGTTCACAGTTTGGGCTATTTAGAAATCGTCCTCAATGGTTCTGTATGGTGCTGTTTACTAAACTGCAGTATTTTACAATGTTGTATGTTGTATAATGTACAAACCACCTCCGGACATTGAGCAGTTTAAGTGCAACAAAACAAAATAGTTGACACAGGTGCTGTGCAGAGATGGGCTTTTGTTGCCCAAACACTATTTTTGCCCCTGCAAACATTGATGGTTCATGTTGTCTGAGACACTGATGGAGACATTGGGCTTTTGGCATCATATGACTGATTGGTTTAAGGCCAAGCACAAATTATACAATTTGTGCTTTAGCTAGTTGAACTAAAGTTGCCGAGAGTAAGTGAACAGTTTATACTATGAACCACTTAGCAATATAGGATCCTATTAAAAATGTTTTGTCGAGTAATTGCATTGTTCTCCAGGGGGCAGTGGTCTTAATCTCCTTCATTATCCATTGTGACAGTTAAACAATGCCAGTTCACTTTGGTGCTTCTCTGGCAGCTTTGCCAAAAGTTCCTTTTAAAGGTTTTTTCATTACATTTCTGCTTTGGAGGCAAAAGTTGATTCCATTAGATGGAATGCTTTAATGCCATGGGCCAATGGAGGGTCAATGTAGGGGAGACACATGTCTGCTCAAATGCTGTAAATACTGCATTTGCCTCAGAAGTCTGTAGTGAAGGGTTGTTTAATCTCATTGCACTGGACAAGCTCAGCAGCAGATAGTTTTTCCTAAATCACTCTCTGGCTTCTGCTATGACCTCTGTCTGAGGGTTGTCCTATGAACATTTTCACACAGAGGCCTCTCAGAAAGCACAATGTAAAATGTTCAAAATGCACATATCTTCCAATACAATACAATACATACATGATGACAAATTTATTTATTTTAAATTGTAGTTGTAAGAGAGTGTGTTCATTATCTTGATCCGTTTGTCCGTGCCTCTGTTTCATCATATTTAAGTTAACTTAAAACCAATGAACTCCTAATTCTACAGCATTTAAGAGGTCAAATCATTAAAATATCAGTTATAAATTGTATGCGTTCATTATTTAGAACTTACACTTAGTACATTTGTTTGTTTGTAGACGTATTGCATTTGTAAAGAGTAATCCACTGTTAACAAATTTGCTGTCCTTTATGGCAATACCAGTTTCATTTTTAGTCTTGCACCTCTTCCTTTCTTACCTTTAATATTGTTATGATTTCCAGAGAATACTAAATAATGCAAAGAAAATATTTTGTAGTGTTTTGGTTTTTCTGTCTCTGTGCAGCCGTGGTCTGTTCAAGCTTCTCCTACATCAGCTGCCCAGAGGCCTGGCAAGTGCGCTGCTTTACTGCTGATTGAACTAAAAAGCCAATTGTCTTTAGAACTTACCGTGATCATTTTTTCAAATCATTTGAATTATTTTCTCAACCAGACATGCCTTTACTTGTCATCACATAAATTATAGCGTGTTCCTTCGCTTTGGTTTTCTCTTTATTGGCATGACTCAAGCCAAAAATAAGAGAGCCATTCAAAAACCACTGTCCATTCAATACTCACCATAAACAATGTGGCAGCACTCTTTATTACACATGTAATTCCTGTGTGCTCTTATACTGCACTTACACTGCTGGACCCAAGAAGGAAAAGAAAGAAATAAGAGTCATTAACATTTGCGTTTTGACAGTTCAGGTCAGCTTATATCACATGATAATGGACATTCTGAGTGCTTTCATGTGCAAAGAACTCATTCTAGTGTACAAGTGCAGAAGTGGACTTGACCTCCAGTCTTTAGGGTTATTTTTTCTTTTTCCAGTAACATCACCTCACCACTCATGGTTTAAATATATGGCACTGTATAAAAGACAAGGGCACTCTCTTGTGCGATGAAGAGGCCTTTGTCATGGACAACAGGCTTCAGTTACCACAACGACCGTTTGATTTGTAGCCTTCTTGAGCCCAGGTGACAGGAGAGGGGAGGAATGTAGTTAGAAAGGCCATCAAACTGAAAGATAGTTGTTAGTGACAACAGCTGGAGAAGGTGATGTGTGTTCTCGATGTGGGACCTTAGGGCATCATCAGTCAGCATCCAGCAAGTCAGAGGCTGCAGTGCAGAGGCCGAGCTGCACAGGCCATTGGGGGAGAGATGCACCAGATCAATTGTTACTTTCATAAATCAAAAGGAAAAGCCTAGGCCCTGGAGCAGTTGAGCACACTTCCGCGTTGACAACATCTTGACTTGTGAAAACGTTAGATTTCCAGCACTGTTGTTGGAAATTCCAGTCATGGCTCAGTGTTCCTATTGTAAAATAATTTGAAAAGTTAGTGATTGCATTGTTTTTTGGACTTAAATATCAGCTATGCAAAAGACTGTTTGTTACTGAAAGCCTTTGGTTGCTAAGCAACTTTGCCCTTGAGTGTTTTACCTGAAATGCAGTAAAAAAATATATTCCTTCAGCAATATATTATGTCAAGTGTTGTTGTAGCAGTTGGCCACACTTTATAGAGCCAGGTGTCTGAAAAGAAAAACTTTTCATTGGTATAATATTTCTATATTTGCTGGTACCTACTATATTTAATGCAAATGTATGTTCATGTTAATTATGTGATATTCTACAGCTGCGACCAAACAATTGACTGGGCGTTTGCTGGGTTACATCATTTATTTAGTGTCAGAGCATTGAGCCTGTGAGGTGCCACTGTCCCAACTGTGATGTGTGTGACATCACATGGTGCAGCAGACTGTGTCTGTGTCTCACTGTCTGCCACTTCACAGCCTGTATGTCTGAGCTGGAGATTTACACAAGCACATTAACTGCATGAGACACCAATGTCAGCATGCTGATTGTCTATTCTTTCATTCAGGACAACAGTTTAGTGCAGTCACACAATGCCCATACTGCTTTGTTTTTATCTTTAGTTTTATGAGAAGTACCAGCTCATGGTCCAGTTTTCCATTTTAGCCCCATCTTTCTTTAGATATAATCTGTACAGAATATCTTAAAATACCATAGTTTGTCATTATTTCAGCAAAACTAGTGAAAGCTATACAAACAACACATGTGGTCGGTTTGTTATTGAAAGGTCTTTACTGTGAGCGACCAGGTTTAGGTATAATTGTGGCAGCCGTAATGTAGGTCATCTTTGAACAAGATAAAGTGAGGGGTTATGAGGCTAGATCTTTAGCCAGATACTACTTGATCCTGAAGGCTGGCAGCAGTATGGATTCACACAGAGCATGTCAATCTGAGGAGAGAGGAATGCCCTGCTCTGGGCCATCTCCTCCCCTCTCCATTACTATGTTCTCAGATCATGTACAGCAGCAGCTGTCACAGCTGGATGAGACTGGCTCTCTTTTATCTCTGCTCTTGTGTTTGTGATCATGCACCTTTTGTCTCGCTTACTCCATCAGTTTAATTAAACAAAATCATCATTTATCACATTGATCAAAATTGTTGCTTTGTGTTGCCTTTTGTGCAGAGAAAAAGCCAGTGAGTGAGGCCATGGCTGAATACCTTGAAGGACGGAAAAAGTACGAAGATCTCAGGAAACAAAAAAGGAAAAAAGGATCAAACAGAGAAGAACAGGTACAAGCACATTTTTTCATGATTTATTTTATCTTAAATCCTGATTGTTTCAACAGACAGACAGACATACCACATGTGCTGTATGGTTAAATAACCTCCAACGTTTTACTCCCAGACTCTGGCTCTGTTGGAGTCCTTCAAGTCCAAACTGTCATCTGCCATTACTGACACTCCAGAGGAGGATGTGGAGCAGCTTGCAGAGGATGACGACAAAGGATGGTCAGTGAACACTTGGAGATTCATTTCATCTTATTTACTGCTTTTAAAACATAAATTGAATTATGTATTAATTACTTTGGTAGTGTTCTGGGTAGGTTGTGTCTTTGGCGTTCAGTTTAATTTAAATAAAAACACAATAATATAATGAGGCTGAAAAATGTAAACACCTAGTTGTTTATTATTGTTATGTAGGACATGAGAAGTATTTTCTCTTTCTGTATTTATTCTCTTCTGCCTACTAAAGCTTTAAACAACCAAAACCCAATATTGTAAAACTGATTTATAATCTAATCATTTCCATGTACATCAATGTACAATGTATTGGTACCTATATTTAGTACCCTCCACCGTTAGCATGTGTCGTGTATTTTCAGAGCTGTTTACCGTTGATCATGGAAGACAGAATAAAATACCTCCTGTGTAAGCAGTCTCACTTCGGCTCTAAATCAAGGGTAGTGCACTGTACTGGTAGCAGCACAGTGTAGATGCAAGCACAGCTCCAGTAAAGCTCAGAAAAGGTTTTGTGTATGTTGAAGCTAAAGCATGGCCGCTTGGCATGTCAAGATTTTTTATGAGCACATGTTGGATGTATGTAGCTGTAATGACTTTTATTCCCCTTCAAATATGTTGGAAAGCACAATATTAATATACATTTTCATAATATAGGGGAATGTATGGTTGATTACTGTAATATTTTTCAGACTCTAAGCTCTCTTTAAATCCTGATAAATGTGTGTTAAAGTTCAACCCATATGCCCGTGTGTGTGTGACAGGTCGGGATTTTAACCACAGCCACCAGATTGGCTATCAGGAAATCAGGCCTGACGCTGTGTTTTCCTCTCATATTCTGTTTTTCACCAAAGATCTCAAATGCTAACTGCTCCAAGTAGAAGTTTGAAATGAATACCATGTGTTGAGTAAAGTGTCTGTGTGTGAGATTTAAGAATAACAAAAGTAGTCGCTGTTAGTCTCAAGAAGACCCCTTGAAGTGAAGTCTGTCTGTGTGTGTCTGGAGGAGGGGCCCTAATGAATTGAGAGACGCCTTGGTTGGCGACGAGAGCCTCCTGTTGCTCTAGACACCTCACTGTGATGCCCCCGCCAGGTATGGTCAAGAGGGAGGACAGGGCCCATATGATAGCTGTCCCAGAAAAACACCAGTGGGAAGTCTGTGCCACTCTAGGAGTGCTGCAAACAGATTTTGGGTTACAACAGGTCAGACATTGGAAGTCAAGTCTGGGCCAGAGGAGGTAAACTGTTCCATCTGTGTCTGTGTCTACAAATTTTGACTCCCACTGCAGCCTCACACCAGCGCTCCCACAACTCTTACTCTCTTTAAGTCTAACATACAAAAGCTCTCAGAGTTCTTAGTGCAAAGAGCACAGTGATGCTCTCACATTTATCTGCTGTACCATAACTCCCACCCCTGCTTTATTGCAGAAAAAACAACTTTTAGAAAAATAAAGGTTTCTGTGGCCTGACAACTCGTCTGCGGTTTTGATAAGACCCAAACCAGCTTCAAGGCTGTAAGACTGTGGGGCTGTCATCACTGAGACAGCTAGACAAATTATCAGAGGCAGCTCACTAACACGTGCACCTCCTCTGGGTCTGCAAGGGTCTAGCCAAGACATTTTAGAAAAACTGTCACATCTCCTTTCTAATTCAAATGAGCACAGAAGGGAGCATACACAGACACTTATCAAGACCACCAAGCTGAATTAAATCTATATGAGCCACAACAAAACATTAAACAAACCATTTTAGAATTATGCACATGTCTCATGTAAACTCACTTCAATCATTAAATGTCCTGTTAATAGCTTAGTCTAGACTGAATGAAATATAACAAAATCATTAACTGTGCACACACACAACATGTTTTTTAAGCTGTTCATTAACTTGTTAATAGTGTTGATGTTGGGTTGTCAGTTGAGAGCGCACCAGTGTCTTTAGCCTCCTGTGTCTAGAAATTGATCCCTGCAATTGATGAACTCTCCATTTTTACTTTAAATTTACTGCAAGGAATGCCCACCACAAGCAGCAATAATAATAAAATATCAAGCAGCAAATATAAATTAAAGTTGTCTAGATGCAAGTCATTTCGCTTGAAAAGCAAATACATAATCATTATGTGAAACTCTTCATTGTTCCCCAAGGTTTCTTCATATTAGCGTAGCTATGATTCTTAAGTACTGTATGTTTGTTCATTAAGACACAGGTACTTATAGAGCTACCAACAATTGATGATTTCCAACACAGGCTTTCTTGTTTGCTATGGACACTCTGTAGAGCTTAGAAGCAGGCTCCATGTTTAGTTTAAAGGAGTCTGTGTTTCCATGTTGCTTCATTGCAGCTGCATCAAATAGCAACAGCTTCTACAGGCCAATTTCCCTACCTACTTGGCAGTGCAGGGTGAAGCAAATCGTAATCAGTTGCCATCTCAAGCCTCGCTGGTCACTACAATTTTTTGGAGACTGGCTAAATATCTTTTAGGATAAGATTGTCATAAAACTGCTCAAAGCAAAAACGACACTGATCTTTTTATGTAAAACCTGCTCTGGAGCAGTGATTTAGTGGATCTTCTGCTGCTGTTCTTTGAACTCTGTCCACCTCTCTCCACCTGATTTAGGATGGCCCATGTTCTGCAGTTTGACGAGCAAACCAGAAAAGTCAAGGACGCCAACATGCAGGACGAGGACACTTTTGAGATCTATGACCCTCGCAACCCTGTCAATAAAAGGAGGAGAGAGGAGAGCAAGAAGATCATGAAGGAGAAAAAGGCCAAGAGGTGAGGTCACAGGGTTAGAGGGCAGAGTCTGTCCGAGCTTTGTGAGTGAAGAAGTGGTCAAACACCATCCACAGAGAACTCACTCTGCTCCACTTTGAACCCATCAGCTGGCTTTTTGAACAGTCCTCTGGCTCAAACATCTGGATTGAGTGCGCATACCATCCCTTTAATCTGTGATGGAAAGGCTTTTCCACGCAGTACAGCTGTGTCCAGACAGTTAGGTTAATCAGCATAAAAACTGCTCAGACAACTGTAAGTCCTGAATTAATTCTGCCTCATGTTGCTATCTTTCTCTCAGTCTAGTTCTTTTGTTGTTACAATCTAAAACCTATGCTTATGCCATTGTTCTGATAAATAAAAACATTTGTAAATATTTTTTTGGACTCTGGGTATGTTGTAATTGTATTGTCAGTCATCAGAGTTAATCTAAATCATACTAACCATCACACTACCAACACTGTTAATTCCATAGTAACTCAAAGCAATGTTTCCTGATTGAAAAAATAATCTCAGATTTAGAACTGAAGAAAAAAGCTTTAGACCAGATTTCAGCTCCACTAAAAAGTGAAGAAAACATAAATAATGAAAATGTATACAAATATTAAGGGATATAGACACGGCTCCTGATGTAATGCGTTGAGATAAAGAGGCTAGATAACTTAAATGGTGTTATCTGTATCTTTATCTGTTACACTGTCCTGTTTAGTTGCCCGCTGGAACAGGCAGTGCTTGTCAAAAGGACCTATTTAAACCAAAGCCTTTAACAGACTTTGGTTTGGGGAAAATGCCCTGTCACTGCAGTGCCATGTGTGCAACCGGGAGCAGCCTACACATTATTCTTACTACACTTGTGGGAATACACTTAAATTTTCATACAGAACAGGAAGGAGAGTTAATGTTACATTATGAACCAAACTCGGCCCAAGCTGCTGCAAATCTAAAACAGGTGATCTGGTGATTTAACTACTTATGTGGGATTCTGAGTCCAGGTCCGGTTCAAATGTACCACTAAAAAGAAATTCAGATATGAATCTTGTTGAATATTTCCTTTCATGAAGATGCGCAGAGGCTCATTGTTTGGATAAATCCTACTTTACAAGGGTTTTGCTCTCCTTTTAAATCAGTCTTTATGTTTAAAGTAAGCTCTTAAGAAAGTATGGGACAATGTAATGTCTTTTCAGAAAATACAACTCTTGCTGCTGGTCATGTTACTCCCAAAGATAAGGTGTAAAGGTAATAGTGTTACCATCCTACTCTACAGGATGTTGTTCCCATTTTTATATATAAATGGTCTTTTTGACTGTCATTTTAAACCTTGCTTAGGAGTGTAAACAGCAGATATGTTTTGGAGCAGTCCACATGTCTGACCCCTGAATTTCATCTATGTGAGAGGTGAAGTGAGGCTAGGGAAGTTGGCATGTGTGTTCATTGAAGGGATATTGATGAGTTTGCAAGATCAAAGCGAAGATGGTTTGGACAGGCACAGCGGATTTTCATGCTTTAATGATTGGTCATTCACGGTGTCCAAGGATAGAGTCCATTTGTCTCTGCTGCAGGTGGCCTCAATATCTTTTAGCTTTCACTGGTCAATAGACTCTTAACATCACAGCTCCAATACTTAGATTTTGGTTTGATTAGATTTTTTATTATTACACAATGACCTTTCTTCATTTTCAAAATATCCACCTATTCATGCATAAAATTTTGTTTTTGAGCATAGAGTCATTCAAAGTGAAAAAGAGTAAAAAGGTGTGGATACAGACACAATGGCTGATTATATTTCACTTAACACCAACTAAAATCCATTACTCCATGACATTTTTTCCACATACAATTCAGTTTAGTGATTTTAAACATACAGCCAAAATCTTTGAAGCATGCACAGTTTCTTTTTTGAGCTGAGTCTTGTAAACAAAATTCATAAGTCAAAGCTGTTATCTATGAAGATATCACTGATGGATAACCCAGTACAGAAGTGATCCTCTCTCTTTGATTGTATGCAGATGCTGTTTGTAAAGTGAGAGTGCATATACATTACCTTTTCTGAAAGGTCTCAACCAAGCCACTGACCTGATCCTCAGGTGAAGAAAGAAATCTTTGAACTGGTTCAGACAGGATCCCACTTAGAACATTGTTCTCTAGAGAGAGTGCCCAAGGGCCCAAGTCAGTGTCCACTAGTATATACTTTATGATGGATGTAGGTCTCATGTTCAAAGAGAAACACTACATTACAGAATGTTACTTAATCTTCAAATCAGTCACTTTTGCGTTGATACTTTCTAAACGTGTCTTGGCTAATGACATACAAGTAGCTCATCATAACTCTAAAGGAAGTTGACCATTCTTGTAAACAGTTTTTATACTGTACATTGTAACCTTTGCTGCCTCGCAATGAACTCTCTAACCTTTTCTGTTTTGGGGAATGCACGCAGCTGAATGCAGCTTTGCCAAAATGCAAATAGGACTTCAAGGAGCTGTGGACACATGTTAAAGCAAAGGCCATGTATTGTGCTCACTTCATCTACTGAATAGTGTGAAATGGTATCCAAGGTATGTAACACACCGCAGCCCCATGGGAAAGGGGACAATGGGCTTTTGGGACAAAGAAACAAGTGGCCTGGTATTCCCTGTTATGGATTCATTAACATCTGGTTTAGGGTAACAAAGCAACACTATGTAAGATTTATCTAATCTTAAATAATCAAATCATTTTGGTTGTTCTTTGACTCAAAACAGAACATCCACTATTTAAATGGTCTCTTAATTTGGCACAGTGCTAAGCTCAGCAGAACCTGCACTATATCTACTGTATAACTATATAATATTAGGATGTAACAGTTCTCTGTGAGTTTGCAGGAGTGTGGTTGCTCTCTCTAGAGTAGCTGCAACAGTAGGATTCAAATGATGATACAGCATCAAAATGGCTGCCTGAATTGTGCTTTTACTGGATGACACAGCTGACTGCGTTTATCATAAAAGGATTCACCTTTTCCTTGACATAAGTGAAGGACATGCAGGCTATGAAACTGAGATGAAATAGCATTACAGCATTACAATGGAAGTGAACAACGTGCTGGACAAGATCCTGTGCTGTGGCTACGGTGCCATTATCATTTGTCCTCATTAGCTCACTGTCATTTATTAGTTGCGGGCAGTTAGAGGGAAGAGGCCAAATCACTGCGTAATTCATTCGTGATGGATTTCATAATGTTCTTGAGAAAGGATGTCCTTAAGTGCGCTTTCCATAAAGTATTCTTGCCCTACATCTCCATCTACCCAAATGAGTCCATCTGCAGTGTGCTTCAGGCTCATCCGCCTCAGAGCGAACGTCCCTGGCTTTATTTTGTTAGCCTAAGTGATTGGCTATTGATCCTTTATGCATTTAATCCACTTACCTGCTCTCGTCCATGTTGGCAGAGGAGAGAGTGGTGAAGCGGCTTTCCCTAAAGGTGACCTACACCTGGGGAACCTCCACATTCTTGAAAGAGTTAGTTAAGGATGTACAATCACTTTTAGAAAAATGTTCATTTGACATGTCTTTGACTATGCACTTAATTTACTCTGTTGTCATATTTGTCATATTTGGGATATTTAATATAAAGTTTATTCACATAAGATGGGTTAGTCAACATGTCATCCTAACTTCATCTTGCTTGCTTGTTAGTGCCTTGGTGCCTCTTTTCTGCAACACACTAACTTAAAGTCCAATGCAGAGCCTTTAGAGATGAACTGTTCTCTTTTGTGTATATGGTACATATCTTTTACTCACTTTTGTTGAAAAAAAGTCATAAGTATGAATGTGTATAGCTCAGTAAAATCACTTTAGGTTATTAAGCTTATTGTGTAAAGTACACCTTTAAGAGACATGAGACAAGGGCGCCTTCATTGTACATGGAACTATTCCAGGTCATACAAACAGTCTTTAGAGCATGTGAAGGCTCTAGCTGTCAGGATCTCTTCAGTGTTTCTGTGGTTATAGCATACAGTGGTGGGTTCTCAGCTGATAAGGCCAGTGTAGCGGCATAAATAAGCTAAGAGAAAGGTTGCGATCCACAGCTGAAGCATTCCCCCTCACATCTTTCAAGGTGTGAAGGAAAAAAACACATCCTCTGGTCTGTGTGAAGGGGTGGCTGTTGCCCTCTCCTTCGTTGCTTTGATCTCTTTCGTAGCAGTTCAGCGTGGGCCTCAGCTGAAGGGAAGAGCAGCACGGCTTAACAGGACTGAGCCCAAACAGAAGTCAGGAGATAGCAGGTGCTGGGGTCGTAACCTTCCCATCCTGGGCCGGCATTCCTGACTGTCAGACCCCTTGGCTCGGAGCATGCACTCTCTCAGCCACACTTTTTGGAGCCCCTGTTCCGCTGCAGTATATTCAGTCAGCACAGTGGCTCAAGTGCTACAAGCACTCAGCCAAGGCACTGCACTACCACCACTACTTTGATTAAGCACGATAAACTCCACAGGGCTATGTTGTTTGTCACTATACTAATCCCCATAACTCTTAGATTGTGTTAAGTGTACAGAGCCCCCCAAAAAGGACAACACTATATGTCTGTGGGATTATAAGGCAGGAAGATGATTACCTGTCTGCTTATTGAGGAGCATAGTCTACATTTGATTATGTGTTAATCCTTGTAATTGTTAGTGTCTTCTTATCATTCGCCTGTCTTTCACTGCTTCTTTAAAGCTTTTGGGGAATTTAGATGCTGATAAGCAACAACAGTGTTTTCTCTCACTGTCAGTAGTCTCCATTTGAAGTGCTAAATCCTGGCATTAGAAGAAGAAATCTGGTCCCCATCCTCTTTACACCTCTTATCATGGGCAGGGCAAGTCACAGCACTGAGCTCAAAGAGTCATCAGTTGTCAGTGGTGACAAGTCATCAAAACTGAACGTGAAGCCTTTTGCATTATTATTTGTTATTTTCTATAATCCATCTAATCTGAATGGATCACTTAAATGTGGTTCAAATATTTACATGCAAATCTGTCATATAAGTTGTCTCCTTCTGTAATTGGACACCATGAGAAGACTGCAGTGTTACCCGGCCAAGAGGGCTATTTACTGATTATCAATGATATAATCAGCAAACAGTGAAATTTCACACTTCCCTAAAAGTAAAGCAGTTACTGAACAGTTCAGAAAGGTGTTTGATATGCGGCAGCCAACAGGGGGCTTGATGTTGGGTAAGAAGAAAAGCTTTTACAAATCTCTCCCTTTACAAGTTAGGTCACCCTAAATTGAAGAAACATATGAATGGATGTGTTGAGAGCTGGTAAAGAGAATCCTGGTGTTATGCCACTAGCTGTTCTCACTCTGTGGGTGCTTTCCAAGAGTTGAGTGGAAGGACAAGGGTGTATGTCTCTCCAGGGCTGTGAGAACTGAGCATCCACTTTGGCACCAACACTTCTCATGTGTAGTATATGTCACATTATAGAATTCCTACAATAAAAGCTGCACAGGTGCTTGACGTGTTTTGTCATGCACAGGAAGAAATCAATCCATTTACACAGAATCTCTTTAAAGCTGCACCTTTAATTGAATCTACTTAAAAAATGTTGGTGACGGGCTGTATCACTGCATTTTGTCACTATGCTAAATTTCCGTTTACATGCAGTGTAAAAAAATTTACAGGTGGGACAATGCAATAAATTAGAATATAATTTACATTTGAAAAAAATTAGTAACAGTGTACCAACATTAATACTGAATACAAAATATATGCAATTGAATCACATGATGATTTTTCTTTTGCACTTAGGTATAAGCAATGTGACATTCAAACATCCAAGTTCACAGCAATGAGTACCAGTTTGATAGATTTCTGGAGGCTTTTATCCCGCTGGCAGTTTGTATGAATTCAACAACTTTCTTGCAATCCCTCCCTTCGCCTCGTTGATATCTGTCCATTGTCCTGTTGAAGGTGGCTACAAAAAAGTAGCAGCAGCAAACAAGAAGTTAGTCATTAACGGTTCCATTGAGGTCCTTAAAAGCACCTACATTGTCTTTTCAAGGCCAAGGACTACTGTTTCTCCATGACATGCTCTATTAGGTGTTCCCTTTCACAAACCCTTCAACAGCAGGAAGGTCACCTGATGTAGACTGGTCTTTTGTACATTAAACCATAAAGCACAGAGCACAACATGCTGAATATTGTTTTAAACAATTAACAGTTTATGAAAATTTCCCAGTGTGAGGTATAAAAACAAAAGAAAACAAAAAACATGACCAGCATTTAGTAACAGAAATACTGAGAAGATATTATTTTTATTGTTTGAATCCAGCCTCACTTGAATGTTCATTTGAATAGAAGCACCCACTTGTTAGCACCAGATACCTTAACGGTTGTATTTTTACAGAGCAGGAAAAAATAAAAAAAGAATGTTTTCACATAGCCAACAGAGAGATAAACACCGATGAGTATTTGTCTTGTCACTGTGACAGAGTAAAGCTCTGGTGACATCTATGCACCACCTGTGCATACATATATTTAGTGCCTCTCAACTCACCAGCAATGAAACCAGGCTTCATTGAGTCCTTCAGAATGAATCCTTCAAAAATGAGCCCTGTGAATGGGATCTTTAGAAAGGCCAGTTTGGTAAGAGTGTCATGTGAGCCAGCTTCTGTGTTGGACAGAGAAATGTATTTATATTATAGCATCCTTCTCTAATAAGTGTGTTATTTTTTCATCACATAAAATGTAATACTTTTATATAAGGGTATGTATGCTACAGTATATTAGGTTTCATTTCAGGACAGAGGCATTAAATATCCTTAACCTATATTACATTCCCCTTTAGACAGTAGGCGTCTTGGCTCTGTTTGAAATTAAACAATAAATATACAGTACACTGATGGGATTTCTCTGCCATACGGTAAGTATTTGAGCAAACATTGGCATAGTATTTACACAAAAAAGTGCACCAAAGCCAAAAGCCAGCATGCTAATATCACAATCAAACGACAGTAGCCCAGAAGTAGAGTTCACTATGGGCTCCCATCCCCTCATCAACTCGAGCAATGTGTCCAGCACTTTGGTTTTTATAAAGAACAAACATGGAGGAACTCTAACAATGATATTAATAATTATTATTATAATAAAATTTAGAATCTCCTACAAATAATATTCCAAGTTCCACTTCACAGAAGTGAAAATAAACAGATTTGAGTCAGCGTTCTGGCTGAGCAGTGGTTTGGGTTCTATCTTGATGGAGGGCAGGAGGATCAAACAGGGAAACCACAAACTCTTCTTGCCTTGGCTGGTCCAGAGTTTTGAGTATGGTCTGTTTCGTTCTTCTCTCCCTCTCAGTGCTGTATCAACCTCCCTCCATTGTTTCGAGTTTTTCTTTGCCTCACTTCCCGTCTCGTGTCCTGTAGAGGTCAATGGCCCTGACACGTCTTGCAGCACATCTGTCTGAAGTAAGCACGGCTGCAGAACTTGAACTTCAGAACTAGTGGGCAGTAGGCTACCTTGTTTACATCTTTGCATTCTGTGGGGAATGGAGAACAGACTGCATTAAAAATGGATCCAAAAGACACATTTAAAGCTAAGTAACTTTATGCCTATATATTGTGTTTTTATAATTCTAGGAGGCGATCTGCTGTATTAGAGATCTTGGATCTCCCCCTGGCCTCAACAAAATAAAACTTTGCAACTATACTTGGATGCAACAGCTAAGCTAAGACAGATGCTGGCCTTGTTCACTGACTGGGCTTTCTGCCATCCCGACAATACATACTCATACATACACACACAAACTGCTTGCTGGATGGTGGTCAAGCAGTGCTTTAAATGCCTTATCACGATCAGAGTGTCTTCCCTTATTAGGCTTTGGCCCCTGCCTTTGCAGAGCCAAATGAAACGAGACATTGCCTCACTGCTGTCCGTAAAGGAACAATTAGCCTACAGCTAATCCCATTAGCCAGCCTGTAAACGCTGCTCACGTTTTCCATTCAGGCTAATTGAAAGGCCTTTCTCTATGCATCTGAATAGCCATCCATCATGTGTAAGTGTATATGGAGGGCTGAGCTGTTTCACTTGACCAGGAGCCATCCTCACTGGAAAGATTAATGTAGCTGGAATTGTGCAGAGCAGTGTGTCATCTAAGCATGTTTAGGTCATAGCAGCAGAGTGAAGATCAAGACAGGGAAGTCTGTAACCTCATTTAGGGCACTGTGCAAAAAATGTACAAAAACTAAACACATAAACCATCTGTCATTTCACATTTATTCATGTTTCTCTATGATGCCATGAGGGTGCATACTTGTCACTCAGATGAGTAGAGACTTTTTCAAGTGCAACCTGTGCATGTCTGCACTGCATGCATTTGGTTGCCTTACCGTCGCCGTTGGAGATGGGAGTGGCGTCACACTTGCTCTCACACTGCTGCATAGTGGCGGGACGAAGGGACTCTGCACACTCATTTGAAGGCTGCCCAGTGTAAGACAGACACTGTACTGTCCTCATCTGCTGCCCCAGGCCGCATTGTGCGGAACACTGCAACAAATGACAACAAACTTAATTCTTGTGCTCTCAGTAAGACTGCAATCCAACAGGGTAAATAGGGACCAGCCAACTCCTGGCCTTAAGGTAATCACTATAGTCTCCTTCTCCCAGCTCTTTTTTTTATCTTACTGTCTTTAAGTGATTTTCAGATAGTATCAGATAATTTCTATTTACATAAAAATGTCCCATTTGTATTCAAATTTTAAAAACTTAGTTAAATCAATAAATTTGTTTTTTTTTTCAATACTCACAGTTGAAATATATCAGAACAGGATGGACTGTAGGGAGTTCTTTTATTTAAAACATGTAAGCCAGGTGCTTTTGACTGGTGCTGTATACCTATCTACCAATCTAAAACAAAATGTTACATCTGTCACAGAAACTATACTGATCAGAGGTTCACCATATATTTATTAGCAAACTTAACACTACCAGGAAAGTGCAGGGAAATAGACAGCTGTCTGGTAACAATATTAAATGTTTATAGACTACAAAAATTGTGAAATTAGGTCAGTTATATAAAGTGGTCTACACAATTAAATTTTGTAAAAACTAACATAAAAATGTAAGTTTAAGACTATTTTAAGACTTTCTTTTTTCATCTATGTTTCTGTCTAATGCCAGAGTGAGGAACCTCATATAAATGTAATTTGTAGCCCAAATGACAAGTGAAGGTGAACCAAGGACATGCCCGGAGATGCCCCTCTGGCACCAGCATTCAGACAAATGAAAAGATGACTTAATGTTGTGGATTCTGCCATAAAACTCATTAACAACAGCTCTTTTGACACGTTTCATGTATTCAACCCAAAATGAGCACCTGCATTTCTTTAACTGACTTCTAACTATGTGCCAGAAACAATAAAAGTCAGTTTGAAGCGTGACCATTAAACAACCACAGAACGATTCCAGCGGGCACCAACACCATTTAGGCAAAACAACAATTTCAAATGAGGTGGATATCTTATAGTTACTGCATACGGAGAGGATCAAGACACCTGTCAGTCATCAGCATGTGTGTATTTGTGTGTACATGTGTTTAATATCAACAAAGGGCCGCCCTAATGAGAGATCTACACAGCTTTCTGTCACCTTCACTGATCCTCTGTGACTGCCTCAGATCAGCAAGCCTGCATGTCATCCCTTCCCAATTAGAGAGTCATTATCAGGGCCTGCTGCCGGCCATGACAGATGGTGTACATCAGTGGTGACACTTAAGTGGGATTTGAACAAATGACCTATTGGCCTGGGAGCTCTGTAGCTGGCAACATTCTCTCCTTTCTGATGCCTTGAGAGGAGGCACTGTAGCAGCCATAGTGAGACTTGTAATTACAGCTAAAAGAACACATGCTCACAGCTCAAGAGAAAGTGCTGTGTAAGAACAGGCTCCAGCTGTTGCACTAGGAGTATAAACCTAGGCTCAGTTTGGCCTTGAAGCACTCTTTGTCCGACCACACTGAGGTTATCAGGTAGGCCTTCTGTTTATGGCTGCTATTGAATAGCAAAGATATATCACTAAACTTTCTGTGTATAAACACATGTGGCTGTTACAAGCAGAAACTGTCTACAATCTAGATTGCCTAACTCTTGACCTGTGATCTTTGACCTGTACAACAGAGAGGTAAAAGTTCTATTTCAGTTCTATTTTCAGCATCAAAAAGTTGTCCTCAGCTCTAAATACCACAGCACATTGTTTAAAATTCCATAAAATTTCAACAAATCGCACTTTTAATAAATACAACTTTCTGTCATCTGACAAACACAAGTCTGCTGTGTTGTACAGTTCTCCACAGCCAAGGAATGCTACTCCTTAGCCTTCCACTAAGTCACGTTCCTGGAAGTGACAGAGCTGAGATAAACTTCAAACAGTCAGAGGGGATATTACCAACTCTTATCCATGTCTGTTGGAGCCACACTCAACCCCACATGTCACAGAGGAACGCTGATAGTCCTGTATGTAATCCAAGTTTGAATTATACTGACCATTCAATAAAACAAGCCATCTACCCTCTAAGCATTCTAGCCACAAAGACCTACCTGTCCCCATTCACCAGGGATCCAACGAGGAGGAGGACAGCGACCTAAACTGCAGCGAATACGAACTGGAGGTTTGTTGTTGCTCGGGCACTGGCCAGGTGGAAAGGTCTTGGTCAGGTCACTGCTCTTGCATAAAGCAATGCGGTGTTTGTAACCTGGGCCGCATTTAGGTGTGCACTGAAAACAGAGGAAAATGTGTAAGAAAACATCTCATACCATTAGGAGGGTAGCTGCTTTCATTCTAGTACATTCCTACCTCTGACCAGTCCAGAGTGACCCACTTCGGCGGGCAGGACTGGTTGTTGCAGGACTCCCGTTCGATGGGTCGGTGAGTCAAACAGTGCGTGTCCTCCAATGTCTCCTCCTCAGCAGGACCAATCTTCCTGATGCACATGACTGTCCTTGTCCTTATACCTCCATCACACGTCTTCGCACACTCAGACCAGTCACCAATAAACCATCTGAACAAGGATTGTAAATAAGGTTTAAGTTTTATCACTGATAAGCAGTAAAAAAGAGAACTCAAGTTTGTAAAGAAATCTGGCCAACTGGAAATTATGCATAGTAACCAGAGCTACTCCGTTTTAGAGCAGGCCAGTGATAGTACTCCTACAACCTACATAGACATTGAATATCATAAAATTGCCCAGACAACAGCTCTCTAAACACATCCAGCCTCTGAAATATTACATCACCTAAAGGAATGTATACAACACTACCAATAGGTTCAAACATCTGTAATAGCTTTCATCGCCAGAGCCCGTAAAACCCTGGCTATTTAAAACAATCATGTTTAGATGGTTGTCTTTATTTGGCGCTTACTCAACAACAAAAAGTGTGTTTGCTCCACTAGTATTCACCAACATCTACATACACATGCAGAATGCTAGCTAATCAACAAATGGATGGCACAACTCTCCATCAACTGAATAAGTGAGAAAATGTGAGAAAATAAATTCCCACTCAGACAGAACATTTATAATCAGCTGCTTTGGAAAAAATCCAATTGAACAACACAGTTAGAAGCAAACAACTGTGAAAAGGTCTGAAACTGATTAACCTAATGTGTTTAATCTCTCTTTTTCCAGACACGACTCAAGTCTGGCCGTGCCTTCAGTTACAGTGTTGGGTTTATGGACATTTGGCCACAAATTGAAGTTCATATTACACCTGTATACGTGTATATTACCCCTCAAGGATTAGTGAAGTAGCCAAAACAATCAAACACAGGTGGCCATTTTCAGCCTTCTTACTTCTGGCATGAGGCAAATGCTGAAAATAGTTAACATATGAAGCTATAAATCACTGTCATTTGATTTCATTATTTTCTTTCAAATCCATTTTACAAGTAGGGCTCATTGAAGGTGAATTAATAACATGAGTCAGACACTTTTTAATGGAAGCTTTTTCTTTTGAAAGATTTTGCTGAAAGCTGCAGTACTATATTTTACTACTATTAATTATATTACATTGATAGAGGTAATATGTGTAATGCCTGTCACGGCAAAACAACAGAGAATTAGCACCTTATACTTTCCGCTATACGGAGTATTTAGCTCATTATTTTAGGTTTACTGCAGGGGCTAGTACATACTCTGGAGGACAGGGCTCAGTGTTGCAGTCTTGTTGGTTTTCTGGTGGTTTGCTGTCTGGGTCACAGTAGCTGTTCTGGATCACTGAGTTATCGTCCACCCTCTTACACACCACCTCCTGCTTCTGAGAACCTACAGATGGAAATGACTGATCAATAATATGGCACATGGCTCAGATGATTACTCAGAAACGTGTTAGTTGAGAGCAGAGATTAGATTGTTTTCATCTTTGTAGTAAATCTAGACATGGATTTACAACAGACTAAAATTCCTGTTTTGTTTTTTGTTTTTTTGCAGGATAACTTGGCAAATCACTTTAACAGAGCAGGGAGCTCTTTATTTTGGCTTCTAACATGGAGAGTGAGTGCTACCGTATCAGTGTCACACCTCCCACTGTGTGTGTGTGCGGGCATGTGTGTATGCCATACCAGCTCAGAAAGGGTCTGTTTGGGCCCTCATGGGACATATCCTAAAGCAGTCTTGTCTGGCAGCTGTAATAAGATATGAATATGTGTGTGTATGCCTGGAGTAAAGAAAATTAACCCATCTGTGCTCGGAGTGAAATACAGTTTGTAAGAATAGGGCAAAGCATGAGGTAAAAGATTTGACAGTTGTAAGGCTGTCAAAGGGTGTTTTTCAAAGCTTTTATTACAATAGTGATATATTAGACAACATTTCATTATTAGCTGAACTGGCCCTACAGATGAATATCATTTGTGGCATTTGAAGCACAGACTGAGACACACAGCAGACACAAATTAGATCATTTGAATCAACAATGCAAAGGCATGTTTATGACTGAGTGCACTTTTACAAAATATTACAAACTCATCAAGTGCATATTTGACAACTGGGAAGAAACACTATTTGTTATTTCATTAAACCATTGCTTTTGGCTAAAAGCTTTGGTTCTGGTTGTACTTGAGGCTTGGTCAACATTTGACTGGGGTTTCGGTTGCTGTGTATGTGTGCAGTGCTGGTAAACCAGAGACTATGGAGAGCAGCTCATACACAGAAACAGATTTGTACTGCTGGCTTCAACATGGAAAATACACCATAGATTTACAAGCTAAATGTAACCACATGGACAATGGTACAATAGAAGATGAGTTAATAATAATCTATCAAACTGTACTGACTGTACTGACCTTTTTCCAAAAAGGTTAATGCATTAACCATGTCAGCATAAAAGACAATAGCTGTGGTGTTGCTGCCTTACCTCCAGCACAGGTGGCAGAGCATTCAGACCAGGGCAAGTGGTGCCATGAGAAGCCCACCTCATTGTCACCACTTCCTGTACGCTGGATTGGCACATTGAACTTGTAGCTTATTCCCAGGTTTTGTTCTTGAAGAAGAACCTGCAAAAGCACAACAGAGAGTTGCTCATGTCAAAAAGGAGGAAATGGATGGGTAAGCCCTGAATGTACTATACTGAGACCTCATTGACATTCATTAATGTATTATTTGTAAATAGCCTATTACTAGAGTAGGACTAGGGGAGTCTATCTCCTCACTGCAAACAGTGGGTAGTCACTGCTCTATCCTTGTCTCTGTGGTCTAGTTACTTCATGTAGAAACAAGTGAGGATTACAGCAAAATGCTATACAGTTGTCTCACATGTCCATGTAGAAAAGATGCAGGAACATGGGCATGAAACACATTTAAACGTCCAGACAGTGTATATTTAAAACTAAATTCCGAGACTGTAGGCTAAAATAATACAGTCTACATAAAAACAAACAAAGTTTACTAAATGCAGCAGTGTTATGTTTAACATAAGCCAATTCTTTTTCAATAGTCCCACATAAATAGCTGTTGAGCCCGGAGCACTAGCTGAGGGTCACCTGAGGATATTACCCTGATGTTAAGTTCAACTGAACTGAGACAAACCTTAAGCATAAGAGGCACAAAAGGCACTGATGCAACTAACTACAAATAAAAAGCTGTGGAGCTGGAGTCGGACAGTTCAGAAAGGTAAAACTCTGTATCAATTTTAAGGAGATCATGGATGGATGCCAAACCATGTAAATGATTGTTTCTTTTTTGACAAGTATCGTGAGTTTAAATAGTATCCAGTGTTACCATGACAACAAGGTTTTCAGTGGTGGGTCCAAGGGCTTCTAAAGACTCTGGTTCATCAGAAGGTCTCTTGTAGTGGAAGGCTGTCCCAGCAATGTCAAACTTTCTTGGCCAGTCAATGGTCCACGCTCCATTGATGTAATACTCATCACCTTCAGCTTTCAGTGCTAAGGAATCACAGAGACAAGAAATCCTTTGAGAAAGATGTCTTCAACAGCAGACAGCAACAGTAGCTGCTGCGACAAGTGGAGACAATCTTTACACTTTGATGTCATCATCTTTTTCAGCTGCTCTGACAATAGAGCCTCTTTGTGTTGTCTTCCTTTGACACACTGACCAGAAAGCAGTGGAAATAAAGACATTCACGTGTGCAGACACGTAAATAAAGAAAGAAAACACACTTCAGGTGAAAACCTGGACCAACTTCAGGAATACCAGGCTGTCTGGTTGTCAAAACAAACACTGGTCTCCAAGCACAACGGATCTGAAAATATCCACTTTCACTCCACTACAGATGGGCCAAAATGAGGAGAAATGATCCAAGTGCTGCACTGTGTCTCTCAGGCTAATGCTTGCAGATTCTCTATTGCAGCATTTACACAAAAAGCTCAAAACACAGAGCAACAGAGGAACAGAGTAATGTAAACAATTAATAAATGAATCACAGACAAAATTCATTATAAATTTACTAAGAAGCATAATTCTGGTCACACAATAGCCAAAACTGTGTTCTTGAAACTTTGATATATAGACATCCTTCCCCCTAATCCTTGTGTACGAGGCAGCTGTCACCACGGCCCTATAAATCTGACAGAGTTCTTTGGTTCAAAGTGTAACTTAAGCCATCCATCAACACCATGCGCTTTAAATTCAACACACTTTAATGTGTTTTTTCTCTTGTTAATGAAACAACCCATGAATGGCTTCAGTGAATCTGCTTGTGTGATTGTTTTGACTCGGACTCGGACTCTGCCAATGTCATAGTCTTGTCTTGTTTAGTCTGGAACAGAGCACATGGTTTAATCCACTATCCCATGTGTATTTTGTGGTGTTTTATGACTTTGGATTAGGCAGCAGTGTTGTGTTTTTAATTGTCTTTCATAATGACACTAGGAAATTGTAGGATTCTATGTGGTTAACTCCAGAACAAACAGCTAACATAAAGCAGCTTGAAGTGAAAAAATCTCCAGACATAACTATGAAATAAAACAGAAAAATAAGGCCAAACGTTTATTTAAACAGGACAAATATAATCTGTAAAGTCATCGAAGTATTCAACTTAGCCATTGAGTATTTCAACTAACAAAAAGTATTTAAATACTTCAAGCTGAGTGGTGCTAGTTCCTCCTGTTCAACATCTTCCCTTTTTGGAGACACAGTTTTCCAAAAAAGGAGGTCACGTTATACACTGACATGATACTTGAGCTTGCAAAGTGACGTAACACATAAATCTGTGTGGATCGTAGTAATGGCAACTAACCAGGAGGGAGGCTAATTGGCAGGCTGCTGTGAACATCACTACATATTAGCATGGACTATTTCATGATGAGTTGACTTGCATAATCAGTGCATCTTTCAGTGCTAAAGGAAAGACATTTAGAGACAATAAGAAGATATCAAACTGACATTGTGGGTTAATGCAAGAAAGTATATGTAAATATTTGACTATTCAAGAGTAAAGGTAGTTACTTTAAAGGAGGCCATGACTTACCGATATAATTCTTCGAAACTGAGACTTCTTTAATCTCAATATGAACTGAACCTTTAGGGATGTTGACTACTTCCATGTAGCCTATAAGAGAAGGACAAACACCTTCAAGGTGGTATTTCCCACTTCATCTCCCCCCAATGTCTTATTTCTATGTGACTTTTTCCAAAACAGAGAGCAGACACATCCATATTTCATGTCACAATAGTTAAAACCACATATAGAATACATTCCAAATCAACCAAAAAAGGACAAAGCAACCCTGCCAGATGACAAAACAATTCCTCTCTCTTATTCAGTCACACACACATGCACACACAGTATTTTTAGATGGTTTACTAGCCATACCATAGAAGGATAAAAATGTTTTCTGTCTCTTCCTCTCTATACATGACCTCAGGCTTGAGCTAACACCCCAGATTTCTAATTAATCCTGTGTATACAGTGTTTTGATCTATATTCTCACAACCTTATTCTAAATAGTCAAAAACACTTTTTTTCAATGAGCAAATCTTGCTGTGTTGGTTTTTGCTTTGAGAAACTTTGTTTTACTCTGTCTGCATTTGTCTATGGTGACCTAAAGATGTGTCACTTGTAATAACCAAACCACAACAGACTATCCTCTACTCCCTTTCCACTCGATGATCTGCCTAAATATTTCCTTAGAAAGGATTAGGAAAGCAGTTGTACCTCCTCTGGGTAAGGAATCATTAAAGAGTCCCTCAGTGGCCTCGCAGGTGCTGCCGTCCCCTCCGCACACACGGCACCGGTCCTCTTTAGCATCTGAGCCCAGGATGTTGTCACAGCCCACATGCTTCAAAGACACAGAAGATGGATGTTCAGTGGATTTGCCATGTGTTTATACAGACATTCTGTGTGTTGTGCACAATCTACCAGGTTGCACTAATTGCACTTTTAATTGTGATATATTGGTAAATGATTTATTGAGTTACATTATTTTGGAGTGACACATCTCCTGCTCCTATAGTCTTACCCTGGACGTTTACTTCTATACCTCTCTCTCTCTCTGTTTCTCTCCTTCTCATGTGCACACATAGCCGTTTTAAGTGTTTTTGTACATTTTCCAAGCAGACAGCGTTCCAGAGATTTATCACAGTATGGCTGCGAAGCCAGCATTTGCCTCTAAAATAAAAAGACATGCTGGATTTTGTCTGGAAATAAACCTGTAATGCTCCTTTGGTGGGGGTATTCTGTCTCTTAAAACATGTTTTTATACTATCAAAAGTAATGTTGTGGGCATAGAATGTGTGTTTTTTTGCCAAAACAGGAATCAAATTGTATGCTGAGGTGCAAGTCAACGCAAATACGAAATACTAATTTATTTCAGCTTTATCCCTAAAGATCTACAACAATGGTACAACCACAATGTGTCTCTTAACCTTTGACAGTGCAAAATGCAAGAAGCAATGGCAATTATTAAAAAAGCAATCAGTCACAACCAGCAACGCACAGTTATGATTTTTCTCCACTGGAAAATGTGTTGTCTTGTACTATACTGACAGCCATCTCAAAGATAAAAAGTAACACATACTGAAGGAACTTCAGATAGTTGTTAGAATGTTTACATATAGCCCTGGATATGAAATTATAAACTTAAACTATATCTGAAGCACATTTATCTCAAGATTTGATTTTCCCAGCCCTTTTTACACCACATTTTAAATCCTAGTGTGAGTCCTCAAACCCTTTAATAGTATAGACAGCTGTACTTGTTTTTTACCTTACACTCTCCATTAATGCAGATGTCCAGTGAGTCGGCCTGACAGCGAGTGCCATCTATTACCGCAGGGGAGCGCTCAGTGTAGAAGTTATAGCCTTCTGCCAAGCAATTCAGCGCACAGGGTTTGACACCACCTGAATTCAACAGAACACACACAGACAGTGGCCATAGTTACTCAAAGTTTGCCCAACAACTGCTGAAACTAGTGTTGCCTCAATCTATCGCTTGTTAATCATGCACAAGAAAGTCCACAAAGATCAAAAAGCTGCAGCAGCCTGACGTCACTTTAACACTGACACCAGCAGAAACGTGCCGACTGCCAACAACAATCTGGCAGACATCTACACACAGGTTATTTGCTGTTTTTACAAGACAGCTCCCAGCCTCTGAGTGCCGACAGTGACTAAGTGATGAATTTCAATATCTGAAGCAAAATAAAGCTGTGTTTACCTTCAAACTGTTATCACTTTTTCTTTGAGCTATTTATGTTTTTAGTTAAGTGGATGTTTTTGAGATCTGACATCAAGGAGATACAATGAGACAGGGCTTGTTCTCCTCGACTGCTGCCAGTAACTGTAATAGTACAAGAGCACTTGCATCCTTTTGCTGCTTAATCCAAAACAGGCATAAGAATAAGTGTCAGAATTTATATCCGAGAGGTCAAATCTCCTAGGTTCAACAAGCAGCAGAAGATCTTTGTACACACAACTGTAATTCATGAAAGATGAGGAATCACACAAAACCTTCAAGCAATCAATACATTAACTGACAGCTGCCCTTTGTTTGGTAAAGAATAAAATTTATCTTAACTCACCACCAGTGTATGGCTTCCAGTTGTAGTACTTCCCTCGGAAAGGCATGCTGTCAAAATCAGCACACTGCTTCTCACGGAAATCACGAGATCCCGCAGGGCACGCCTGGAAGTAAGTAGAAGTAAGTGAGTATTTCTCTTTTTATGGAGTTCAGAAATCTCCTTTGGACTTTCACAGAACACATGCGTCATAACCCTTCTATTAAAGGCAAGTTAACAAATGTCTTATTTTTTCTGTAATGTGGCCCTTTACATATGTCATTAACAGCTAATAAAAAATAGTATTACACACATTAATATTACAATATTATTACTGCCAAGAAATCTGGAAAGGTTGTCTCAGAGATTATGTTAAGATGCACATTTTATTGTTTTTAGAAACCAAGCAGTCTTCACTTCTTTAATTGGGATCAACATGTTTTTCTTTTGAGGGGAAACAATTGTTTGCTTTAGTATATTTATGGTGGATAATGAATCTTTTTCTGGGTAGGTATTTAGAACATAAACTTGAGCCAGATGAGGTGGAAGCTGAGCTCAGTGCAGGCTGGTGCTGGATCTTTTTTCTGGACAGGCTTATCTGGGTTGGCACCTCTCTCTGCAAATGTTGGCCAACAAGAAAAGAAAAGTGGAAAGACAAGAGTTTATTGGTGTGAAAAGGTCCTAAGAAACCCCAAAACACTCTCCCCAAGGACAAATAAAAGCTCCCGGGTCAAAGCTGTATTTCAGATGCTGAAAGTGTTCCATGTGAAAGTGGGCCACAGGGAACTGAACTGCTTTAATTATGGCTTAAATCTTTTGCCAACATCACACTTTAAATTTTTAGGTATCTGCAGAAATGTCAAAAAGAGGTCAAAGATCACTATTTGCATAAAGGTAACCAGATGGCCAAATCAGACCATTTGTTGGTAAACAGTGCATCCTTTGAGGTATTCAGCTTCAAATTAAGATAATTTAACTGTGCCACACAATGTCACAAATGTAATGATCACAGCTGTCCTTGCATTATTCCTCTGACAGGATATGTATAGTGGGAACAGGAAGGGAGGGAGCTCTGTAATCCAATAATATCTGAGAACTGATCAGCATAAAAATAGTGAGGCTATAAACATTATGCTATTTCTTTGAGAATGGTTTGGTCACTATGATGAAAAACTGGTTGTTGAAGTTTGTTTAAAAAAATGACTCAGTGCTTCCTCTTGTGTTATTTTTAAGCCTAAAGCTTAAAGCCAACCATTGATATTTACTTTTTTGACTTTGTAAATAATCAGCCACCAAGAAAAACTTGGACAGACAATTTAATTTGTTGCTATATTAAATATTTGTATTGCTTTAGACCTGAAATGACTCGATTCATTGTTTTTTTATATTTATTTCAAGCATATGATCATCATTTCCTGAGGAAAAACAAACATACTCTTTAATATTGAATAAAACGTTTATAAAATGACCAAAACTGTTGTGAATCAGTCAATAGCTTTGAAGTCAGAGAATCTCTGAAGACTTTATACTCACATCTGTGTTGCAGGATCTGTAGCGCTTCCTCTCGCCCAGACAGTACTTGCCTCCTCCCGATGGGCTGCCATACACAGAAGAGTTCAGTTAGTGTGGAAACTAAATGCAACATTTATTTTAAATATCAAATAACAGCATTCATCTTGAAAACCTATATGAGGAATAGTTTTACGCTTCATGGTAGGATGTCAAAAAACCTTCAAAACTTTTGTTTGTTGTACTTATCTACCAACTCCCTGCCAATGATTCATTCATGAAACCCAAGCTCTTCTAATGACATGTCATTTAGATCTGGCATGAAGTCTAAAGTGTGTGATCTCAAAATCTCCTGATGTAGAGAAGCCTTATGCTCCTCTATTTCTACTATATCACTAACACGTTGATTTTTTTGTTACTTATTCTTTTCTTTTCTAGCTCACTGTTGACTTGGAAGGATGTTCTTGAGGCCTTAGTGTTTTCTCTGTTTTCTTCTTTGCACTGATGCCTTAGACTCAGCAATCACCTTAAACAGGTGTTCCACATTAGGCCTTATCCTTAGCCCTTTGTCTACTTCTCTCACGTCTTGTAGTAAGTGTGTGTCTATGATATAATATCTAGCTTCTAACATAAAGAAATGCAAAATTTAAGGCTTTCATAAGATTAGCTCCTTGGCCAAAGATGTACTGAGCATTGAGTTGTGCAGTGAAGGGATATGGAGTGGGCTCAAGCTGTCAATACTAACTTTATATTGATCAAATGTGTCTTTCAAAGAGAAGTGACTCATTCATAATTGTAATATGAGATGCCACATGCTCCACTCATAATAAGACAAAAGCCACACATGTACACAGACAGACACCTGTAGGCGGGACCTGGATGTGTGTGTTCCGCTTGCTGTGGCTTACTTTGCCTACTTACGCTGGGCTGTCACAGTGCCTCATGGAGGACGACACACCACCGCCACAGGTCCTGCTGCACTCCCCCCACATGGACCAGGGCCCCCAGCCTCCATCCACACTCTGAGGCCAGGTACCGAAGGCAACACACTCCCCCTGGTAGCACCACTAAAAGACACACACAGATGAGTGAAGGAAACTATGCTACATGCTACAGCCCTGCTTTGTCTCTCACTAAACAAACTCACACAAGCTGCTCACCCTCTGATTTAATCAAAACTTATCATACTTTACAACTTTATTATAATTATTAAACATTTACATCCACGTTTCATTTGTACAATTCAGTTAATTGTCTTAGTTAGTTACAGGGCTCAGCTGGCTTCTGAAAGCTACCTTTTATCTTGTAATGACAACCACTTTTAAATTATTTTGAATGGGCACATAAAGCTGGCCCATAAAATATTTTCAAAAAGAAGCCTGTACTCTTTGACCAATACTATGGTCATGATGTCAAAGGCCTTAAAGACAATGCAGTTGTGTTTGTGCAAAGAGTAAAATGTGAGAATGAATTCTTTTGTCTTTTCACCTGCAAGGATCAATTACAATATTTCTTTCATGTACCTTCAAACCTTGTATCTGAGACTTAATAACAAAGCAGTGTTCTTTGTTCATTGTTTTAACCTGAGCACAACAGATGAGCAGTGTGTAAAGCTGCTGGAGGGCTTTAAGCCTGGCGCTAAGCTGTTCAGAGTTTCAGAGGGGATCAGAGATGGCCCTTTGTCTCTTCAACTGTGTCAGTGGGTTAAGTACCCAAAGGGACAGAGAATGTCAAGGTGAGGGCTATGTTGGGCCACCGTCCTCCTTCTCTCTCTAACACTCCTTGACTAGAGACGCTCAGTCCCTTAGAGGAGATAATGTCTTAGAAGTGGCAACAGGACAGAGAGCATAGTGAGTTAGAAGAAGCATAAAGCAAAGGTGAACAGAACACACAGGAGGAGAGAGGTGAATTACTTCACCCTTTTCTTTCTGTCAGTTTCTCTTTGCATCATCCCCTCTGACCCCCACCTTGTCTGTTGCCCCACTTCAGTTGGAAAGGCCTCTCTTCATTACACGCTGTGTGAGAAATGGCTGACATTCATATTCCTTTGAAGCTGTTCCTGACAGGGCAGACAGTGTATGCCACTGGCTCTCCTAAAGCTGCTCCAAAGCCCCCCAGGCTCAACCTGGGGCCCCCTGTGTTGTCCAGGACCCTGCCCGTTGGCCCCGGTCCTCAAAGGCTTCACTGAGGTAATCGTAATCATGGATGACAGCTCGTGACACTCTTCTATTCTTCCCTTTTAGACCTCGGACCATCCAGAGACAATGGCTGCTGTAATCCATGTTAAAACTGTCTCCCCTAACCTGGCCACCATAAACAGTGGGCTGATGACCTAAAGCCTGGAGCACTTGTTTGTGTGTGAGTGTATGTGTCTGAGAGTCAAATCGACTCTAGCCGATACATTGAGGTAACACTAGCTGATGCATATGAACATCAGCACTACTGTGCTATATTGTAAACATAAATATAGTGTGATAGTGTTAATGGTTAGTGCCTTTCGGGGAGAGAGTTTGAGTCAAACTTACCCCTTTCTCAATGCTGCCAGTCTGACACAGAGTTCCCTCTGCAGCAGGAATACTGTTAGTGACACAGCGGTTGCTTTTGCTAAGGCACCAGAGCTCTCTACACACTTCCTAGGAAAGAAGGCAAAAGCAAGTTGGTCAGAATAAATCATTTCAGTCTACAGAGGAATGGAGGAGCTAAAAAGAGTGCAAATGATTTATCAGCTTGTGGTGGTTTTCCTCTAAGTGTTTTTCTTTTCTGCTGTGACATCTGTGAGAAAGGAAAAACACAAACAGCATGGAAATCATCATGTATAACTCATAATACACGCATAATTCCAAATCAAATCTAAGGATGAGAGGACCGCATGAAGACTGCTATGAAGCATGGAGCTTCAAGAGTCCATGTGCTTTGGATCATGGTGTATCTTAAGCAATCTGCCGAGGGTCACTGGGTGCTCTTAATGTTCATGTTTGAGAAATGAAGAGTCAGCTGGATCAACACCATGACTAATATTTGCTCACTTTCACCTCAGGACCACACGAGACTGTGACATCAGTTCAAGAAATCCCATTTCTTCTTCTTAGGGGAAATCAAGAGTGAGCAATAGGCCTCCCAAGTCTGAGATAAAGATGACTTGTAGGCCCAACAAATATCTTAGGTATTACTGAGTGGCCTGCATAAACATCTCCCCTCTACTCCTTAGTCTGGGACATAAGGAGAATACGTTTAGATTACCACATGATGGGAGTGTGTAAGACAGAGTGGGAAGACAGCACTAAGTTGCCCCCAAATAAATAAGCCAATAAAGTGAGCACATGTTACAAGAACAGCTCTTAGATTTCCCTTTAAACTGAACTGGGTCATCCAGCATCTCAACTTCAAAGGCTTTTACAGGACAATTGTGTACGGCAGAAGAGCAAGCCAATGAAAAAGAGTTATGATGCTGCACATAGATTCTGACCCTCAAGGTCAGTAAATATGCCATGGACATGGAGCTCCTTGAGTCTATCCAGATTAAATAAAGCAGCAAACTGCCACTATGCCTATGTAGCAACTCCCCTCTGCCAGCTGCTTTCAATAAGCCACCCCGCTGCTCCATTCACTATCTTTGCCCTGTTAAAAGGTCAGCGGCCCAGGCCTTAACCAACATGGATGTGGACCTGATGGATTTATGGCAAAAGAGAACAAGCTGGCAATAAAAAGGGCAGAGGCTATGTAAGGGCCTCACTAATATAACCATCAAAGGATGTTTGTTTTTCATACCTTCAGCTTCAAGTATTCTGCCAGTTTGGATACATTTTCTCTGTTAGGATTGAAAGTTTTGAATAGTGGACTGTAGTACACATACAAGACAACTCAGTTTCTCTGCCATGTTTTTAACCTTTGAGTCAGCCCTATGCTTGAATGTTAAAACGTGAGCACTAGAAAATTCTAAAGAAAAAAAAACAAACAATTAAATGGATGAACACTATAGTAAAACTACAATGACACTATTCAGTCATAAAATAAAAAAAGAATAGTGACAACTGTAGAGTAATAAATGGAGATAAAGTAATAAAAAATGTAAAACAATCCATTTATCCAAGTTAGTTTAGCTTTCTCAACTTTTTATCATAAAGGTCATGTCTTTCATATACAGCTATAAGACAACTATCTAATCTAATTGTCAGTCAGATCAAAAACACCATCTATGGCTGGCTCAGAAATTAGTGTCTTTCATTCTGACCTGAAACCACAATTATGAGCTTAAGACCCCAAATAACTAAGCTTAATTGAGAGCCTGTTATAATCTGCCGTCAGAGTTTTCTTTCAAAGAAATGAAGTAACTCTATGACCTCAGATGACTTTTTTTTTCCATCATGAGCCCTAATATGTACAAAACAATATCACATTATTGTCTCTTTAATCTTCGAGGGTTCTTTCAACCACATGGTTTTCATTGTCTGTGTCATGTACTGAGCTTTACTCCTTACACAGCCAGGAGGCAAATCATTATCATCACAGAATCAAACTCTGCACATGAAGGAAGTGTTGACTCAAATCCTTCATCTCTTTATCTGAGATGCTTACAGATAAGATAGAGAGTAAGGCAGTGTGTGGAAAGACACCTCTAGACCAGCTCTAACTGTTACGAAATTAAAACAATTATCCTCATTGTGTGTTGCCCCTATAGAAAAATAAAAACATTATTATTATATAACATATAATATAAATTATATATTATAGGTAGCCTTGTATTTGCAACATAGAGCTTGCAAATTAAATAAATGAGTTAAAGGCTGAGTGAGTGACTGGGCACAAGAGCATCAAAGATGCTGGTTTCTTACCCCATACTTGCATTGGCGTGAAGAAGCTCCATACTGGAAGCGACACTGCTCATCAGCATCATACACCTGCCCCGGGGCCACTGTTGGGTACAGGAAGTCTCGTTTCAGAGGTTCATTGTCCAGACACGTCCCCCGACCTGAGCTGTCAAAAATACAAACCCACAATAGGATTGTTTCCTACACAAAGGAACCTTTCTTTACCCGGCCCATGGCAGAATATAAAATGACAGACAGGACAATTAAAGTCATCTTTTTTTCTCCTTCTTTGAACCCTGCTGTTGCTTGGCTTATTGATGTTTTGTCATCAACTTACTGCTGTAGAAAGCTTGTTAGATCTCAAGACATCTTACAAATATTACAAATCAACGCTTTCTCATCAGCAGAGGTCGGCATTTTACCAAAGGAAAAAGGAGGTGGGCTGTCTGCCCATTTGTCTGAAGGGCTATTCAGAGCTGGCATTCACATGCAGCTTATGTTCAGATGTTAAGTGGCCAGCCTAAATGCTAGATGTGCACTTCGATGTGTCCTGTGTGTGTCCTTTCGATCTGATCACTCTATTCAAAAATAATGCTTTCAAGTGCAAGGTCTGAACCTCTTAAAAATGAAGCCCTTCTCATTACATGCCAATGTAGTCTACATTTCTATATGTCACAGCTTTTGATGAATTTACACAGGAGCCAGCAAAACAAGGCAAGGCAAAGACAAAAATCTGGAGTGAGCAACGGTCATATGTCCAGGCTTTGGATTTTGTTTAGTCTGTTTTGTCAGATAGAAAAATGTGGCCTACCAAAGAATGCACTGAGAAAAAAACCGACAGTTTTATAATATAAGAACTATTCCATAAACCTAAAAAATAATACAGTTATAAACCAAAAAAGCAGTGCTGCTGATGTGGCTTTTTAATTTCAGTTGAAATTTACTTTGTGTGTAATGGTTGTTTTTCCTTCACTTTCTTTGAAAATGGACTCAAATCATCCCTGCCAGCAAAGAAACAGAGAGGCATTTAATAGTGGTTACATCTTCTCGTCTCCTCTCTGAGGCAGCACATTCTTTTAAGGGAGAATATGACTGTAACTATTTACTATAGCACCATGTTATTTCAAGCTGTGGCAGCTGCTACATGCAGAAAGGCCTCCCAGCCCTGGAAAGGAAAAGTGGGCTGGGTGACGGCAATAATGTAGTTCAGTGCTTTATGAGACTGCAGCTAAAATCATGCAAGTGTTAGGTGATGAAGGACACCCTTTAGAGTACCAAAACTGGACTAAAGAAAGTTTACATGCCACAAAACCAATAAGCTTAGCAAGATATATTTGGGGAAAATGAAAGAGCCAGACGTTCTACCACTAGCTACAAGCGACATCAGGTCGTTTGTAACATGATGCTTCAAGGCTGTTCATCAGAACCCAAATGAAAGATCACAAGCTTTCTTTCTTTTACCCTTAATATCCTTTCTTTTATCCTTTCCAACTAAGTTGTATTAACTGAATGGAATAATCCCATTTCTTGGCGCTTGCTCCATGAAGACCTTCTCATCCGAGACAAACCCTCATCTGAGGCTCCCAGAATCACTGTGCACCCAGAGCAAGCCTCATTATTTATTGGTTTGGAGAGAGACAAAATATTCATTAGTTTACACACAGAGGCTTATTATTTTATATTGTCATAAAGGACTCCTATCTGGCAGATTCAGCCAAATTCACATTAAACCATGATGAAGGAATAGTCAGACCAGAGTAAGTCAGACTTACCAAACACTAATCCTAAGACAAACGTTTAGGGTTCAATAAACTGCTATTCTTTTAACTTTTTTGACTTGAACTGTGAGTGTCATTAAACATTAATAAAAAACCCAAACAAAGAACCACATATTGCTCTAGCAAGACAGTGAATCTAGGCCAACACCAAGTTGTTTATTTGGCAAAGAGAGGCATGTGTGATATCCAAAACTCGGGAGGATAATTAGAGTTTACAGTCAGGATCCTTTTGAAGAAATACAAAGGCTAAAAGTGTTAAAACCAAAAGGAAAAAAACCCTGCAGAGATAGAGTTATAAAAAGGAGATTTAACCTAAGCTGAGCATTAGTTTATCCAACAAGTATGTGGAATAAGTGTCTCTTTTTGTGACTGGGTCCCCATCAAATACTTGAGCCAGAAGTGGACAGGAAACCAACAGAGCAGCAGAGAAGCAGCTCTTTGTTTCCCAGTTGGAAGCTGGCTTATAATACTGTCATCTCTGTCACAAGTGCTGTTCGCGAACCTTGGTCTAACAGCTTTCAGCCGGAAACATCATCTGACAACCACAATCGCTTTTATCCTCTTTCTTGGAGGGTCTCACTAGGAAAACGTGAATGCATGAAAACAGACACAGACTGACACCACAGATTACGTCCTATTGCAGCTTCACATTGAGATTACTATATGTTTGGGAAGCATATTACAATAATGATACAAGTGACCTTGTGTTTAAAACAAGAGGAACATTACCAAGGATCAGATCTAAATAAAAAATAATGACTAAATAAGAAGCTAAAAATCTATCCCACACTTCTCTAGAATTGCTGAGCAATATAAGAAAGCAATGTGAGTTTTTGCTTTTCTTAATTTCAACAAATGTTTGGCAGCATATTATATAACTGGTCTATCGCCACACAGACCACGATCCCAATTGATATTTCAAGAAAAAACAGTTGGGAAACATTGCTGACCACTTTCTAAACAATGAAACCATTTAAACCCTGACAGGAAATCTTTCATACAGTGGTTCAGATTCAAGGATATTGTCCTGAATGGAATGGACTTCCCTTAATCTAAACTTTTGTTCCCAGAGGACAAAATGGTAAACACCAAGTTCCATTTTCTCAAAGCTGACCCAATGCAAGTTACCACCAAATACAAAGCATACTAAGCATAGCCATCTCTGTGTCAAACTCATTGCATTTTAGGCTATCATTTAAAAAAATAAGATTTAAGGTTTTAAGTGTAAAAAAAAACATTTATTAGTGACACATTACTCTTTGATAGGTCATAAAAGTCTTCCTTATATCTAAACTGAAACTACGGACAATACTGTGCCCATGTGTAGACACCACAGTTGTAGATTTTATTTCATTGGGCCTGTCATCAACACAGGCATCTGTTTCTTGCCAGACAGAGTACTCCAGATGTTTTCTCTGCAGCTGCCCTTTTCTAACTTAGAAACCTGTGAAGTTTTTTTTTTTTACCATTGCAGGCTGGCAGCGTTTCTCCTGTTCAGTTCAACCAGCGGTGACTCAGTCTGCCAAATGTCACTGTTTTACTCTTTAGTATATCTGAGCTCTCTGTCTTCAACTTTGTCTTGATTGACCTATCCATAAAACAGAAGAGCACTGGCCAAAGTCATAGCAGCTGGCCTAAACATCACTACAGGCCACATTTTCTTACATTGGCTGCTTTGTGGCGCAGAGGTGCAGTGGTGGTGGAAGGCACCCAGTTATCATGTACAGCCACAAGTAGGTCTGGCAGGAGCCTTGGCGATCAAGTTGATGTGAATAAGAGGTACAAGACTTGCATAAGGCGGTATTGTAGGTTGCCACAAAACCTAGCAAATGGCAGTGACTTGAGATGTGCATTTTTTTCATATGTATAAACAGGCAAATCCCCACCCAAAACCCTACTAAAATAACCATCTTCCACTTACTCGAGAAAGCTGGTAATATAGTCCTTGCTGCAGGCTGACCAGGAAAATGGGTTGGTGTTGGCGGTTATATGAGCAGCCATCAGTTTTGCTGTCTCGTGGCCTTTGGTACCGCAGGAGTTCCCAATACCATCATGGTTCATTCCAAAACTGAAAAATACAAAAGTTTAATTAATGAATCTTGTCTGGTCACCATGAGAACAGAGCCACTTAACCAGGTCAAAGACGTGATTGTGTACTTGTGTCTGAATGAAGGATCCCACAGTGGCCACGGTTATCATGAGCTCTGTAGCTCTAAACCAGCTGTGAGGACAAGATCTAAGGGTTAAGGGTCAAACTCTGTCTGGAGCTCAAGAAAGTCCTAATCACCACTGTGATGCCGGCATGTCAATCAGCTTATGCAGGTCTGAGCAGGCCACAAAGGAGACTCACTATCAAGAACAGACTGAATAACCTTTTATCTACCTTTGCTGAACTGGAGGACAGACTCATAAAAAGGAAACTACTAAGAGGCCAAAAAAAATGAATGATTTTAACAATAGATGACCTCAAAAATGTTATCTGTCTGGATATCCTTTATCATTTAAGAAACTCTCATGTTACCACAGGATATCAAAGCTCACTTTTCCCTACAATGAAAAAAGCACAGATCAAGTCTAATGTATATACCAAACCCAACCACATCGCGCAGCCTGAACCTGTTTTTCTAAGGCTGGCGTTTATGACATTTTACTCTACTCTGGAAATAAATCAACCCGCTTGAAACCCCCACTCCAGTGTTTTTTTTATACATCCTCTAGAAGCAGAGACTATTTTTACAACTGCCCCACAAGAGAAGCAGACATGAGACATAATAAAGGAAATCGCCATCTTGCTGAACTCTCCAGAGAGGGATACATAGACTAATACATCATCATTATTTTGCTTTATATTCAGGAAGAAAGAGCCTTAGGTATGTGGACACTAACATTTGGATGAGGAAAAATGTAGAGATAAAGTTCAAGTAGTCTGCTGGAGGAGAAAAAGCTACCTGCAGGTCTGATTGCTAACGTTTAAGTAGCAAAAAATGACAGATAGACATGAAAGTGGGCTAATGATTGGTGATAAGATTTAAAAAATGGAAAATGTCATTGGCATTAAGTCGAGGTGTTTTAAATCACAAACCAAACTCACTTATGGCCAATCTCGTGTGCAATGGTGAAAGCAGAACCAAGGCCGATGTCTTCATTGATGCTGCAGCTTCGCTCCGGCTCACACATTCCAGCCACCGAGGCCAGGCCTGGATGCACACACGCCAGACAAACATACAGAGTCAAAACCAACTTAGCAGTCACGTACATCAAATCATGATTCCTCCTATTTGATTTTCTGTTTAGAGCCATCCTAAAAGGCAGCTCTTGGATTCACCGAGATGAGTTTTTAGCAGATTTTAGCATCAGTGGTAACACTGACTACCTAAAAACATGGGTAACAACTGAAATTATGCAGTCTGTTTGTGCGACAAGGGATCACCTCAAGCATAAGCCAAGAAAACAACAATGAACATCTTGGACCAACAAAACTGCCACACAATGTTGAAGTTTTTCTTTCTTACAAATGTAAGTCAAAGAAAAGGGGGAGACAGTAGAGGGCATCTAAAGTTAAAACCTCTTAGCACTCCAGGCGTCATAGTTCCTTTTTTCCACAACATCACAGGTCAGATAAGGAAACAGGGACCATCTCTTCAAAGATTGCATCTACAGGAGATGTAATCAGGAGCGTGGATCAAATTACTTCAAAAAGCAAGTGTGTGTTTTAGGTGAGAACCATTTGAACAGGTAAGTGTTTGGAGAAGGTGCAAGATGAAGTGTGATGTTTTGAGTGCGTCCATGCAGGTGCATAAATCGCAGCTATTCTCATTTTCTTTGTTTACTACTAAAGTGGCATGGCTTCTATATTCTCTGTATGCTTTACTATGAGGGTAAACAAGAATAGACTCGCAAATCAGGAGGCCACTGAAACCATTACTGGGGGGGAGAAAGAGGGGGCCCAAAGTGAAGAAAGAAGGAGGAAAGGGAGGGAAAGGAAGGAGGGTGGCTACTCTACGATTAGTTTAAATGTGTGTAGGAAAGAGTAAGGTAAAAGCACACACATCGCAGTGGAAGTTCTTTTCTCAACGCTGGGGTAGACTGTGTATTATCTCCAGCCCCATGATTACTCAGCGACCCTAAAGGCCAGGGATCTGACCCGGGAGCATGATCCCTGAGGGGCGGAGGGAGAGTGAGACAACGAGGAAACAGAGCAGATGCCAGGGCAATTAAAGGGACGGGGGAATGTGACGAATGCGGTCAATCTGTCAAACCACCCCTGAAGTTACAATATTACCTCTAAGATATACTGTGGTGCCTGCAGGGCCTTTGCAGCAGATAAGATGGGGAAAGAAGGATCGGTTAGGAAGATTTAGGGTGGGGCCAAGGGGTAATGTCTGACGAGGGGGTCTTTGTGGCTTCGTGTTCTCCTGTTTCCACCCCCAATACCACCACGACCAGCATACCATCACCAACTTTATCTCCCTTCTGCATTCTCCTACAGTCCCTATAATTGTTCTGTCCCCTTCCATTTTCTTTTCAACTCCCCCTATCCCTGTCCATCTCCTCCTCACTTACTACTCTCCTCTTTAAACTCCCTTTCTCCTCCCCCCTGTCTCGCTCCTTGGCTTTCCATCACATACCTTTTTCCTTTCTTGGTGGAAGTGTAAACACCTTAGACAAACTGAGGTTACAGGCCAACAGCAGAGGCACAAGAAAAAAAGCTTTATAAACCAGAGGCAATGAAGAAGGGGTGACTAGAGCTGTCCAGGTTCAGGGCTTCCAAGAAACATAGAGCAACCACCAGTGGAGTTATAATAACACAAGTGAAAACATCCGTCTCATTAAATGACAGAGGGGTTGTCTGGCTGTTGCGCTCTCAATAGAGACGACTAAATAAGGTTTGTCTGAGGACACAATGAAGGGCAAAAGTGAATGTAAAAACGCCTCAAGAGGAAAACAGAAAGTTAACTCTCAATTTTGAGAATTATATAATGAACATCAATTTAAAACGTCAAGAAAATTACATGTTCACATACAGTCCTCTTACCTAAGGTACCGCAGGGTTTGTTCTTGTAGGTGCAGATGTCATACCTACAAAAAGATACACACACCTAAATTAAGTCAACATATTTTGTACATGTTTTCTATTTTACTGTATTTTGTTCCACTGGCTTTTTGCCATTTCATTCCTTCCACATTCAATCACAGTGTCTGGCAAGATATAACCTTTAGTAATACTATAGCACATAATGAAGTGATTGGTTTGAGTGAAGTAAAACACCTGGTTCACTCTGCCATCTGTAGTGGGTGACTTTTGTGAAATCTCATCCCACCAACACACCATTCTGTGATATTAATGAGAACTAAGCTAAATGCTGTGGTTATGCTCCCTCTATCAATGCCCCCTGTAACTCTTTAAGGTAATCCAATTGAGTAGAAGCAGCTTCACTGCTTTTAAGAACACATCGTACATTTCAAATGAATGACACAATCACTCCTGAAGCTTTTAATCTATTAAAACCAAGGGCAGAGCAAATTTAATTTCATTCTCCTGGCCTTACCTCTGTCACCCTACAAACTCCCCATCCACTTCTCCTGTGTTCTCTCCTTTCCCAGTGGAGCTGCAGCTCTAAATGTATGTGGTGACCCTATTCACAAAGTCTATGGTTTTAATTCATTTCCTTAATATCCTAGTGTCTCTTTTAGGCGACATTGCAGAACAAAACAGAAAGACTTAGAAGCAGAAGAATAATAGAAGTCACCTTTAAGGTGAAGAATGAAAGGATGATGACCCTATGACTGAGTCCTGTTGTGCACTGCCGCTTGTGAGCCTTTGTTAAAGCAAGTATGCAACGTGGAATTTATTTTCCTGGTGTGTCACATAAATGTGTACTTGCTAATTTACTTGGCCTACTGGATAACCAATATAAAGGTATTAATTTTAGTTGTACACCCAGTTGCTGTATGAGTATTCTTTTTTTTAGCCTGGGTGCAACATTTTTATCAAAGAAAGAATTTACATTGTTTGATGTGACATCTTAAAAATACAGGTCATAAAAGACAAAAACTAAACCCACATTAGACCACAATCAGTGTAATCTATTGCAGCAGAGATGGTAAACTGCTCTAAAAATCCCAACTATTGGCTGTTTTGTGTGAAAAAATAGTAATCAGGTGCTACAAACACACAACCAATATCTACCTGTTACTCTGTTTGTAGCATCTGACAAAAATCCAGATCAAGTGCCACCAGTGCAACCACTTTCTGTTTATTCTGTTTTAGTCAAGGCCACTGCATACACAGCACAGATATATGTCCTTTGAGAAACGTTCAACCAACACAAAACCCAACAAGCATCAGACAACACTGGTAATAGGAAGGTTGTTTAGAGTCAAAGTTTCAATTTAGCTCATGTGAAAATGTCCTGCCTCACAAAGTCAAACCAGAGGCAAAATAGTGTGCTTAGGTTATGTGGCAACAGTATTAACAATAATGATGTCTGTTGCATGAGAAGGCTTTCCTGTTTGGTGGAAATATCTTTGACATATATTTCAGTGTGACAAGGACAGTATGTCAGCCCATTTTATTTGCTGAACTGTAGTCCCATAGGGTTTTTAACATTTTTCAACACTGACAACAATCTCCAAACAAAGGCACATACATTTGAACCACCTCATTGGCTACATCTATAATATATGTTTTGTCTCTGG
This sequence comes from Rhyacichthys aspro, assembly GCA_036850595.1. NCBI lineage: Eukaryota > Metazoa > Chordata > Actinopteri > Gobiiformes > Rhyacichthyidae > Rhyacichthys > Rhyacichthys aspro. Next base: position 16,653,023 of record CM072159.1, read on the forward strand.
TATATTTCAAAACATGTACACAGATGGCATTTAAATGTGGGCAATCATAGAGCAAACAAATAATATTCTGAGATATTAGAATATAGACTCTCACAGAAGGCTCAATGAGCCCATAATCTACCAATGTCTGAACTTGCCTTGTGATGAGTACAGCATTGTCGTGGTGAGCCATGCCATTTTCTGGTATACTGTTACCATCGCTATGATGAGAGAGGATAGACTTCTGCCACTTACAGAAACTATCCAAAGACTTGTCAGCATGATGGTTGATTTCCAGATTAGGCTGCAAAAAACAAATTGCACCAAGGAAAGATGACTTCGTCAGTCTACTGCAACAAATACAATAAATATTGTAAGTTATGTCAAAGAAATTGAAGATTTTTTTTTGTTAAATGAGCACTGCAACACATAAAAAATGCAAATAATAACAATTATATACAAATAACATTTGCCAACTTTTCTGGTCATTTGCTATTTTAGCATTAAACACCATGTAAAATAGAGCAGAGTGGCTACCACTTCCGCATCTGTTTACCCAGTGTGTTTTCAGTGTGATATAATCTTGGGTTTTGGACACTGGGTAAAAAAACATATGGCTATTCTGAGTATAGACATAGACAATACATTTATATCTGGTATCTCTTCAGATTTAAATAAAATACCAACTATTGTTGTCATACTATGTATAAATTATATACAGACAACGGGGTGACAATACTGTATATAGGAGCTACTGAAAGCATCTTTACAAACATATAGTAGTAACTTGTTTTTCATACCTGATCTTCAGTAAGAACAATCAAGCGGGTCACAATAATGTTCACAACATTTCCTAGACTGGCATCACGGTAAAGTTTGGCAACCTGACCTCCAGAAAAGAAGAAAAGGCACAAAGTCAGACAATTTGTGTCCTTATGTCACAAACATAACTGTAGCAAGACAAAAATGTAGGATCAAACTTACAATATTCATCACTGACAAGATGTAGTGCTCAATGTCTTTGCGTCCATGATAACCAACCATCATTTTATCAGCAACAACTAGAGTCTCCACAAAGCGTTCAGTGCTGACAGACCGCCTCTGTCTGTGGGTGCTATTAGATAGCTCACTGTCATTTTGTGGAACAGGTGACAAATGAACACTGGAGGTTGTGCTGAACTGGCAAGGTGCACTAAGATCTGTGAATAACAAGGGCATTAAAGTTAATCCTACAAAATTATAAAATGACAGTGTGCTTCTAAATGATGACACACAGTGCTGAAGTGATTGTATAGCTGACTATATGAAATGCACATAGAAAATCTGCCCCTTTGAACCTTGCAGCTAAGGCCTTTGCTTTATGACCCAGATGCTCTGGGAAAAGCTATAAGATGGTACATGTTAGGGCATGCAGGCTTCCTGGTGAAGACAGCCTTTGCTGTGTCTTACAAGACCTTGGCCCAAATACCTAAATATCCACCTGGTTCTTTTTTTCCTATTTGTCATATTTCTTCAGTCACAGCTCGTTTTTGAAATCTGAATGTAATGATTGTTGGTCTTGTTATTAGGCTCATGCATGTATGAATTTTAGAGTGACTGAAAACCTAAAGAGGACTTTGTCAGATTTCACTTGCAGCTTGAAATGTGTCCAGATCAGAACTAACCATAGCACACACGAGGCCTGGTCAAATCTACCAAAATCTGACCCAAAACCAAACCAGTGCTTCCTCTAACCAGCTATTTATAATCATCCTTTAACGTCATTTCCACCCACACAAAGTCCAACCCAGATGGAGGTTCACCAACCTGAAATGCCACAGCTGAACTCCTGGCTGCGCTCTTGTGGTGAAGGAATGGCAGACATTTTATAAATAACATGCTGCTGTGCTGCTTCCAGGTTCCATTCACTGGAGTTTGTGAAGGATATGTTCTTTAATGGCTCTATCAAATATTGCTCTTCCTCTGTTGTTATAACACCGTGCTTTTTGGGGATACAAATTAATAAAAGACAGAAAAGAACAAGAGAGCAGTGGAGATTAATTAATTTAAATAAACGTTTCCATGCCAAAGTTGGGCTGCCTTTACTTCAGTGTTGTTATATACGTTTTACAATACTGCTAACCTTGTGGATGCATATGGCTTCATATCTGGAATGCCTCTCAATCCTGTATTGACTGAGTACCAACTTTCTGGTGGGATCACACTTGAGCTCATAAATTACATTTGTCACTGGTCTACAGTTAAACAATAAAACTCTGCAATCTATTACACCCAGTTAATTGGACTTAACTGATGTAAATTACTCTATGCCCTTAAAACTTTACAGAAAAGAATGTTGGCTTTGTAAAATCTACTATGAGAATATGAATGCGTATATCACAAGAGCACACAAAACAAGATTTAATTGAAGTTTAAATGGTGTATGAGCCAAGCTTTTTAAACCTCCCAGGCTGCTGATTACATTGGACACAGTTTTGTCCATTTTTGGTGCTGCTAGTATAAAGAGAAAACACTTATTCAATTTATGATGACTTTGAGTAGGTCCTGCCAACATGTTTGGCTACAACATGGTTATTACATGTTTCATCCACATAATCAAATCTGTCAGTTAAAAAAAGGCAAAAAAGGGAAAACAGGGGAAACCACAATCAATATCTTTTCCCTTTCTTCACTGACAGAGAACGCCTGGTTGACCAAGCAGTCTGTGAATGAAAGCCTGAGCACTAAGAGTTTAGACATGATAATTAGTTCACTTGAAGAACTTTTTATACTTTTAAAGAACAAGTGAAGCAACCATCACAGAAAATACAACTGATTATGTGAGGATACTGTACTGTATGGCACATCCAAATATTATAAAAAACACTGCTTCATAAGCTATGCTATTATTGTTTTATTTAATTATTTAGCAGCACCTCCAAGATGTAGACTGATTCTAAATGGGTAAAGGGCAAGATTCAGAGTACAAAGCATTTAATCCTTTGCCACTGTGTCTAAAGGTTTGGCTTATATAAAAGCAGGACAGAATGGGCACGTCTTAGTTAGTATAGTTATCAGAAACTAGTCAGAGTTTGTTTGAGGTAAGCAGATGCTTTTTAACTCTTTGTATCTAACAGACAGCATGAAGTCATCAGTAAAAATCATAACAAATAACTTTTACTTACCAGGCCCTTGCAATTGCTGAGTGCCACTCTAGATGTGCTATGCTGATTTTGCAAGAATCCAACATAGTGACAGTTATCTACCATGTCATGGCGCCACTCCAGCCCTTCTTTGCCCCAATACTCCACTGTAAAATGTTTAGACACCAAGTGGGGGTTAAGTGTCAAGTTTAAGTGAAAGTGCTTTCCATAAGCGGACAGTCTATAAAACAGCTGGGACTCTTGGGGGTCTAACGGAGGTAGTGGTCCCATTAATGGATCTGCCAATCCCCGTCTCCGTCGGCCTGGTCGTTGATGTTTCACAGTGTAGCTCAAGAACTTTCCGTTTTCATCCACTCGTACTGGGACTGTCAACTGATAGTGCTGCAGGTAGGACAGGAACTCCTCTTTTACAGAGAATAGAAAGAAAGATGGAAGTTAAAAAACTAACAGACAAAGAGTCAAAGATAAGCATTAACATTCTTTTGAACACACTTCAGGGAACTTCTGAAGGTCCCAAGTCCCTTCTAATAAACATTTATCAATTACCTTGAGAGTTGTGTGACAGCCTGTTGATGGTTTGAAATTCAGAAGCAGCCATCACCACCAGGCTCAGTGTCCAAGTCAGTGTCTTCCACAAAATTTCCATAATTCAGGGAAGGTTGTGACATGGGGTGGGAGAGAAGGTGCTACAGACAGGCTAAAGGCAGATAATCAGTGCGTTGACACACCATCACAAGTCCATGGTCTGTCTCTATAAACTCTGTGATCTGTTCTTGGGCCACTTACTAGCTCATCCAGGTCTCAGATTTCTCCTGAAAGCAAATGCTTCCAAGTCTTGTTGGCTTCTGAAGTCATGTCAGTGGCTCATTGGTAACACTCTAATCCATCAGAGACGATCACATTCATTGGGAGGTCCAGGTAGAAAGCTCTATATCGGGAGCTTGTCTTGACGGATCCATCTGAATCTCTGTGAATAAATCAGAGGGTTTTATGGGGTGCATTTATGGTTAACCTGGGTTCGAGTCCAGCTCGGGTCTATTGCTCTGTGACATGGCCCCCTTTATCTTTACGGTTTTATCAATAAAGGCGAAAATACAATATTTAAAAATGTCGTTTAAGATATTGTATTTGTATTACTGTTGTAGTAGGCTACATTGTGGAACATTTCGAACAATAATACCGAGATGTATCAACCTTTAGCGACACTATCTGACAGTGGTCTGCAATGATTTAGCTCCTTCCTGACGCGCTCCAGGCAGCATGCGCAGACAAGTCAGTTGTAAACAAACGTCACTGATCAATGTTTAAAGAATAAAAACCCAATCTACTGACTCCGAAGATGACAGCAGTGGGAATGCACATTTTGTAACTTTGTATATTTCTGCTCAGACTCGCCGAGTCCAGACGTGCTTCCCACTTGGCCACCATGACCCAGACAGTTGGCAGGCGGCCCGTACGAACACCGGCACAAACTCAAATAGAGTTGCAACCACAAGTAACTGCCTGACATCACACAAGAGAGTTTGATTTTGTTGCAATGGAGTATGGAGCGTGCTCTGTCTGGAAGTTGTGCCAAAGAAAAAGAGACAGACGGGTTGTATCTGCAGATAGCTTTAACTTTAAAATGCGGCACTTGGTGATAGGCTACAGCAAGTAAATGTCATTTTTTGACACAATCTCTTCCTTAACCATTTCAGTGTAATGTATCAATGCGCATTGCTTAAATGTGAGCCTGAAAACATGCATAAAAACATCGCGTTTACCTAAGATGGCTCATTCGTATCTGTCCTTTAAACCAGTCCAATCTTAAAGAGACTGAGTTGCAGAGATAGTTACCAGGCTCATCTTCATCGCCCTCTCCAGCCCAACTGTGCAGGGAGACCACAGGACAAAGGGTTTGTTTCAGCTCCTCTGAAGTTCCGCACACAAACCTCTGCTCCTCTTCTCTGTTCATCTCCTTTTGGCTTCAGCCATCCTCTGAAGCTTCAGTGTGGTTCCCTTCAGATCTGCAGCCTCAGACACTATCTGAACTCAAAAAGTTACTCAGCGTTTCAAAGTCTTGGATGTGGTCCAAGAGAAGGCTCTATTTTCAGCCTATTTGTCGTCTTTATAATCTTGACTTGGTATGGCTCAGGGGACTTAAAAAGTTAGTTCAGGTCGCAGAGAGTATTCTGCGAACCGATTTGACAAAGTGCATGCAAACACAAGCGCAAAGTTTAGTGTTGAAGCCGCTCCGCTCACTTCAGCGCAGAGACCGGGTTGTGTCCCACTCACGGACACCTTCAAATTAGCAGCTTTTTCAGGGGGAGGTGACGTCAGTGCAGATGTGCCTCTTCATCAACTGTGCGCATGTCTATCAATGCTGCTCACCCATTAGTTCTACTGCCCAGAGTGCCACATTTTACATTCAACTGTTCATACCACAGCTGGTAAAATTAGCAAGCCTACAGACAGAGGGTAGCTCATTACCAACTAGAAAAAGAAGAAGAAGAAGAAAAAATCAGCGTAGCTACAAAGTGGGACTTACCGTTTGGCTCTCAATATTTGGTGCTATAGGCATATTCAAAGACTTTACTCTTAACGCAGTTTTTAACAGGTTACTTCGGTAGACGGTGTTCTGCTCTCTATTGTGCTCTCAGCTTAAAACCATTTTAACCAAGTCTATCATTAGTCTGTAACAAACTGAAAATGATGCCTACTCCCCAGCTTTAGTTAGAGCTGCTGATTATATGGGAGCTGTGTCATTACAGAAAGGACTTCATTATAACCTCGTACAAATGTTGGGCATTTTATGGGAGGGAGCGACCTCCTGTGGACTGAATTATTATAGCCAGGGCCGCCGACACTTCATGGGGCCCCGGACAAACCCTATGGCCAGAGGGCCCTATATAATTTTGTTCACATTGCTAAAGCATAGCGAGGCTTAGTTTCGGGCCTCTCAGACCCTGAGCCCCGGGACAACTGTACTGGTTGCAGGAGAAGAGTCTTCAAATGCATTATTCCCTCCTCTTTATGGCATGCCTACACAGCATGTACAACATCAAATACTTACATCTATGCAATTCTCAGAAGAAATAAAAGAAGAGGACACCTTTTTCATAGTAACACAACTATATTAACTGTAAGCATTTTATTCTTGTTAGCTGTTCAGCTGGCATTTCTTGATCAAAGGTCATGCTTTGTTTACAATAGAAATAAATAAAAACAGAATGGCTTGATGATCACACCAGAAAGTCTCCTGGATTACGTGGTTGAGAAGCTGAAATAAAAAAAAAAAAATCTCTTACAAAATTGATGTCTATTTGTTTTGTTTTTAAATTATTTACTGAATATAACAGTAATGGAACTACATACATTTCTTTTTCATCTAAGACCTGAGATGTAAGGAGATGTTTCCATCGAAATTTTGATCTCTTCTATCAAATGGATTAGACAGGCTTAGAAAGCCTTCTACTCATATACAATATAATATATACAGATAAGACTTTATTGATCCCACAATGGGGAAATTCACTTGTGACGGCAGTTCAATACGAATTATATTAAACAGAAACATTGCAATGTTCCAATTTGTCTCAGCTTGTAATTTAATGCTCTTATTACATTTTATGTGTGCCTGCAATGTACATGAAGCAATACATTGAAAACTTCTTGACAAATTATGTACCTTTTGTTCAAATCAGATGAAGCGTACAATTAACAAAGACTAAATACATATAAATATGGACCTCATGTTCATGTTTGAATTGTGTATACCGCAATGCTAGAGTGATATAGTCTGATACAGAAGTGGAGGGAAACACTGTAAAAATAATCGTGAGCATTAAACTTTTTTCATGTTTTTTTCCATCAATGTTATCTAACCAGGAGACAAACTTTTGTATTTTGAAATATATATTTACTGGGCCATCTGGGCTTCCATGGCCTGTGCCGCCCACTCTGGTGCAGCCTGTCGGATCTTTTCAAGGAGGTTGTTGACTTGGAAACACAGAGACTGTATCTGTTTGTCCCAGGTAGGAAGGGGCTCACGAGCTGCCAAAGACACAATGTGACATATTAAAATCAATTCACAGTAAAAAATTAACCCTCTCTCCATAAGACCATTACAATTCACAAATATGTTAAAAGCACTTACTCTCAAAGTGTACAATGCCATCTATCTGGTCAATGAAGCCATTCATGCGTCCTTCAGTAATCATTTGGGAGGCAATTTTCTCAGCCTTAGGAGAAAAAGAGGAGCCACAACAGATGCATTGAGGTGGTTTTGAAGATAATTTATAAAAAATGGCTTAATTTGACTTATGTCTCACTTTTGCTGGGGGTATTTCCAACAATGCACCTAATTCTTCAAAAGTGATGTTATTGTACAGTTTGCTTGCTGACAACAAGTTGTGTTCAATCACAGCTCTGTCAAGTATGCTGGAACCTAAATGGCAGAAAAGACACATGAACAACAAAACTACAACTTCCAGTATAGCATCAAAATATATACATAAACAAACGATAAAAAATCTGAGGGCAGTTACAAGTTTTACATGCTGATAGCATCATCTACAGGACCTTAAGTTATCTTCCAAAAACTGTACGTTATATTAGATTAAAAAAAAAACTGACTCAGCTGCACTGATAAATGCTGTGCCACTACATGCCATTATACCACCACACTAGCAAGCCATGTTAATTGTGATTCATTATGCATGATTACAGTTTGGTATATACTCATATGTAGGCAAAGGTATCAAATTTAAACAAAGTACACAGTAAGATGGAATGTTCTTCTACTCACCATCTGCTGTGGTGGCTTTCTGGTGAGGCATGAGCATGGCAGCAAACTCCTGTAGCTGGTTTCCTCTAATAATACGATCCAAATACATCTTCTCCAGGATACCATAGGCAGCCAGCTGCTGACAGCGTTCATCTTTAAAAAGTGTAGCCAACATGCGAGAGCGCTGCTGGCCTTGAACACACAATATACAAATTTATCCATTATAAATAATGAATAATGAAATTTATAATTATAAATTGTCTTGTTCCTCTTGTTTAGCAGATTGTTTCTTGACTCATCTGCCAATAAAAGCAAACTGTCAAACTTCTATTCAGGTTTTAGTAAACTGTTGTGTAAACAGCCCTGAATCAAAATAAACTTTGTACATTTAAACAAAAATAGCACAAATTATTGTATGTGGTCAACCTATATATTACATCAGTGCCTACAGGATTTCTTGTATGGTATAATCAGGGTCACTGACATAATTTGACACAAAATTTGAGACATGTCTATTTTATCAGCATTATTTTCACAAGCTGTATTTAACTATAGTCTAGTCTGTTATCCTATTTTACTGCTTTTATTGTAGCAGGGATCTGCATGTATTTATGTGGCTTGTTACAGCGCTTTGGTCAACCACAGTTATTATAATGCGCTAGAAAAATAAACATAAAAGGACAAGAATTTAAAACATGTTAACATTCATCTTAATCAAGTTGCTATCATATAGCATAACATTTTAAGTCTGACATACCTGCAGAGGCCAGTATAGTACAATTAAGAGCATGTTTCAGTGCTTCCAGTCTTTCACTTTCATGGACAATTGACTTGTAAGACAGCTCATTGTATCTTTGTGCAGCTTCAATGAACTTCCTCCTGAAGTCTAGGACTCTGGCATAACAAACCTACAACAACATAAAAACAATTAATGGTTTCTTTTTTCATAGTAGAATGGGCAGTATGTAAGTATGTTATTACCTTGTAGTGGATCTGCAACTGTTCATTTGAAGACTCATTTTGAAGCAGTGAGGCTCTGTTTATGTAGGCCTCAGCCTGTACTGGATCATCATCTTCTAGGTAAAGCCGGGCAATTTTCAAGTATGTATCCAACTTATAGTCAACATTGTATTGCCTTCAGGAACAACAAATCACACGCTAAGAACAAGCTGAAAAGTTTGTAATAATAATTGTTTAAAAGTGCACATTAGAACTAATAAACAAAGAGAATCTAACTTTTGTCCCGTTTCCAGTGGAATTCCAACTAACACCTGGGCAGCATTTCTCCAGTCTCCTTCCTTTTCATAAATTGTTGCTAAGTGCTGTCTGATTGAGGCAACCTAAAGAAGGGAAAAAAAACATTTGAAACAAATTCAGTTTATCCAAAAAGCTATTCGAGGCTTCTTCAGGTCCAATGCATTTCAATTTAAAAATGTTGCCCATTGTAAAATACATTAAATTTTTTTTAATTATCTCAGGTTTATTCTGTCTATACTAAAACGCAATGCTTACGTTTTGATTCAAAACAACATCGCAGGCATTTATGTTTAATTTTTCAGTATTGTGAACACTACACAAAAATACAGCAAAAGTTCCATGTGGGTCTATGAGGGAGAATATGAGGGGGTTTACTTGTTCCTCGAAAGAGATCACCCTTGGCTGAATTCTTTCCAATGTGAAGTGATACACTGCTTTAGCTGTTGCGTCAGGCAGGTTAGGCAGATGTGTGCAGAAGTCAGACAATAACTGCCTTGAGATCACAAGACTGACATTTTCATTGACCACTGTAAAAAATAGACAAAAATAGTCTCAAAAGCCTGAAATCTATCCAAAACAGTTCAATTAGTGGAACCATTGGCACAAACAAATCAAGCATGTCATACTTGCTTCAACAAAGGCCTTCAGGGATTCCAGTTGATCTGCACCTGTGAACTGAATAGCTTTTTCCAAAATCTGTCGATATCTAAAACAAGGGCAAAATGAGAACATGATATTAATCAGAGGTTTGTTGAGTCCGAATAAAATAACCCATCATCTACCAGTTGTAACACAAGGCTGCCGAGCCCACAAAAAGGTGAATTCAAAGCAAGTACTATTACTTTATTAAAGACCTAAAGAGTGTAGCAGCACAAAAGTTCATAGGTCGCTCAACAAATACATCCCATTATGGTAATGAAGTTCAGAAGCCTTCAAATCCCATGTGCTGCTCAGCGTGAAATAAATCTATGAATCAAACAATGTATTCAAAACACAGGCGTAAAATTTCGGTTCAACGAACTTAAGTTGATAGTTGTATTATAAAGATAAATCCTATTTACACTATTCTCCAGCCAAGCCATTGTAGCAAAAGCTAATGTATCTACAAAGCTAATGTTAGCTTAGCTTAGTCTTCTCCAAAATATCTCATTCACGGTGCTCATATTCTCCGTATGACAAAGCAAATATGAGTTGTTATATTTGCTATACTGATTACTAACTTGGCAGCTAAATCTTTGTGAGATCCACTTGAATTCATAAGATGTGCGAGCTCCTGTCTCACTTCGGTCGCCATTGTTACTTCGCTAAGTGTCAACTCCGGTTCTCTGCACCAGAGGGACAATTACTTCCGTTTTAGAAATCATGACGCTAGTGATCCTCCAATGGTGTAACTTGGGATGGATGTTTGTCATTATAAACTTAATTCTATTTTTGTATTACATTTAGTTAATAAAGTCAAGTAACACGAATAAGACGAATTACACACATTGATGTATTAAGACCTAAGGGGCATTCCATTAAGTGTGAGAGAGAGAGAGAGAGAGAGAGAGAGAGAGAGAGAGAGAGAGAGAGAGAGAGAGAGAGAGAAAATAAAAATAACAAGGCGCTCTTGCTATTTGCAAACAAAGGTGAATAAGTAGCCTGCTCAAGTTGTTTTGTCATTTTTAGGTAAGAGTTATCCAGGGGACAATGTGTGCTACATCGTCCACACACGCAAGACTCTCATTACAATTTTTGTTTTCATCAAGACCATTAGGCCTATTTGTTCTGTGATGAAATTTTGCTTTATTATCATCACACAAAAGAAAATTTAAAACATGTAGGCCATTAGGTCCCTTTCGCAACTTTCGTTGTGTTTCAATTCCTCTAAATAGATCATAGATGTATTATAGACTCATTTGACCAGCTTTTTAAGCACATCTGGATGATTGATCTGGTTGAACTAATTCTACTTTCAATAAAAATTGGTGGGCAGTGAGTTCCTGTGGCTTTAAGGCGTTTCCACGTAGTGACGTAGGACGTGGAGGGCGTGGCTGGCTTGTGAAATGTCAGGGAGGAATGGCGCTCGGCGCGGTATTTTGAACAATCGCTTTTTCCTTTTTCCGTTTTATCTGCAACCATTGCTCAACGTTAAACCACGGGTAAGCAAGATATCATAGAGGACCGAATAAGAGCTTCTTGCTCTACATCTGAGAGAAAGTTGTACCCTTAACAAGGTCTTTGGTTTTAGGACATATTGCAGGGCTAGCTAGCTGAGGTTAGCAAGCTCAGCAAGTTTGCTAGTACAGTTGTCCTGCCGCTGGGCTGACTTGATGAGGCTGATAGTAATAATAAATAAAGATGTTGAATGGGTAGACACTAAAGCGCCACAGATGGGCCACAAGGGAAATAGTACCGATCATACACTGTCTAAGTGACTATGTTAAACTAGGAGTCACTTGCATTCATCTTGTTTTATTTTTTGTGAAATTACACTCTTGGACCTCTCAAGTTAGCTAACATACCTCAATCAAAAGATACGCTAGTTTTTGCTGCAGTTTCTTTAATTGTATGCCCTGTTATATACAGCAGGTTTACTGCTGGACTCTGGCGTTTTGCACTTTTTAGGGGTAATGTGATTGACCCGGTCAGGGTAGATTTCGATCTTGAGTTGTGTTATTCTGATTTTTCTACCTTCTGTTTACTTTATCACGTTACTTGGTATAACTTCAAAGAGTTAAACTAAGATATTTTAATTTCGTCTTTTGCATACTGCAACAATGAATAATAATATTGTAAATTGTCTGGTACTATGTGATCCCCAGCTGACTGAATATTTGAAAGCTACCGTTGTTTACGTCGCATGCTCAGCAAAACAATTTAGTAGTTGTCGTTAACCTTGGCAAAGAGCTGCTTGTTTGTTATGTTGAGCTATAAATATATGATGTGTTTTGTGGACTCTTGCTGTTTATCTTGACCTATGTGGGTAAATATGACTAAATACATTTACTAATGCGACATAGCTATTTGTTAGCCAGGAGCTAGCTGAGCTGATGACGATATAAAAATGGCGGATCTTTCGAAATCCAACCCCGGCCTGAAATAGTAACGAAGCCAACAAGCTGCTTGACGCTTTCTTACTCTGCTTGGCTAAGACCATTACTGTTTATTCTTCCTAGCATTTTTCTCCCGCTTTGCACTTTTTTTAATTTAACCACAGGACGTGGAAGTATTCAGGGCACAGAGCTGAGTGGTATGTAGTGGGTAGGGTTCATATGTGTTTCGCTGGATTATTGTTAAGCAGTCCAGCAGGACACAGATACGCTGATGATCACTCCGACCTAGCCCAACACGCATCAGCTGTCAGCCTGTTTCAAAAAATGTACCCTTCATCTCTGACAATGTGTCATGTTTCTGCTATCCTATTGGGACCCGAAAAAGTAATGACACCGTGCATTTCTTATAAATAGCTAACACGCTAGCTATAACTGCTTTACTACGTCTGTTTGCAGTTTTGCAGAAACATTAAATAATTGATCAAGTATAACGAATTTAAATTACACAATTGAAAAACAAAACATGTACAAGTTTGTGACTGTTTAATCATGTATGTAATTTATATCCTAAACCAGTAAAAATAAACATCTAGACATATAAAGGCTTAAAGCTTTATATGCATATATATATATATAGCTACATATTTACAGTATTTTTCATTAAATTTACATTACTTGCTTTAATGTTAGTGTGACATGATCTGCATATTTCTCATATAGTGCTGACAGACTACCTAGACTGGCAGTCATGGATGTGGTGTCCCCAGAGCTGAACAGCCTCCTTCCAGATGAAATTATGGATACCGAGGCAATGGAGGACATGCCTCACTCTCAATCCGATGGCACCACTGTGCAGTCAAAGGCGTCCGACGACACATCAGTTCCAATGGAAACCGATACACCTTCAGAAAGTTTAAGCCTCCGTTCAGATACCACTTCAGCAGAACAAGCAGTGGTTACACCCACCTCTAAAGACTCCATGCTAAGCAGCAACTCTGGGAATCAGGTTCCTATTTTAATTTCCAGTACATCATCAACCCTTCTTACCCTCAAACCATCTTTGGCCACCTCAACAGCCACCACCAAAACTACAGATAGTGTAACTGGAACTACTGTCACGACAAGTGGCTTGCAAAAGCTCACAGCCCCCTTCACCATCTCTGCTGCAAACCATCAGATTATTCTCAACAAGGTGGCCTCATCACAAGCAACGGAAGCAGCAAAGTCAGCTATTACTACACATCAAGTCATTAAACAGGAAGGACAAAAACTGTTGGTTACAGCTATCGGAAAGTCTGGGCAGCCTATAGTTTTGCAGTTACCACACACTGGAAACAAGCCGGCTGTTGCCCAGGGGTCTGGAGAGCCAAAGACCCCAACCCCACAGTTTAAAGTTGTGACCATAGGGGGGAGATCTGAGCTCAAGCCAGTGGTGGGAGGTACAACCAATCCGTTGACTACATTACAAACCCAGCAGCTAAAGACTGTACAGGTAACACTAGTTATCCTCATTATTATACTATAACACTTGTGATTATTATGTTGAGGTTTAGACATAAAACAGTTGCTTTTTATTCTAGCAACCCAGACACGTTAAATTTAAATTTACGTCTACATTTATTAGGCAAATACCCTGTTAATGTTTACACAAATTGAAAAATAAAACATGGTCCATATTGTCCAGAGATATCACTGTTGACTTTATATAAAGTTGAAAAATGTTAATGTATTTATCTTTTTTCCACAGATTGCTAAAAAGACACCATCGTCATCTGCACCAATTAAGTTTATCATTACCAAAACTGTTAACAGCAAAGGTGTCAGTCCACAGTCTCCAGTTATTGCAGGCTAGTTTTAATTTTTTTCTCTGTTATTTTTTTTAATTATTTGGTTTTGTTTTGTTATTTATTTTGTGGCTCATATCTCCCATTTTCCCTCATAGGACGGGCCCTAACACAGACTTCCCCAGTCATGCCCGTCAGGACCATTACGTTGACTGAGCCTCATAGCACTAGTATACAGAGCATCCCGGGCAAAAAGATAGCAATTTCCCCCCTGAAGACACCCAGTAAGGTAAAGTCTCTTTATATTCTTGTCTACAAAATGCAGTATTCTGTTGTATTGTACTTTTTATGAAAAAAACATTGCTGCGTAGGACACTAACAGATGAGTAGCTTATTGGTTTTATTGTGCCTGATGTAGAACAAAGTGACTCATTTCATATGAATGTGATTATATGAATGTATTTTTTTATATTTTTCTACATTTTAACAGTAATAGTATTGTATAGGAATCATTCCCTTTTTTATTTCCTGTTATAAACTTATGATTTCATCCCAAATTGATTGCACTCTTTCCCTGTGTTGACAGGTTACTGTGGTGTCTGTGGCATCTCCAACCCCCAGCGCCCCCCAGAAGTCAGTAACCCTGCCTGTAAATGTAGCACTTGGCCAGCAGATACTTGCTGTCCAGCAGTCTACATCAGCTTCACCAGTCAAAGTGGCCACTAGCCAAGCAACAGCACAGGTAATATCAGAGATGCAGCTTATGGATGGGCAGCAATCTGTCAGACCTATGTAAAAAGATGGGTTGTCTTCTCATAATGTTTATGAATTGACCTAAACCTAATTTACTCTGTTCTACGCTCCATGTTAGTGAATTAATTGTTCAATCATTCTTTTTTTTTTCACTGTCTACATTATTATAATCAGACACCAGTGTTTGTTTATATAGAATGTGTGGATGTGTTTTATATAAACAACATTAATATTTTACTGAGCAAAATTTTACCCATTATTAGTAATGTTCTTTAATCGGGTATGTCAATTATTTGGACATAATATTTAAACACATCTGTGTCTGAGTCTAGAGATAGGTCATTCAGGCACATGGTATTGTATTACATTTTCATAAATCTAAAATTAGGACCATGCTTTAACGAATGAGAGACTATTGACCCGAGTTTGTCCTGATTAAAATATAAAAAAAGTCAAGTCCTTTAATCTTTTGTATGGTTGGAGTTCTTAATTGTCCATGAAATATTCACCTTCTTGAATTTGTATTCTTAGTCTCTGTCTTCTGTTTCAGAATATTAAACCTGTGCAGTCTGTGGCAGTGGGGGGTGTAAGCGGCTCTCAGTTCAAGACCATCATTCCACTGGCCGCACAACCTAATGTGCAGCAGATTCAGGTACCAGGTAGCAGGTTCCACTATGTCCGTCTTGTCACAGCAACGACAGCGAGCAACACAGCACAACCCAGTGGTCCCAGCACAAACTCTGTACAGACAGGTGACCTAAAAGCAACTGATATTTAATATTATGTTTAAAAGATGGATTTGGTAACTTGTGTACTAATTCTGTACCCCTAATATACTTTAGCCAAACCTATGGTGGTAAGTACTGGAGCAGTAAGGATGTCTGTCCCAATCATCCCAGCTCAGACCGTGAAACAGGTAGTTGTCAGCTTATTAGTTCTTCATTCTTTTCGCTTCTATTTAAGCTAAAGTCATTCATTCTTTGTAGGTGGCACCCAAGCCTTTAACAACATCCGCCCAGGTGGTGACCACCACTCAGACCCAACAGCGCCTGATCATGCCCGCAACCCCACTACCACAGATCCAGCCCAACTTCACCAACCTGCCTCCAGGCACTGTCCTGGCACCAGCTCCTGGGGCTGGGAATGTCGGCTATGCAGTTGTGCCAGCTCAATATGTCACACAGGTTGGATGAGCCGCCTTCATACTAATAATATATACTGTTTGAAAATGTACATTAAGTGTTTTTTTTTGTTTTGTTTTTTTCACTAATCTTTTAGCTGCAGCAGTCTCCCTTTGTGACCCTTGCCAGCAGCTCCGGTTTCTCAGCATCTGCTAACATCCAGACTCAGGCCAGACTTCCACTCAATGGGTAAAAAAAAACATAAAATAAAGGTTATAGTGTCTGACAAACCTATGAAATCCCAAATGTTTTGAAGGTTTTACTAATATCCTGCCTAGTAGCTATAGCACTTCATCTGTGCTAAAAGTGTTATTGTACGTGTGTTCACTGGAGCAGGTGCTTGGTTTGCATTGGCAACAGTATGTCAGACCTGTTCCTGGCATGGACAGAATTTGTAGATGAAGGGGCAAGAGGCTGTCTGATTAGGGGATCACAGGATCTCTGCCTTTGGCCGATGACGATGTCCTGTTGGCTTCATTAAGCCAGGACCTTCAGCATGTACTAGGACAGTCGAGGGTGAAGCTGTTTAGAGGCCATGGTTCTCTGTTAGGGTGTGGGTCACCCCCTCCCAGGTAGAGGCCCTGGAAACTCCTCCTTGACAAGTGAGGGAGAATGAAAGGCAGATCAGCGCAGTGTCTGCAGTAGTTAGTGTACCTGTCTGTTATCGTGAAGAGGGCGCTGAACTAAAAAGGAAAGCTTAACTTACTAGGCACTAGGCTTACTTATGGTCATGAGCTGTGTGTGATTACTGACAGGCCAAATTATTGGATATAAGTGAAATGTGTTTGCTCAGCCCAGCAGGGCACTTCCTTAGAGATAGGGTAGGGACCTTGGTCACTTGTGAGGAACTTGCAGGGGAGGCACTGCTCCCTAACATCAAGACAGTCAGCTGAGGCTGCTGTTCCAGATGCCTCCTGGGCCTATCTGGACTATCTCTCTTGGCTGGCCCGGGAATGCCTTGTATTCTCCCTGAAGAAATGAAGAATATGTCAGGAGAGAGGGAAGGCTAGGCTCTTTTGCCGAGACTGCTGCCACCATGACCTGGCCCAGATTAGCAAAAGAAAATGGAATCTATGGATATGTTTGAGCTATCATTAAAAGTAATACATTTTTTCCCATTAATACAGCTTGTCAACTACAGAAACCACATCAAGACCAAGAAAACCCTGCAACTGCACAAAGTCACAGTGTCTCAAACTGTAAGTATGATCATTGCACTGTTATATCAACCCAATATGTTTTTAAATGCAACCAAGTGCTTAAACCCACAAAATACTATTAATAAAAGTGAATACAGTAACAGAAATGGGAGTTGTACTCATGTATGTTTGGTATTACCTGGATTTACAGGTTTTTGATCTTTAAAACATCTATTTTGGTCTCTTAGATATTGTGACTGTTTTGCAAATGGAGAGTTCTGCAATAACTGTAACTGCAATAACTGCTTCAATAACCTTGAGCATGAAACGGAGCGCCTCAAGGCAATAAAGGTAAGTTACTTCTTTGAGAGTTGTGATTAGGATTAGTCACACCATCAATATTGACCCTCCTGTTGTCTTTGGGTCAGTTTGAGCCGACTTCAAAAGTTAATTTGTCATAACTTTGGTTTTCTTCCATTTACTTGCCTGAAAATGACATGGATGGTACCCTACTATGCTCTTCACACGCCCTGCTCTACCTACTGAGCCACTGTGCCCCAACATGTTCATAACATGTTGTAAACATGTACAGTTCATACCTTTGATAAGCCTTTTGCCAATTGGAGACAATTTCTCATCTACCCACATGGGGCACGTACACACATACACACAAACAAACACACACACACACACACACACTTCAAAACACTGGACACTCTGTCAAAGGAAGAGAACATCACTGAAAATAAGGAGGATTTTGTTCCAACATCAGCTAATGTGCCTCTGATCATAAACATAGTGAAAATATTTCAGAATTTCAGCCATTTTTATTATTAAAAAATGAGGTATACTTTTATGTAAATGAGGTCTATGTAACCATACATCACAAAAATAAGTGTAAAATATATATTAATGTGTTGGAAACAAGTTCACTAAAAAGATTAAACAAAAAAAATGGTGATCATTTTATTCCTCATTCTTTGTAAGTCAGTTGGACAAAAGGTGTACAGTAAATGGGAAGCCAATACGAGGGTTAAAAGATTAAAGGTTGATTAATTCCAAGAATTTGTCTACAGACATGTTTGGACCGAAATCCAGAGGCCTTCAAACCCAAGATTGGAAAAGGTAAAGAAGGGGAATCAGACCGTCGGCACAGCAAAGGTTGCAACTGCAAACGATCAGGCTGTCTCAAGAATTACTGCGAGTGCTACGAGGTCAGATGTCATGTTCTTAGTAGATACAATTTTTTTTTCCTCCTTTCATGCTGTATTAAAACACTAATGACTTCTTCCCTCTCTCTTTTGTATAGGCAAAAATCATGTGCTCATCCATTTGTAAGTGCATTGGCTGTAAGAACTTTGAGGAAAGTCCAGAGAGGAAGACACTGATGCACTTAGCTGACGCAGCAGAAGTTCGAGTGCAGCAACAGACTGCTGCCAAGACCAAGCTGTCATCACAGATATCCGACCTGCTCATGAGAACAACTCCAGTTATTCCCAGTGGAGGTGGAAGGTACAATATTGTTGTTGTTTTAAAAGAGATAATAACCACATCTATATTCACAAACAAATGTAAAATACTGGTCTGTTGCAAAAAACAATAGTGCTGGAGCTTTATTTGCTTCTATCATGGAATAATTATTAATTAATTTCTGTTCCTGTAGGTTACCCTACACATTTGTAACAAAGGAGGTACTTGAAGCAACCTGTGAGTGCTTGCTGGAGCGGGCCAAACGGTCAGAACAGACTCATCAGCCTCAGGCTGAAGCTGAGAGGATGATCCTAGAGGAGTTTGGACACTGTCTCATGAGGATTATAAGTTCGGCAGGGAAAGCCAAAGTTGACTGTGCCTCCATCAACTGCTAGGCCAGAGTACTGACTTTCTGACTGTGACTGGCCTGAGCGTGGGAAGGTCAAGAGGAATGGACTTGTCTGTGCTTTGTCTTGGACCCCTGGGGTCTAACCGCTGCAAGGAACCATTTGCATAAACAAAACTAAAGTCAGGTGGAATAACAAACACATGACAGTTGTTCTGTTTATCAACTTTGTAAGCAACTAAGTGAAGGACTAATGGACAGAGCAAGTGGCTTTTACAATTAGTTATTCATCTGGATGTAATGGACAAAAAAGGGGAGTTTTTAAATTTTCATTTCATATTTCATCCCGAGTCCTTAAGTCCCTTTGTTTTCTTCAAACTCTTGTTCTAACATTTTATTCTCTTTGACATTTTGTGGGTTTTAAAAACATTGCCTGTCATTTTTATGTAATCATTATATTTCTGCTTACAGTAGATAAAATGAAAATATATCTTCTGATATTTATTTTTGAAAAATATTTGTAATCATTGGTGAACATCAATATTGTGTGGCTTATAATGCTGCAATCTGTTAATTATTAACCAAGCCTACCCTAATTTGTTTAAAAGTAATTGAATAGACTATTTGATTTTATCCTTTAAGTAAATTATAATCTGAGTATACACATGTATAATACATGATGCACATACTCACGCAGTCTTTAAAACAGACCATTCAAAAAAAAGGATCAAATAGCATTTGAGGGGAAGAATCTTCTGGTGCTGAAGCATACTTGTTAGTTTTGTCACCTAATTGTTGGTCTTGTAAAACATGAAAGCAAAAAAAAGGAAATTGTGTGTGGTGCATGTAGCGAAGTTCCCATTGTTTTATTCCTAATTAGTCATAATCCAAATGAGGAACATTCTCCTATCTGATCCATTTATGGCTGGTCTAATGCCACTAAGAAACAAAACCAATCATATAAATCATTCAACATATAACATATGTTGTTAAAGTCTAACATCTGTATTTTGAGTCAGGTCCTTCTTTGACTTGTGTGTTCAGGTAAAATTTTCATAATCCATTTATGTTTAAGCATGACAGCACTCTCAATGGCAAATCAAGTTATAGTTATTTGTTTCAAGGTTTTACATAGGCTCTAAAATTAAAGTTTGAAAATCTACATTTCCTAATATGTAAAATGTGACTGAAATTTTGAATTCTTTTACAAGTTTTAGTAGACAACACAATGTCTCCATAAAACACAATTTGATCTTATTATACAAAGCAGCCATTTCCTTCTTCCATTTACTAGATTGAAATATCTCACCATATCCGTGACCCTGGCAATGAAATAGAAACTAAACTGTATCATGGTTTTTAAGATTACCATATGCCTTGTCTGACAGTACTGCCATTTACAGTGTCTGAAATTACCCGGTGCAATATTTTAATATGCTATAGTGCAAAAATGTACCTTGATTTTCTAATTCATGCTGTAAGTTCCAAAACTGGACCAGATGGTAATTGATTTTTGTTTGTGTCACAGTTTTTTCACCTGTTACCTAAGTCAGTCCTGACTTTCCATCTATGTCTGGTTTCAGTCAGTAACCTTTATTTTAATGCAGCTATGTTCAGTTCTGTACTTGTATGTAGGCCTACAGTACAGAACATAAAGCCTTGCTTTTTAATCCATTTCCCATTTACCTACAGCATAACATACTGTTTTTTACCAGTCTACACTGTTTATACATACACAACTTCAAAGTATCCTTGCACACAGTAGAGCAAGCTACTTTTGTACTTTCATTTCATTATTTTCTGAAGTAAGTCAAAGTAAAAGATGGCTCTTGTAAAAAGTTTAATTGGAAATACAACTTTGTTAAATAAATCATGCTGTGTAGTATATTTATCATAATCTGTTTGTTTTGAATCAAAATGCAGTGCATTAGGTGCTTTAGCATGGAGCGGGAATAGGCCTCTAGCTGGAGTACGATTCAGCAGGTCATTTTTAATATAAATACTGTCGTAACTGATGCGATGGGTTACTACAAAAACAAGTGCTGGGTAAAGCTTTGTTATCAACTACATGTCCACTCAAACAATATTATGAAAAATGCTCGCTGTCTATATCCACCCACTAGGGGGCGGTACAATATGTTCATTTTCATTTCACCAGGAAGTCTAGTAAAAGGCGACGGCATGGGTCGGCACGTTGTTGGGCAGGAGCAGATGGGAACGGATAGACACTCACTTGGACACTTTACAAGCAGGCCAAAGAAACTGTATGTATTTATCATATGTATGGACAATAGTTATTTGATGTAAATGAAATGTATGTTATTTGTGTTGCAATGATCAAACAGGGATAGAGATGATCCATGCGAACGCAATCAGGCAATGTGCTAAGTAAACTCATTACTGGACTCCACGTGTTTGAAACCAAACTGTACTTAAAAACTTTGAGCTGTTTTCATTGTTTTGTCGATTTGTCGGGCTTTCTTGTGCTTCATGAATTGTATCACACTCACTGTGCTGCCTGCCATTTGATTAAAAATAACAATGTTTTTGTTTTTACACTAACAGATTATTGGACCCCGATGGAAAGTTAAAAGGTTTGTATCACATTTGTTCTCATTAAATTTAATATCCCAATGATTATATCAATCACTACCCATCTGACGCACTCACGTGGGTAAGATTATAAAAACTCTTTTTAATGAGGGTGAATTCGAGTCAAATAGGCTTTTTAATCGTCGTTTGTATGTGAGTTTTACCTGTTGTTTTGGTTTTTCAGGGTGGTCGTGTGAATGCTGGACACTGTTGTTTTCTATGCCAAACTGTTTTTTTTTTTCAGTAAAAGAGTACATAAAAATAAACTATTTGATCAAAAACTAAAATGATGTGTGTCTTTGTTAAAACAATCGGATAAAACATCTATCCTTGTGTTGTATTACTGGGATCGTGAGTGGGCGCAGAGCGTGGACAGTGCCCCCCGGAAGTGGTTCTTCTTTGTGGGAGGAGGAGTGTTGCTTAGTGCCACGTTGATGGAGACCAGTGGGGACGTGGAAATCGGAGTCTGCAGCCGGGACCTGTAGTCTTGTGTGTTTCTACAAGCCTTCTCTTTTTTGTGCAGCCGAAAAGGGAACTACTACATCTGCAGACTGTGTTTTGTTTGCAAGTCGTTATATGTTTACGTTAAAGTAGGAGCAAAGAACACAGAAGGGAAGGTAAGCCGCTTTCCGCAAGTAAGATGTATTGGTTTCTTTAAGTGTTAACAGTCCAACTTCTGGCATATTTTTTGGACAATCAGCTAGGTGGCAACTATTATTTTACTGTACTAGCTACATATTTTTAAGTACAAAGGGCCAGTGTACATTGAAGCCTACTCATTCTCCGTGCGTAAAATATTCTTGGATACGTTACCTGCTGCGTGGCTTTCAATTAGCTCGAATCAGCTGTTAGCCTGCTGCTGCTAGCACACACTGTACTTTTTGTTATCCAATATCAGACAATGCAAGTGGAGACTTTTTTGTCTGACACGGGGTTTCTTCAAATGGTCTAAATAACCAAAGCAATGAAAACACTGTTTGCTAGACTGATGCACAGTTTTACGCCTGTAGTAAAATGTTCAACAATAACGGACTATGGACACGAAACACAATGAATGGGAATTTAACTGTAGGCTAAACGCCAACCAAATTGGAGCCACCTATTGGCTATCCAACAGATTTAACACAATCTCTCCTGGCAAAAATAAATCTAAATTACCACAGACACATCTCATACTATTCTGAATTACACAGATTGGTGCTGAACTTTCTTTCCCAGGATGAAGCTGAAAGAGATCAACCATACAGCCATGCCAAGCTGGAGTCCTGCACAGCATCACCCTATTTATCTGGCAACAGGTATAGGCACCACAACTGTCCTAATACCTCCTATGAATGCCTAAAGCACTTTATCTGTAGCCGAATAAACAACTAATCAAATTCCACACAGTTTATTACCTTGCACATATCACAGTTGTATGTAAACAGAAGCAGCTTGCATTTTACTTGCATGTACCAAGAGTGTCCTGTATTTTTTAGGAACATCAGCACAGCAGTTAGATGCATCCTTCAGCTCCAATGCTTCCTTGGAATTTTTTGAGTTGAACTTGGCAGACCCATCCTTAGAAATGAAATCTTGCGGCAGTTTTTTATCCTCACACAGGTATTTAGAGACAGGTACTAAGCTTTACCTTTTATTAGTATGCCGCCTCCTATAACCCACATATTTTATCTTTCTATCAGATACCATAAACTAGTCTGGGGTCCATATGGCATTGATGGACAGAGTCATCCATCTGGGGTGCTAATTGCAGGAGGAGAGAATGGCAACATTATCCTTTATGACCCAGCAAAGATTATGGCTGGAGCCAGTGATGTGGTCATTGCAGAGAGTGACATGCACTCAGGGCCAGTGAGAGCTCTTGACATTAACCCATTTCAGGTATGCTCCACTTAAAAAGGTGTGCCTTCACTTTTTTTTATAAATATATTTTTTATAGAATATTTAATTTTCTCCCGCAGACAAACCTGGTTGCATCTGGTGCAAATGAATCTGAAATTTACATATGGGATATGAATAACTTTGGGTCTCCAATGACACCTGGACCCAAAACACAGGTAAATAAACAAATGTTAATATTGATTCTCTTGGTTGAAATCTTCTGTTCTTGATAGTTTGATGATAAATATATTTTAAAAATGTTTTTAATTTAGCCTCTCGAGGATATCAGCTGTGTGGCATGGAACAGACAAGTCCAACACATCTTGGCCTCTGCCAGCCCAAGTGGCCGGACATCAGTGTGGGATCTGCGCAAGAATGACCTCATTATTAAAGTTAGCGACCACAGCAACAGAGTACGTTAATTTCTTGAATCAAAATTGCATGATGTTTAGATGGCTCTTTTTCATAACACTAATTTATTTAATGTGTCTGTGATGTTAGATGCATTGTTCTGGGATGGCTTGGAATCCAGAAATTGCCACTCAGCTAGTTGTGGCCTCAGAGGATGACAGGATGCCTGTCATCCAAATGTGGGACTTGCGTTTTGCTACCTCACCCCTCAAGGTTTTAGAGAATCACACACGGTAAGACAACTTGTTGATGGAGTTTGACGTCTCTTGTTTAAAAACTTTACATACTTAATTGTGTCATGTGCAGAGGTGTCCTGGCCATTGCCTGGAGCTTGGCTGATCCTGAGCTGCTTCTTAGCTGTGGCAAGGACAGTAGGATTTTGTGTTGGAATCCTAACACTGGAGAGGTAAAGGTTTAGACATGAAATTCGCATGTTAAGTAGCTGCATAGTTTAGAAATCCAAAATAGTAATGTGTTTACATTATTTGTCCTTATTTACAATTAATTTCTTCTTTTTCTTCAGGTTTTATATGAGCTGCCTACCAGCAATCGGTGGTGCTTTGATATCCAGTGGTGCCCCAGAAACCCTGCAGTGCTTTCTGCTGCAGGGTTTGATGGCTATATTAATATCTATTCTATTATGGGAGGCACCAGTCAAGCACAAAGTCAGAGACATGTTGATCAGGTAAGAATCAAACAAGTATCTAGATAACACAGAATATTTGTCTAAATAAACTGCAGGGTCCAACTATTACACTAATTACACATTACATTACATTTCAAGTTACTAAAGCAAGCTTAGTGGTCACATTAGTTATTTTTAATCTGACAGTTAACTGACAATTTTCTTCATCTTAATTACTTTGTCTATGTATGTGAGTTTCTGGTGTTATACATTGCAGATTAGTAACTCCTTTGGGAACATGGATCCATTTGGGACAGGCCAAACTCTGCCTCCATTGCAACTGCCTCAGATGGCTGCCCCTCCAACTACAGTTAATCCACTGAAGAAGCCTCCCAAATGGATATGCAGACCTGTTGGAGCATCATTTGCTGTAAATCTCATGTGTCTTACTAAGGTGTTTTTTTCTGTGTACTATCTCTTAATGCATTATTATTCTTTTGTTTGTTTATTGTTAGTTTGGAGGGAAGCTTGTGTCTTTGGAGAATACCAAACCAAACCCCCAGCAGTCTCAACAGCCCATGTCGTACTTTGTACACGTCAGCCAGGTTGTTACAGAAACAGCCTTATTGAAACGCTCCAATCAGCTGCAGGCTACTCTCAGTTCCGGCCGTTTTGTGGAGTTTTGCCAAGAAAAAATTGATGCAGCTGGAAATGAGTTTGAGAGGACTGTTTGGTCTTTTCTCAAGGTATGTATCTATCTAATACTAATATTTGTAGTGTTTTCAGTTTTAAAGCAGTTTTTTGTGTGTGTTTTAGGCTAATTTTGACAGTGACAACCGCAGCAGGTTCTTGGAGCTTCTAGGGTACAACAAAGAGGAACTAGCCTTAAAGGTGAGTTGTGTAACCAATGCATAATATCTTCTGCCTAGTTAAATAAATATGATATTACATAATATTTGTACTTGGTGTGTTTGGTGACCAGTTGTTTTTTTTTTAGATTTCAGCTGCATTAGAGGAAAAGCCTGCAGAGGTAAACTGGTTAAAACTGTTCTTTATTTATTTATATATATATATATATATATATATATATACACATACACACACACACACACACATGCACATTTTGTTTTTTGAAATGCAGCTGGTAGCAGTTTTTGGTCTCAACATTGGTTTTACTTTTTGTAGCATAAGCTTTTGACCTTAGGCATTATCTTTGTTCATACATGCATGCATATATACAAGTAAGTCAACAGTTCTCTGACTGACCTGTATTTTCCAGATGGATTCTCTTGCTCTAGCTAATACACAGCATGTCGCAGACCTCACCATTGCCCCCTCTGCAGATGCTTCTGCAGCATTCTTTGACATGATTGCTGCTGCAAACCTGCAACCAGCAGCGACACAGGAGCTGGAGACCACTTCTGAACCAGAGAGTAAAGAAACACTAGAGGAGGATGCTGAAGAAAAGATTGCAGTGGTCGATGATCTTATTGAAGAAAAGGGAGAACAGGTTGGGGGCCTTACAGAAGAGGAGGAGGAAGAGATCCCATTAGAGGAGGTGCACTACATACTTATCACATCTCTAGAAAAGATCCTTTGTAAAGAGAGTCTGGAATATACATGGACAAAAGGTGTAATATAATGTATGACAGGATGTTTATCTTGAATTGCAGGATCTAACAGCAACAGCAGAGGAGGAGCCCAGTTCTGCTAACATTTCAGCTCTTTGTGAGGAAGCTACACAGTCTTCTCGTGAGGGAGCACCAGAAGCTTCTAGTGAGAAAGCACCAGAGGCTCACAGTGGGGAAGAACAACAAGCTTCCAGTGAGGAAGAACAACAAGCTTGCAGCGAGGAAGCACCACAAGCTCCCAGCAAGGAAGTGCCACAAGCTACCAGCGAAGAAGAACAACAACCTCCTAGCGAGGAAGAACAACAAGCTCCTAGCGAGAAGGAACAACAAGTTCCCAGCAAGGAAGCTCCTCAAGCTCCCAGCGAGGAAGCACCACAAGCTCCTAGTGAGGAAGCACCTCAAGCTCCTAGTGAGGAAGCACCACAAGCTCCTAGTGAGGAAGCACCTCAAGCTCCTAGTGAGGAAGCACCACAAGCTCCTAGTGAGGAAGCACCACAAGCTCCTAGTGAGGAAGCACCACAAGCTCCCAGCGAGGAAGCACCTCAAGCTCCTTGTGAGGAAGCACCACAAGCTCCTTGTGAGGAAGCACCACACATTGTCACTCCTGCAGATAGTGTCAGCCTCAGCGTTAGTCAAGGTATTATTTCTCTTCAGTGCACATCCATTAAAATTGAAAATGCAGTTTCAGCTGTAACCATTAAATGTACAAAATTCACCAAATCACTTTTAAGTACGTGTCTTCCTATCTTTTTGTTGTTTACCTGTTTGCTTTTAGATGTAGATGGGCTGATCACACAAGCTCTGCTGACTGGAGATTTTGAAGGAGCTGTGGAGCTTTGTCTCCATGACAACCGCATGGCAGACAGTATAATCCTGGCTATTGCTGGAGGTGGGGAGCTCTTAGAGAAAACCCAAAAGAAGTATTTTACAAAATCACACAGCAAAATAAGCAAGGTAAAAACAGTCCTAATGGGTTAATGGAGGATCAAAATGACTGAAGTCCTAATATAATGATGTGTCTCATGTAGCTGATTAGTGCTGTGGTGATGAAAGACTGGCATGACATCCTAAATACTTGTGACCTACAAAACTGGAAGGAGGCCCTGGCTGCAGTCATGACCTACGCTCAGCCTCAGGAGTTCTCCTCTCTCTGTGGTATATGTTGCTTTTATGTGAAAGATCTCAACAGCAGGTCATGTTTTTAAGTTACAGTGATCAGGTTATGTTTTTCTCAGATCTCTAATTACATTTCTCTATCAGATCTACTGGGTGGCAGACTGGAGGCAGCAAATGATGCCCAGCTACAAGCTCAGGCCTGTCTTTGTTACATCTGTGCTGGTAATGTGGAGAAATTGGTGTCTTGCTGGACTAAATCACAGGAAGGAAGCAGCCCCCTCTCCCTACAGGTGTGTTTTCTTAGTGAGACAAATAAATAGCTTTGAAGTAACAAAACTTTTTGTATCTATTATGTATTGAGACTGTGAGCCTGTGTGTCCCTCAGGATCTGGTGGAAAAGGTGGTGGTGATGCGTCACGCAGTAGAGCAGACACAGAGCACTGGTCCTACAGCTATTGGTGCCCTCTTGGCTGAGAAGATGAGCCTGTATGCAAACCTTTTAGCATCTCAGGGCAGTTTGTCCACAGCTCTTACCTACTTACCTGAAAACACCAACCAAGTATGTCAATTAATTCTTGTTTGCTTATTCAAAGAAAAACTGGGAACTTCATATTTGACCTGTGTCATCTTCTAAAGGTCTGTCTACAGCAACTTCACGAACGTCTCACTCATGCTCTGGGCGAGCAGGCAGCAGTTCCTTTCAAAACCCAAAGAGCTCCTACTCAGGTGCCTAATCCTCAGACTCAGCATGTCTCTGCTCAGTCCCATCGTCCGTACACCCCACTCCAGCCCAACACATCTGTTCCTGCACCTGCTTCTGCCCCTGCACAGCCTCAGTATTACCAGCCTGTAAGTCATTGGCATCCTGTTTTGTTTTTATTTCCTTGTGTACTTTTAACGTGACTCAAAAGACATAAAGAAGAAGGCATCTGTAAATAGTTTTTGAAAGTAGAATAACTTTGTCAATCCAGATGCCCTTTTCTTATCAATTTTATTTTATAATGAGCTGGATGACTGAGAATCACCATAAATGACAGGTTTTGATTTGAGGATTAAGTCCAGTGCAGATATGCTTTTTATCTGTGCTTGATGTGCTTGACAAAAGATGTTTTATACAAATGTTTCTGTAATTTAAGTACAGTCTCCTGTAAAGCCCCTTGTGTCTGCTGGTCCAATGCTGGTGCATTGTGGTGGTGTTGTTTGGTGTTTGCCCCATGACACGGCCATCATTTGTTTATGCCGTGTGTCTCTGTGCTCCAGGTGAGGGCTGCATCCACTGTCACGTCCTGGAGTAACCAAACTCCCACAGCCTTCCCCCATGTGCCTCCTCCTCTTCCAGGAGGCACCATCTCAGACCAACCAAAGGTATACTGGTCACCCATCCAACTCCAAAACACAGCTTTACTGGTACCACTAATTCTTGATTGGGTCGTGGCTTGATGTCCCAAACTCCTGTGGATTTAATTCCTTACACATTCAACACCACCTCACTTCTTATTGTGGCGTTTTTCATGGGCATGTCAGTGTGTCATTTTATCATAACAAATACCCATATTGTGTTTGTCTTGGCTAAAAATATAATTCTTCACCTATGCACTTATTATTAATGACATAATGTGTTACTGCTTGTGTACTGTTTTGTAGGTGGAGCCTTTAAATCCCATGTATGGGATGCCTGTAACTGGGACAGCGGCAGGTCCTCCAGCATCCTCCACTCCTGCCTACATGTACTCCCATCAGTACCAGCGTAAGTGCTTTGTAAATGCATTATATTTACAACCAATTAAGCATGTGTTCAATTTTTTAGAATAGAAGGGAAGCAGTTTCTTATTGAGAACAGTCCAAGTCCATCAGAACACAACAAGCAAGCTCCTTCAATGTCTCAAGGATCAATGCTGCATTTTATGGCATTGACTAAAAAGGACAAGAGTCTTTGTAATATTTTAATTTATTTTTCTCTCTCCCTTATGATCTGGACAGCCTACAAACTAAACCTGAAATACCTCAGCATGCACTCTAGTATGTAAACTCATTGCATGTATGTTTAGTTGTTCACTAACAGCATCTGTTGTTTCTTGGGTAACCCCAGCCCACCCCCAGGTCAACCAGTACCCACAGGGAGCTGGGGCAGCACCTGTCTATCAACCTCTTCAGTACTCCTCTTCTGCGGCTCCTCCTCCGGCCGAACCCTCTTTCCCTCCTCATCCCCCAGGCTTTCTCTCTCAATACTCTCAGCCTGACCCATCTCAAACAGTCCCTTCTCTTTATCCTACTCAACCACCCAGCAGTCAGTGCGCTGCCTTCTCTCCTTCCCATCCTCCTTTCTTTCCCACTGCTTCCTCATCTTGTCCCCTTCCTCCGTCCTCGGTGGCATCCTTTCAGCATGGTGGGCCAGGATCTCCTGGGTCCTACATGCAGCTCCCTCCACAGAGTGGAGTCTCAGGTACATTGCATGACTCTGACCTCAAGTTGATCGCTGCCTCTCAAAGAACAGGTCTGCATGGCTCTAATTACTGTGCCTGTCCCACTCAAAGCTACCATGCCTGTGCATGTTCAAGAGATACAAAATAATCAAAATCTTGAATAAGTACATTAACTCTACATAAGACGTGGAAATAGCTGTCATTTTTTCATAATTTGAAAGAAAAAGAATCATAATTTGACAAAACAAAATTTAATGTAGAATGTATAAATGCAGAACTAATGTTTTAATTATAAATACCTTTGTTCTGTGCAAGTTTTTAATGAATTGTCAATCTAATTAGACCTGATTAATTCTGAAAACTTTAACTTGAACATATATTTTTGACATAAAATGGGTGAATTTAATTGGATCATTTAAAACCAAATTGACGTAAATAATAAGCTAATATTTTTTCCTGTAGGACCTCAAAATGGCTGGAATGATCCACCAGCCCTGAACCGAGTTCCAAAGAAGAAGGTAACGTGTGTTTTCTTCAGAAATCATAGTAAGTGATGATGATATTGTTAAACTGTTTTAAACAAATTGCTTGTGTGTGCTGAAAAACAGCAGGTTCAAGGTAACTACACCCCTCCAGCTCCCATCACCGCTCCAATCATGGCTCCACTGGGTGTTGATCCCCAGGCTCAACCCATGTCCTCTGGGTCCCCCCAGATCATGGGCCAAAGCCCACAAGCTGTCCAGGCCCCTTACTCAGGCATTCACCAGCAGCCACTCACCCCATCTGCCATAAACTCAGCCATACCCCCGCCAATGCCCAAAACCAGCTCTGAAGGTGCACCCGGCGCACCTACTGGTGATGCTATACAGGTATATGTTTATGTTATGGATGTAGCTTATTAACACAGCCCTTCTTTAATGGCTAGAAGTAGCCAGGATATGTATTTGCATTACTGGGCAGTGGAACAAATGTGTCTACTTAGTTTCCAATGAATGTGTATACATCTGTAAAAAGTAAAACTGTAAAAACTTTTGACACAACTGACCAAGTTCTGACTCAGCAATGGTTGTATGCCACTTTCTGTATTTCAGCCTCTGCAGGCCATACCTGCTGAAAAGATCGCGAAAAAGCCAATTCCTGATGAGCACCTGGTTTTGAAGACCACTTTTGAGGGGCTCATCCAGAAGTGTTTGGCTGTAGCAACTGACCCTGTAAATATATATATGATAGAATTTATAATTTACCCTCACAGTTTAACTGTGACAAAAATACAGAAGGTGTCTTTTTACTTTCCAGCAAACTAAAAGAAAGCTTGATGATGCCAATAAGCGTTTGGAGGCACTCTATGACAAACTGAGAGAGGAAACGGTAAGTTTTTACTTCTGTTTAATGTGTATAAGTGTATAATCTGTGTAAGTAGCTGTAACATTTCATATTATTTTCTGTTCTTTCAAGCTCTCTCCCGCCATTGTAGGAGGACTTCATAACATAGCTAGGACTATAGAGTCTCGGTCCTACACAGAGGGTCTCAACATTCACACACACATAGTGAGCAGCTGCAACTTCAGTGAGACATCAGCTTTTATGCCTGTACTCAAGGTGGTGTTGACACAAGCCAACAAACTGGGGGTCTGAGCAGTCACCATCCCCACTCAATCCAGAATGTTTGACCAGTGGACACAAACAGGATTGGGATCCGTACTGATTGTAAAATCAAGGGTCTCATATCTCAAAGGGAGCATTGTTTTTGTGATGCAAACATACTTGATGAAGACGTATGAAAAAGTTCTACTGAGTGCCATTCATGACTTCCTAAAAAAAAAGCCATGTTATCATACTCAGTGGTAAAAGTGTCCTGATTTTGTGCAAACAAATGCAGCATCAAGCTTTAAAGTATTTCCACCTTCATATTTCAAGTAAATTTCAATTAAATCTTTCTTTTTAGGATGGCACTCAGTGGTTCTTTCATGATACAAACATAAATAGAAATCTAAGAAGGATCCTATCATGCATGTTGGATAATCTATCGTCAATGAAAGGCTTGATAACGTTTATATGGAATAAAATATAGGAACAGTACCCGTATGGGCATTACAGTTTGATGGCTAATCAAAGTGAATGTAGGCATTTAAAATTAAGCTTAAGTAATTGATTGACATTGCTGGATCACAAGGCCAGTCAGTAATTCTTTAAGAAAGAATTCTTTATGACAAATTGATTACATCTTGCATATAATTTGTATTAAATATAGACCTAAAGCCATAAACAGTAAAACACTGTTGTCATCACTGTATAATTTTTTACCACTTTAAAAGCCCAACATAATTAATTATGGACTTTCCTGACACAACAATTATTACAAGTGTCTCAAGCAAAGACACTGTCAAAACATTGGACCAAGACATTCTCTACATGTGGGATATGTCTGTCCAAAACATCATCCCAGCAGTTTTTATTTTTGTTTTTTTAGTGTAATCAATGATGCACTGCTCTGTGCACCTTTTAAGAGACTGTGCTTTTTATGGATTCTTAAATGCATTTATTTTAAAACCTCAGAAGATATTTGGAAGGAGAATTTACAAACCTGACTTTAATTTCAAATGTGAGGGCTGTCTTTCTCAATGTTTAACCTGTCTCAGTTTATTTTGTTAATAAAAAACAACTCTGTTTCTGATTGACTCCATGCAATATTTTCAATAAATTGTATTTATTTAAAATGTGTTTCATTGCTTTACTCCAATGGTGTATTGTGCTGTGAATAGCCACAAAGTATATAAATTGTGCAAAACAGAGAAAAGGAACACAAATTTGTAATATACAAAATTACACTTGGTCAAACTGAACAACTTGGTCTTAGTGCACATGCATTGAAAGTAGTGACAGGACTGTGAAGAAAAAAATGGATTTATTTTTGATGTTTGGGTGAAAGTCTAACATATTTTACATAAAATGATAGCTTAATGTGGGTGTCCCTCTATACCCACATTAAATAAAAAAAAGACAATGGCACATTTAAATTGAAAGCACCAATCTATGGTTAAGACATCATAGTTGCACATTTCTTTCTTAACGAGTACATCTCTACTGCAGGTCTGTTTTTACAATATGTTTCAACAGATTATCCACTATATACAACTCCATCTGCAACACGTGTATGCGTAATGTGCAGACTCCACACAATAGAATATTACAAAACACCGACAAGTAGATAGTGTGGATAGATGATAAATAACACGGTGGCAGGTGTGAATCTAAAAGGTAAAGGGCTAACTACACGTTCCTTCAAACCGATTATTTTAGTTCCCCGTAGATCTCTTTACACATTTTTCTTGCCCCCTTCATTCAAACACATGACACTCGGACAGTGATGCTTTTTGGTGAGGCTTTGCAGGTGGGTAATAGCCATGAAGTAAACAAAGTGTCTTTAAGTAAGCAGAGGAACGGTACAAATCATCACAGATTGACAAAGTTTTCCTTCCCACAGTGTATTAGGCATGTCCCGTAACGTCAAGTTGGCTAAATGAAGTAATGAGGTTATAGTGAGCTCTCTCTTCATCCGTTAGCTCCATGTTTCCCGGCCGGACAACCAACACCACATTCACTCCAGCATCTTCAGCTGCTTTAGCCTCTGCAAAACAAAGGTCAAAATGGTCAAAGAATTGCAAACTACAGAGCCTGATCCAAAAGGCTGTTCTGGTTCTTCAAATAGACCATTGAGTGGTACTTACCACGAGTAACATCTGTCAAGAAAGTGATTTCTTCAGCTCGACAGCCAATCCTCTCTGCTATATTTTCATAGCTTTTACTGTCTACTTTTGCACCAATATTTGTATCAAAGTGGCCATCAAACAACTGTGAGAAAAAAACAAACATTTTGTCTTACTAAAATGGCTTTTGTAAGAGTTCAAATGTTACCTACGAGCATTTTGTTTTACATCTACTTACGTCTAAAACATCTCCTTCAACAGAGTATTCAAACAAAAGTTTCTGTGCCTCCACACTCCCAGAGGAATAAATATAAACTTTTAGACCCTGTCCTCGCCATCTTCTGATTGCTGGAATTACATCTTGGTACACCCTAGATGCAAAAGAACCACCACTAATAAAAGCATCACAGATATAAGAGACATTAAAATTATCCATAAAAAAAAAACATTAAATGACTTACTGGCCTTTGATTCTTCCAGATGTGTATGCAGTCCTCCACATGTGTCCCTGTAGCTGTTTGAGCGCTGTCGACTTCCTGTCTGCTGCCATCTGCCAGAGGACATTATCCACTACTTCCCTAATGGCCTTCTCCTCATCTGTGTGTACAGTCTGGTCCACTGTATGGACAGGGCACGCCCTGTTTTGTTTCATGTCCTCTTCTATCTGTCATAACAGATATAAGGCTTTTTTATTGCAACTACACCATGGCTTAATGACATTATTAAGGGATGACTGGATGAGGAGGAGTATCAATGCACATTTTATATTGTGGTTAGTTTGATCTTGAGTAGACATGAATAAACTCTATCTTACTGACTAAGATCTTTTAACAGTGGTTGGTTATTAGGGAGACATAGCTAACATTTTAAGATTTTGATTTATTTAGTTAAATTGGTGGAGGACCCCCTCTCTCTTACCTGTTTCTTAAGAAGATGAACATCTTGTTTGCATTCATCCTCTTCCCAGTGAGCAGACAGGTAATCCTCTAGGTGTTCCTTAATGTATGGAAATAGTATGTCCTAAAAAATTAAAGAGATTGTGGTTTTGCGTTGTGTTCATGTCTTGAAAAAGCCAGAGTGACATAGGACAGACTCATTACGCTAAATCTGTATCCAAATGAGACACATAATGTGCAGATATAATCACAGCCCTGATTGCAGTTACATAAATACAGCAGTTGTGAGCCATTGGCTAATATTGGGCATTGGGCTAAGTAAATTCTGATGGTAATTTTCTATAAAAGCAAAACTGGTCAGCTATTTTGGATAAGATACGTACCTTTACAAATGTAATTGGCGTTGTTGTGCCTTCGATATCCAGTAAAAGTGCACTAGTATTTGCAGGTATTGTGACAGTGGCCATTTTTTTCATATGAGTCTGCAGTTGGCTAGCTGGCTTAGCGTATGCAATTTACAGCGATGTGTTTAAACAAAGCGGCAATCTTTAGTTCTGAAGAATAAACCAGAATAAATATTGCACGCACGTAAACTGTCCACCGGTGCACACACCACTAATTAGCCAGCCTGCTACGCACTTCTAGCATCGACTTACAGCGCTTTGAAAACGAGCAGAGCGGCACACATGTTCAGACTGTCAGCGGCGGTGTCGTCTCCAGCTCAACGGGTGGCGCTACTGAGTCTTCACGGACAAAAAAAAGAATGCCTTAAAACACAAAAAAAATCATAAGTAATTTTAAAAAAGTGTGTTTTTTTATTGTAGTATAACGGGGGAAAAACGAGGCTGTAATTTCTTTTTTTGGAACGCATTTATTTTTACAGAATTGAACTTGACGCTGAACCCTCCAATACAGAAGGTGGCGGTATACATTTATTCATAGACTTGAAGTCCGACAGAATAAGAAAAAGAAAAATATAGCGACGCTTCAGATTTTTACAATTACTGCAAAAAGGCCTTATCAGTATCGATTTAAAGCTTAATTAATAATATTATATACATTATTAGATCACTGCCGCATAGAACTGCCACACGAAACTGGAAAATAGCAAGGTAGCTGTGTTGCACAGAAAGAAAACTAGCTTAATAGCATCCATAGATAGTTTTGACGTAGCGTACATTTTTCAGTCGATTGGCTGGTCATCAGTTTGTTGTCACTCAAAACATGTCGGAGGACTATGAATTTAGCGAAGACCTGAGCCTGATGCGGATGGAGGAGGATGGAGAGGCAAACAGCGACGACCCAATGACAACAGGCAGTGAGTCCGGCCTGGTGGGGGCAGAGGCCGAAGGGTCTAGGATTGACGCTAGTAAAAACGAAGAGGATGAGGGGTACGTATGCTTCACATATGCACAGAACACACCGTCAGTCATAGGATAGGGCCCCAAGATTTTGAACTCGTCTCGACTACTTTACACAGAATAAACATTTTGATTTATTCGGTTTTTTTAAAAAGAAACATTGTGTTCTTTTGTTTTTTATTATATTTATCACAGGAAGATGTTTGTTGGAGGTCTCAGCTGGGATACAACAAAGAAGGACTTGAAAGATTACTTTTCCAAATTTGGAGAAGTTGTAGACTGCACACTTAAGTTGGACCCGGTGACTGGTCGTTCAAGGGGCTTTGGCTTTGTGCTCTTTAAAGAACCTGAAAGTGTTGAAAGGGTATTGGCAACTATTCAAACATAATTAACTAAATCTGCCTAGAAAGTTTTTAAGTTATGTTTTACTGTATAACACTCTTACTATTAATGATTGTCTTCTAAAGGTGGTCTCACAAAAGGAACATAAACTGAATGGAAAAGTAATTGATCCCAAAAAGGCCAAGGCCATGAAAGGAAAAGAACCAGTGAAAAAGATTTTTGTTGGAGGTCTTTCACCAGACACTCCTGAAGAGAAAGTCAGAGAGTACTTTGGTGCCTTTGGAGAGGTATGTACATCTTTATTATATATTCTAACATTTTCCATACTTATACTGTATTAGTTGAATAATGACACAAACAGGTGGAGTCAATTGAACTTCCCATGGAGAACAAAACAAATAAAAGGAGAGGTTTCTGCTTTATAACATTTAAAGATGATGAGCCAGTTAAGAAGATCATGGAGAAAAAGTTTCACAACATTGGACTAAGCAAGGTAATTTTTTTTCAGTCAGAAATAAAAAAATCCCATATGCTTGTGAACTTTACTAAACACCTTTTGTCTATTTTTTCAGTGTGAAATTAAGGCTGCCATGTCAAAGGAGCAGTACCAGCAGCAGCAATATTGGGGTGGCAGAGGTGGATATTCCTCTAGGTCACGGGGAAGAGGTGGTGGGTGGAGAATGCATGTTGCATGTTTAGAGTAACTGAAAGTTGGGTTATCCGATTACATTTTGAGTCTCTACTAATCCAAGAAATAAGACAAACCACAGACGAAGAACAAAGGTGTATAGATGTAGTATTGTAGTCTGTAGGTGTAGACTTTGGTTAAACCCTCTCTTTTATTGCAGGTCCCAATCAAAGTTGGAACCAGAATTATGGCTATTGGAACCAAGGTTTTGGAAATTATGGAAATTATGGATATAATAATCAAGGTTATGGAGGATATAGTGGCTATGATTACTCTGGTTACAACAACTACTATGGTGGATATAGTGATTACAACAGTAAGTTAAGACTGTTTCAAAAATTGGTATAAGAAGCCAGTGGACTAATGTAATCACACTTTGTGGACATCTGTAGATCAGTCTGGTGGATATGGCAAGTCGCCAAGGCGTGGTGGCCACACAAACAGTTACAAGCCGTATTGATGGGGAAGACTTGTGGAAGATGTATAGGTATGTAAAGCCACAAATCCCCACTTGCTTTAACTTAAGGTAGATAATTAACTTTGGTGTTTGGTAATTTTATGCATAATTTCTTTTTCTCAGCACCCACAAGTGCTTACAGTAGTGGTAACATAGCTGCTACACTGTTGTGCTGATTATTTTAACACAGCTGGCCTTCTGCTGCCTTTTTGCACCTTCGTTTTTTTAAAATTGTAAAGTTAACAGGTAATGCACTGATACTACAAATTATGGATGCCAAAGTTAAGGATGTGCAAGGTAACAGAAAAAGAAGAATGTTGTCTCCTAACTCTGACATACCTTGTTTGTACCTGCCAGCGGAGCTTCCTTGCAGGCCATGAGCTGACTTCCAGAAACTCTCAGGGCCCGCTCAATGCGGACCGGGTATGAGAAGCATACGCTCTCGAATGCTGCCATTTGGTATGGTCTTACAACATCCTGTATCAGCATTTCTAAACTAAAAAATATGGGACACTTCCAGCTTTGTCATCATTCTTTCTATCTGAAATGGTTTTAAATGTATGTAATGTAAAACTTACACATATACACATGTAATGTTATTTTTTACAGGCCCTTATTCCCCCACAAGTAATGATTATAAACATGGTAAAATAACAATTTGCTTTTCAAAGGATACGTACAGCATTCTCAAGACTTTCCAGTTCCTATTGTTATTATTAATATATGCATTAATAATCTTATCTAAATTGCTTGTTTCTTTATTTAGCTTTTGTAGCCAGTAGCCCATGAGCTAAAAACTGGTTTGTATTGGACTCTTCTGTGGTGGGGGATAAAGTGCTTTTTGTACATGTATTTCTGTTTTTGTTACTGACAGCGATGGAAAAGACTTCTCTATAATTTTTCTTCTAACTAATTTTCCTCTTAACCTTTTGTAAAACCAGAAGAATAAGTGTCAATACATTTCCAGAAACTTGCATGTAATGCTTTCCCTTAATATGTCTTTTGACCAATTGAAGATTTTTCTTTTATCATATTTGGGGTTATGGACTTTTTTTTTTAAACTTTAAATTGCTCATAGTTTGTTATCTATATCTGACATTACAAGCAAAATGGTTACTATTTTTTGCAATAAGCAGAAAGTATTATATTTCTTTATACTTAAATTGTTTCTCTTTGTTTTATATAGGTGACAAAGTGTTGAATGGCTGCTGCCAGCTGGAGGAACATTCGCCAGAGATGATGGTATCAAGTAAAGATCACTGACTGAAAAAATAATAAGTACTATGACCCACATATCTCAATATCCCCCAAAGTATTTGTTGTATCATTTTAGATTTTGATGTTTTGTGTTTATTTAGAATATTGCCAAGTTGCTGTGTTTCTAACATCTTGTGAAATGCGTCATTTATAATAACTCATATGAGTGGTTGACAGATCAGGTATTTACATTGCATTCTTTACATGGTTACAAATGCTTTGTTGCTTTTTATGATGTCACCTGTCTTATAATACACATTATTACAGAGTTTGGCAGTCATAAATGATACAGTATATACAGTGTATGACTCATAAAGTAATGAAATTCCACAAAATAAAACAATCAAAACACTACATGTGGATTAGTAATCCTTGAAGAAACATCACAGTAGTAACACATATTAATGCTTGGAGTGTTTAAAAATCTTTACAGCACAAAATACCCAGAACAGCTTGATCACTGTTATGGATTTTAGATGGTATTTTCATATTGAAATAAAGTTAAAATGCAGGCTCTTCCCTGAGAGAGTTATTCCTAAGTAACCCTGCTTGATTGCTTTCAGACTAATGAGTTATCAAAGTTTTGAAAACAGAGACTTCAGTTCAGCTGCACATCAAATAGATTTCCTATCATAACGCTCTTGACTACTTTTTGAATCAAGTTAAATCAAAGTCGCTCATAATATATCTAAAGGAAGAGAAAAGTGTTTCAATTTACTAACTTCTGGAGAATGGGCAGTGAAAGCATGTTTTTATCAGATTACAGTACAATAACCATTGACAGTCAATCTTTACTGTCAATCACAAATAAATTGTATACTAAATGAGGGAGCAGGGAACTATTTGGATTTATATTTTCTTTGTGGCAAACAGAATGATAAGAATAACAATGATGAGCACAACTACACCTATTATGATCATCATCTTTATATTTTTCCACCAGTATTTCCTGGCAACCCGAGAAGACGTTCTTTGGAAGGAATCGGCCTGAAAAGAAAGGATGACACAATGATCTTTTAACTTCCCCCGTAGTTAGCCTTCAACTCAGCAGATTAAGTTTACAGCAGAGTAGAAAGGTCACTGTTGACCAGCACAATTAAAGACTCACAGATGCTTGTAGATCGTCCGTTTTGCCAATGAGATCATCTAATCTGTCCCCTCTTTCCAGTACTTTATTGATGTTGTCTTTCAGAATGACTTTCACCTCATTGACCTGACCTTGCACTTGGTCAAGCTTAGCAGATGAGCCAGAGGCCGGTGGCTGAAAGTTTGTGTCAGCCTGAAAAAAAAAAATCATTATCATTATGACCTGAACAGTGAAAGCCACAGAAGTAAGCATTCATTGTGCACACAGTTTCCACTGACCAAGCCTTACTTCCTGAAAAAAGTGCTAACAGAGTATCAGTTTGCAAATGCCTATGTGCTTGTAAACCATAGGCAGACACTTGTTTTAAAATGAAATACACATACACATTGGTGAAAGACATCCACTTACCATGACAGCACTATTTCTTAGTCACAGCCAACCAAAAAGATCATTCAAAAATCCGAATTAATATCCTGTAATCCAAGTTAAAACTGAAGTAGAGGGCTGTGCTTATTGTGAATGTGTGAGTCATATATTAAGAGCAGGGCAAATGTCTACTGAAGGTTGTACCTCTTGTGTGTTATTCATTAACTACCTGCTCCTACAATGAAATCATCACTGGCTCAAAAAAGAAACACATCTCCACGACAGAGTTACAACGAGATCTCTGTGCTCTACTTTCAGTTCCTGGATTTAATGAACTAAACTACAAACCACCGAATGCAGCCTATATAAAATCAGATAAAGAAGGAGTTTAATCCAGTTAAAACAATGCCAACAGTTAGTAGAAGCTGGCTTTATTTTCAGCTGTATGCTTTTTACTTACCATCAGCTGGGAGGAGGAATGGAAGCAGGCTGACACTAAACTGATATGGAGCAAAGGGCTGTGTTTGCTTAGCACAGAGATATTTGCAAGGCAATAAAGGGTGAAGTCACCAGTTGCTCCACTTTATTTCCACATCCTGTGTTGTGCGGCGTGTAACTGTGTGTGCTGAATAAAGTGACAGCCTCTTTTCACATTTTGTGCTTGAATATGCTTTCCCACTTTGCTACATTAGTTTGTGAGCGGGTACAAAATGTGTTGTGGATTTGAAATCTGCCCAAAAAAAAGATTTAACTTATTTACCAACCTGGCCATTGCAGTGACCATGTTAAGATCAGAAACTAAAGCTTGAACTAAAGTGGCAACACAAAGATCTTTCATTGTCCGGATACTGCTATGAGCTTTCTATTTGCCAACAAATAATGTCAAACTGGTCAGCAAAACAATAAAAAAGGATTGGCAGAGAGGGCTAGTACATGTTCCTAAACATTTGTGGGATTCATTTATTGACTTATCATTAAGTAAAAACATAAACAGTTTATAGTGTCTTATATTGGCCTTACACAAGACATGGACTTTGTGCAGTCAAACACTTTGATAAAATGTTCTTAAGGTGGAATTACTTTGGTCTTGCTGTGTGCTACACATTGAAAGTGCTACACAAACCAATGACGAGTAGGTTACACTTTAATAT
This sequence comes from Rhyacichthys aspro, assembly GCA_036850595.1. Taxonomy (NCBI): domain Eukaryota; kingdom Metazoa; phylum Chordata; class Actinopteri; order Gobiiformes; family Rhyacichthyidae; genus Rhyacichthys; species Rhyacichthys aspro. The sequence goes on from CM072159.1 coordinate 16,693,866, forward strand.
TGTTCTACTAAGCTCTAAGTCAAAGCAGTCTGGGAAACTGTCTCAAAGATGTAGATTATTTCCCATTATTTTTGCCTGAACACATATCTTGTCGTCACTAAGTTTAAAATTATAGTATGATAAAATAACAAAAATATAGCATAGTTTGCAAAGTTTAGACTTCGGGTACAGTAGAATAAATATAAAATGATGTGAGCACCTTTCCTGTACTTTAGTTTGAACTCCACACAACAACAGGGTAGACCAGCCCTTACAAAGATAGATTATTGGACTAGCAAGGGGTTTCCTTTCGAGATGTTCAGACTTCTCCTGTTTTATGGATGAGCTGGAAAACTGTCACATAATGGCATATGTAAATAACCTTAAGACGTCATAAAGTTTTATTATCAAGGTTTTTAACAGATGATGTTTAGACAATGACAGTGAGCTTTGGCCAATCACATGCTGGCATATGGTGTCTGCTTCTGAATTCAAATAAGGAACACTCCCATTGGCTGGTTAGTCTTGTGGTAATAATAATTTATTGCATTTATAGAGTTTCTTTCCGGACACCCATGGCGCTTAAAAAACACACACACACATATTGCACATTTAGAAGCAGATAAAGTGAACATTCAGGGGGTTGGGTTGAAGGCCAGTTTGAACAGAAAGTCTTGAGCAGTGAACTTTCCCAGAGGACCGAGGCCTGGTGCCTGTAGAGGAGTTTGTTGGAAACTCCAAACAGGACTCCATTACCTAATACAGGGAGTGATAAATGCACGTGTGAATGTTTCTGCAACTGAGTCCAGGAGTGAGTGATGGAGGCGGGAGGAAGTGTGAAGGTAAAAGGAAGATGGACAGGGACTGAGTTTGGACCTTCTCTGGCGGAAATAAATATTTGAGTGTCATCAGTGGAGTGAAAAGTAGGTATTTATTCAAGGATAGCATCTATATGATCAAGAGAAGTGGTCCGAGAACTGTGCCCTGTGGAATGCCTTGTGTAACAGGATGGTGAAGAGTGGGATTTACAAATAGTAATAAACTATAAATAGTAATAAACTGTACAATCACACATTTTTAAGGCGGGTAAAGTGTCCTGCACAAGGACACAACGACTGTATGAAGCAGGAGCGGGAATCAACCCCACAACCTTTAGGTTATTGGACGTCCTGCTCTACCACCTGAGCCAATGCACTTCTTATCAAGGAGCGTGCATGGTTCTACTAGACTAGTACTGAATATAATAACTGGGTTGAGGACACTAGATCACCTGGCCTAGAACCTATTATAAGAAATTCCCCATTTTTGATAAAAAAAAAACATTCAGGTCATTTATTGACGGCCCCTGAGTTTAAACGTTTAGGATATAACTCTGCGCTAGGAGCAGAGTTTCCATATGAACCGTCCTCTGCTCTGTTTCTGAAGTCTACACAGTTTGGAGACTCTCTGTGTGTGAACGGAGCTGAATATCCTACATCAAACGAACCGCGGTGGCTCCTTATCTGTTGTTTAAAGTTAATTATTGATCAACTCATTCAGATTCAGAGGTTACATGTGGAGGCAGTGCACATTTAGTTTTTAGTTGTCAAGGTTCAGTTCAGTCTAAGTTTTTGTGGACCTCGCCTCAAACTGAAGATGGACCCCAGGGTGACTCCAGGAACAAGGACCTTCCTCTTCACATCTGAGTCTGTGGGAGAGGGGCACTCTGGTGACTACAGCCTACTAACATTTATATACTGTACTGTACTCATCTGCACTGTACTGCTAATCTGAGGCTAACTGCTGTCTAGACATGTCCAGACATGTCTCAATATTTTTACACTTAGCTGCTGAAAAAGAATTTTAAACTTATCATTGAAATGTAATAAATTGACTTTCATTCACAGATAAAATGTGTGATCAAATTAGTGATGCTGTACTTGATGAATATCTGAGGAAAGACCCTGACTCTAAAGTGGCCTGTGGTATGTACCAAAATATTAATAATACAGATCACAGATGAACAAATTAAACTTCACGTTAATTAGTCTTTTTTACCACAAAATAAGTGTGTCCTCATAATTAATTACCCGTCTGTTAGTGTTGTAAATGGCATCAAACTTATTAACTGATAACACAAGGACTATGTGTTGGGTTATGCTTTTATGTTCCTGGTTTAGACAAAATATGATCATAGTTATATTATAAATTTATTCACATCACATCATTGTATCATCTGATATTTTTCATATATGTCAATGTAGTTATAATGGTTTGTAACAGAGTGTGTGGCAAAGACTGGGATGATTTTACTGGTCGGTGAAGTGACATCAACGGCCATTGTAGATCTTCAGTCTGTTGTCCGAAATACAATCAAGAAGATTGGCTATGATGATTCAGCTAAAGGTGCACTGTTTTTAATTTTCAGCCTTCATTCTATTTCAATTGTGTGTTATTAGTAAATCAGAATCAATTGTTGTTTTTTGCTCAATTGCAACTGCAGGGTTTGACTATAAGACTTGTAATGTGCTGATTGCACTGGAGCCACAATGTGTAGAGATTGCAGACTGTGTCTTTGAAGGCAGGGACCAAGAGGACATCGGTGCTGGCGACCAGGTCCTCTACTTTTTAGTTTTAAAAAATAGCTGTTACCATCTTGCTTGGATCTTTAAAATAATCATAACAGTTTAAAATAGACTAAACGAAAGAATGTTTTTGTTGGTGTTAAAAAGGTAATTATATATTTTAACTTTTTCACAAAATCTCCTTGTAGGGTCTAATGTTTGGTTATGCCACCGATGAGACGGAAGAGTGCATGCCTTTAACCATCCTTTTGGCCCACAAACTCAACTACAGAATGAGGGAGCTGTCACGCAATGGAGAGTGTCCCTGGATCCTACCAGACTCCAAAGCACAGGTCAGCTTCCACACATATAGGTTATTATAGGTTTGGGGTATTTGTGATTGCAGGCCATTTGAATGTTGTTTTGTACAAACTTGTAGGTCACTGTGGAGTATAAAGACAACATGGGAGCCATGGAGCCATTGCGGGTTCACACTGTTGTCATCTCAGTCCAACACAGTCAACACATTACACTGGAGGAGATCAGAGACAACCTGATGGAGAAAGTGGTGAAAGCTATCATCCCTGCCAAGTATTTGGATGACAAGACCATCTACCATCTGTTGCCAAGTGGGAAATTCCTAAAGGGTGGTCCACAGGTGGTTACAAACTGTAACAAATGATTGTAAAAAGTTTTAATTAGGGTTTTGTGATTATACTACATCTACAACTTGATGCTTTTGAAAAAACAGAGCGATGCAGGCCTTACAGGACGCAAGATCATAGTAGACACTTACGGTGGATGGGGTGGGCACGGAGGAGGGGCTTTCTCTGGAAAAGATTATTCAAAAGTGGATCGATCCGGGGCATATGCTGCTCGCTGGGTCGCCAAGTCCTTGGTGAAAGCTGGACTGTGCCGAAGGGCCCTTGTTCAGGTGAATGTTAACTATACTGTAGCTGCATCTGTTTTCTTCTCTATTAGATAGTGTTAAAAGATTTTAACTACATTATATCACTTCTAGATTTCTTATGCCATTGGCGTTAGCCGTCCTCTCTCCATCTCAGTGTTTCACTATGGGACATCATCCAAGGATGAAGATGAGCTCCTGCAAATTGTGCAAAAGAACTTTGACTTGAGACCAGGGGTCATTGTAAAGTAAGTTAATGCACAAAATACAAAACTTCTACATATTATATATTGATATTAAAATGGTGTGTAACACACATTTTGTTTTTCTCCCAAAGACAGTTGGGCCTGAAAAGACCAATTTACCAGGCCACTGCCTGTTACGGTCACTTTGGCCGAGAGGAATTTCCCTGGGAAAAGCCAAAACCTCTGGTGTTTTAAAAAAGAAAAGTGATATCTGTATGTCTAATAACACCCCATCAAATCTATTGAAATTGTTTCAGGTACCAATAAATAAATAAATGTTTTAGATTTAGATTTTAGATTTTAGATTAGAATAACATATGTATTCTATGCAGCAATCTGTGTTTTTGCCTGGTCACAAATGGTGGTCTAATTGCGTATAATTAACAGCATTGCAAACTTTCACACTGGAAATAAAGAGGCCCTGGGTTCAAAAGTCAGACTGTTTACCTCAGGATTATTTTATGTTTCTGTAATTGTACATGCAATGTCATACTGTGGCCATGACCCTTGTGTGCCATAACCATTAGGGAAGAGTATAATTTATTTATTAACTAATAATAACAATATCTTGAGATGCTGTTCACACGTAACCTCTTAGATTTCATTGCATTGTTTCTGCACACGTGAGGTGACTGTCCAGCACTCCTGAAGATGGCGCTGTTGTTGTAGGAGTTCAGGGGGAAACTAACAGGTACCATTGGGTATTTTAATGGCTTTATTCACTCATGCTTCACACTGACTGAACTTCACCCTAGATTGAGATATGTTAAAAACACAACATGGCGGATGCGGAGGATATTTATATCAAAAGAAGAGGAGTGTTAAAAGTAAACAGGCAATGACGAGGAAAAGACCAAGACAATACACACATTCTCACACAAAACAGAAGTTTGTCGCAGAGTGAGTCGAGAATGTTGAGGCTCAGTGCCCAGGTTGGAGTGCAGTATCAGCAAATCCTCATTTTCTAGGTCAGAGAAAAACCTTCTCTCCATCAAATTTTTTAAGTGAACTTTATTAAATTATTAACTGACTGTTTCCTGCTCTGTTCTTTCTGGGAAGGTTATGGTCTGTAAGATGGGAAATGCTCTTGTACAGTTAAAATATTTGCTCATGAAAACATATCGCCATTGTTATTTCTTTGTTATTGTCTGGGTGAAAACTTGAACAAGGTGTCATACTCATACTGGCACTTTTTACAATGAAGCGTTACATAACAGGTCTGGACAATCATAAAGACTGGCTGCCATAGATATTAATGGTCTACATGTAGATTCTGATATAAACCTAACCAGCCAGGAACTAGGGAGCCTTTTGATAAACAGGAAATGACCAAATAAATAAATAGACTAAAGCATTTTTGTGCTGCTTTTTCATTCAGGCACAGATTGGAAATTTATTCTTCACTTCATAAAAAAAAACAAAAAAAACAGAGATTGTCTTCAGATTGTCAAGTACTATGTTTCCATTCCAGAATTTGTAGGTCTTGACATTTATGGTTTTGCAGCCTTTAATACAGTTGATATCTTGCAGGATATTGAGGACGTTTGTATTGTTAAGATGTCTTTTTGCTCAGTAGTCTCACTCTCAGTCTCTTATTAACAGAGCTTCATTTATTGTGAGACTGTCAAAGAAATTATTCATAATTTTCAATCAGTGATTCATCAGTGTTTGAATATAATTGAATTTTGATATGGGGCAATTATTCATAATTTAGAGTTATTTGCATTAATTTAAAATATTAATGGGTTCTTTTGGGTGAGAGGATAGTCACAGAAGATTTCCACTACAGTCCAATCCACTAAAATTACCCAGCATGCATCTGATCTTATTTCTAATCATTGATATGGCTTATAATTCACTCATTGGTAGAGTTAAGTATGACTTGGTCGATTTTGGTGCCACCTATCTGCACACAGCACTAGACAAAAACCGTCTAAATTTATGGTTTTAATATAGCACTCTGAATTCCACAGGGCATCCTCCCAAGAGTCCCTTTGTCTATGAATGCTAATGGGATCACCCAAGTTAATAATAAATAGCAGCTGATAAAATTATAAATTTATAATGTCTTTTAGACCTTTTCTTTTCCCTGTCTCAGATTAGTTTTTCAGGGCTTTGCTGCCCCAAACACTTTGGGCTTAATTATTTAAATGTTTAAAATATTCATACTCTTACTTTTTTGGGTGCAAAAGCCATCTCTCACTGTGCAATTTGGTAAAGAGGCAAAGGAGATTAAATATTCAGCAAGGCGCAGGCCCTTTAATTATTGTTCAGATGCAAGAATGTTAAAACACATGCTCAATAAAATGATCATTTTAATAAATAATTCTTTTTATTCCATGCAAAATCTCCCAAGCGCCCTCTCAGACATTTCTGTTTCATCACATTCAGGGGATTTACGCAATCATTTGCTTGTCATTGTTTTTTGTAACCTTGAAGCAATGCAATTAAAAATGAAAATGTTTGAAAACACAAAGTACTGCCAAATATGTTTAAAGTCCTCATGTCCATTACGGATGCACTCTGTTGTTTACCAGCTATTCTTTTCTTTCTGGGTTTTTGGATGGTCAACACTCAACCACATCTATATTGCTTTGTTGCAAACTCTGTCCCCTTTGGTTTGGCTCCCATCAATGTTTAACACCCAACAAAACATCAAAAAAGATGTTTCCTCTCTCATCTGTAATTTAAGCATCCCACAGTTATATCCTATCCCCTGTACTGCTCTTGGTTACACAAATGCTTTTGTTGGCTGTCATCGTGCTGTATTATTTAGAGGCAGAACAAACAGAAAGCCCTCGCTGTCTTCTTCTCCTCTTCCTAATTCTTTTGAACACTGGCTCCTCAGGTCTGTCAGAGAAGATACCACAGGGATCAATTTCACCACCACAAACCCAATGGATCAGATCAGATGGGACACAATCACAAGTACACACACGTCTTTGACATTTAGAGTCCTCACAGGACCAGGGTGAAGACTTCAGGGGGTCCGCAAAAGGAGAGGAGTCTAAAAAATGTACCCGCAGAACTCTTTTAAAAAGTTTTGGAGGAGTTTTAGACTCTACAGGGCTTTGATAAGACTTTTGAAAGCCTTGTAGCATTTAATTGTTGGCGTATGGTACATATGGTAATTGTGATTAAAAAAAAAATAGGCTTGGAGACACATTCTTCTTGTTTCTATTACATTTCCACATTACACATCCTCCTTCAGGCAGAGCAGTGTAAAGTGAGGTTCTCCTAACTGAGCCGCTTTAGGTGTCCTAAAAAAACAGCATTTACTTTAAAAAAAAAAAAAAGTTTCAAAAATTAGCAAAACCATTTCAGGATTCCTCCAGTATGAAGCAGGATTAAAACTTTACAGCAACAACAGAAGTACTAGAAGCACACATACCTTACCCATGAACATGAGCCTCCAAATACAGTGTCAACATTAAACCAAAGAATTACTAAACAAAATCAAAACATAGCTCAGCATTCCACGAACAGAAGATAGATTTGACAAAGGCTTGCACTGAGCTTTGTATAAATTCTTTTTCTTTTTTTTAATGGCAGCTGTCTGTGACTATGATGGGATTGAAAGGAGTGAGTTGTCTAATTTGCTGTCTAACTGTTCAAATCTATCTCACACTATTAGATTCTGAAAGCATTTTGATTATTAAATATTTATTGTTCAGCCACAAAAAATTAATTATTCATCTAGACCAAGGGTCATCAACTAAATTTGCTTGAGGGCCTGTCTGTTATTTCACAGGTGCTGCAGAGGGCCAGACTTTTAAACTAAAATTTATAGTTAAATAAATATGTGAATACCCTGACTTTTTCTTATTATTTTATTCAACCTCTTCACACGTCTCTTCTTGTTTTTCTTTTTTGAATGAAAGCTTTGAAAAAAAACATAGACAGCTTGTGGAAAAAACATGTTTGATGTTTGAAGATTGAAACCAAAAAAACAAATAGAACTACCAAAATGTCCTTATTCTTAAAAGTATACAGAATAGGTGACAAACAGCACTTCAGTTAAATAACATTTGTTGTAGTGTTGCACAATCATCAGCTACAAGAACTCCTAGTAGGAAAACCTGCTCAAACTACTCTGATTTGCAGCAGAGCCTGGCTCATTTGAACCAGGCTAAATTAACCCTGGCTCACCTGAACCAGGCTAAATTAAGCAAGGCTCACCTGAACCAGGCTAAATTAAGCAAGGCTCACCTGAACCAGGCTAAGTAAAGCCAGGCTTACTTGAACCAGGCTAAATTAAGCCAGGTTCACTTGAACCAGGTTCATTTGAACCAACATAAAAGTGAGCCTTTAGCCTGGTTCAACTTAGCCTGGTTCAAGTGAACCTGGATTAACTTAGCCTGGTTCAAGTGAACCTGGATTAACGTAGCCTGGTTCAAGTGAACCTGGATTAACGTAGCCTGGTTCAAGTGAACCTGGTTCAATTGAGCCTGGTTCAAATTACAAGAACAAGGGTGAGAGTCTGACACCAATCAAGTGTTCAAGTAAAATTTTTAAAATAGACTTAACTCAGCCTGGCTCAATTTCAATTATCTTTGACTTAATTGAATTGCCATATTTTTGTTTCAATTCTACCTGGATATTAGGGTTGCCTTAAACATGAATTGTGAGCACGATTAAGAGGAATGCATTATACCGAACTAAGTGTTTGCTCACATATACTGCATGTTTTATCCCAGTGGGCCCTGGGGCTCTGCTCTTTCAGCCCTCAACTGAGTGACACTGACATTATGCATACTTATCATGCCTCCTCCTTATACACACACTTCTGTGTTTAGTAAAGGACAAAGGAGGGTCAGACACTGTAAAATGTGTCAACTGTGCAACCCAGATGGTCATAGATCATGACTGTGTGTGTGACACTACCATTTACTGTAATGTGAATTTGGAGAGGACTTCTTGATTGTAAATGACTGTAATTATCATGTTGAAGAATGCCATAAATTACTCAGTAATTTTGACAGTGAATAATTCATCTTTAGCTTGGAGCGAACAGCTTAGTGGTTAGGCTTATGTACTCTCCTATTTCTGATGTGTGAAATGCATGTATTTGCACAAGCGGATATTTGCATGACATTTGGTGAGAGTTAAGATTGTCAGTATACTCCGTGGCATTGCTCAAACTGGCATCAAAAAATGGTAATATAGCCACAAAGGAAAATGCATTTACAAGTAAGGGTCATTGTGTCAGGTTAAAGGGAAAGATTAGAGGTGTGAAAAAGCACAGGATCACATTTGCTTCTGATTCTTTGAGCAGAATATGGAGTATACCTCCAAAGGGAAAGAACAGGTAAGTGGGGGGAAGGTTCAGGTATAACATGTGCTTGCTTTTCATTATCTGGGAACATAATCGTTTTTGTTCAAGATACACCTCCAGTCTGACAGTTATCTAAAGTAAAGTAAAGGAGGAACAATAGCAGATGGTAAGAAAACGGGGGAAAACAAAAACAGAAAAAGCTCAATGCAGCAACAAAAAGAGCAGGGCCATGCTTGTGCACACACTTTGGAGATGAAAACACATCATTCATCCCCCTGTTCCCGTGGTGACGCCACTGCCAGCTCCTCATCAGGCTTTACACTTAAGTAGAAGAGCTCTCATCTCTATTGCCTCTTTCTCTCTGTCATTTCTCTCCTCCTTCTTTGTATGCTCCATACTGTTCAATAGCTCTGAGCTTTCTATTTCAGTTTCTCTTCTTTGTCCCCCCACTGCCTGTGCCTTCAGCCCTCTTATCCTCCCACATCTTCCCTCCCTCCAACCCCTCCACGTTCATCCCCACCCCTCAGTGATTAATGCGAGTTTTAATTGTCATGCTCACTTTTATGCTCATTAAAGTGTATTATGCAGCAGTTAGGATATTAAAGTTCAGACAGAAATTTCATGCATACTGATGAGAATGCAAATGAGCGCAGCGTGAAAGGATACTATGGTTGGTGTTGAGCGAGTGTGTATTGGTCTGATTATTCCCAGGAGTGAGCAGGAGTGTCATTATCACCCTCGCTAGCCGTCTTAGCCGAGCAGAGAGTCCACCCATAGAAATCATGCTAATTGGAGTCTTAAATGATTCTTTATGCCTGAATACCTGAGTAGTTTGCAGCTCAGGTCACAGTGTGGCATGCAGTAGCATACAAGAAATGCAGAATGACATAAAGGTCAATAGAAGACACAAAAAAGAAAGAAAGAAAAAAAAGAAAGAAAGAAAGAAAGAAAAACACCCTACCCTACACTTAAAAAAATAATAACAATTAAAAAATATATAACATATTTGGAGCCTGAGCAGAAATGCCACATTCCTTCATTGATTAGTGACAGAGACCAGAACATTTATATAATGGGAATTGGAAATTACACCAAAAAATTAGCATAACCTTGTTTTTAGAAGGAGTACAAATCTTTTTCAAGTCAGGGACTCTTGTGCGTGTGTCTGCGATCTTCCCCCAGCCCACCTACTGCTGCCTCCATGCTGGGTGAATAGGCTCAGTCATTACTGGGCTTCTCCAGTGCTGTCTGCAGGGTAAAATGAGACAATAGTAAAGATTTTCAGCCACAGGGTCTAAATCATTTACTCAGCATGCAGCAGTGTGCTGAAATGAGTCTGCTGATAACTCTGTCCTGCAGCAGCAGCAGGTGGCACTGTGACTGGAAATGGGAAGAAAGAAGACAGATAAACTCATTACAGTGGTGAACGGTGCATTTATGCATGAATAAAATGGCAAACGAGTTCTCCCTTATTAAAAAAGACAAGTAAAAAATATTTAGTCAGTGGTCCTTTTCTCAAAAAAATCACACAAAGCCTATGCAATAATAAAAAGCTTGATTAAAGGCAAGCATTATGTGGAAAGGTCAGCTTCCATTTGCGACAATGCATCAGACACAATAAGTATCTCTGTGTCCCTGAATCAATCAAGTATTGCATCCCAATGGTGTTACACTCTTCAGTGAACACCAGACAACACATCACAGTCTTTTACAAGTGTGTGCATTTCTGCGGCTTACTGGACACAAAAACAGTAATTGTTATTTGGTGGCATATCAACCAAAACAGAGTTGGCTCAGCTTATATTTTAGGTAGCATTAAGCTATGGTTCTTCACACTGCTCGGAGTCAGAGTTGTTTGTTTTTGTTTTTTGTTTTTCCTTTCCCTGATGGAGGATCTAAAGACAGGGGATGTTGTCTAGTTCAGTGGTTCTCAGAATCTTCACATCAAGGACCATCCCAGAAAATACTTGTCTTTATAAGTACCACCTTTATCACAGGTCTATGCCATTTTCCATTTTGAAGTTTATATGATCACATACCTATCTACCTATATGAATGTTATGAAATCACTTTGAATCCCAAAGCTTTTCAAGAGTCCAAACATTTGTTTTGATTTTGTAGTTTTTTCTCAAGATTCTCCAGTACCACCACAGGGAGCCACAGTACCACCAGTGGTACCTGTACCACAGTTTGAGAACCACTGCTCTGGTTCATCCTGTTTGAATATTTACTGTCTTTTGTTTTGTTCAGCTCTTTGAGGCAATTGAATTACAAACTGAATATATTAAATGCACAGAATAAAATCCCCTCATCCACATAGTTTTCTACAGCCTGAATGACCAGGAGGAGGTGAATATGAACATAGTATTACTAGCCTACATCCAACATGGACTTTTAACAATCACTTCTCTTCAAAACACCCACATTCCCGTGAACATTTAAACGTCACGGAGGCGGTCCTCAGTCCGTCGGCCCTCCCCCAACACCACGAGGCTCTGGTGTTGACAGGCCAGTCACCGCCCACAGCGACCCTGGCTCTCAGGCTTTACGAGCTCCGTTCAGACAAAGCAGTCGGCTTCGGCCCTCTCTCTGTTACATGTCTCAACACCCTCCAGTAAAACCACAGCGGGAGGAGGACGGAGAGACGTTATTAGAGCTACCTCCTTTTCAAAGCCTCTCATTCCCCTGACAAAGGATTAGTCATCATTGCGCGCAGAACCAGCCGGACAGACCACGCCCCGCATTTCATTTGTCAACAAAGGGGTTTGACACGCAGGGAGAAGCCCGGCCCCATGTTTCCTTAAAAGGCTGATTTGGCTAAACATACCGGGGCCAACCTTCTCCCTTCCCCAACCCTTTCATATGGTGCGTTGACTTCCTCCGTGCGCGTTAAAGTGGAGCTATCATGGCGGAGCGCATGCAGCAGCCCCCGAGTAAGCGGCACTGCTGTAGACCCGGTTACAATGGATCATTTCGAGGTGGCCATCGGGCCGCGGGGGCTCCGTTTGGCGGCTCCGGCGGCACACAAGGCGAGTCGAGTAAAACGCAGAGCCCGGAGACCCTCCTGGACATCGCGGCGCGGAGAGTGGCGGAGAAGTGGCCGTTTCAAAGGGTTGAGGAGCGCTTCGAGCGGATCCCAGAGCCCGTTCAGAGGCGGATAGTTTACTGGTCTTTCCCCAGGAGTGAGCGGGAGATCTGTATGTACTCGTCGTTTAACGGAGGGGGAGAGGATGTAGGAAGTAGCGGGGAGAGCAGCGACGAGACGCGGCTGCCTTTCCGACGGGGGATCGCTCTGCTGGAAAGCGGCTGCGTGGACAACGTACTCCAAGTCGGTGAGTGATACGACCAGCTGGACCGGTCCACACACTACACCAGGTGCCAGTGGGGACATTTGTTAAACTATATGAGCAGTTTGAAATGTTTGAGCGAATGATTTAGTGCGGTTAAGGACAAATTTGTGACAAAAGGCTGGAGAGCTGAGCCCCGGTGACACTCACACACTCGCACTGGGAGGTTACAGTACAATGGGGCTTTAAATCTGCATGCTATGAATGGGAATTTGTGTGACTGGTGCATTTAAAGCCTGTTTTGCTTGGGGCAGTTTGAATATGAATGTAGGATATAATCCCTATTTAAAAGCTCCCAGAGTGTATTTAAATCTTAACGCCAAAGACAGGTAAAGACAATTTGAGAAGAGAATAGAGGAGGTTGTTTACAAAGTTAGTCAAATGAATTCAACACAATCATTTGTAATTTCTCAGATGTCCAGGGTAAGGTCATGGGTTTGTCTGCCCAATAATTTGAAAGTGTCTTGTGAAATCTGTGACGGTTTACATCAAAGTATTCAATAATAGAGAAATGTAGTGCAGGGTTGGGTTTTGGAAACATTTGAATGACTCACATTTGACATGACATAACAATATGTGGGTGAATATATCAATTAGACTATTAATTTCCCAATGATATTTTTTTTTTTAGAAAAGCCTGTTTATAAAAGTCTTAAAAACTCATTCTGGAGCAGGCTTTTTTGCACATGACAGTTTTCAATCTTAATAACAATGAATATTCAGAGTCTTTTTTTTTATTCAGAGTCTTTCTTTTTCAGCATTCCTAAGGTTGACACTTTGTTTCTATTTTCATGTTCATTTGAGTCTTTCAAGCTTCCAATCAAAAGCATCTTTTCAACTCGCCGTCAAATAGGAGAGAATTGGAAGGAGGAGGCGCATTGAGCACAACAATTGCTTTAAATGAGCCACTATTAACACCAGTTGCAGCTAGTTGGTTCAGGTTTGTGTTTTTTTTGTGCCTATCTTTAATCAAAGGGACACTTGGCTGAGGCAGACGTGGAATTGAGCAGATAGCTCACTTTAATGAGGTTAGTCTGAGCTTTATATCCTTTGTCATTTCCCAGTCTTTTCATGCAGTTTGTCACCTGTGAGCATCGTAGACGTGGAGGTCACTGACGACTGTAATCCCGTTACTTTGCATGGTTCATTTGAATTGTAATGTATTGCAAACTCCACATAGTCTGTCTCTTTCCCCCCACTTTTAGCTGGCCTTGTGTACTCACTGATGGGCTATAGGGAGTTATTTAATCACAGAAGCCTATAAACTCAAAGATATTAGAAAAAGAAAGAATCGGGGTTGTTATTTCACAGAGCACCATGGGCTCAATTGTAATGTTTACTGAAAGGAATAAAAGGATTGTGTCTAAGCCTTGAGTATAAAATATGAAAATGCAGTTGAGAAGTGATAAATAAAAGATGTAATGTCCACATGTGAACTGTCTGAGTGGAGGAAACCTCGAGGAAATGAATTGGCACAGCAACTTAAGCATTTAACATTAGCTGTAGGGCAGACACGCTTATCCTACATTTTTTATTAATTACTTATTCATTGTTTCTCTACCTGCTTTAAGTGGATTAGGTATGAAACGTTTCACTGATTTCACATTGGACTCATCATAATACCCACTTTAAACAAAGCACAGACACAGACCCAGTGCCCATTGAGTGAAATGTTTATCATAAACATGACAGGCTTTCTTGCCGTGTGCGTTTCAGTTTGTTGAAGTGTAGGTTTGAGGTGAAGTATAGGTTTTGGTATTATGTTGAAGTATAGGCTGCAGTGTTTATGTCAACATGAAGATGCTTATTTTAGGAGACTCTGTGCTTGCTCTGACACGTAAAACTCAAATAGAGAAATGATGCATTTAAACCGATGTACAGAGTTATTTTAAGGGTAAGGAAAACATCTGCAGTCATATGTTTGTTGGATGTACATGTTTTTTTTAACCTGTGTTTAACGTGTAATGGTTACTGCGTCATCTTTAAACTGTCTGCACTTTAAAACAGGTCAAGGTGGCTGCACTTTCCCCTCGTCCCCTTGTTCCCCATGTTCTTTGATCGGTGTGAGGTCAAAGGTCACTGAGGCATTGCAGTTGATATACAGTGTTTGTTCTTAATTGGAAAATGGGATTCCCTCTCAGGCTCTCTTCTCAGTTTCTACCTCAACCAGTAAATTAGGAGAGCACTACTCTGGAATATGAAAGTATAACAAAATACGCACAATCCATCTGCTCACAAAGGAATAACAGTTGCTAACAGTCAGCTGCTCACTCAAATCTCATATCTGCCCCATGTCTCAAATGATAAGTGCCTGTGCAGTCTCAGGATTTTTCTGTGTTTGAAGTTTTCCTCACATTACATAATGTTATTTTTCCAAAGTACATGATCTTGTTTTTTTCTGGCTTGTTGTATTTTCCTGAACAGTAGTTGAGGACGTTCTGACACAGTGAGAGTCCATTGTGCATCCAATAAGGCAGTGTGTCCTAAGATGTTTTACTCTGTCTGCTGTCATCATTTTGTACACATAAATTATGATAAGCTCATCTGGGAGCTACTTCACTCAGAGAGCTCTTGACATCAGAGTCAAGTAAGGAGAGAAGACACTTGACTGTATCTGCAGAATCTGTTGTGCAAAGATATGGATTCTGTTATGTTTGAAAAGTAAACTGTATGTTATCTTGTTTGCATTTCTTGCTGTATTACAATAACTAACATGAGCGTTTTGCATATCACTAAACTTATCTGTTTTATTGTTGTGTTTTAAACCTTGGACTTGTTTACACTGAACACTGGTGGAGGGCTTTCTCATCTGCAAGTTTATTAAGAATCAATGAATCAGTACACCCAATGAATGATGCAAAGCGTATGCACCGACGCAGGAGCACATACACACACTTAAGGCTGGCTCTGGCTGTTAGCTTGTTGATTTGCCTTAATAGTTTATGCATAGCACCTCAATGTGCTTCGGCTCTGCAAGATCAATATTTATTGGAGCAACACTGGGCTTGATTTTACAGACTGCTCGAAGCTGGTGTACAAGTAATTAACTGGCAGTGTGTAATTAAAGCTTCCACGCTTATGTGAAAAAGTGTAGTTTTTATAAATCTTAGTATCAATGTAATGAAGTGGACAATATGGCAGCTATTATTCTGAAATCGAGCCAGTCTTTGTTTTTCTGTTTCCTTACGTCTTGGCGTTCTGCCCAGGTATTTTCCAGGTCAGTGTTGGACACAGCAAGGAATGTAGCTAAATTTTTTATGTGGTTCCACATGAATGGAGGATCTCACATTAACAAAATAATGCTGAGACATGTGCAAAGTTGACTTGGCACACATTCTTGAACCCTGTATAGAGCACGGTTGGTCATTGTTGTTTTGTGTTAACGTAAAAGGATTAGGCCATCGGTCCACATCTATCTACGTCTCCCTGATCTGTATTCTGCTGCCATAGTATTTCATCATTAACCTTCAACTCGAGGGAGAGGAGAGGTGGAGGAGCAGAGAGGCGGGTGGAGGAAGGGAGTAGCTAGTTTACCTCCATCTGCCCTCAATTGGCTCAATAAATCCTGTTTTGTTCTCATCCGACACGGCATATTTAGCTCTCTAGCAGTGCACGTAATGCTTATGGCTATTTGAACTGCGAGTGTCAGTTAGCGGGTGCACTTTAGCCGGGACTAGCTCTGAACCAGTGGGAATGTAGTTTTCTCCTGGTCTCGTCTTGGGAGTTTTATCCATTCCCACACTGTCTCAGCAAGTCAAAGCCTGCCAGTGTCGTCGCCTCTTGGGAATCCTTGGCCCCAAAAGGTGATCTCTAAGGAGGAATGCCCTTCAGACCTCCGCAGCTCCACAAACACAATCATTCAGTAAATAAGTGGTGAACTGTTCCAAAGATACGGCCAGATTGACTCTTTAATGTGTTTCTGTTGCTGTAAAAGAACAACAGTGAGAGGAAATCAAATTAAAAGTGTAGGTCTTGTGTGTGTCCATACTGGGAAGCACAGATCTGTTGTCTCTGTAGAGCACCTCTCCCAGCTTGAGTGTTAATCAGAAGCTGCTTATGAGCACTGCTTACATTTTAATGGGAACTTAAAGGTGTCATCCATCAGTTGCTGTTACCTGAGCTCCCAATCTGAGCTGAACGCTTTATGCTTAATGAAGACCGATGGTTCTCCTATCCTCCTCTGTCCTATCCTCTCCTTTCCAGAAATAGCCCAGTGTGCATTAGGTCATGTGGGCTCATGAACGCACCGCCAAATCTGATGACACTCACAAACACAGCAGCAGTTAAACGGACCTTATTTGTGCCACGTGAACCTGCTCGGCCAGATTACACTCGACCATCTGCTCTGAGAGTTTGTTAGCTCCATTGAGGCTAATCATCAGAGAGTTTGCATATCCAAATTAACAGAATGCTTACAATGTGTGTCACATAATGTCATTTTCAGTGGATCCATGCACAAAAGTTTTTTCACAAGAATTTTTATTTCCTGTCTTTGTCTCTGGATCCGGCTTATGGGTGACACGTCTGCTCGTAGTTCATTTAACAGTATTGATCTGCGTGCTCCACCTTTGCACTTAGTACCCAATCTGCTGCTATTATAATGACAAGCAAATGATCTGGTTCTCCCTGTCTGATCTGACATGAGAGCGAGCGAGCCTTCAGTATAGCTTGATAATAAATAATAAAAATAAATGATTAGCTTTATTTAATATTATTTTACAGTTGAAACCATTGACAGTTGGCAATCAGGATGAGAAATAATCAATCATTCATTAACTGTGAGTGATCTTGATCTCATAGTGCACAGCTCTGGTTCCTCATTTGAAAAGCTTGAAGCTAAACACAAAGCACATCACTACCTCAGGGAAGACACAAGCTCTCACAGGCCCTGTACACTCACCTGTTGTGTTGGTACACAAAAAGGGGTATGCCTGGTATGTGCCTACAAGTTGAGTCATTGATTTCATTTGTGGAATAATGTCAGGTGTGGTGTGGTTGAAATACTGTACATTTCCAAACTGTATCAACTGGATTTAATGTTATTTATAGTTGGGAGGGGAAGTGAGAGAAGAGATGAATTATAGGGAAACACACAGGATGGATACAATTACACAACTGTAATCAAGGTTAGAGGTTGCACAAAAGATGAAGTGACAAATCCAATCCCGGTTGAACAGGAAAAAAGCTTGTTTGTTGGTTGCCGGCAAATCAAAAATAATGTGAAATGGCCATAAAGTTGCAACGCGCACAAACAAGAGTGAGGAGCTTGGCTGAGAAGAGGAGTTTTAACACCAAACAACATGATTGTAGTTGTGTTTGCCTCACAGCCCAGTCACACCTGCTGTTTAAGCATTCCTCCTCCAGAACAAGCTGTACTGACTGTTTAGCCTAAACACAGCAGCAGGCTGAGGGTGTGTGATTCTGGCTTGATGCTGTGCCATGATAAGGTGTGACTGCATCCTGTTTAGTCAGTGATGGCCCCTCCTCCTCATGACGCTGCGGGGAAGTAGTCTTTCCTCCTCTTGAAGGGCCGTTATGACGTCACAATAACGGTCAAACGGTTGCTCTCAGTTGATCAAAGGCAGAGCAAGCCCAGGGTTACGGAACATGTTATAAGAATGGTACAAGGCAAACCTGATTGAAAATGCTCATGCTCTTAGTCACTGTTGACTACTTTGTGACACTTGAGGAAGGGCACTGAACTGTTTCTCACACTTCTGGTTTTACATCAGTTTCCACACACGCAAACTGACTGTATGTGCAGAGAGAACAGCACACAGAAAGTATCCCACACATTAGTCTTCATTTTTCACCTTTGATCATGTTTCAAACAGAATTACATCTAGCTCTGCCCCATTTAGACCAACCTCTGTTTTCCAGGCTGGAATTTCTTAATGACTGCAGATTCTCCAACACACCATAGACGGTTGTTGTTTTTTTCTGGCTTTTGATGGCCTTAAAGAAGCAACTGTCAGCATGGAGGCCAAAGATCTTTGTTGTCCGGCACTGCAGTTCACAGCAGGTGTGTGGTGTTTTGTGTCTGTTTGTTTGAACAGATGCAGATCAGCAGACTCAACTTTAGTGTCCAACTGATTATGTTCAAGAAGGTGAAAGTAGGTTACAATTGAAAGTGTTTGAGTGTACTGCTAAATGTTGGGACAGAATGAAAAAGCTATGTTTCTTGGTGATAGAAAATATGATAAAACACAGCTGAGGTTTATTGAGTATACCTTTATATATATATAGCAGACATTTGTCGTCACTCGTAATGAAATAAACAAAATCAAATGAGCATGTTAGAAGAGCCTAAAAGGTTCGATTTGATTTTCGTTGGGTCTGTGTGGGATTCATTAGCAGCAGCAGAAACAGAATGAGTGCAGCTCATAAGGATTTCTGTGGAGACAGTGTAGTATCTCTGGAGTGGAAACAAAAGCATTTGGACGAGGAGATGCACTGGCTGGTCTGCTGATGGTCCTCAGAGGCTGAACAAATGACTCTCGCTGAAAACATCAGAAGGAAACAGCACTCAAACAAATGCTTTAAATGGAGAAAGGCAGGAAGGAGTCTTTTCACTGCTAAACCTCTGGTGACAGAGGAAACACACAATCATTTGTATACAGACAAATGTGTGTTTGTCTGATCCACTGTGAATAAGACAGGTGTTGACTGGGAAGCACCTATCTGTTGCACTGTTAAAAGGCCTATGCCTCTTTAATTTAGTGCAGTCATTTTTAGGTTCTGTTGCTAGAGGCCATACTGGCATCTTTGGAGCATCAGAGGCAGCAATTAAATACATTTAAACAAAGCCCCTTTTTATCTGAAGCAAAATGGACACCATAAAACAGCTAATAGTGCCTGGTAAGCTTGTAAGATTGTTTGCAATTTCTCACGAGCAGTATAGACAGCAGTCCGTTTTTCTGACAGAGTTGAGGAATTTCTGTGTATTTGTCAAGAAGGACTCCATCCTCCCTGTAGTATTTGTGTTCATACTGCTATTTCATGGGTGAATGGGAAAAAACTGAATGCAGAATTAAATAGAACCCTTGAGCCTGTGTTGGACTAGAATTCTGCTCTAAGAAGCAGCGCCAGATATGTTATTGTAAATATTCTATGTGTTGGCATTTGTTAAGAGGTACACAGATTGACCTAGTTAACTCAAATCCTCCCTGACCTCATTCTTTGTGAAGGTGCATCTTCAGAACAGACTCAAGGTTGTATTTCTCTTGTGTTACCTCGTCATGGCTCACAGGCCCAGTGAATTATAATCATAATTTGTATTGGCTACCATGACAATGGGTGATGTGATCACTAGGCAGAAGTTCTTCAGATTGTTTCCTTTGTGTTTTGATTGCTCTTGTAGACAGTTAGCATTAGCAGGTATCCATGAAGCTGTATATAGTAAGTGCAGTGGAAGCTGATCCGAACTCAGTCATTAAAGACAGATGGTAATCAGTGCACCGTGACTATTGATTAGTTGTTTGCTTTTCTTTCCGACAGCCCCAGAGGTGCCTCTGCATCTCCACGGGTGAGAGATTAGGTTCCCCATTGTCATCAGAAGCACATACACAGACAAAGCACACCTTGGCCAAGGGGCTCTCACTTCCGCCTGAGTGGCCTGCTTTGGATAACTTAATGGGTAACTAGTGTGTGTGGCTCCTTGTGATGGGCTTGGAGAGAGTGTGAGTGGGCTTTTGTGTGCTGGGTCCCGCTAAACGAAGGCTTTGGCCACAGAAAGACCCCCTGCAGCCAGTTTTCAGTGACCAGTGTCCCATTTGGCCTCTGATAAGGGTCTAGAATGGACCCTGTCCACTGTTCCTTCATAGGAAAATGTCCTAGAAAACCCTTGCCACTTCTCTGGGACTCCCTCCTCTGAATCCTATAGAGAGAGCTTAAGGTGACTCCCCTAGCCTTAATTGGACGTGATGTTAAGTCTCAGGTCCCAGACTACTGTCGAGCTGGTCTGGTCATGAAGGAGTTAAGGTTGGTTGCTATGCAATGCACTGAGCTGTATTATGCAAGCTGTGAAGCACAGACACAGAGAGGAAGTGCATTACAGAGTGCTGAGCTCAGGGCTTTGGCTTACCGCCAAGTGTACACCGCTCCATGTGCATACTCACTCAGCTGAGGGTATTCGAGCAGCCTCCTCCTCTCAGTCACTATTTCTGTTACGTCAGTAGTTCAACTGTGGGGCAGGCATGACTAGGCCATGGCTGTATACAGACAGTGCTTTTAACTGTGGCCCTCCACACAGAAAATACAGCATATGAGATCGGGATTTTGTAAAATATAACAAAGGCTTAGCAACAGAGAAGTAATACTAAAAATTGTATTTTGCAATTGACATTTGTGTTTTGTGTTTTCCACAAGCATATACAGACACCCACACTCTTCACTTACAGCTTGTTCCACACAGCATGGCTCTTATGTGTCAGTACATCTTATATGAGAATATTTCAGCAAAGTGGAATAAGTGGTAAACAAGATCTAACAGTCAGTTCCATTGCTTCTGTTTTTCTGTTTTTTCAATTTTCTATTACCTGTTATTGTAGTAAATTTGTACTATTGTAATGAATGATTAACAAAAGCTTTATAAAGATTTAGGTAACTCAGTAGCCTTTGTTCCATCATTAAATAAGATATAATCAGAAATTCAGAATCATATTCAGACATCACGTATACACATAGAGTCTATGGTCCAACTACTTGTTCACTCTGGACTGAGGTTACAAAGTTATTCATTATGGAATCAAACAGAGACCAGAAACCAAACATTTACATAATTTAGGCCTTAACAGTTCAGTGTTTATTGTTTGAGTGTTACAATAGCAGGTCTTTCTGCTTCTGGTCAAATGATCTGGTAAGTTTTGATGGTGAAAGGGGTGTGTTTATGGTAAGGTAAGCACCAGAGTCATTTTGGAAAGGAAATGAAAAGGAAATGAATGTTTGGTTTCACCTCAGTGGCTGTCTACGATCTCCTTTCTCTCTCTTCACTGCCTTCTTTAATGTGTAATTGAGTGTTTAAGCTGCCCATTAATTTGAGATGGCTGACAGTGTGTGTGTTTTGCCTTTCTGTAGGTTTTCACCTCAGTGGAACAGTGAGGGAACCTGCCACGTCCTCTGAGCCAGAGATGGTCTGCAACGTAAGCGTCAGCTTTGACCGCTGTAAAATCACAGCAGTGACATGTAGCTGTGGCAACAAGGACATCTTTTATTGCGCCCATGTTGTGGCATTATCATTATACCGGGTACGGAGGCCTGAACAGGTCAAACTCCGCCTGCCCATCTCAGAGACACTTTTTCAGATGAACAGGGACCAGCTGCAGAAGTTTGTCCAGTATCTCATCACAGTGCATCACACAGAAGTGTTACCTACAGCACAGAAAATAGCAGATGAAATACTTTCACAGAACTCTGAGATCAACCAGGTTCACGGTAAGTCAAGACAAATTAATGCAGCCGCTGGTATTATATTTGCACTTTATGAAAAAAAGAAGCTATTTTAAGATGCACACACATTTGGTCACAGACAAAAATAAACAGGACTAAATGCTAGCACCTTCAGCTGGAGGCTGCCATCTTGAGAGACGGCTCTGTAAAAATCAGGGAAGCTTTTTGGTGAAACAGCAGCACTCACTCTGGTCTTATGACTGTGTGTGTCTGAGTTTTTAATATGATATAAAACATCGTATAACATTAATATGATAATTGAACATTTAGCACTAAGGGTAAATGTGAAGCACAGGGGGATGGATCCTTTATAAACCTGTGTTTTTGTTGCCCTTCCCTAGTCACACTAAGGCATTATAGATTGTTTGAGTGAGTTGACGTGTAGCCTTCCCAGAGTTACAGCCAACACTGCACATACTTTTTTTAATGTATGATTCATGTTAACCAAGTCATGTTTTGTAACCAGCACAGTACATGTTGTAGACTGCTGTTTCTCGTTTTGTACACACTGGAATAATCAGTTTTGTTTTATGATACATCGATTCTTATTTCATGTACTCGAGTGCACCAAGTATTTTAGGATATGTTTGTTTTAGGTTTTTACTGGACTTACGTACGTTAAATTTTACATTGTTTAATATTTGGTTGTCAGCAAGCTATGTAGGTCAGCTCACTTTTCATTCATCCTCACATTTAATTCTCTATAGTGATTCTAAGTTTATAGTATTGATCACATCTTTAAGCTTAAGCAGCACAGCAGATTTGCAAGTTCAGCAACTGGTGAGTTACAGTATGCTGACATCAACATAGTTGTGACTGGTGCTGTTTCCTTGCAGCAAAGGGATGTTATTAAATTGTCCCAGATATAATTACAGTTAAAAACAAATAAAGACTGCAAATCAAAACATATTGATTTGTTTGATTTTAGGAGCTCCAGATCCAACAGCGGGGGCCAGCATCGATGATGAAAACTGCTGGCATCTTGACGAGGAGCAAGTCCAGGAGCAGGTTAAACTCTTTTTGTCCCAGGGCGGGTACCACGGCTCAGGGAAGCAGCTCAACTTACTGTTTAGCAAGGTAGACATCTTTTCCACAATTCAGTCAATTAGTTTTGCAAAATCAAGCTTAAGTTATTTTTAACTCAAAATGCTTTGTTTTTGAAGGTGAGAGAAATGCTGAAAATGAGGGACTCCAATGGCGCTCGCATGTTGACACTGATCACAGAGCAGTTCATGGGCGACCCTCGACTGGCCTTGTGGAGGCAACAGGGGACTACCATGACTGACAAGTACAGGCAACTGTGGGATGAGCTAGGTACAGCACTGAAACCTTTATTTACACTCTTTTCATCTCATTCACAAACATTTTTTGTTAACTCAGACTACACACCACAAATACACTACATGTGAGGGTAAAATAATGGATTATTTTATTAAACTGCTGTTCTACCCTTAGAACAATGTGAATGTTGCATATTAATGCAGAACTTGTAACAAAATAATATATTAATTGTAAATTTCTCTAATTTGCTTTGGTAGCAAACAGCTTAGCCTATTGTATAGTTGTTCCTACATCAAAATAATACACTATCTCCTTCTAGCTCTTATGCCTCTTGTTTTTGTTTGCCACTGAATTCTTGCCATGCATTTCGTCACTCACTCAGCTTGATATTGCCATCGCTGCTGGTTTTCTCTTCCCTCCTCACTCTTGTCCTAACAAAGAAGCAGCGTGTAATGCCTCCCTCCCCCATCATCTGTCTCCCTCTGTAACTCCCCGTCCTCCTTGTTTTTCTACTTTACCTCCTTTCTCCCTTCTCTTGTTTCATTTTGTCATCTGTCATACTTTATTAATCACAATTCATTGTTCATTGTTCCCATGCCTCCCATCTCACTGTCTTTTATTTCATTTCTTTTCCAATCTGAATCTAATTTCTGTACAATTTATTCAGATAATCGTAGCATTCTTTCTTTTTGTCCAATTGTAAATGCTGAATTAAATTTCAGACCTGTATAATAATGGGCTTTGGTGAGACCATTTCCTACTGTCATGTCAGTTTAACACTATATAACAACAACACAGAATAGGGCTTTTTTAAAGCTTCATCACATTAGCTATTTTCATACCTTGTTAGCAGTGTGTCCAATACAGTTCTGACAAGTTATGATTGTTTCTGGGTTTCTGACTATTCACACAAACCTTGTGAATGTTTATTTATAGTTGTAATTAACATGCCTTCACATTTCCACATCAAACGCAGACCAAGCCTTGCTCATGTTTTCTCTAAATGTGTCTCTAAATGTGTTTCTTGCAGGGGCCCTGTGGATGTGCGTTGTGCTGAACCCCCACTGTAAGACTGAACAGAAGGGTTTCTGGCTTCGACAGCTTCGTAGGTGGAACAGTGTGGATGTCTGCCCCTTGGAGGATGGTAACCATGGCAGCGAGCTGACCAATCTGACCAACATACTACCCCAGGGCCCTGCTGGCAACCCAGGTGCGATGACACCCAGCCAAGACGAGACATCACCTTCCTTTTTGTTTTATATTAAAGTCCTAAATATCCCCTGAATCCCACTGCCACTACATCATGTCTTTTCTCTCTCTTGGTTTCTCCTCCCACCTTCACCATCCCCCTCTCTATTTAATCAAGCCTGTTACTTCAATCTTTGTGCCTGTGAGCCATAACATTTTTAAAGTGGCTTTTAAAATAAGCTTGATCATACATTTAAGGTCCTTTTGTGCATGTGACTTCACTAAATTAAAGATGTATGTCAATAGAATTTTATAAATTAAATGTTTCCAACCAGTGCTGATGGTCTGTGCTACATTGTTCTGACAGATTCGCACAGTAAGCCTCACAGGACAGTGTTCACACGGGCCATAGAGGCCTGCGACCTGCACTGGCAGGACCCACACCTGCAGCACATCATCACGGAAGACCACCACGCCAACTACTGTTACCAGGACAACCTCGACGGCTCCCTGTTTGATGGTCGAGGGTGGCCCCTGTGGCACGGTGAGAGAACAAGGACCATTGCAAGAGACAAATGAAATTACTCTGGAGGCCCAACTGACATGTGTTTTCTTCTGTCTCTCATTTAGAGCATGTACCAACTGCATGTGCCCGAGTAGATGCCCTGAGATCTCACGGTTATCCCAAAGAAGCACTCCGGTTGGCCATTGCAATAGTTAACACTCTGAGGAGACAGCAGCAGAAACAGCTGGAGTTTTTCCGTACTCACAAAAAAGGTATGTTTTGTTTTCAGTGACAAATATAACTGAAGGTAAAGCCAACCCCTTCTTTGTTATAGGCTTTAGACATGTAAGAGTCACAGTAGGTCTTTTAGGGTATGACCATAAAACTGGGTATAACAATGTGTTTTCTTGTCCCTCCAGAGCTGCTCCATAAAGGCATGACCTCAGTAACCAACCTGGAGGGCTGGGTGGGCCACCCTCTGGACCCAATTGGCACATTGTTCAGTACACTCATCGAGGCAGGACAAAGCAGGGACGAGGGAACTGCAGTCATGCACGACATCTCAGGTACAAACACAGACTCATTTCAGTGAGTGAGCTTCTTCTTATTGTCGGCCCTGCAGCCTCCAATCAGCTGCAATGACACAGACGTGCTGATTGGCCTCTAGTCATTCTCCAATAACAGCTCATGAATAAGAAATGCAGCAAGAAAAACACTCCAATTAAAATGCATTAATTATGCAAGGTGCTCAGCTTGATAAATTGGACATCTTGTAAAAAAAAATGTCAGTTATAGACACAGCAGCTCCTACTTATTTAAGGGTAGTTTTTGTTAAAGTGGATGAGCTCACAACTGACATGTTGAAGATTTGACAGATTTCAATTAAGCATCTGTTTATGTCCAAAAGTGTTTACGTGTGAGTTTATTCATTAGGGACCGCCAAGACATCATTAAGCCATTAAAATACATGATTACCATCCTCAAGAGAATAGGCACTCTAGAAAAGAACAGCCCAATGAACAAATAGATCAATGGATTTATCAATACGTAAGTCAATCCAGGACCCAAAGGGACAATTTTCTTTTAAAGTCATGTTTCACCCTTTGTCCTTCTTCTCTCTTTGCCTCAGGCTCAGTGGGTTTGAACAGAAGGCCTGAGCATCAGGTTTTCTCAGCTCATCGCTTCTTAGAGGAAGGAGAAACATTTGTGTCACTGGCTGCGGAGACTGCTCTCATTGGCTTGGGTCAGCAGAGGGTGATGCCAAACGGCCTTTACGCCCAAGAGAAAGTGTGTCGCAATGAAGAGCAGCTATTGGCCAAGCTACAGGAAGTGGAGTTAGACGAAGCGCTGGTGAAGGTCTTCCGCAAGCAAGCTGTCATTCTGCTAGAGGGTTAGTGAGATGTTGTTTTTTTTTTATTAAAGCATGTTTGATGAGAGAAATTGTACTTGAAGTTTTATCAGTGACACATTTGTAATAGACTAATGTTAGAAACGAGGCCATATAATTGTCAGCCTCATCTCCAGCTTGTCCAAAAACATGTGGACATTTGTGTTTGTGTTATCACTTTCCATCCAGTATAACTTATTTACCTTGTCTAGTCTGTTTGCTAATGATGAGTCAAAGAATAAGTCTGTAAGAATAGGACCTGCTTCACTATGGCTCAGGGCCTAAAAAACATAATAAAAAACACCATTTCTAAGCCTTGATGCTCTTTGCCTGTTATAATTTGTATATTGGATCATTTCTGTTAAAATTCTGTTTTTGTTATCTGTATTTCTTTCTCATTTAGCAGAGTGTACTTTGTTAAAACAGGACTCAGACAAAGGCATTTGTTCATCTGGTGGTTGATTAACAAATTGATCATCATTGTAATACACATCTGAGTCATATTCTTTATGACGTATCAGTTTACTAGCATCAGATACGATAACATACAAGGCTCAGGAATAATCTTGTACACAAGGCCACCCAGTTATAATCATTTATTCTGTTCCCATCAATGCAATACAGTTCCTCTTGTCCGTTTGGCTTTATAGAGACTCAGCTGACTAAACTTTTGTTTTCTGTACAGCTGGTCCCTACAGTGGCTTAGGAGAATTACTCTACAGAGAAAGCGTCCCCATGCACACTTTTGCCAAGTATCTCTTCACCTCGCTGCTACCTCATGATGCCGAACTGGCGTACAAGATTGCACTGAGGGCCATGAGGTGAGTACATGTAAATTAAATCTCAGTGGCCTTTTGTCTGTTTGTGCTGATGACCATGATGTGTTCATGAGAAAAGGAATATGAACATAAACGAGTGTAAACCTTTTCCTTTCCGTGTGAATTCTCAGTAGGGTTGTTTGAGAAAGGAAGAGGGAAAGAGAAATACGAGATTTTAACTGGGGCACCGTAATGACAAAAACTCCTTTAGATTGAATATTCAATAAATAATTCAAATTAGCTGAAAATAGATTAACCGTATGGGATTAATAATAAATATGTGATTAATAAATACATGTGGGTTTCTACTTATTTGCCACAAGGTTTTAGAACTTTTCTTCCACTCCCACAAATGAAACCCCTTTGATTTCTGTTGCCAGTAAATCTTTAAAATTTTAAAATGTACAGGAAAAACTCCACACATGCATGCTCTCAAACTATCGCAAATGAAAAAAGAGAAGCATTCTGTTATTCTAATTTTATTTTTATTGTACATGGCGAGGGGTCAAAATCACTTATAAAACTTTTTTTTAGTATTGTGCTCTGATACAACTAGGTTCGGGACAATAACCATTTTGAAGGTATACCACAGTTTTAAAGTGCTTTAGTGGTTTCAGTATTGTGGTTACAAACACTAAGACCGTGATATTCTGTTATTGTAAGATTGGCTAAGCAGAAAGAGCCAAAAAGACACATTTTAATTGTTAATGCAGTCAAAGTATTCAATAAAACTGTTGTGTCTGAAGGAATAGTCCAGTAAAATAATAGTAACAAAAAAAAAATTTGAAGAGTTGAAGCACTGCCTTAAGGGAATGCATTAATTTATTTGGAAGGATGCCATTTGTATCTGACTCTCTAAATAACAGTATTTGCCAGTGTCTATACACCTGAAACAATCAAACAATCTTATACCATATAAATGCAGCTAAATTCTTGTATTTTCAACAAGTATATCTTTATCTGCTCTCAGGTTGCCAGTCCTGGAGTCCACAACCCCCTCCAGTGACCTGTCCAGGCCTCAACATATTGTATCAGTGGCCTCCAACCGCTACCCGCGCTGGTTCACTCTCAGCCACATAGAGTCCCAACAGTGTGAACTGGCCTCCACCATGCTCACTGCTGCTAAAGGTACACTCCATTCTTTATTGTTTAATATTAAAACATTCTTTTCTCTTGCTCTTGATTGGAGAAAAAAACCCTTCTCTGTATGTGTTTTCTGCTAGGCAATGCTCGTAAGTTAGAAACAGTGTTAGAGTCTATCCAGAAGAACATCCACTCCTCTTCCCATATCTTCAAACTTGCCCAGGATGCCTTCAAAATTGCCACTTTAATGGACAGTCTGCCAGACATCACACTGCTTAAAGTCTCTCTGGAGTTGGGCCTTCAGGTACGCAACTATCAAACACTAATAGAATGCACACATACACACACCCTTCCAGCTACAAGCAGAGCTAATGTTGTGCTGATTACAGGTGATGAGGATGACCCTCTCCACTTTAAACTGGCGAAGGAGAGAGATGGTGCGCTGGCTCGTAACTTGTGCAACTGAAGTTGGTAAGTTTGCTGTTGGCTTTGATACAAGTCACAATATTGAAAAAGACTGAAACCGATACAGAAACTTAACAATGTGTGTCTTAGAGGCCCCTCGGCAGGTGGCAATGACAAAAGAAGGAATGACTGGCAGGGTAGTAATTGTGAAGATTATGGGCTTGAATACTGAAGCGAAGTGGCCGATTTCTCTAGGACAGGAAGCTAGGTCAAGAGGGGTGGGGCTCTATGAAGTGGAAACTCTCCATCCACACGATTTCATGTGAATGTAGGCAATGACAAGGAGTCCCTGTTTGACTATAGACCCTTTCAATGGACTCATTCAGAACAGGCCAAAGGGGAAATGTAGTGTAATGTCAGAGAATTTAAAACAGGTCAATGGTAAATGCCATTGTGGGACCAGACAGAATTGTGCTTGCTTTTTTCTGATACTTATAATATATATAAATATTATTTGTGAAACACAGCTAAAGAGAACCTTATAATGTTGCTGAATGTGTGAAATATGTAATAAAGTACTACTGATGAAAATGTTGTTTTTTATGTAAAATGGAAATGTTGCACTAGAATATCAAAGAAAGAAGATAATAGATCCTTCAGGCACACACAAAACAACAATAAAAACATCTCTCTTTGGGTCTTTATAGGTGTCTTTGCACTGGACAGCATCATGCAGAACTGGTTCACTCTCTTCACCCCCACAGAGGCCACCAGTGTCGTGGCTAGCACTGTCATGTCCAACACCACCATCGTCCGTCTACATTTGGACTGTCATCAGCAGGAGAACCTGTCCAACTCTGCTCGCACGTTGGCCCTGCAGTGTGCAATGAAGGACCCTCAAAACTGCGCCCTGTCCGCACTGACCCTCTGTGAGAAGGACCACATAGCCTTTGAGACAGCCTATCAGATTGTACTGGATGCTGCCTCCACAGGAATGAATTACACACAACTGTTTACAATAGCGCGTTACATGGAGCATCGGGGTTATCCTATGAGGGCGTACAAACTAGCAACATTAGCCTTGACTCACCTGAACCTCAGCTACAACCAAGATACACACCCAGCGATCAATGATGTGCTGTGGGCCTGCGCTCTCAGTCACTCACTGGGGAAAAATGAATTAGCCGCTGTCATTCCTTTGGTTGTCAAGAGTGTTAAATGTGCCACCGTCCTTTCAGACATTTTGCGGAGATGCACATTAACAACACCAGGGATGGTCGCACTACACAGTCGCAGGAACTCTGGGAAGATGATGTCTCTGGACAAGGCTCCGCTCAGGCAGCTGCTAGATGCTACGATCGGGGCCTACATTAACACAACGCACTCACGGCTGACACACATCAGCCCGCGACACTATAGTGAATTTATCGAGTTTCTGAGTAAAGCCAGAGAGACATTTCTAATGGCTCATGATGGAAATATCCAATTCACACAATTCATAGACAACTTGAAACAGATATACAAGGGCAAGAAGAAACTCATGATGCTTGTTCGCGAGAGATTTGGTTGATTCAAACCAAATGTACCTTTCTTGAGACTGTTTGTTTATCCTCTTTTACTTGAAAAAACATGTGGAGCCCCAAAGTGTTACATGTTAAATAAGACACGTGGAAGAACAAAAGAAACGTTGTAAATATATAAATAAGTTATTTGTTAATCAATTTTTAAAAAACTCACTTCAATTTTGAATTTCTAAGTGCAATTTCATTTTTGTTGCACTCTGGCATATTGTTAAATATGGGGTAAATTTAAAAAAAAAAAAATTTACTTACTCCACATTGAAGTGTAATTAACCAGTTTAAACAAAAAAGAATCTGAACTGAACTATATTTTGTCTAAAATCTATTACACTGACTCCTCTATTATTGATGTTATTAAATACAAAAGTGTTCGATGGAATTGAAAAGAGTCTGAAATAATTTAATGATAACTTTCATTGGTGTATTTATGTATTATATTTATTTATTTAATATGAACACTTTGGGACTTCAACTAATTTCATCATTTCCAATTGCTGAGTGTAAAGTGATATTAGTCACATTTCTCAGAGCAGTTTGTGAAAATGAGACGTGAGAGAGTTTTTGATTCCTGGTAGATGGTCACTGAAGTACTCATGCTGCCAATGATAGGATGCAAATGTGTTTTAGTTGTATGAAGACAAAAAGTCAAAGTGGACCATAAACAATAAAAGCTACACACACTTTTGTCATGTATAAAACTATTGATGTTGCAGAAGAAGGGATCTTTCAGTTTGTGAGAGTCTGTATTTCCCTTTGTATTGTAAGAAAGTGAGAGAACTATTACACTGACCATTACATACTTCAATGTCCTCCTACTGTTTCTCAACATAAGAAGAAGGATAAGGCTTTAAACCAAACAGAGAAAGTCCATCTGAAGTGACGAGTACCTCTTTTTAAGGATTCAGCTTTACTCTGTCCCCAGTTTTCGCTGCACAGTCTGCTAAAACAGTGTCAGAATTCAAGGAAAATCAAACCATCTGCAACTTCATTCTCCATATTTATTTTCATAACTCATAGGTGGATATTTGACTTTGCAGTAATGTTCACAAAAATTGTATGTTGGAAAAACACAAACTGCCACAGTGCAAGCTCTTGTTGAAACTGTCATCCTACATTCTCAGGGATTTGTCATGTTAAAAAGCATTTTATTGTTGTGTATATAAAAGTATATGTCTGGATATTGAAGATGTATATGTGAACTAATTTATGACAGATTGTTCTATGTAAGGCACAATACTTGAAGTTACAGTACTTTGGTTTTGAAGCTAACAAGAAAACACATATCAGAAGGACTTCTAAGCATCCATCTTGCAACCCTTCAGGGCTGGATTAGAGGGAGTTGTTTGGACATACAGTAAATCCATTACCTGCAGAGTGTGCCGTCTTCTCAACACAGATGAATACTGAGAACACTGTTGTAAGATATGCAGTGTGACTGGGGCAGTGTCCCGCGGGGCCAAATGTGGCCTTGCACCTCCTCAGTCAAGATGTTCTGTGAATGCTGAGCGCCCGTGCTCCTCTCCTGACATCACAACTCTTTTGCAGAACAAAAAGTTATTCAATATTACAGGTTTTACTGTTCAACCTTTACACCTTTTTTGTCTTATTTGAAATCCTACTTCCTCACACAAGAACAGCCTTCTTTCTTGCCTTGTCTTAATGCTTTAAAATAACCAAATGGGAGTTCAAACTACCAAACTTAATTTCAGAAGCCAACTTACTTGGGTTAAAACCTTAGTGTCTTTAATTTTCTATCTCACTGTCTGTGTATGTGCTTTGAAAGCTTCTTTTGAAATTTTTAGTGAAAGCAAACTTTGTTGTTGTCATTAGAGCTCTGTTGGCTCTTTTTAATGGAAAATGCTCCATTTTATTTATTATGTTAGGTAAATGATTGTAAAATCATGTTATCCTGCTCATGAAGATTTATACACTGATCGATTTATTTATGTAACTAAATTACTGTTTTATAAACTTGTTAATGAATTTTGTCTTGATTAAATTACTTTTTGAAAAAAATAATCTTTTTTTGTTAGTTAAACTTTCATTTGTCACAAGATTTGCTACATCTACCTGAGGATATGATGTTTTATCTATTCTGTATATACCACACACTTTTTTTGTTACTTACTGTCTGTCACCTCTCCACAGCAGTCAAGATCTGTATTGATCAGTGGTGTTTTAGAAAGAGACATTAAGCATAGGACCATCAGCAAAGGGAGAAGAAAACGTATGACCAATACATTTATTGTTGACAAATTGCAGACTTTGCAGTACAACCAAAAACTGTCACTAAACAGCCTTCATCAGTCACCCACCTCCACAGGGAGGGTATTGTGTATCATGTTCTGCCTGTGGGCACTGAGCCCCAGCCTCCAACTGTTTTGACTTCAGGCTATTTCCTAAAACAACAGCGTTTAACAGATCAAATCAATAGTGTTTTAGAGAATAATGTCCTGTGACCAGATAGCAACTGATTTCTGTAACCCTTTGTGTAAATGGCTCCACACCTACTTCTTTTAATCACACAACAGCCAGTGCTGACTTTTTGTTTTTTTTGTCAGGGTTTTGGACATCATCTTTCAAAGAAATGCCAACCGGTAATACACTTTGAACTAAATGTGTCCCTCTAGTTTGATCAAAGGAAGTAATATGTGTTTGGACAAAGGCGTTACTATACTGTGCATACTACACTGCACCAATCATTCAGCGAGCGAGGGCCTGTCCTTGGAATACATAATGTAATGATAATCTGATCCAGTGTGCAAATGCAGCACAGTGGGGTAACTGCAGGCTAAACACCACACGTCCACACGCCCTGCAGCACAACTGGCCCCAAGTGCAGTGCCACACCTACACTACAGTATACAGTCTGTCCTGATCTGCTCTGTACTATTTGTGTAGTCAAATGACTGCCAGATTAGGGCTTACTGTCTCTGGCTGTATGGTCAGGTATTGCATTGCTTTGTACACAATCCTATGCATTAATGCACTGTGAGCGTCACACCAACTTAGGTAATGAGTTGGAGCACCTGGAGCAAGCTTTAACACTTTAACACAATGAATTCTCACTTCATATTATTTGAAACACAACGTCTTATGATTGTCTTGCTGTGGAAAGAACATTCAAGGCAAGGATTAGGGCCATTTTTTTCTGTAATAATCAAATAGATTAAATGGTTATTATAAGGTTGTTACTAAAAAGAAGAGCTTTAACGTGTTTATTTTATTTTACCTTCATTTTACCAGCAAAATCAGTTGAGAAATATATGTTTGGGTTGTGTTTGCAATGAAGTCGAATTGGAAGCACGTCCAAATAAAAACCAGGCCAAGTTGTACCACACAGCTTGAGCTTCTATGAAATCTTTATTCATCCATTATTTCAGCTACTGTTTCTATAAAGACTTTTTGCATAACATTTATGACCTTTTCTCGTCTGTGCCTACAAGTCTTCCAGTGGTCACTCCTGTCATTTTCAATCTTTGTTCTGTGGCCCATATGGTAAAAAAAAAACAACCTTTATATTCACTGCTTTAAAGGGAATCCAAAATGTCACAAGCTGGAGCCATTGCTGTCCATAAAGTTTTCATAAATGTCACAGTGAATGAAATAGCCAATAGCAATTAAGGTATTTCCTGACAGGCCTCCTAACAACAATATCCCATCATTGAGGCACAGGAAGAGAGCTGAGAAATACCTCCATGGAATTGTGTTTTTAGATGTGTATTAAGGATTGGATTCAGGGTCTTTGTTTTTATCGGAAGAGCAGGCATTGTAACTCTTTTGGTGGTTGCACTTTTGATTAATACAATTTAATAAGACTTACTTGATCAACAAATTGCTCTTGTAAAGGAAAAAAACAAAAAAGACATTTTTTTTTTTTTGCTTCATATTGTAATTACTCATAGTCAGTCACAGCAGGGACCAGCAATGACAGACCAATCAAACTCTCACTGGACCAATTGAATTTATCCTCTGCTGTCTCCTAGCAACAGGCCGGGCCTTGGTCATGTTTGATTGGCATTAACAAGTGTGAGGCTCTTTAGCCCCAGTTTTAACCATTTCTTTGCCAGATTTTTTTAATGCCTCAAGCTTTAATTTGTATGAAACACAGCAACTGTATGTGTAATTACATTTTTTGTTTAAAATGTACTGGTGTGTTAAACAATAATAAGGACTGCTGCAGACATTTTACTAGAACATATGGTCCAGTTCTTTTGAATGTTGGTATGAATTTGTTCCTTTGGCAGTAACTTGAATGAATCAGATTTCCTTCTAAACCCAAATGAGTGAAATGGTAACAAAGACAAATCTCTTGATTCTTTGATTGGGACTGACTTGCGTCCTCTCCATTTTGTTCTACCCTTATCAGGCGTTTTATAGGAGAAAACATCAGACTGACAGCTTGATTACATGTGTCTCTGTCCTTTGAGTTAAATTGAATTGAATTTAATTAAATTAAAAGTAAAATGTCACTACTGATTACATACTACTCACTGTTATGTAAACCATGACACTTCTTTAACCTTATCAGCAATAAACTGCATCCCGTGATCATTTTATAGGTGCATCAGGACTTGCACTCAGTAAAGGACACACACTGCAACTGCACTGCTCCAAACTGATATTGGACTGGCTCTGAATACACACTTAATATATGTAATGTAATCTAATGCATCAGCTATTCCACTGATTTAATTTAATAAAAAAAAAATTTCCCCTTTAGACAGTTTCCAAAATCACTGCCTACTATGAGATTTATAATTGATAAAGAAAAGAATAGAGGGAATCAGTTCACTGAAGTTAATTTATATGTCACCTGAGGGTGTCTTTTCCATTTTTATTGTGTTAAAGGAATAAAGACAGTTAATTAATAAGTCTTACCAGAATATAACTGCAATCTCAAATGTGATGGGCTGTAAAATAGATGCTAATGTGTGTGTGTAATTTAACCGTTAAAGGTGATTTAAGTGTTCAGAGGCCAGCAGTAGCCTGTCAAATTTTGTGACTTTAGTGATACACTTGTAAAATGAAATGATCCGTCTTTCTTTTACCAGCCCATCGTGCCCTCTTCTAAAGTATTGAAAACAAAACGGCACATCCTGGAATCTCTTGTGTAAAGATAATCAGGATGAAATATTCTGAAACCAATCTTAGTGTAAATTGTAAACAAAGATGGCACGGTTTTCTCTTCCCCTTTTGGCTCACTTAGAGACTAAACACACCAAGTGGAAGAGTACAGGATGGGTCAGTGCAGTACGATCTGGAGTACAACACATCCACTAACCCACTGTCTTTATTTTTTTAAAAAAACATACAAAATGTCTACATTTGTGCTCAACAGTGGCAGTAACATGTCACTCACTTCAGGCTTGTCTGCTCTAAGTGTCACAAGCAACTCGAGAAGCAAGAATGAAACAGCTCTTTGGTGTCAGCTCGTCACAACTTTGAGGACTAAAGGCAGAGACAGAGGCAAAGGTGACAGCAGCAAGACAAAAGATGAAACTGTGCTTTGTAAGTGATTGACATGCCCTTGGAGACTCGTGGGATTGGACACTTAATGTGAACCCCAGGCCAGAAGCTGAGCAGTGTTTTTTTCCCTTTATATGTTACCTTTTATGACACAACATAGTCTTTATTTCTTACAAAGCTCACTTCAACATTATAAGGCAAGAAATACAAATATAGGAGATACAGTTACATGGCAAGACACAAATGTATTTATGATCGCAACAGTGACTTAATCCATGATCCACAGCACATGTTGGATTTGCTGAACTACAAAAACAAAGCACTCTCAGTCACCCAAACCTCGCATGCTTTCAAAGGGAGCCTGTGCAATATCACTCTAAATTAGATGTTACCCCAAATCTTCTTTCAACATATAATCCTCCAGAGAGGGGACATAAACTCACTCAGGTCCGAACCCCTGAATGTCTCACACAGTAAAGAAACACATCCAAACAAGGCACAAGAGCAAACAAAGAAGAGAACAGAGAAAGCATATAGATATTTTTTGGGTTTTTTTGTTTTGTTTTTAATAGGCCAATGTCTACTCAAAGAAGAAGTCTGTGCATTAGAGACTAAATGATTGAATTATTTCTTAAACTCGCATGCATGTTTTATTCCTCTTTTGAATCCAGAGTGGACACACAGTGGTGACCATTTTCCATCTCGATGACCGTGTGGTGCACCTCATTCACTCAGATAACAAACATGTAGAAATATAGCGGCATATTCCCATGCATCACTTGTGTGTCTTTGTTTGACTTGGGGTTATGGCCATCTATGTCTTTTAGAAGAGCCAGTGATCTGTAAAGTGACAAATGAACTCTGAGGCTGACAGTGAAGCAGAGGGCTTTGTGTGGAGAAGCTCCTCTCTAGAGTGGCAGAAAATGAAGGAATTAATCTACATTTATAAATAAAAATGGTTTTTGCATGTTTTTTGTTAGAGTAAAATGTGACCAAACACACAGTTTTTAAAATATAACAGTCACATTTTACAGAAGTGTGTGTTACGGACTTCTGGCCTAATACTACATTAATGTTGGATCCGCAGCCAAAATGCAGTTGAGCAAAGGCAGCCATTTTGTTGATGCAGTGCAGGGGTAATTGATAAATGGGGTGTTTAAGAAGCTGCATATGAATGAAGGAAAGTATACCCTGAGGGAACACTCCACACTATTGTAATCAAAGCCTTGATGGTGACCCCCTCTTTTGACTAATGAGCCCAAAAAGGAGCCTCTTATTGCCTGCCCGTTTCATTCCCGCTCCTCAGTGTGATGCAGACCTCCAGAGAATGCTGTGTCTGTGTGATCAATGGATTAGTGTAACCTTGCTGTCACTTATATACAGGTGACACAACCATACACGGCTGTGAACATTTTGTAACTTTGATACGACAGCTTTCTCTTTTATTGTTTCACCGTTTCGTCTTCGTGTTCTGCTTCAGAGGAGCATACATGATTCTGTTGCAGTTGATAGTCTATATGCAGTCTATGCAGTCCATATGAAGCCATTTAATTTAAAGAGAGCTTTTGACAAAAACAGAGAAACACATAACTGTAACTGCTTTCACCACATAGGGTTAATAGAATGTATTTCCGCTTTGGATAAGTTAATCAATGTGTGAAGGAATGTCTGAAGTCAGTAAATCAATAAGTCAAGTACTTTCAAGTCCAGGGACATAAGATCAGTGTGTACATTTTAAAATCTTTTGGAAAAAATACTACGATTAGCTCAGTCACCTTTTCTTATAAATGTCAGGGTACTGGCTAGAAAAAACTGTGTACTACACATACACAAGCTCACAGTATTATAAATGTATGAGATTACTGTTGCTCTCAGTGTATTCATGTAACCTTTGGCAGGTTCCTCTGAGACGGGGCACTGACAAACCTACAAACAATAATTGGGCCATTATGACTCCCTGGGATGGTATTGATTCCACTGTTTTGGGTTCAGCCGGGTAATGGGCGTCTAGACAGAGGGGTTCAGGTTGCAGGCACTAGGCCTAGTACAGTAATGTTGTCCATGAATCACATGTGCAGTTTGGTGCCTTTTCTGCACTCGCTGGAGAAGAGGGAATAACTGTACTCCATGCATGAGCTAACTCTGAATGCAGAGGAATACATAAAGATGAGACGCCTCTTTTCCCCGGTCTAATTATCACCAGATTTAAAAGTAATCCCAGTGGCTGTAAGTAGTGTATAACCGCAATCTGTCCCGGGTTTATTTCCAACTGAAAATCACCTGGAGAGCAGAAAGCAGATGAAGGGAATCTCATCAGAGCTTTGCTGCTGATCAAAATCAAACATCAATGTTGAGTTTCCATGGCAATAATGCACTGCCCCTTCAGTGACATTTGGGGCTTCGCCTGTGTTGTGGGGAGCCCCGCCTCCTTCTCATCTGTCTGCCCTCTCTGCCTTAACGTGAGCGGAATAGATGAGTAAGCACACACCCCAGCGTCTTGCCCACCTTTTCACCTCTATGAGCTGCGTGCACGGCTCTCCCTGGGGCTGTGCAGGAACGAGCTGCCCTGTGTGGTGACGAGCACTCTCCTTGGCTCGGCAGAATGTGCTCGGAGTGAAACGCTGAGGCCATTGATTGCTTTGTCCACTGTGGCATACTGTGCAACCTGGAAGCTCTCAAAATGTCAATGGACACGAGGACCGTAAAGAAGTCTTGATCCTTTCATTCAATCTTGTATAAAAAAGGAAACTTCTTAAAAGGTCGTACTGTGAGAATAACCAGTGTGTAGCGCGTTTGTTTTGTTTTAGAATGGGCTGTTAATATTTGATTCTCACATTTTCTGTTTTCTTTGGATCAGAGCTCCATTTGAGCCAGTTTCACTTTATGCTGGGACTGTCTTTCACACCGTATCTTGTTTCCTTCCCACCTTCTGTGTGCAAAATTCATCTGGGATCTTTCTGTCATGATGAAACACACATTTTAATACTTACAAGAACACTGCCTCTAGCTACTTCACAGCATCAGTCACCTAGACGAAAATCAAACCTACACTGGAGCACAGTGAGCACAGTTCAGAGTACAGACAGACCCAACAGAAAGCAAGCACAGACAGCACAGAGGCTCAGATATTCAGCAAATATATGGGCACTGATGCAGTTTGATCAGGATAAAGACTTCACATTCAGCTCACTGGTCCTTTGTTTCTTTATTGCTGATGTTTCCATCTCAGTGTTTTTGTCACAGAGCGAGGAGGCATGTGATGATTTTTACTGTGGTCTACTGATCTCCTCGCTACATTACGCCAGGTCATTCCAGTGATCGACACTGCCATAGCGACTAAATATTTGTCTCTAGAGAAGAAAAGAAGCTTCTCTAAGCACATGTCACAGTAAGAAGCATCAACATGAAAAATGATGTGTTAATAATTTCATCGTAACAAAATAACTCCTCACAACAACTGGACTGATGGAACAATTTAGTTTGGCCGGAATCTAAAAAATACAACTTCTTATTGATGTAAAGATGCCCGGTGCACTATTTTCTAAGACAACAAATAAAAAAATGTGACAAGGCCTCGTTCAGTCAGTTTTAGAGGCAAATGGGCTGCTGCTATGGGAGCTTGGTGTGTGTCGGTAGTGAACTGGGGCCAGCATAAATGAATACACAAAGGGCCTCATTCTGTCTGCTCCATTGTCTTAATTGTCATACTTCTGTGTTTCCTGTGAGCAGTGAAGAGGAAGTCATATACACACACACACACACAAATGGTGACTGCTGGTAGCACCACCTAAAGGTTTAGAGCTGCAAATATAAACACAGTGTCCACCTCTTGTTGTTTTGCAGACTGCACATGTGACATGAAAATAAAACTGAAAAGACAAGTGAGTAAAGCTGTGATGAGTGGAAATTCTGGTGAGCACTGTCGGGAAGTCTAAGACAGTGAATAGCTGCTTGAGACTCTGAAAACAGTACATCATTTACCTGATAAAACCGGCCAGACTTGAGTCAAAAATCTTTACCGTGGAGTGAATTAAAGCTTACCTGCTGCATGCTGAGTTTGATCCTAACAGTGATGGTGTATTTTACTCCAAACATATCCCTACTGCTCTCTTAACTCTAAAAGATGGGTCTCCTCACTCTGAGCCTTTAGTCACATCACACAGGAATCTTCCACTGTCCAGTTTTATTCCCTCTCATGTGGACCAAGATGAATTATTCCTCACTAAGCACACGCTCTTTGATTTCTCTCTAATCGAAGTGAAATTTGCAGCACACAAGTTCTCAGGCACAACAACACATGCATATTTCATTAAAGACAAATCGTGGAAAGCAGTTGAGAGGAAGATAGTGGTGACATATTTCTGTGCTGAATACACCATACATATTTTATAGTGAAAAATGTTTTCTCCCCACCAGCTTTGTCAAAGCCTGGACTCAAAGGATTTGAGGGGATTGAGCGTTGTTTTAGCACCTACAGCATGTGTCAGGAAGTAGAGTTACCCTTTTGTTTTTGTACGTAAATTATCTGCCATTAAACACACGGCAGATGGCATTGCATTTTTGTAATCTACACAAAAAAATGTTCAAAAATCAATGCACATACAATAAACATTTTTGCATATTTGTAAGAGGCTGCCAACGGGGTACAACTATAGCTCTCAACTGTCATCTGCTGCAGTTTGTCACTTTCCATAGCATCCCACTGACTTGCAAGCTGACAGCTCTGGGGCCCCACTGAGGGAAATCAAATGGATTCTGAGCACAGCTATGCGTGCCAAATTGAATAGCCCAGCTGTGAGAGAAATATACATTTTCAAATAAAAAGCGACAAAAAAACTGAATCTCAATTCAAAGAACAGCTGAGGCATTGTCACAGAAGAGCACGTATTGTTTACAGCACAGCAATAGTATGTGACAGATTCTGAATAGCCAAGATAATGGCTCTATCACAATTAAACAACTCTACTGAAAGAAATGAAGCAGTGCAACAGGAAAGGTACGAAACAAAGAGACCAGTCAATGGACTCACGTTTAACAACAATGTCAATTTCCAGTATGTTGCCAGATCTAAGTCAAATGATAACATTTAATAGCTGCCAGAGACAAAGATTTTAGCCCAGTTCATGACCTGATTTGATGGAGGCATGATAGTGAGAAGATGGCTGCGAGGACTGGCTTTCTGTGGTACAGCATCCCATTACAGGACTAATCCAAACAGGGCTGGCATGAGTGAGTTTAGACTCAGAGGAATATGTTTTAAATGGATTTATTTTATAGGAGAACTCTGCTATGTTCATTTCAACCAAATCCCTTTGTTCTAAGTAATTCAACCCCAAAGTATTATAAATAAACTCAGGCAATTACAACACATTATGTTTTATGACATGATTAAAAAACTGCATCAAAGAAATTTGGTTTGATGTGACCAACATTGTTTAAAATGTCTTCTAAGTAGCATCATTAAATGAAGCCATTTTACTCATCTCTTGTCATTTGCATGACATCATTTGCAGGAAAAAGCAGGGCATGATCAGCAGGACAAAGAAACATTTAATTCGGGCAAATGAGCAGGAAAACATTGTATGAGAATCTGACAGTTGAAGGTCATTATTAAAGATTTACTAGATAGACAAAGATTTACATTTCACACAAGCACAATCAACTGTGCCATGTGGAGAAAGTTACAAATTCCAGATGGACATTTTGGTTGGGACAAACAGCCAATCTGACAACCTCATTCTTATTCCTCTGGAGTTTGTCTCTCCTGGGTCAAAAGATTGTAGTCAGGGGTCTGGGATGAGCTCATGAAAACATAATGAGCAAACAAGGTAGTAAAGAAAAGCCACGTAGACGAAGGATTGGAGGACTTGGATGCCCTAGTCCCAGCACACACCTCAAAGTAAAGCACCCTTTCCCCAGAGAAGGCCCTGCTCCATTCTTTCCCACTCTTTAATACCACAGCACCTCCACATTTGCCCACATTTACAGTTTCTCCCTTTCCAATTAACTGTATCAGGCCCGTTTCACTTCTCAGATTATATTTGCAGCCCGAGTATAGCCACTGATCTTAATTCAAAATGATCTAATTTCACATTCGATTGACCTATGCTGTCTCACAAGGACAGTGTTTAGCTGACTGGACATACAAAGGCCTGGGTACTTTGTGCATTATAGGAGACAATTTGAGGTTAATGGAAAGCATAACTTTTTTTTTAATTAAATTACAACAAGAAAAAAGAAACGATATAGGTCTAACTGCTGATGAAACCCTGGGGGGATGTTGCAGCTTCACTGAACAGGACTAAGGGCCCCATCGTTGCCAGAAACCATTACCCACCAAAGCTGCTACACCCCCACTGTGGAAACAGCATCAAGAACATGGGCTGTAATTTGATTGGCTCCTTTGTCCTCTGCTCTCACCTTTCAGTGGCTCAGTGCTGATCCGACCATGTGACAGCGGTTATTAATTACAACAGGGATCACTGCGATTTTGGAGGATATACTCGGATGACATGTGCTGGCACGGGTCAGCGCAGAGTCAATAACGCACTGGGCACTGGCATGTTCCAGGAGAGTGGGACAGGGATTTGACAGCACTGCAATGAGATATTAAAAATAGTGAACAGCTATCAGGAATCAGAATAACGTAACTGCAGAAATATAGTGTAAATAAAGTGCTGTCTACCTAACAAACAAATAGAAATACATAAATAATACACAATTATTTACTACAGCCTTTGTAATGCATCTACTGCTCTTCACCTCAACATTCTGCTTTTTATCTGTTTTCTTTATTTTGATCTCAAGAAAACATTGAGACATCTCTACCTGCCTTAGTGCACTTTATATTCCTGAGCTGATGATAAATATCGCCAATTTACAAAACAAATTTAATGCATAAAGCTCCAACAC
Source organism: Rhyacichthys aspro (assembly GCA_036850595.1). Lineage (NCBI taxonomy): Eukaryota > Metazoa > Chordata > Actinopteri > Gobiiformes > Rhyacichthyidae > Rhyacichthys > Rhyacichthys aspro. The sequence goes on from CM072159.1 coordinate 16,736,237, forward strand.
AGATGAGTTAGATCGCCAGCTAGACGTAAACATCAAATAAAAGCAGAAGCAGGAGGCCTTTATGGTGAGATAAAATAAGGGGATTTCCCAGTCCCACAGCCCTTTCAAAAGGATTTTCATATGCAGTGTGCACATCATGAATAATCCATGATTTCAAAATAGATCACCTGCAGTAGCGGCACTTGGTTGAATATTGGTATGTAAAATAATGCGAATTATCTGCAGAAATAGTTGGTCTAGGCTCTTGGGTTTACTGTCCATGTTCTACCAGATCCATTCACTTCGTATTTGAGATTCAAATGTCAGAGTGTTTGGATTGCCTTGCTATTTATTGTAAAGCATGGTTTGCCCATTATTCGGCGGACAATACCAGCACATTATTTTATGTTTATTATTCCAGGTGAAAGTAGAACAAACATTTAAAAAAAAAATCCATCTCTCATGTCTTACTCTGTGCAATTTGCTGCTAGGGAAATTCCTAATAAAGGCAGTAATGGCCGACACCTTGAGGAGTGGGAGAAGTGTTGGGTAAGTCAGTAGTATTATGTGGAATATACATGGGTTGGATTTTCTTATGTGTTTCTTATGTCTACACAGGACACTTGAGTTACAGGCTTGTGCAGGCAGTAATGAAAAGTAATAAAATAAAATAAAATCATAGTTGTGCAAACTAAAAAGATGAATTAGATTTGAGCCGAAGATGTTTAGAACGCACACTTTAGAAATATTACAATTCAATGGACAGATAATAACTCAAACTGTTCAATATGGAAACTCATTTGAACTGATAATTGAACAACTGCAAAGACTTGAAATAATGTAAGCCTTTGCTGCCACCTAGTGTTGAATGAAGGGAGGGTATCTCTGGCAGACAGGGGCCTTTTCTGAATTAAATGGCCAACATGTCAAGTTCAAATGTTTTACACCGAGTGGGAAACTCCTCAAAGCTAGGATAAATCGAGCCAAAAAAGCTTTATCAGCAAAAAATGATACTAAATTCTAAATTCATACTTAATTGTCATATTTCTTTTAACTGTTGACTGATTATCTTTTAATATATCAACCAAAGCTGCCTTATTTATTGAAAAGTTACATTTGATTCATTGATAACTTGAAGTATGTTTCTGGAATTGTATCAGTTCAATTCAATTATTTTTTTTTAATTTGCCCAGTATCACAATTACCATTGCCTCAAAGGGCTGAACAAAAACAAAAGACAGCAAATAGACAAACAGATTAAACTAGACACCATCCCCTGTCCTTAGACCCTTCATCAGGGTGAGGAAAAACTCCAAAAAGAAAAACAAAAAACGGACAGGTCTTGCAATAGAAGTGTCCAGGACATTTAAAATTGGCCCATGGTTGGTTTGCATGTTTTAAAAAAGTCATTATTACATATATTATTACACAGTATAAAAATCTAATATTTAATCAGTCTATGGTAAAAACATAGCCAACTTTAAGAGTGTTGGGTTTTTTTTACATGTTACATAAAGACAAAGGCAAACCAAATCCATTGATTACTAACATGGGGTCAGCCTCGAAATTCAAAATCCCAAAGGCAGGTGTTATGTCTGTTATATAGCCTAAGTAAGTAAACATTTAAGTGGGCCAATTAGTTTTAGGTGGAAGTAGCCTAAGCAAATAAATCATTTTAAATGTCAAAGTTGCAGAAATAGTCTCTCTCTGCTATCGACGCCTCTCATTTCTGTGCATCAGTCTCCAGGTCAGAGTCAGTGTTTCTGGAGGATGCTGTGGTACCGAACCTCTCCGGGCCACTCCCGCGCATGCGCACTGCATCTCCCCTGCCTCCTGTGACAGACCGCTAGTGACCTCAGTTTGTGCAGCAGCAGCACACAACTTGGACCGACTCGGCCCTCGCCACAAACTGCAAAAAAGGAATATCCAGCTGGAGAGATGGCTGGTATTTTCGGGAAAATCTTCGTGGGCATTTATGTGGAGATTAAACGGAGTGACGGTACGTACCAGCTCGTCTCCATCTGGCTGGTCCGGAGAACAGCAGCCATCCGCCGCAGCGGGATGGGCTGTGCTAGCTAGCGACCTGCTACATCATCCTCTTACAAATACCCCTACAAAATAACGCTTTAAAACTGGAGTTGGATGAATGAGAAGCTTTGAAACTCTTACATTCCCATTTCTGTTATTTTCTTCTTTTCTTTATGTCGTTTTGTCCCTCATCGTCATTGATAAGCTGACACCGGCTGGATGGAACAGGTCCATTCATCTGGGCTGTTGTCCTGTTAATGGACTTATCATCTACTCGAAATGACATCTGCCCTGTTTTGCATGGATCTTCAGTGAATGATGCGTTAGAACTGCACCAACCTGCACTGCATCATCCACCGGGGCCTGCCTCATGTGCTGATGCTGGGGCCTCTCCCCTCTCACTGCATCTTACCAGCACCAAAATAACCAGCTTTTTTTAGTCTATTTTGTCCTGTTGCTTAACACTTACATACCACATTTTTTACACTGCCTTTTGAATATTTTAATGTCACATGCCGGTAAATGTACCCCCCGAAGTTGTGTGGGATAATAAATGGCAGTTCTCCTAGAGGGGGGCCACACCCAGAACCATGTCATTTTTTTACTATGAAAGGACACATTTAAAAGTAAACTATTTAATTATTTTTCCGTTTAAAATAATGTATGGTTGCCTAGTCAATTAGGGACTGTAATATATGGTTCATGCATCGCCTCCTCTCACTGTCTCTTCTATTGCAGGACGAATACACCAGGCCATGGTTACATCGCTGCATGAGGACAACGAGAGTGTTACAGTGGAGTGGATTGAGAATGGGGACACCAAAGGCAAAGAGGTACAGCAGTGGATGATCAGCTAGGATACAGCATCACAGTCGACTACTTACTTAAATCTCTGTCTCTTCCTCAGATCGATCTGGAGAGCATCTTTGCTCTGAATCCAGATGTGGCCCCCGATGAAGAGATACCACAGAGCCCCGAGACTCCACTTCCACCTTCATCTGTTCCCAAAGCCAGCAAGGTCCCCAAGGTCTGTCCCCTCTTACACACAGCAAACTGATGGGAATTACACTGATTATTGAACTTTCAACAAAATGTTACTTTTATGGAGGATGACAGAGCACTGACATCCCTCCCACAGTCCTCTGCAAAACTAATTCCAACTCTCAGCATTTTGGACTGTGTTTATAACAAGTGTGTTCATTTTTCAGACAAGACGAGTTACAGCGATACCTAAAGCTGAGAATGCCCCACGCGAGAACAGAGGTACGTTTAATCAAAGCCACCGCAGAACATTTTGATCCACCGTTCCTTTTGTTAAAACACTGTTTACAGTTTTACTCTTTTAACTATTAACTGATTATCTTTTGATATTTTAACGATGGCTGTCTTTTTTATCGAAATATTACATTTGATTTATTGATAAGTGACAGTCAATCTGTTGCTGGAATGTTTTCAATTCAATTTTATTTGTTTATAGCTCAGTATCACAATAACACTTGTCTGAAAGGGCTGAATAAAAACAAAAGACAGCAAACAGGTTGAACTAGACAACATCCCCTGTCCTCAGACCCTCCATCAGGGTAAGGAAAAACTCAAAAAACCCAGTTGGGGAAAAAGAGAAACCTTAGGGAGAACCACAATTCACATTTTTTAGGTTTCCTGTTCACTTGGCAATTTACACAGTTATGTAATCATTGGTTTGTTTTTTGTTTTTTTGGGGGTTTTTTTTGTGATAAGATCAGAGGGTTGTCATGATGATGATGTGTGATCATGAATGTGCTCCTCAGCTGCTGCAGTTGGAACCACCCGGGCCCGTCCTAGTCAGCACAGCCAAGCTGCAGAGCCTCCTCCTCCAGCCATATCTTCCCAGACTGCTCTGAACCAAGCACTGATACAGCAGCAAAATGGTAAAAGGCTTGAACCTCTGCCTCAGCCACATGCTCCTTGTGACTTCACTTTTCTGATGAGCCTATTTTAAGTAGTTTCCCCTGAACTCTTACTGTTTATTTCTATTAGTGCATGTAGTGCAGCAGAGGCCCAAACCAGTGATGTCATACCTCGACGCAGCTGTGTGAGGTCGTCAAAGGCTCTTTCAGTCTTTGCACACAGACTCATACTACAGTTCTTGTTTTAATACTCTTCGATTTCTGAATTAGCATAAACTCTGTTGCCATTAAAAGAAACTAATATATGGATCTGATTTGAAACCATGTCCTCTACTTTGGTTTGAATATTGTTTAACTGTCCCTTTTTTCATAATTTTGCCTGTACCTTAACAGCACGAAGGAAATCCAATTGTGTAAAAGAGGTCGAAAAACTTCAGGAAAAAAGGGAGAAGAGACGACTTCAGCAGCAGGAACTTAGAGAGAAGAGGGCTCAGGTGAGCATCTCAACACTAACACAACAGACAAACACTGATCTTTCAACATATGTCAGTTGTCACAATAAACTAGATAAAAATGCTACTTTTTTTTTGCAATTATTTATTTCAATTATCAAGTAAAATGCAGGGGCCATAGAACATCTTTTTCTTTTAATTTCTTTTGTTTTCTTGAAATGTACCATTTTACTACTCGTAATGAAGAGTGATATTCTACCTCAGAAAGGTATTTAGCTTTGATATAAACATTTTTTTCTCATAACATGTAGATAAAATGCAGTTTATTTAAAAGAAACAAAAAAAAAAAAACAGATTCAAATGTGTTTCAAACTTGTTTTCATTCAGGAAGTGGATGTCAATTTACCAAACTATGAAATCATGTGCATGATCAGAGACTTCAGAGCCAGTCTGGACTACAGGCCTTTAACCTCTAACGATTTAGTAAGTCACTTTATTGTCCACTGAATCTGACAGCTCATGATGTGACCCACACATATGACTTACAGTTTGAAGTATATCAGAAGTTTGCAAATTGACTGTCATATTGTTATTGGGTGAAAATACATCATGAATAATTGTGATCCTGTGGTTGATGGATGTATAGCATGTATAGCATCCCATCTCAAGGGAGTGACAGCCTATACAAATATCTATTTAAATTTTTTTTATACAAAAATTGGGCATTTGTGTGGTGATGCTAATACACAATAAGACAGTGCCCATGAAGTTAGTAGATTAGTAGTTATTAGACATTTTTGTTAAGCCTGTGGGCCATACACAAGTAGATAATTTAGCCAAAGCAAATGAGAAAATACATAAACCCATGTTTTGAACAGTTAAAGCAAGTACATATGCTGTTTTTTGATCATTTAGATTGAGGAGCACAGGATATGTGTGTGTGTACGTGCACGGCCCCTGAATAAAAAAGGTAAGCTCCCTTTTCAGTCAATGCCTTTGCCTCTGTTTTGGTACATGATCATACATTCATAAATGTAACACAGTTTGAATTATCTGTCTGTGTCTGGTTAGAGCTGTCAATGAAGGATTTAGACGTCATCACTATCCCAAGTAAAGATGTGGTCATGGTCCATGAGCCCAAGCAAAAAGTTGACCTGACGCGCTACTTGGAGAACCAAACATTTCGCTTTGACTATGCTTTTGATGAGAACTCCACTAACGAAATGGTTTACAGGTATGACAGTTTTGTTACAGGACATTAAAGCATTATTTATGAATCCTACTTTCTAATGGACAGTCGTCCACAGGTTTACTGCTCAACCTTTGGTTGAAACCATTTTTGAAAGAGGAATGGCAACCTGCTTTGCTTATGGACAAACTGGAAGTGGGAAGACACATGTAAGCCCTTTAGTTTGTCTACCTGATCTGTTGTAAATGATGTTATCTTATAGTTACCTCTCTTTAGACAATGGGAGGAGACTTCTCAGGGAAGAACCAGGACTGCTCTAAAGGAATTTATGCACTATCTGGTTGGTTACTCATTTCATGTGAACCTTTATTAGCAGTTGTCCCATTTAACTTCGAATGAACCTTGCATCTTTGTATTTGCAGCCAGAGATGTTTTTCTTATGTTAAAGAAGCCAAACTACAAGAAATTAGATCTTCAGGTTTTTGCCACCTTTTTTGAGATCTACAGTGGGAAGGTAGGTATTTTTAAACTAAGATAATGTGTATTTAGTACAGCATTTATTGCATTTTTAGAATGTGTTTATTGAGGGAAAAGGCCTTAAAATCTGGACATTTAGATTCAGTCCACATTTCTGAACCCGTTGCTTTTGCATTAAAGGTCTTTGACTTGCTAAATCGCAAAGCCAAGTTGCGGGTGCTGGAGGACGGGAAGCAGCAGGTCCAGGTGGTGGGCCTACAGGAGAGGGAGGTCAAATGCACAGAGGATGTCCTCAAACTCATTGAAGTGGGAAACAGTTGCAGGTAATTACAAGAAGAGAGCATCGATTAAGTTAGCCTCTGTTTAATCATATTGGGTGTTAGAAAAACGTATTAAATTAGGGACTAACATTGTTTGTGTCTTGTATTTTCTTAAGGACTTCTGGTCAGACATCAGCAAATGCCCATTCGTCCAGGAGCCATGCTGTATTCCAGATCATTTTGCGCAGGCGGGGAAAGATGCATGGAAAGTTTTCTCTTATTGACCTGGCTGGGAATGAGAGGGGGGCAGACACCTCCAGCGCTGACCGTCAGACTCGTCTAGAAGGAGCTGAGATCAACAAAAGCCTGCTGGCACTTAAGGTCTCCCTCTCAATATTCTTGTCTTCCTGTGTCTTTCTGCCCTCAACTGTGTCTATAATCTTGAACAGCCAGTCCAAGATTGTGACTATGTCTGATTCTGCAGGAGTGTATTCGAGCCCTCGGACGAAACAAACCCCACACTCCATTTAGAGCCAGCAAATTAACCCAAGTACTGAGGGACTCTTTCATTGGAGAAAACTCCAGGACCTGCATGGTATGACAACAGCAGAGCAGTATTCATGGTGTCCACTGAACATGTGGGGTTGTACCTATTAATAAAAATGTGTCTTTTGACAGATTGCAACAATCTCTCCAGGAATGGCATCTTGTGAAAACACTCTGAACACACTGAGATATGCCAACAGGTAAAACACGAATGTCCTAAGTATGGAAAATTCTGCAGACCATAAATGAATCAGTGGTATACACAGTGTACTACTTAAATGCATCAGTTTCTATGAATGAGAGTTTGTGTATGTGAAATACCTGCCTTTTTACTATTGTGTTTTCTGCCAATGTGTTTCCAGAGTAAAGGAGTTTGGCATAAGCCCCTCAGATATCCCTTTCTCCCACACCGGGGGCGGAGGGGGGCGCTCTGAGCTGTCCCCCACTTATGAGTATGATGGCTTTTCTTTATTTTCTTTAATTTTTCACAGTGTATTTTCCAATGAGACATTTCAGTTGACCCCAAGATTTTGCCTTATTTTCTTTGTTTGCATGTTTGTTTTTATCAGCTATTAAGTACGGTGGCTCTGACGGTCAAGGCACAACAATATATCACAAAACCTAAAAATAAACACAGTTTTGACAGATTTGTTGTAATAACTGTAAAAGTTAAAACTTGTGTAAAAAGTGTAAAACCATGTGTAACCACCAGTTTATATTTGATGCACTGTTGCTTCTCAGCAGTTGTTCCTGTTACTGTTCTGACTGCAGCGTTGCTGTGTTGCAGGGTCAAGGAACTGACAGTGGACCCTCTGGCAGCGATGGATTGTCGTCAGGGAGGACACGTCACCCAGCTGGAGGTGCTGGAGGCTCAATGGGGAGTGGGAAGCTCCCCGCAGAGAGATGATTTGAAGCTGCTCTGTGAACAAAATGTAAGGCAAACACATTCACACTACTGTCACCAAAGTTCGTCATCATCACAAACAGAACTTAAACAACTGTTTTGTTTTCAGTTAAGTCATAGATAGCATTTACTTAAGACCAGAATATTCACAGGGTAAGGGATGACCAGCTTGACAGGAACCTGTTGCAAAAATCACTTCTTCAATGATTACCTCGATTGACTTACAGTGGGTTCCAGTTGTAGTTTTATGTAATTTAATGCAGATTTGACTGTAGACCGAACTGGGTGACATTTGATTTACAGCCACATGAAGTGATCATCCACTGTACATTGACATCAAAAAACACATTTTTCAGAATAATTAAAAGTAGCACTTTCAGTGCGGGTCAGTATAAATGGTGGCACCTCTCTATTCAAACCCAGACTCTTTAGGTTTAACATTTAGGTTACTATATTGCAATTTAAAACTCATATTGTGATGTTAGGAGGAGGAGGTTTCCCCACAGCTCTTCACTTTTCATGAAGCCGTCTCTCAGCTAGTGGAGATGGAAGAGCAAGTTCTGGAGGACCACAGAGCTGTGTTTCAGGTACACAACAATTAAAAGACACATTTAGACACAAGTAAGTTTGAGCCACTGCATATATTTTCATTGGTTGTCTTTATTATGTGTTTGTAGGAGTCAATTCGATGGTTGGAGGATGAGAAAGTTCTTTTGGAAATGACAGAGGAGGTGGACTACGATGTTGAATCATATGCAACACAACTTGAGCAAATCCTTGATCAGAAGATTGACATCCTCACAGAGCTGAGAGGTTTGAAATTGTTCTTGGCATTATATACACACACATACAATATATGTATACAATATATGTATATGTGTATATATATATGTGTGTGTGTACAAGTTCTCTAATACGCTCTCTTGTTTCAGATAAAGTCAAGTCTTTCCGCTGTACACTGCAGGAGGAGGAGCAAGCTAGCAAACAAATCACCCCTAAGAGGCCTCGGGCACTATAGACAGTTGCCACAATAGACACAAACACCACGTGATATGCTATGGTATGATATTTCAATAAAAGACTGACCCGTCCTCAGAGAGGGCAAGGCCTGAGGCTGACTGTTGATAAAAGAGCTGATTAATCTTGGCTGTGATTTTATGGCCTAATGCCTCTGTGTGTGATTCTGCTGTAAAGTTGCATTTGTCATCTATCCGTCCATTTTGTAAACCAAAGAGCACAACATTTTTGCTCTTTCATTCAACTCTAAAGTGTATTTATACATTTTCTGTATTTATGTTAAGTCACAAGTGCTTCGTTTTAAACAAAAAAAAAAATCATGTCAATTATTTGTTTAAAACAAATTTTTATAGCGTAAATTACTAGGTCATTTGGCCAATTAAGACAGCTGTTGCCATTTTGTGCAACAATCTCATTGGAGGATTTTCTTACCGCCCTTAATTCGACTTAACGGGCATGTCCAGGGCATGTGGAGTTTGTGTGTAAAATGAGCCACTGTGTGTTTGTGTTCATGTGTGTAATATAGGGCTGACAGAGAAAAAAAAAGATTCATAAAATGAGACTTGCATTACACTGGTTGACCTAACAGGGGCACTACAGTCAAAGGGTATATTGGAAAAAGGAATTGTGAGTTCATTTGTCATAATAAAAGACTACTTCTTGCTGTTATATGTGGCTTCTTCTTTGTATCGTTTATTGCATTAGTATCAAAATGTTCCTCATTGTTGGTGCAGAAATCTCTATCCTCCTGCAATTCTCTCACAAAAATATATTTTTATAAATGACACATACACACATTGTGTTACCATCCAATAGTATTTATTCCACACAGCAGTGACAATGGCAAAGTGAGCTTAGCCTGGGCAGAGATCATGCTCCTGAGACAAAGCTATAAAGGTCTCAGTGCTTCGTCTGAGGTACGCAAAAACACCACTCGGAGATATAATCAGAAATTAGACAGACACTGGTAACAATTCAGTGGAAGAAGTGTATTTCTGTAGTAAAATGTAGAGAAGTACTAATATTTCTTATTACAAGTGTTTTTATTGTAAAAGTGTGTTAAATATAATAACATTATACTTGTGTATTTGTATGAAATAATACTTTCTAAATATAATGTATTTTTTGGCCCACACTAATCTTCAGTAAGAAGTATTAGCTTTGAATAATGAATCAATACTCAGCTTGAATAAGTATTGGACTGACTAACATCTGATAACACTATTAATGTGATAAAGGGTAAAGTATTTATTTGAGTCATTACTGTAGTACTGTAGTTTTTTAACTGAGCTACAAATTGTCTCAATGTTTTACAAAATCTATGTTTTAATCTTCAAGATTTGTTGATCCTAAAAGCTGTAGCACACTGTATACTACAACACAATGTATGGACAGTGTTTAATAGGAACTGGTTTATTGTTGTTGAGCATGAGATTAAGTGGCTCCAGGATGACATGCAACAGCTTGGTAAATAGAGCTGCATCTTTGTTTAGCTTCACTTTTCATGCATTAGGTTTGAATTGAATGAATAGATTATGTAAAATATTCAGTTTAAAAATTAGTCAAGGAAACTGTTATAAAATAGCAGTTGACACAAGAGGTCACCAGCTGGATAACAAACAGACACGTGGTGTGAAATACAGCTGCAGGTGGTGTGTCCACCTGTGTGTGACAGACTTCATACTGTGAACTGCTTGTGGCTCGCGTGTGGTCGGCTTGGCCCTGTAGTTTTGCATTGCTGTCATTGGAACAATACTTGCTCTGGTAAAATAAAATAAAAAAATAAAAATAGTTGGTCCATAGACTTGATCACTGCCAAAGTGATGAATAAAATGCTACATATTTCAAATATAATTCACCTGAAATTGTCATAGTATCATTATGGTAAATAACCATGTAAGTTCTACATATATTGTACATCTTTACAGTATGTACATGTCCACATCTCATGAACAGAATCAAATGGACAGACATTCATCTTAACCAGAGGGGCTCAATGTGTTTGTATCCCAAACCCTGCCAACAGTACAGAAACTCAATGCATATGCTCATTCAAGTCTTTGACTTCAGCAACATGCTCATCTTGGCTTGACTTGACATTGTTTTCTTAAACATGAACATTAAATCACAAAGTCATCAAAACAACTCTGTCTCTGAGCCCCTCCTAAAACAAGTTTGATATACACTGAATACTCTTTGTCTTAAAAGTGTACTTTTTGGCACATTCACTTCTTTTCATACCCCGGTTAATTGTACATCTCTATATACTGCACAAACAGAAAACCCTGAAATAACAAATATTGGTCATGCACTACAAAGATGTTGGATGTAGCAACATGAAATGGTAATAAATACAGCATATTTCTACTGTAAACTAGTGCAAAACAACATCAATGAGGTTACAAAGTTCATAGCCTACAGTAATAAAGAAAGCATTTGGTTTTTGGGTTGGCCTTTTTGATTAATTATTATACATTAAGAGTGGAAACATCACTCATTTCCAGCTTATGGAAGCTAGACATTAACAAATATGATTGTAAAATTAATCAACAAAAGCTCCACAGACCCTAAACTGAGGATATTGTTGGCTCCATATGATTATTTTGTGCACAATGATTGTTTTTGAGGTGGAGATGTGAGGTGGCCTCTTCTTAACGTCCACTTTACTTAGAGAGAAACAGCTCAAGAAAGACAAGCTGACAGTCGCTCATGTCATCAGGCACAGGCTATCTTCACCAAAAGTATCAGCCCAATCAGTGCTGAATCACATTTGGCCCCTTCATCAGTCATTTGGTCAAAGTATTGAAAGAGTAGGTATCCGTAAGGGAAAGCAGGAGCCATCCGTGGCCCCCACCAAAGTTTTTTTCTCCATGAAACAAGTCCCTCTGACATGACACACATCAAAGTCAAGAGATCTCTCCCAGCAGCACGTGTGGGAAACAAATAACCCCCACCAGGTGGATCAGAGGTATTGCAAGCACATGAATATAAAGGGATTGTTGCAGTGGACTGTACAGAGTTTAAGTTGTTGCTTTAATGCTGCATGCCCTGTGTCCTGTCTGTCTGAATATTAAGGCCTTTGAGGACCCAGTGGCAACAAAGAGATACTACAGTCTCTCACATGGTTCAGTGAAAACAGGCAGAGGAACCAGCCAGTATTCTGACTCTCACATAGACACTTAAACTACAAGAAACACATCTCAACAAAACATTTTGAAGATAACGGTTCTGATGAGGAATATCCTGAATTACAAGTGTAGAAGTTTTCTCTGGTTTATGTAAGTATACTAAGCCATGCTGACTGTAAATGGCCCATGTTGTGAGATAAATATGGGTACAGTTTTATGTCAATATCATATGTGATATCTGTTAAATCCAATATAACCCTTTTCATCACTTTTTACCTAGGTGCTAAACAACAAACAGCCACATGTGGCCAAAATACATGGTTTCAATTAAATTCAACAATATCTGAGACAGATTGTAGGTCCAAATTAAACACAAGCTACATACAGTACATGTCTAGGTATAACAATATATAATTTTATCAGTAATTTGGTAGAAAAAGTGCTTCACTATGTAGTCAATAGTTTTTTTCTTACTTTCGAGTTTGTCCTGGATTGAAAATGTTTATTTCTCAAGGTAAACTCTATTGACACTCACCTCTTTTTACAAAGAAATCACTGATGCTGGGACAGAAACTGAAGGATACTAGCGTTTTGCCTTGGCTTCTAGCAAACTTGGCCCTAAAACACACTATCATGCTCTAACATGATCATAAATGTTGCTGTGCAGCGTGTCCTGAGCTCATGAATGTGGCTGCTTGGACATTGTGTTGCTGTATACGTGTAACTGTGTTCAGAAACGGGAGTTCTCGTTATACGAGATTAGTTTAAGGCTTACAATAAACAGCTAATTAAACTCTTCTTTTTTTTAAATAATGATGTACCTAAAAAATAGTATTACTCTGAAAAAGTCATGCTACAGAACTTTTTTTTCTTCTTGTTTTCCCCAATAAGTCCACTCCCTCTGGATGCTTTACTCACCTTAACTCAATGCCAGATCTTTTGCTCATAATCTACTGCTTTAATCTTCACACAACAAACTCCACTCAGTTCTTTCTATTTTTCCTGTCCAGAGATCATGGTGGCACAGGTCTGGTCCTCCATGTAGCTCTGCGTGACCTTACTTGGGACCCAGTAAACCCCCACTGCCCTCCTTGGTGCTGCCACTGCGACCCCAACACCCTGCCGCTATGCTCATACTTCTCTGAGCGGCTGTGGTGACCGCTCGCTCTCGCTCCACCTCACACTGGCTCAGAGTCCGCTCAGTCCGTCCCGGCTGGTTGGGCGAGCCTGACCCCGTCCCGCCAGGCTGTGAGGAAATGGTGCGGAATATATGGTTTCGTTTGCGCAGGAAGTCTCCTCCGGCAGCGTTTAAGCCAAAGCTGCCCTTGCGGAGGACCATGCGTGTGCTGGCCGACTTGGCAGGCCGAGACCTCTGGCTGTACTCCAGCTGGGACAGGTGTGAAGCGTAACCATCAGAAATGAACTGGAAGAAAAGTACAAAGATTAGATCAATAACTAATTAGACCATGTCCTTCATTGACAGGCTGTTGGCCGAACCTGACACTGGTGCTGCATTTTCTTTGTAGGCCTTCCAACGATGTAGATATGGGACGGAGGAACACCAATAGAAGCGTAAACAGAGATGTCCTTGGTAGAGCCATATGCTGCAAAGATTCTCATGTGAGCCTAAGGAGAAAAAAAAGAAAGGCTTACTTTTCCCCAAATCTTTAAAATAACAAAATGATTACAACTCATGTGAAAAGATCTACCTCGCTGAGAAGTGTTTTGAGAAAGTTGGCTTTGTGTCGGAGAGGGTCGTGAACCAGTCCGTCACAAAAGGAAACGACTCCATGAGGAAAGTTATGTTGAGAGAGCCAGGCTACAACTCGATGCTTCTGCATGTCAGGACGTCCAGTGACATACACTATCAGATAGCCCAAGTCTTGCCAATATCTGTCGTAAAACAGAAGATAAGAAACCAATGAGAGGCTACTAAAGGCAAGCACACATTGTATTTGTTCATGTATGACAACATACTATTATAAATTATCCACTGGCCTTTCCACATTTTCTTGTGTTCATGTTAACACCTCTAAAGTGAGATGGGAAAAGAAAGCAATGCAATGCACCACGTTATATGGGCTGTACAGGTATTGTGTATGACTTATGATTGTATGAGTGGCAGTTAAAATAATGGTGCCATGCTTGTGTTACACTTTAACCTGTTAATTACTAATGCATGCTGCAAACAAGTACCTGAAAGGCACTAAATGGTCCATAGAGGTGAATGGAACAACTCTGTACTAATGGGCTGGTCATTTGTGGGCCTCCTTCATTACACAGAATAACATCAATATTGATTTGTGAAGCAATTAAACAAACTGATAGCATCCTTTACAGTGAGCCCCTTGTGATGTTTCATGCAGAGTGCGATGAGGGTAAAAGCATTATACTCCACACTGCTTCTCTGTATATTACTTTCTACTCTTTGGGATCAGTGTGGATATGGTCAACTACCTAAAGCATTAACATCAGCGCACATACTTCTTTCATCTGCCTGCTACATGGTGTAATACTGGGACACACGTGATGCTGGCAGAAAGTTAGTAATAGTAGTAATATGTCATAGTAGTAATATGTCAGGATGATGTGCATGAAAGAGGCTACAAAGACACCAAAAACCTTTGTGTAATGTATGTATATCAATGCAGTACTGCGTGCACTAAAACACTTACCTCACCACATCAACCGCTCCAGCCCGAACCTTTGGGTCACTACCCATTATAGAAACACTGGCAGCAAAAGATCCATCAATGCTGAATACAACAAACTCTGTTCCCCGTGGGATGATGGTAAGATAGCTGTCTGCAGATGTGTGGTCACCCCTGTTAAAGAACACGACGGAGGAGAAGACATAAATGATACGGAATCTACTCTAAAGTAATAGAATGAAAAAAAATGAATGTAGAAAAAAAAATCATACCTCACTACCATTTTGACAGGATACACCCCAATGCCAAGCCTTTTAGATTCAGGTAATACATAAGACACACGCCCACTGCTGTTGGTAAGCTCTGTGTCAAAATAAACCCATTCTCCAGACGGAGGCTGTGTCATGATGTGGATGTCAATCTGTGAAAAGAAACCGGTATCAGTTTAACGGTTACTGTGTCCTCTGTATGCCCTGACTGACACTGATCATCTTTATGTAACCTGTCTATTTTAGATACACAGCTGAGCTACCTTTTCTCCAGTAAGTGTGACCATGTCCAGAGGGCCATACATAAAACGTCCTGTCACCATCTGGGGTCCGTCCTCAGTGAATACAGCATCGTTGACACGGTGGTTAGCAGTCACATTCTGAAAAAAAAAAAGAAAGAAAATTCTCTTTCTAAAATCGTAACTGCAATTAACTGCAACATATTATCTGCCTAATAAGATACTTACCCTAATTTTAACATGAGTTCTCTTGCGGAGCCATTTTTCACGAGGTTTTGATGGAGTAAATTCAGACACCTCTTTTCCATCCAGCTCCAAAATACTGGAGTTTTCATGCCTCATCACCTACAAAAACATCAGCAATCTAAGTCTAGTCCATTCCCTTTAAATGAGCTGTAGACAAGACTTAGATTGCTCCAATGATAAATATAAATAACCCGCATTGCAGAGTGTCCACAAACCTGTCTGAGGAGAAAAGACACTACGTCTGTGGACTCCCAGTAGGAAGCATGGAAGAGGTGAGGCAGAGCCACAGTGGGAAACGCGGTCAGTGCATCAGGACAGTACAGGGCATAGTCCATCCTCTTACTGCCCCACCAACGAGAAGCAACTAAAGAAGCAAAAAGTCACACAATAAGAATGAGCACATTTCAAGAAGTTGTGCTTGTTTGTCCATACATGAGAACTCTAAAATACACACAGCTGATCCACAATTTCTGCACTCACAATGAAATCCACACTAGTAACTAGTGGAGATTAAAAGTCACATTTTCAAAGGTAGATTTGAAATGTTTAGGATACA
Organism: Rhyacichthys aspro; assembly: GCA_036850595.1. Lineage (NCBI taxonomy): Eukaryota > Metazoa > Chordata > Actinopteri > Gobiiformes > Rhyacichthyidae > Rhyacichthys > Rhyacichthys aspro. The sequence goes on from CM072159.1 coordinate 16,752,064, forward strand.
CACAGGGAATAGCTCAGACTTTGTGAGAACCACATTAAAAGCTTTTTTTTGGGGGGGGAGTAGAAGAGTGATTCTCATGAAACTGAGCTAGGTGGATCAACAGTTGTACTGAGGGTCTAGTGCCTGCTTTTAGAAACAGCATTGCAGACAACTAAAAGAGAGCAAATATGTCAGAGGTGAGAATCACAAAGGTGAAGAGGACAGGGAAGTAACTGTGTTTCTCATCTCCTCCTACAACAGCTCCCAGGGTACCTTGTTCTATGTTCTTCAGTACACCTGGAGATGGGGGGGCAGAGCTGATGTCTGTCAGGTCACAGGACACATCAGTGGGGTCAGAGGTCATGTCAGAGCTCAGGTCCGAGCTCAGCTCTGACTCCACACCGTTGAGTTTCGGGAACACCTTACGGATTTTCTTGCGCGATTGAGCGGACGGGGTCCGAGTTAATCTATTGTAGGGCAGAGCCAGATGGGACAGCAGACTGGGCCTTTTAGGCTGGCTTACCTCAGGGGTGCTCGCTGATGTCATTTTTAGGCAAATGAGAACATTAACATGTAAATGTTCAGTCTTGGACCACAAGCTTTAGTTAACAAATCAGGTCAGGGGTCAACTTACTTGTGGCTATGTTGGAGGCAGTGTAAGAGTCAGCCAAGCCTGACACTTGGCTAGCAATGCTGGCCTCACTCGCTCTCCGGGTACAGCGAAGGTGGGGGACCCCTGGTGATGCAGATGCCGGGCAATGACCATCAGAGTATGAGTGGGAATGAAGCAAGTCCACTGAATAAGACAAACAAGAAAGACAATTATATAAAAAGTGTGTGTTTTTTTAATTGAACGGTTCTGAGTTAAAATGACCTCTTGCGTGTTGAGTAGACAGCAATATGAATATATTCAGTAAAACCCAAACAATCACGTCATGAATGTTTTATAATTGTTTATGTATTATTAGTATATATGAAGGCAGCAGAATAAAGAGTGAGTAAAAGACAGACCAATAAAAAGGTACTTACTTTCTGTTTGGGGCTGTGTGACCTGCCAGTTGAGCACAGGAACTGGGATAGAGGTCTCAATGATGGTGCCATCCTGGAGGCGGTGTGGCCCTCCACTGCCAGCATCCATTAGAAGCTGAGGGTTACTCTGCACTGTTTCAACTAAAATTAGACAGTTACACAACGGGACAGACAAAAGAGTTATGCCATGTGGAGAAATTGTTGCTGCAAAATGAATCTGTGTGCCAGTCTCACCAAGCAACGCTGAGTGCCCATCGCCCAGAGGAAACCGCTGGTATCGGGGAATGCTAAAGGGTGGGAGCAGGTAGAAACGCTTGTCCAGAAGGGGCTCAAGCCGTGAGGCAGACGGGTCAGCTGGATGAAACAGGTTATACACCTGCTGACAGGCGGGGCGCAGAGCAGGCACTAGAGGTGACAAAAAAATTATTTTGAATGGTTAACATAAATTTGGAAGGAAAAGATCACAACAAACCGCAGCTTTTGTGAAAATACTTTTAGATTTTAAAAAAAGCAGTTTAAAACCTTACAGTATATTTACAAATGTACCAGGTGAGTAAATATCCTCAGCAGAGGTCCAAAATGTGCATAACAACACATAAATAAACACAATATTAGTAACGTTCCATCAAAGCTCAAAAAATAAAAAATATGCATAATAAAGTGACTTGTCCATGCTGTTGTCTTAAAGTATATTTTTAATTAATTTTCAATGTGACAGGTAGCCAATGCAGGCTACCTGCTCCAGTTAAAAGCTGGTTCCAGTTAAAGGCCTGCTGCCACATTTTGTTTTAATATAACAGAAAAAAATAAGTTAAAGTCATCTAAATGAGAAGATAGCACATTTGAAGAAGGTAAAGCAAAAAGTTCGTTTACTACAATTTACTGACTTCAATGTAGCTCAGATGTTGAAAAACAGCTGCAAACCCGTGACATTGCTCTGTCATCCCCACAGGACATCAATTTGTTATTTTTCTTCTCTCCCTTATGTCTGTTACTCTGCCCTAAATGTTGCTGTGAAATTTTTTTGGTCTTTGAGATCAGAAACATGACCTTTAACCCCTGACACCTGCTATGCTCCAAGTTAAGTCATGCATCTCACACAGGAAAGATATTTGTGGCTACAAATAACCACTTCCTGTTTATCTGGACTTTTTTTTATCTAAGACTTTTGTAAGTGCTTTTACTTTAGGTATTTGCTTTGATGAAATGTACGTCAAATATTGTTTTAAAGTAACTAAAATAAAAAGTGTTAAGTATCAAAATATCTCCTTACCATCTAATGAGGGCACCACAGTCTTCCTCAGTGCAAGCACCAGCCCCAGAGGAGAGCCAAACAGGAAGAAGTCTGTCACCTCAAAGTCAAATTTTCCCAAAGAACCTCCCTCCAACATGGTGCTGTTGCTGGAGCGTCGAGATCCAGGCTCCCCATGGAGCACACTGGAGTGAAGGCTGCTCACATAGAAAACATTTACAGTCAAAGAAGTAGTTGAAGCCTGTTAGTGTTTGTAGCATTTATTTTAATATGTGTCACCTGGAAAGAAAGGCTTGGTGATGTTTGATGGTGTCCAGCTCGTATGTTGATGAGTCACTGCGTTTGCGAGGAAGCTGTTTCTTGGGATCATCAGGCCCTGAGCTTCGAGGGATATCAATGTTGCTTCGGCTAAGATGACGACTTCCTTCAAGAGATGGCGAGGAAGGAGATATGCTATTTATGACAATACCTGGAGACAGAAGGTCTGTGTCCTAAGGAGACAAAGAGACAGAAAAATGCTGATTATTGAATTGGTTTATTTACAAGTTTTTGATGTTGGATAGGATGTGTTACCTGCACACTGATGGTGCTGCCCCGCCTGCTGCTGTTCTGGCTTTCTGAGACAATCACAGAGCTACTACACAGAGCATCGAACCCTAAGATGCCACCAACACAGTCCCCAATAACACACACCTGCATGAGAGACACTCATGAAGACACTAAACTCTCATACAAAGATGAATTAATTATATCCTCTATAGGCACAGCTAGTAGTTTACACACTCACCTGGCCAGTAAAAGGAGCGCCTTCTAAAGACTTGATGAAGTCATTGTACACCTGATTGGCTCTCAGGATAACGGTTGCTACAGCGTCTTGGTACTGTGGTGCAGAGGTAGCCAGAAGAGGCAGAGCAGCCAGTGGTATATGGTCCTGACTGCTGGACAGGCAGGACTCATCGTAGCTGTAGGGACTAAGGCTGCCGGGACAAACAGGATGTTTCAATAAAATTATTCTGGATCTTCTAAAGTAGCATCTGATTTGTGCTTGACACAAAATAGCAATAGTATAAATCTTCTTTAAATCCACTCACTTCGACACTAGCGAGAATGCGTCCACACACACAGCAGGACAGGGGACCATCCGAATGGCAATGCGACCCAGTGCTGATGGGTAATGGACTCTCATGACAGTGTCAAAAGCTCCACTCAGAGTGTTTACATCTCCTTGTTTACTGTTCTGGTCCCCTGCAAAATGAACAAAACAAGATATTTGGATTCAATATACAATAACAAGTAAAAGTATCTCTCATTTTATAAAAGAAAAGATACAAATAGGTTTGTACCAGAGCCAGTATCCAGAATGTTTCCCCCGTGAAGGACCAAAATAAGAACATGAATCTTAGAGGCCTGAAGACACTGCTGAGATGAACAGTCCTGCACCAGACAAAAGAGAGAAACTTTAGTTAACATGACAGACTACAACAGGACAAACAGGTCATCACCCATTGTGCCCATTTGTATATATCTGGTACTTGTTACTTGTTTTGCTTTCTCCCAATAAACTACAACGTACTTTATTTCATGTGTTATTAGTATTTGTTAATAGCCTGTATATTTTGATGATTAACTACCCTTTTCTGTTTCTGCTCTGGCTGCTTATTACACTGGCATAATGATAGAAAGTTAATTTAGGGGGAGTATTATCAGAAAGCAATTTAATTAAAGGTGTTAGTGTGAGTTAGGCATGAGAGAAATTAGAAAACAGAGTACAAAATAAAAGCATACCTCCATGTGTGCCTCCTCATTACTCATGACAGCATACTCCCCTCCTGACTCTTGATACAAGGTTTCTGTGAAGACAAGTAATGACTGCAGTCACTCACCAACACAATATATAATATACCAACTTTCAGCTGTTATCTATGAACGTTATATCTATGAACGTTATATTTCATCATCATAAAGTTTTTCTAAACCATTGCGATAAATACAATGTTATAGGAGGTCTTTAGTGACAGGAAGCCCACCTTGTGCTTCATCCACTTCTATTGTCTCTATTTTATCCATCAGATCATTGGAGCTCCACTTGGTGATCTCCTTGGCAAACATTTCCTCATTATCAGAAAAGTCCTCTGCAAGAAGCAAACATGAACAGTGTCTCAGGGTAAAATAGGGTTAATGGCACAAGTGGTGTTCAAGAGCTAGCTAATCGGTCTGTTACTTATTACAGTGTGTGAATATTGTTAAATCGAAACAAACACAAGGCCTAGCTGTATTTAACATGAGCTCTCTAAAACATTGGACCTTTAACTACAGTTTATAATGTCAATTACTGTAGCTTTACCATGTGCATCAAAGAACTCGTCATCTGTGCTGTCCTCTGAGTCACGGGCAATGCTCTGCATCCTCCACTCGGAAATACTCTGGTGTGATGGACTTCCTGTACGAGAGTAAAAACATTTTGAGAAACTAATAACTACAAATAACACAATCACTGAGAAAACAACTGGACTATCTAGAATTGATTATTGTCAGGACAAGAGTTTGTATCTTTAACTCTGAGAGTGCATGTTTGTAATTGAAATTCATTATGTGGTTCTTCACCATGTCGTGCAGTTAAAACCATGTGACACAGACCTCCTCTCTTGGATGAGCGGTTGGAGGATCTGGAAGACGTCGACCACTGTTTTGTGAGCTCTCCTCTTGTTTCCAGGGAATCTACCAACTTTGTTCCTCCTCCTTCTGGCTCTGTGGCGGATCCCTTTGTCCCAGCCCCCTGCTCTTGGTCCTGGCTCACAGAGGAACCGTTCGTCTCTGCTCCCCCCTCTTCATTCAGACTGTATTGGCCCATCTTTTTAGCTAAAGCCAGCTGTGTCTCCAATTCCAGCTGCCTGATGTCCTCTATGGTCAGTCCATACCACTCGTCCTGCCAGCACCATGCCTGTCTGTGGGCTCGGACCATCACCTTACGTAGACCTGGACCACAAAAGAAACACTGTATCATGTACTTCCTATAGACTTAAATATGCTTTTATTCTGTTACACTTATGCTACCACTGATTAGTGAAAATGGAAACATGTAAATATTTTTATATGAATGGAGTGAGAAAATATTAATTTACTGTTTCTGTTGGGCAAGTATTTTTAAGTTTTTGACGTGGCAAAGTAATAATCAATCAAGTACATAAATAGCCTTTTATTCAATATTTTTTACACTAACAATAACAATTTTTAATTATATTTACAGCACTCTTACTTGAACACAAAACTAATGCAATGATGAAAAAGGAGGAAAAGGACTCAGGAAAAGTAGTCAGTCAGGTTTGATTAGACCTCTGAATGTCATGAAGATAGAGCATCTGCTCCTTCAGTAGTCTGTAAGAAAGGTCTGAGAGGCAGTGAGCCGAGGGCCTGCGGTTTCAGATCAGAGCAATGAAACAGAAACAACCAAAACCTGGAAGGGAATTAATCCAGTATGCTGTTTTATCTCTGGGAGCCAGACACTTTCTTCGGTGAAACACTTTGTATACTCTCAGACAGGTAATTTTAGCATGTGATGTATCTCCCTCACTTTTTACCTTCAAACTCATCTAAGGCCTCTTTATTCATTATTAATTATGCTAGTTTTATCTCTTGCCATGCCTAAAAGACACTTTTCATTAATAAGTGGTTAATCACTAAAGAGATATGAATGGTAGTTGTAATTCACTACAGCACAAAAACACACCAAATACATTCTGCTGATGAACTGAAAACAGTACTTTTATAACTGTGTGAATAAGCAGGAATAAATAGCACATTTTTATAGCTAAAGAAATGACGACTTTCTTTATGATGCACGTATTGTGACACTTACCCACATCATGTATGAAGCGTTCGATTTTGGACTGCATTCCCCAGTATCTGAACTCCACTTTGCAGAGCTTGTAGGCGCACATCACAGGGCTCTGGCCTGGATTTTGGTTGATCTCTTCGATCCAGTCTTCGGACAGTGGTCCTCTTCTGGTCTTCATTGACTGATAGAGCTTAGGGTCCTCCTCTACCAGGTACTCGTGAGGGGCAATGTAGTCCTTTACTATGTCTATGGGGTCTAAAATGATCAAGAATCACACAAAGATAGTGTTTATACCTGGGGTTTTGGCTCAGATCTTAACAGATATAAAGACCTGTCTCAGGAGGTGTGTGGAGCAGGGCATATCCAGCACCCCTGTAATCTTTAGTATTCAGGCTGAATGAGCTCTAATACTTTATATTCTGTAGGTACTGCATCACACAGTGTGCTCTTTATTGTTTATTTGATTCTTGATCCATCTATATCAGGTTTACTAAGGGAATAACCAGGCTTACCTACAGTCCTTAGTCTTTTCTCAGCAGAGGACAGATTGAATACATCCACTTGATTTCCGGTGTCAGGTTTATAATATGTTTCTATGTCTATAGAGAATTTCTCCACAAATGGGCAAGTGTACCTGAAAAAGCAAACGATGGACAAATATTTAATATTTTGAACCAACTGTCTACCATTGTCATAATATCATTTACTATTATTAATGTATAATAAAATAACTGTTCAATTAGGGACATTATAGAGCTAATCACATTATCCAGAAATGTTTTATACTAAATCATGCTGCATTCTTTTGACAAAGCTGCTTGGATCAAAACCAAAATGGACTTAGGGTTTAACACTATATCCAGATGCCCTTCTCTAAAACAGTTTTCTAAATTAATAAGAACATGAGAAAGCTAATGTTGTTGTGTTGTCGTCTGTTGTGTTTGCTTAATGCTCTATTTCTCTACAAGCAACAATATTATCATACTTGTCATCACCATGTAGGCTTATTGTAATAGCTTCACTAATGCTTTACCATGTCCATTTCTCTAATGCCAGCATTTATCCCAAAGATAAATTGAAAACAGCGGTAAGTGATTACTTATAAAATAAAAAGAATAGAAGATTATATAAGGCTTGGCAACTATATGTGGAGTCAATGGCAATGTGATTACTCAGCTGAATGGGTTCCAAATAATAAAAAGTTTCCATCAGCAGAATTAGGAAGGTGATATATTAATATCTAATCTAAGTATAATTGGCTGCATTTTAACTTGAGACTCCAGCAGCCTTAAATTACATTACTTTACAGTGTGTTTGATTTGGAACTGTTATAGAGTCAATGTTTTAAAGTATTTTAGTCAAATTCTGTAGTTTTTAAGAACTAAATAAATACTAAAGTGTCAAAAGCAGTTTTCCTGTTGAACTTTTACCCTGCAACTGTCTCACCGGGTTCGTGTGTAAGGATAGGCGTTCCAGGACTCCTCTTCCACTCGAAGGGCAGCTTGAGGCAGGATGGAACAGAACCAGGACGGGATGTGTTTGCCGATGTGATAGACCTTGTGTGTGTACTGACCCGAACCTCCAGGCCCATCCTCATAGGGTTTGTTCTCGAGGATTTCCACCCCGCTGCCCTCGCCGCAGCTCTCCTCTCTGCTCTTTTTCTGCGAGGTGTCACAAAGATAACGAGACATGAACATATAATTGGTTAAAAATACGAGAAACCTTCTCATAAAAAACAAAAACGTGTGTTTTCTCATATATGTATTATTGTATTATTGAAAAATAGTTTCAGGCATAAACACAATAGTTAATACAGAAATAGTGCGGAGGGGCTTATCCAGAGACAGCCCTACTCCACTGACACATATCCTCCTATGTTCTTGTCTCCAATTAAAGCCCTACTTTCTTTAGACTCAGTTTCCTCATTCAGAAATGTCCAAACTTGTGAATTTCATCTCTCTCACAGAGTTCAAGGGATGACACAGAGGATTCAAAGTAATGAAAGAAAAGAGGTGGCACAAAAAAAAAAAATGAGCTTGATGATTTAAGCCTGTTCTATACTTTTTCCAATCTTCTCTTGCATGTAATCTTAATTTTGTCTTTTTCTAGGGTTGTATTTATCAATTATTTCATTTGCACTTTAAACATGCTCTTTACTAAGAAGCAGAAGTAAGACTGATGATTTCACTTTCAGCTCATTATGTAATATCCTCTGAGAAGTTGCAACAGATGGCACAACTTTACAAATCCTGTAAGACTGAGATCTGCCTTAGCTCGTAGCAATGTGTAAACATACTATTTCTGTTCAAGAGCCACTACATGAGTAAGCTGTGCACCAAATCCCATTAATTAACATAGCAGATTTTGGATATGCTAACATTTTTTGAATACATTTCCTTTTTTATAAAAAGACTTTGTGTTGTATGTAACCAGCCTACTTTACAAGTTCACTACAACGTCATGATTAATACTAGGGTAAGAGGAAGTGCTACTATTGTCAAACTGGATTTTGATGCATTATTGTATCTTGATTTTTTTTTTACAATATTTCATTTTTGCATTATGTGGCAGTGTCCCACAAAAAGAGCAACAAGAAATTTCCCTAAAATATCGTAGGGACAACTAACTGACTACTTTTACAAACTGTTTATAGACGATTGTGTGAAAATAAACCAATCATGATTGATTGAGTATTGAATTGAACCAAGACACTAGAGTCAAGAGTGCATGATATGAGAATGTACACTGTATGATGGTAGCAAAGAGATGATTGAAAAGCTATTTTATTCCTCCAACTGTAATGTGCCAGAGGTCGAGTAACAGCGCCGTGTGAATACAAATTATCATGATGATTATTAACAGCAAGAGTGGGGTGCTCCGGGTCAAGAACGAGAGCTTAGATTGAACACAGAGCTCCTCTCGTCAAGACTTTAGGGAGGTGATATCAGTAATGAAGGTCAGAGGAGGCAAACAGCTAGAAAATTGCTGTAATCTAGCTGGTAATGTAATTTAGGTGAGGAGCTAAGGGCCTTAAATTACCCTCTTCGAGTCTGCATCTGCTCTGCGGTGGCGCGGATGAGAGATGGCAAAAAAATACAGTGCCTTAATACAAGTATCATGGATTTCAGTCATGTTCAAGGTAGAAAACAACAAGTGTTCTGAGAAATGCCACACTTGGCCATTACAGGCTATTCTCTGTTAAAGCAGCAAATTAGATCAGAACCAAAGGCTTAACATAATTAGGCTGTCTGTCTGCCTTCCAGTCGTCAGCAGTGTTAGTACAGTAGGTCAGTCTCTTTGGGATATTACCTTCGATTCTTCCTGTGCTTTGTCAACTGAACCAGAGGTATTTTTGTCCGAAGCATACTCTGTCTGTTGCTGGGGTGAGCAAATTAGTTTTGAGGTGTCATCAAAATGAAACACACACAGAAATGTAAATTAACGCCAGAAAGAAACTAAAACAAAAGTTAGGGGACTTTTTAGATAAGAAACATCAGGCTTCTGTTTTTGTCATAATACACAAATGACTCTTAACTCTCATTGTGCGCAGTGTCAAATAAAATGATTTGATGAATGATGATGGACAATGCAAAACTTGAAAAAAAGAAGTAGGGCCTCTGTGGTCCATGTCTGTAGAATGGTAATGTGCCTGGCTCTGCTGAGGGTCTCGTTTCTGCTGGGCTGAGCTGTCTCTGAATAATGTATGAGACGCCACAAGGTTAGAATAAACCAGGGGTACACTGCTTAGTTCTAGAGTCCTACTGAACCAACACTGGGACCTTGTACACCAACCCACCGCTATTTTCTGCTTCAAAGGTACTATTATCTGCTTCAAAGGTACTATTAACTTATTTACTTTAAAGTTTAAAGTAAATAAGTATTATCGAAAGCCATTATTTCACAATGAAAAGCTAATCCTAAAGTAACATGTGGTGTTTCTATTACTCTAATAATTCTCTGCACACAAGCACATCTGAACATCTGCCAGTGTTATGATTTCAGGGTAATGCAGACTCCACCAACATGTCTGTCTCCCATCCGCCCCTCCCTTTCCACATCTCTCGCCCATATCATAAACAAATGATGGCGGCTACTGGCATGCTGCAGCTGATGTCACCGGTTGCCATGGCAACGAGCGCTCAACTGAGATGCTGAGCAGAACGAGGCATCCGTAGTGAATATGCGTGTGAGGGGTCTGTGCGCACAGAGGACGCACACAGACAACACTTCTCTATTTAATTTAGATTTTGTGATTAAATAATTTGGACAATGTGATTGATAGAATTGAAGCTGACTAAAATAAAGGGGTTATTGGAAATGTGTCTCTAAATCAACTTTCTAAGCATTTCTAGATTTCATTTGGACTCTAGTATGAATACTTGGTCATTAAAGATGCACCTGTATCCTATTTGAAGCCACTGTAGCAACTAGCAACTGTGGGAACTGTAAATCTGTAGCATCTTCCCCTAATAAAAATCAAGTTAATCAGGTGGTAGCTTATAGTAGTCTGTAGTCTAATTTGTGAGAGGTAAGGACTTAAGTATGGTATTTTTCATTACAACTTTGATTCTAATACACTGTAATACACTGCAGTATAGACAGAGATTGTGGGTTCTCTGTCATGTGTTTGGTCAATTTCCATCAAATATAGCTACACAAAAAAGTCAAATACAAGAAATTGACTTCAGAAATGATATTATACAAACAAAGAACATAGAGAACATAGTGGCAGTTTGCAATTGAAAGATTTTGTGTTGGTTAGGACAGGAGTTATGAAATGAAACATAATCCACATGGCATATGGAGCACCAGCTGGTCTGCAGAATAACACAGGCTCATTGACCCTTTCTTCAGTCCGCTTGTTCTAGTACAATATGATACTATAAACTCTTGACCTGGCAGCATTCACCTGAGCCATGAACTCCAGACCAAATCAACGCACAATTAACTGTCTGACAGACTAGTAGACTTACCAAAAATTGACATTTCAATATCATGTTTAATATAAGAAGCCACCTACCTGGATCATGTAGAGCTGAGCAATGCGGTACTCCTCCACGCTCATAGGCATGGGGATGCGGTACTCCTTTATCAACATGGTTTGATTTTCTGTTTGTGTCCACAGAAGGAGGACCACAGGAGGGTAGGGCGCACCTCAGTTTATTTGACTACCCGAATAACATGTTCAAAAAGATGGGACGCGAGTCATCGGTATCCACACCTGTGAGAGAGGAAAAACAGATCACGGGTTGGAAATGTTAGCGTCCAGCGCATTCGGTTGTGAATCACGGGAGAAGATGGCATGTTTGTCTCAAGGATTAACCCCTCCTTCCTAACCCCTACACAAGAAAACACTTCCTGTGTAAGTGTGTGTGTGTGTGAGTTCTCCAACCACCCTACAGATCTGTTACAAGGTAATCCTATGGCCTCACTGAAATCCCCCGGCAACCTAAATCCCAACTCTGTCTGCACACTTGTGTTTAAGGGTAGCACTATGTCCCCTTCCTAAAAAAAAAAAATCAACAATGCTTTGTTATTTACAAAATGTCCAAACTTTGCTGGTGGGATTTCTACAAGTTAAAGAGAAACAACAGGATCTACTTGCACACAGGCCAGATCACAGGGGTCACATGACACACGCTACGTAATCTCAGACAGATTAAAGAGACTACATTTCTGATGCTTGTCTTCATTCAAGAGAGATCACCTGAAAACTGTGTGGGCACACTGTATATACCCTTCTATGTGTGTCTGTGTATGTTCATGGTGACATGGAGAGGCTCAGCATGTTTATTTACACTAAGCCGCAGTAGTATCATCATATCATAGACTATTATCAGGTTTATAGTTATGTGCACGAGCGACAGAAGAGTATGTTTTATGTGAAGTGAATTGAGGAGAGAGAAACACATCTGATTCATCGATTCGCTTGTAACTGGTCGCTTACATGATGTGCTTTTTCTTCAGGTAGTGTGCAGTAGTAATGTGCCTTTCATTCCACAAATAATAGCACAGGCAGTTGTTCCATTGTTAACTACTGTCAGCAAAAACGATTGTTTCTGGCAGGTATTTAACATGTATATAGGTATTATTCAGAGCAGTGGGAGGAACAGCAGATGATAGTGAATAGGCAGGAGAGACAGTAGTTCCCATAAAGCAAAAAGCAAGATGCCGACAGATGAAATATGACAAAGGACAGACAGTGGGCATTATGCCTCCCTCAGCTAGAAGAGCAGCAAGTCAGCATGTTAAAAATAGCAGTGTGCAATCAATGGAAAATAAGCCTCGTGTACATAAACCAGGAGAACAATATGACATTTCAGAGGGTGCAACACTGCTGATACCTGCTTCATATAAACCCCAATTCCTTCACGTCAGAACAACTTTTAAACTACTAATAGACATTTTCATATTTGTCATCTATTTGAAATGTGAGGCCACCCTTCAGACATTGTACAGAGTGGGCCTCAAATGACAGCTGTCCTTATGTTAAGTGCTGTATATCTGTATATTTAAACTGTGGAGCCAGACAACATTATTAGGAAGGTCATTATTCCTCCCTCATCCTCTTTATTGCTGTATATTGCTGCTGCATTCATCCAGTCATTAAACTTTGTTGCAGTGGGGTCCTAAAGTCTAACATGAGCTGCTGACTCTCAGTCCGTCAGCATTTTATTGCTGAAGACATAATTAACAGAGAAGCGCTTTTAAGAAAGGGTATCATATTCCCAGTGCGTCTGTAACTTAAGTGTGTGTCTATACTCTGTTTTCCAGTACATTCATATTGCATGGGCTGTAGCAACTCAAGCCACAGGTTTTAGTGAAGTCCTTTTCAGCTAAGCACTTAGCCTAAAAAAAACACAGACATTAACATGCTACGCTCTGATATGTTTCATTTACATCTATTGAGAATGACAAGGGATTCAATAGGAATTAATCATTTTGAGATGCTTTATTCTCTATTTAATTACTTTGGGAAGGTCCACTCCTGTGACTGAACCCCTATCGGCTTTTGGACAATTTTTCACAGAGCAACTAAACCACAGAAAAAAGGGCAATGAACTTGTGTTCTTTGGCAACTTATGTCTATTATGCAATTATTAGTGGTGATTAGCAGTGTTGCTTCAAAAACAACAGCCAAGAGTTCAATATCCGATCAGGGCAGGGTCTTTTTGTGTCAAGAAAGCATGTTCTTTACATGTACAAGTGGGTTTTCTTTAGGCGCTCTGGTTTCCCTGACAAATGTTGAAAAACGTTCCCACTATAAGCTAATCCTCCAGTCCTTAGTCATGACCAAGATACCGACTCAGATGCACTGTTCAGTGGCTGCCCACTGCTCCAAACAGGTTGTCCCAGCAGCACTTGATGATGGATGGTTTAAATACAGAGAATGAATTTTCCCCACTGAAATCAATAAAGTTGACTTGCACAAAAAACTAACAGAAGCTGCAAAGTGTCCCTGTGGTGTAAAAACATCTTTACAATCAACTACGACTTGTAACACATGTGGTCACTTCTAACAGTTAATGGTGAAAGACAAAGTTTTCTAATTTAGACAATTGCCTATATCACACCACATCTACAGCCAACCTTAAGCCCTTGTTTGCACTAGAAAAAAAGGACCTGGCTGCCAGATGCCCTCAATCACAGCCCTGATGGCAGCATGAAAAAACCTTCTGCAAAATTGCACCAAACACCAGCAGCTCACAGGAAAGCAGCTTCGGTCCATTAAACACAGCACTGGCCCTGCCAGCCGCTGACTGTCTGCGCTACCCATCTCCTGAACAAGACTTCACCCAGAGACATTAAACTGAAGGGCCTATGTATGGACTGGGAGAGGTGCACTGTGAATTTCAAGGACAACATTTTACACATCCATCTGTTCTTTTCTACCTATCACTAAAATATAAACCTGGTAGACAAAGCAATGATGTGATTTAGAAAGAAAAAGAGATTAAAAAGATATTAGCAGCAGAGGTATCACACATTAATGTAAGGCTATTTTTTTTTTTTTTTTAGCAAATTGACTTCATGCTTTAAACTGTTTCATGCTTTAAAATTATGACAGATGCCTGCAAAAAAGTATGTCATGGTCAGTATACTAGCTGCTTCAGTACATTATAATGTGGACAAATAAAAACTTTAACAAATAATATTGGTAATAGAAGCTATAAAAGAGAGATTGGATGAATTAGATGGTGTGGGATATTGTCATTGACTTATTACAACTAAACATAACTTATTGGAAATCACAATAAACAGCTGTGTGATTATATAACGTAAAGCAATAATAACACCAGATGTGACATAAATATAAATACAATCTTTTTGTTTAAATGTGGCAACTTAGACATGAGCAGAAACCCCAGCTGACATGGATGATGCCAAAAGCATTTTTTCGTTCCAAAGCCACAGTAAAATTTCTAAAGCATAGTTCCTCATCATGACAGATGACAGCCTGATATATTACATTTAATTGCAGCATGTTTAATCAATCACAATCAAAGCTCTTCTAAAATCCTATAAATGATGTTCTTGGTAATATATGTAATTATATGCATGAAGTACAAGTCTGTAACATTGTAATGTCAGTAGCCAGTGCAAGACAGCTTTCAAATCACCAACCTCAAATTACATTTTAATGGACTACTTATAATAAGAGCAATGTAAATTGTGGTGGTGTACTTTTCTTTCATATCTACCTACTCACAGCAGTACACTGAATACATCAGATACTATCAGAAAACAGGGCAGAATGACACAAAGCAAGCACCGTATTCATTCTCCAAATTTAACGAAGGTCTGTGAGTCAAGTTGTGTGCACCAACTCTTGTTGCGTAATTCAATTCTCATTCAAAGAAACTAACATAATAATGGATAACACAGGCATAATATACTGCAGTGTCTGTCTCTGTGGCAAGAATAACAAACAGTTCCTTGGTGGAAATATGAGAATGTGCTATCCTCTACATAAAATAATTTGAATTGTTTGAACTAAAAATTGCATGTATATCAATTTGTTCCATTTGCCATCAGTATCATTTAAGGCCAACTCTGTAGATGTTTTGCCATTTAAAGCAGCCACACTAGTCCATAACAATTAAGTAAAGATTCAATACTTATAGACACACCCAGGCTCTCATCTTGTGCAAAAATCCCCGACAGATTCTTAAATTAAAGTCCTGTCTCCATTACTGTAACATCACTCCATGTACAGGCAGGCATCCATGTTGCCTGTTATTCACCTGATGTATGTTTTCATAACGTTGCAGTCGATGCTTAGTAGAATGGAAGCTGCCTTAGAAGTCTCACGCTTAACTGAGGAAAGCATGTTTACCTGACAGATGACAACACCTCAACACAGGTACCCAACCCATTCACAGAGCTCAGGAGCCGTCATTGCAGATCCTGGTCCCGCAATTGAAAGGGCTTGCAGTCCAGGCATCCCTCCACCTCATCCTTGCTTATCTCCTCTGCTCCTCCCCTGTGTGCCTTCTGCTGCTTCTCCAAAATCCCCAGCTTGCCTTTCTCAAACGGGGCAGAGCCACACCGCCTAAATCCTCGCTGTGAAATAGGAGAAGATATTGATTCCACCCCCTTTGCTTTACCTCGCTTCCCCCAGCAGTCACCTCTTTGCTATTTTCCCTTCTCCCTTACTGTCTCCTCCTCCTCTGGACTGTGGAAGCTTTGTTACCATGGAGACGGATGAGGCTGTAGCCTGATTCGTGGGGTTTGTTGTGATGCAGCAAGTTGCTGGTGCAGCCCATTGGATTGATTGTCTTCTCCGTCTTTCTCTCTCGTTTTCTCTAGCTTTTCCTGCACCTGCTGATTTTTCATTAACAGGAAGCCAACATTGAGAATAATGTTGTAACAGCCACATTTTTACAATCTAGCTCAAAGTCAAACAGACCTGTGCTACTGCCGTTAATTAAAACATGGTCTTAAATGTTGGTCTGGAGGCTTGCAGTGACACGTTGTACAGTCACAAGGAAAACATGAATCACTTTCCTCAGAGCCCCCAGTGGAAGATCACCTGCTCTGATGATTATGCATCTATTTGGCGGGTGTCGTGACCAGCGCTCCTTTGGTGTTGTGCTTACCTACTTTGTCCATCGAATTTAAATGAGCCAGCTGAGCCATGCACATGCACACGGCCTATTCTCTTTGGTGTTCACACTACCACAGAGGGTATTTACATATTGACAGTGCAGGTGGACAGAATACAGGTGAAAGATGCTATTTAAAGCTCCTAGCAGGAAAGGTACAAATTATATGGAAAACAAAGACAACTAGCTTAATAAACAGGTCGACGTCTGTTCATACAATGCTGGTGGGTTTGGAAACTTTCCCATCTACAATGAGACAAGAGAGATATGTGGGGCAGCGTTATCGCCATTAAAATGAACTCCTTTTGTTTCCAATGTCTTTTTACTCAAAGAATATATCTTATAACTGCAGATCACAAAAGAACAAACTTTCATTTGGATTACATCGGCTTTCGTACACAAGGCAAAGCAGGAAAATCTGAATGAGCACTGAGATTTGTGCAGACACCCAGCTTCACGTTGCTCCAGGTATTACTATCACTGATGGACAGTACATCCTCAAAATGAAATGACTTGTTGATGGGTGCCCAGCCCTCAACACACACTTCGTCTGAGCATCAGCAGAACACAGCTATAACAGAATTAACCGCCCTGCACTTTGAACAGCATATTCACACCACACAAAGCTCTGAACATCTGCTCCCATCTGGACTGTTAATTTGTGATCTTGTCAAACACAGCTTCCCTCACCAGAGACGCCTGTTTCACATCCTGCACACATCAAACAGCAGCCTTGGTCACAGGCTGTGTTCTGAAACGTGACTGACCACATTCGTCAGGAAGTCACACTGGCTGAGAACAGGTGTCTACTGGCATTTCTACTAGAGGACTATATTTACACCAAGAACACACTGGCAATGTATTAACACAAAGTCTACATTCAAAGAAGCTTGTCACTGACCTGCAGACCATTTCCAGAGATGATGGTTTCCAACCTTCGTCTTTTCTGTGAATGAGAGTAAAACCAATCAATGAGTAGCTGAACTTTATGTTTTATAAAGAGGGAAGAACATTTATATGTAAGAAACCATAAAACCAACTGAGCACATCTTACTTAAATTAGCACCAAGAGAAACATTTGACATGTGCAATTCTATTTGTATGAACTGCCCACAGCACAACATAAAAAGAGGCGTGGGCAGAAAATGAGAGTGAACAGGGGCCTGACGTGATAGCTTGGTGATGAGAGAGAGGACAGTCTATTTTTAGCTCAGGGCACCAAAGGGTGGGGGCCAGGGCGGGAGGTGATGGGGGGGGGGGTAGGCAGAGAGCATTGGGATAGCATTGGGGCAGCTAGCAGAGGTTAGTTGTGATGGTTCTCAAATTGAGAGAGAAATAATTGTGTTAAGATGAGATGTTTAAGGGATTTTATGAATTGTGTATGAAGCTGCAATGAGTTAATACCATCCCGTATCAATGCAATAATTTGTACTAATGTGAAAAAACATAGGATTAAGACAATGATCGTATTGTACCCTGCTATTTGTTAGAATATTCTTTGGCTTTTACATCAACCAACTCTGAACTCCTCTCCAAGAAACTCCTATTTCAGTTTATGGCCATTTAATGTCTGTTTCAAGAGTGAGCAATGTTTGGCCAAGAGAAGCAAAATGATGACAGGTATTGGGGAAAAAGCTACTGTTTCAATCTCTCAGATTGAAACAGTAGCTTTTCCCCCAATACCTGTCATCATTTTCTCACACCTAAATGAACTAATTACCAAACACATAAAACAGCTGTTAATGAGATGTAGATAAAAGGACTATGTGACAGTGTTGTAAATTGAGCTAAAGATTTGAAGGCTTCA
Source organism: Rhyacichthys aspro (assembly GCA_036850595.1). NCBI lineage: Eukaryota > Metazoa > Chordata > Actinopteri > Gobiiformes > Rhyacichthyidae > Rhyacichthys > Rhyacichthys aspro. The sequence continues at coordinate 16,770,072 of CM072159.1, forward strand.
AGATAAAAGGGAGAGTTCCACTCTCCACTCGGCCCAATCCCATTATGGTTTGGCTCTGCTCCAGGCCTGAAAGCTAGTGGCTGCACAGAGTCAGGGGCCAGACTATAATGACACTGGGACTTTAAAGTTTACTTTCATTAGTCAAGGAAACAATCCACAACTAAAGATCAATCTCTTGATTATCTACTTATGTCTGACTGAAAAAAAAGGTTTCTGCTGCTATTTACAAGGCTTCAACACAATGAATTGCAAAATTACACATTTTAAAGCAATGTCTAATTTAAGTGGTACTTACTTAGTTGACAGTTTATCCTGGTAAGATAACATCTACTGAACTGTGCTCTTTGTACTATCCAAGAACCTATTTATACTCTCAAAACAGATCCAGAGATTACTTTTAACTAACAGCAATGCTGAGGATCAAGTGGTGAGGCAGTGAATCCATACCACTGGATATGTGTAAATTTTTAATGTGTACACAATGCATCACTGGATATGGACAAAGCCGAGAGATTTTTAATTAGACTAAGTGTTCAACACAAGCACTGCAAACATATACAAATGTGGCAAAACCAAACATCTTTCTCTTGGTCTTACATGACCTCTGAAGCAGCTGAGGCCATAATGCGGTCTATATTTAAAACAAAGGCACCACGTGAATGCCCACTGAAAAGGCTAAGTCTATGTAAAGCTTGTCCTGTATGCATGTTATTCCACAAGAGAGAGATGCTACATATGTGCATGCATGTGTAACAGAGCGAGAAAGAGAAAGCGGCAGACAGAGAGCGAACGCTGGTCTATTTGTGGTACGCTTCTTTGCGCTCTGACAGGCCGGGGCTGTGGGTGGGTAGGTGGAGAGGGTTAGTGACAGCAGAGGCAGACAGACTGGGCTTAATAGAAGTGCCATTCATTCACTTCCAGCGTCTCCAGCCTCCCACCACATCGTCCTGACTGTGAAGCCACGATCAGTGGGCTGGAATTCCTCTGTTTACACTGCTAAAAATAGATTCCACACACAGCTATGACGTGGCATCTCGTGACAAGCCCCCCTCCCACCACTCTCTTCTTCCTCCATCCAGAACAAGTCAGGCTGTTATTGGTATGCATCCCCCGGCCTGGCTTTGTGCTGCCTCACCTTAAACACTGCCTGTCTTATCTGCGTTGGGGAGAGGCATCAGGGGAAGACAGGAAAGCACAAGACATGAGATGAGAAGATGGTGCAAATTCTGAGGGAAGAGATAACGTGAAGCAGAAAGAAGAAGAGATGGATAGACAGAGGAGGCAGAGTCCACGGGGGAGGGGTGCAGAGGAGGAAGTAAAGCCTGGGAGAAGGAGCGTGTGAAGGAGGGGGCAGCAATCAATACTATGACTCATTCTTTCTGCAGTGGCTACTTCCTAACAGCATTCATTAAAGCAAACCTAATCATTTTGGCCAGATAATCAGATCCTGTGGGGCTTGATCATTTTTTTCCTCCACAACACGCACATTAAAATCATGCACAATGAAGCTGGGATGAAGAAAACAGGTCTATGATTGGACATATCTGATGGACTGACTCGCACGGCCTCCTACAATGGCACCTGCTACAACCTCAATTATGATATCACAGACACAGCATAAGTACATACAATGTAACTGCCTTTTCTTTCATGTTTTTCTCCCTCAGATGTCAGATCTCAGATGTGTTTCTATTGTACAAAACCCCCGCAGTTATAGCCATTATGATGAACTCTAGGCAGGTAAACACTTTCCTGCAGCATTCATTCAAAAGGAAAAAAAAAACCAGGCAAATTCACACAGTTTGAAGCTGTGAGATGTTCTGTGTGAACCTCCACTCACCCCCAAAAAGCAGCATAGGGACCTTTTCTTATATAAAATAAATAAAAACAGACCACTTTTCCCCCCTCAAAATACTAATACATTGCACCAAACTGGAGTGTAGCGCTTAGAGTTAGCTCTTTTAACGGCTTTTATCTCGTCCTCGTTAAATACTATGTGATTGACTTGTAAGTATTTATCTGGGCGGCAGAGTGGTTAGCACTCCTGCCTCACAGCAAGAAGGTCCTGGTTTTGATCCCTGGTCAGAGCAGGGTTTCTGTGTGGAGTTTGCATGTTCTCCCTTTGTCTGCGTAGGTTTCGTCCAGGTGCTCTGGTTTCCCCTACCACCAGAAGTCAAGTACAATAGACCCCCCCACACACACACACACTATGTGCAAGAACTCACCTGCAAAAGGGATATGAAATCTCAGTGTGACTTTCCTGGATAAATAAAAGGTTAAATGAATAAATATTTGCGTTTCAAGATTACTAACTTTTCTCTGTTGATGTTTTTCTTTTTTGTGCTGTTTGTCTGTGTTAAAAGACATATTCAGCACCGAAAATACACTTTATCAGCAGCTATTAAACTTCCGGGAATATCAAGCCAGTGTAGACCAATGAGAGAGCTCCTTGTATGAGCATTTGATTAGCTAAGGTTTTCCGTTCCTGAATAGAGGTTCTCATCTATTAAAATCCTTTTTAATAAACAGTAGATGGCGTCATAAAGCCTGTTTTTTCCACAAATTATTGCTTTTACAATATACTTTTTCTCCAACTAGAAGAGAAAAAAGTCAGGATCAGTCTGTTTAAGTTTTTTTTATCTTCAGGTTTCTCATACAGTGAAACAGGGAAGAAGAGAAAGATGCAGACATGTTACTTAAAGAAATGGCCTAAAACAATCTAAATAAAGGGATTAATTCGTGCAATTCTCAAGAAGTGAACAAACATTACGCTCATAAGAAAGAATCATATCACAACAGTGTACCAGAGAAGGAAATGATGATTCTGAAAAAGTTAACAACCACACATCTAAACAATAAACATCTATTTTTTATTGTTTGTGAAGAATATAAGTGAGGTCACCCCATGTTAGTTTTACATGTGGCCTCACTAAAACATTTAAACGACATTGGCTGAACACGTTGTCGCTTGTACTTGGTGTGTTCCCATTGGTCAGTGGGGATTTCCTTTCCATTTGGATCAGCCTTTTGTAAATTTGTTTTGATGCTTGTTAAAATGTTTGTAAATTGTAAAAAAATTTGTTCAGCACTTGGAAATGTGTCTGTATCTTTTAAATTTATTTTTACATCAGTAAAAGTGTTTTGCAAGTTAATTTGTTCAGTAAAATGTAAAAACTTTTTTTTTTGGTGAATGTAAGAATATTTCATATGTTGTAAATATGTTTGGCACTTCCAGGCCACTGGAATATTGTGACGATGGCAAACATACAGATTCCCTCTGTAAGGCCTTGACATCCCAAACACATAACCAAAGCAAGCCATGTGACTTCCTACAAATGGGGGCGCTGTCATTCAGCAAGAGAACCACCCAACAGATTTTTCCTTCAAGTTGTTAGGACCTACAGCCTGTGTTAGTGTTATACTCAAGCAAAATGGACCTGTTTCTGCTGGGCTAATGACAATCACAATTTAAATCACAATTTCGCATTACAAATATGAATCACTAATGATTGATAAGACAATAACTGGTGTGAATAAAAGTGAACTTGATGTAAAGTTGACACTAGTTAAAGTTAATCACTAGGCCACATGCTCTTTATTTAATATCTTGATGGCCTACACAGAACTAGCAGGCCTACATGAACTTATCATTGTGTGTGATGGTTTGAATCCTCTAGTAGATAAAAATTAATGTTTCCTTGCATCCTGAAGCTGTCATCTGAAACATGCCTTGATCAGTTACCACAGCAGCCCACCAACCCTTTTACTTCCAACATCGCCCTGAAAGTCGCAAGCGTCTGAAAAATAATTAACAGTTGCCTTATCATATCCGCCTGTATAATTAATATTATAAAACATGTCCACGTTAATTAGTGCTAACAGGTCGGTTAGCGCGCCACAGACCAACAACATACCCAACATGGACTCACCTGCTGCGGTCACCGGCTGGACTTGATCCGCGGCCCAACCTCTTCAGCTGCCTTTATGTAACATCGCCTTTCAGGGTTGAAATATCAGGCGGTGGATGAACAGCAAAGATCTACGGACACTACATTCACCGGAGACCTGTCAGGGCGACGTTGTTTGCGTGCTACAGATGGCGAGCGCTGTCCTCCCCGCTGTCCCGCACCACGGCGCTCATTTCCCGGTGTGTGTCCAGCCGCCAGTCCCGCTGCCCCAGACCGAGGTCACCGCTGCCCATGTCCCATCTCTGAGACTGAGTGAGACTGTTTTATTCGGTGTTCACTGGGATGCCGGCAGCTGAAATGAACAGGTTACATCAGAAGACATCCTATTTGTTCTTTACGCTTAAAGGAGAACAGCGCCCCCAAGCGGAGCACTGCTGCCCACAAGAGTATTTTCCAGGTATTACTGAACCCCATCTGAAAAATGACTTGTTAAACTCTCACTAAGCTGAGTGACTTGTTTAAAATGCGATATAATTTCCAAAACGCTATTAATATAACTGTTTTATTGTCCTACTCCTACCAAGGACCAGAGGACAGCAACAAGTTGATAAAAGATTTCATTTATTGTGCAATAACAGTATAGTTCCAGTGGAGTACATGTTAGATAAGTAATCTGCATGGTCAAAAGAAGCAGATAGTCCATGCACAAGCATCAAGAACAAACATAAGACCAAATGTGCCTATTGTGCTGGTTGTTAAAAATGTTTTAAAAAAAACGAAGAAAAGGAATGTTTTAATGGAATGTAAACAAAGTTCTAAAGTATTCAAGTAAACAAATACCTTCTTAAAATGGATAGACCGCCATAAATAATGGTTACAATTTGTAAATATAAAGACATAAATTCAAAATGTTTTTTTTTATAAACACAGGATGGCAGTGATCTTTCACAATGAAGAACTTTGATTGTTGACATTTACAGTGAATAAGAAGCAATTCCGAACATTTCATATGAATATTTCTGTGACTAGAAAAGTAAATGACTTTACAAATCTGTGCAATATTAAAATATACTCCAAAAATATCTTTCAGACATAAAAAAAATCCCAGAGTAAATCGTATAAAAAGATGGCAAGGAGTTAATATACAGATGGATAGCGAAAAGAATCAAGACAATCATTTCTGTATAAAACCAAGACACTAAATTGGAACATCCACAAAATAATGTAAAGACAGACATTGCTATATGTTGGCAGAAGAGCGGAGGACGTGGAATCTCTTCAGAGTCATGCGTAGAGATCCCAGCTCACGGTTTAGTCTTTCCAGACGATTCTCTAAGGCCACCTATGGAGAAAATGTAAAATTAACATCAATCAACAAATCTGAAAGTACACAATGACACACATATTTGTTTCAACAGTGTCACTCATAACACAACCACAAATGCAAAATAAGTTGTAGACATATTATCTTTATTTTTGGTCAACAGCAATTACACACAACACATATAATATAACTCTGCTGCTTCCACAATATCTTACCTCGTCTAACCTGGTTTGTAGGCTCACCCGGCTGCCTGCTCCAGGCATCCGGCTCAAAGCTGCCTCAATCTGCCCAAAACAGACATAAATCTTTCATTGAATAAAATAATTACATTTGCAAAATATTTAGAGCTGACATTATATTCTACAAAACAGATTAAATCAGATAGTTGATCAGATATTTGAAAGGTAGGACATATAGAGGTCATTAAGCAGCATTGAAGCTGAAAATAAAGCGCAGGTCACATAATAGGTCATGGGGATTAGAGATGTCCTTTTTAGGTCTGTGTGAGAGATAATACATGCTTAAACTTCAAACAATGGCTTCTAAAAACAGCATGGGGTAGAAAATGAATGACTGAAAACATCCTGAAAAAACCTTCCCTAAATGGGGTACAGTTTTGAGTCCTTATCTTACACACCTGTAGTTTCTCCTGTGTTAGCTCATCAAACAACCTCTCTGCCTCAGATAGTGAGTGCAGTCTGTCCAAAAGAGATGGCCCTGCATCCTCACAAGTGTCCTGCAGACTGCCCTTCTGTTCATCCCAGCCCAGCTGGGGGTCAACATTGGGGGGGTTCCCATCACCAGGGGAATCTGAAGGCTGTTGTTCTGTTAAGTTTAAAATGTTAAATAAAAAACATTAATAACACATCGTTTGGTGGTCTGTTCAGTATGTGTAAAATATCTAAGAGCTCTAATTTTACCATTGTCTCCTGAAGCAGAGAAGTTAAGTCTCTTCCTTGGGCTGCTTCTGTGGAATAAGTAAAAAACAAAGAAGATAAATAGCAAAACAAGTAAATAATATACATTATAACAATATATCCACCAGCACCTAAAATAAGTGATGGTACAGGTGTCTAGACTTGGTGGAAAAACCAGTCCCTTCCATTAGGACTAATCTAAACACGAGTCACTTTGTTTAAAAGCATGCAGAATTATGTTAGACTTAAAAGCAAAATCGTGTTTTTCCCCTTCAACATTTATACTGAAGTGTGCAAGTTTTTATGGTAACACTATCACTTTTCAAGTTTTGGGAGAGAAAAGGCCTGATCTCTGGTAAAAAAACAAACAAACACCTTATTATTGTCAAAAAAGAGACAATGCTTATTCTTACCCACAAGGCAGGTGTTCCTCTCTGGGCATCATGTGACCAAAAGCAGTTGAGTAGTTTTCAGAAGGGCAGCGTTTTGGACTGGATTTTGCAGACAGGGGCATAAGAAGCGTTTCTCTCTTTGCTGGATAAAACAGAGCCATTAAAATACTTTTTTAACTTCTTACATCATAACTTATCAACTGACACATTTTTAGGTGTACAAGCTGATTGGTTGCACATACAGGGTGTATTGGGGAGTCTGCTTCTTTGTGCTGGAGGAGGCAGTGATGATGACCTGTGGCCGTCTGGCGATAGACTTCTCTGTGCTCTCAGAAGAGATATGGCTCGACCTTTTTCCAGCCCTCGCTCTGTTTTAGCCACATCCTGTAGAATGACCTGCTCCTGCACTGGCTCTTTGAGTCTCCGCTCTACAAAACCAACAGTGGTCCTCGAGTTGTCCACCCCTGGACAGAGAACCATGGACACGACTAATGCAATACATGTTTACTGATCAGTTGCATGTGAGTAACACTGCAGGGAACATGAAGGCTAAGTAGAGCATCACTGAAAAACAGATGTGGCTCCCAACTCAGAAAACTAGTCACATTCAGGAAATCACCATAGGGAACACATGCAAATCAGCAATGCACTAAAGGCAAATCTCATGAAGAATAAACCTTTTATTCAAAATAAGCAGCGATGTATTCTGTTTGACCAGGGAGTTAAGACCCAAAGGCAAATTTCTGGGCAATAAAAACATCCTTCTGGCTATATTTTTCAGACTAAGCTTTTTAACTTCACTTAAACAACAACTTAAACAAACAAATCAACAACAAACAAATGTGTACTTGAGTCTTATTTATCCTGGGATATTTGAGTTTGCAGATGTGAAGGCCACGTTAATAAGTAAAAAGCTTGTTTGAAAATGTGCAGTTAAAGTGATGAAGTTGTTCTTACAAGGGGCCCGGCTCTGAGTGGCTCTGGTCTCCTCCAGTTCAATAAGGGCTCTCATCATGGGAGCCATAACACCTGGTCCTTGCCTTCGTGATACTTCCCTCTGTTCACCGCTCTGCTCTTGATGTCTGGACTGAAGTTGAGTCAGCTCGTATTCTGGATTACTGTGTAACAACAGATTACTTGCAAATCATAAGTCTTACAATAAAACCTTCATTATCAACTACTCCCATAAAAACAAAACAATTTCCCTAGTGCTGCCTTTGGGTTTCTGATTTGTTTCCCAGGACAAAAAGCTTCTTTTCAACAGTTATTTACAACATTATACATTATTATGAGCAAGTTCCATACAGTATGTTTCAGCTATTTGACAGGTACCCATTAAATGCAAAATGTAGGTAAAATTAGCAGTTTTCAGCAATAATAACTAAAAATAAAAATAACTAAAGATTTGTGATAATTTAATGTTAGAAATTACACCTACTTCCAGCTTCCACCAGCTGCAATGTCAACAGAACTTCCACTTGCTGATGACTTATTGTTAAATTGATTATACTGAGATTTCTTGTGGGTAAGTGATTGGTTTGTGTGATGAAAAGGTGACTTTATGGTGTTATTTATCTGGTCATTTGGAGGACACGGTGCTGTGCATGTGACATCTGGGTCAGCCTTGCTTTTACTTGGTGACAGAAGCAGATCAGGATGATGGAAAAGGCTGCAGACATGGATGGGACAAGTGATGCATTAACAAAATGTTTTTTGTGCAAATACATTACTTACATGTTTGCTACTTACCCAGCTCCTGAAGGTTGTGTGTTATTGTGGGAAGAATAACGAACTCTCGCCTGATTCTCATGTTCAAGCTGTTTCACCTGAGACTCCAGCTTCGAAATTATCCTATTCAATTGAGACACAAAAGAATAAAAAAATTAAATTAAAATACACACAAACACAGGTTAATGTAAAGTCAAATTTCAAACAAAGACCTCTAATATTAACCGTAGTGTTTATTTAAGTAATTTACAATTTAACAATTGACATCATCACTACAACTACTACTACCTCCTAGTTATAGGTTTGTGCCAATGTAATTTTAGTTAAGAGTCTAGATTAGAGGCAACAGAGGCTCAGTAACAATCTGAAGGAATCTTTTATGCTCATCTTATGTGCACTTTCAAAATTATTTCAAAACTATTTAACGTTCAACAACTTTAGCATATCTTGACAGATAAAACAGAAAAAAATGTGACCGAAATCTTCCATCTCAAAAGTTTTCATTACTAATGAAATCCTGCAAGGCACCTCACTTACAGATGTATATATAGATATAATTATTTGTGTCTGGGGCCCTGCTAGACTGAAGTTCATTGCTTATTTTTGTTAAAATCCTTTCACATTTTCTATGCTTGCAAGTTCCTCTTTTGGACCAACTATTTTCAGAGAACTTTTCTTCAGAGGCTATTGGAGGGGATTGCCTTTTGCTCTTTCTATTGATTATTAAGCTTTCTTTGACAGCAATATCAGTGTTGTTTGAGCTGCAATTTACTTTCTGTCTTTAAATTAGTTGAATGAACTTGACAAGCTCCATAAGAACCCGTACATCGTCTATATTGATTGGTAAAACCTCTCAGGAAAGTTGCAGCACACAAGCAGCCTCCTAAATCACTATCTATTTTCAACAGCATATATATATATATATATATATATATATATATATATATATATATATATATATATATATATATATATGCAACATGCTAGACAACAAGTAAATATTCAATACAAAATCCAGTCTCAGTTTTATCACTAACTGTCAATTAACGCACCTCTTTAGTTCAGACATCTGATCATGGGAATCAACAAGCTTGTTCTCTGTTGAGACCAGCTTGCTCTATACATAAAAAATGATTAGAAGGAGAATATTAGATATTTTAAAAATACAATATATAATAAAATAATAACATTATAACAAAACGGTACCTTCACTCCTTCATGCTCCTTCATAAGAGAGTCATATTCTCCAAGGAGCTAAGGAGAAACAATAGTTGTTGTTGTTGTAGTGAAAGAAATGTGTTTTAAGTTACAACAGAGTTAACCCATCTTGTGACTGCATTATAAGTCTTTTTTGTCTTTCTGTGTAGCCTAGACACTCACATCTTGAAGCATTTTATATTCTCTCTCCCTCCTGGCCTCTTTTTCATCGGCCTCTCGACAGGCCTTCTGTGCTGCCTCTTCCAGCTGCCGTATGCGAGTCTTCAGTCGAGCCGCTAAAGAGTCCTTCTCTTTGACTGAGCATTTGCTTTCTTCTAGTCGTTTCTGCAAAGATTTCACAGTGGCACCAGCTACGGCATAGCGCTCTGACCACTCAGCCTACCAACAGAATACATATGGTGAGAAAAGAGCCCAGGGACAGTCTAGTAAAACATGTTTAGGCTACATGAGCTACTTGAACACAGAAAAGAAGAATTTATACCAGTTTTTTTTCCAGTGAACTGTTCTTTGCCTCTAGTTCCTGAATCTGACTTGTAGCATCAGACAAAGCTTTCTCCAGGTGCTTACACCTGTACATAAAAAAGTCATAGTAGATTTTTACAATTAAGTGTATGATTATATTCCAATATATATTACACAACTAGTATTCAGTATCATGTGTAAGTATGTAAAGGCATAAAATCACACACCTTTCTGAGAGAGCCTGGTTGCTTTTCTCTATGTCCTGGGGTAGATCTGAGAGCCTGAGTTTGTCTCGAAGACTCTGGATCTCAGATTCATAGTATGCTTTTAGATCAGCCACATGTCGAGAATGTTTCTCTCTCAAGTTCTGTCTTAGTCTAAGGAGAACACACCGAAATTAAGCTGTTTATTGCTGGCTAAACACTTATTGACAAAAACAAAATTTGATACTCATACAACAACCCAGAAAGTGCACATTTGCAAGTTGAGTATGAATGTATTTTTAGTATGTACACTCACAATGACACAACAACAGGATCCTCGAGTGAAGAAGACCCCTCCACATGCTGAGTGTCCGAGAGGCCCAGAGGCTTCAGAGTGTTGGGGTGGGTATGGGAGCCCTCCAGTTCACTCTCCAGAGGAGCTCTGCCTTGGTGCTGGGGCTTATTGTGCAGGGCTGACAGGGAAGGAATTGCCCAGTGGCCTTGCAACTTCAATGTGGAATGTCCAGTAGCTGAAACACTGGAGGTCTCAGAAATGCAGTCTGTATCTCCAGGATTAGGACTGCCCTCCACCATACTGTCTGGGGTTATGGGAGTGTCAACTCTGTGGCAGAGCTGGGACTGGGTAGAAAAAGAGGGACTGCTGAAGTGAGAGGGTGATGTGAAGCCAGAGGTATGATCTGAGTGCCGTGTGGTTGCAGTCGGGTCCAACGTCAACACCTAGGGCACAAAAATAAAAGTATGGTCTTAAGATTTCAACTTCATTTCAAAAACTACCAATGGGACATATCACATACCTTTGGAGACAAAGAACTGGATTTAATAGAACCTTCAAAGTCTAAGGGTTTACAGTCTGTTCCTCGCTTGTTCTGGTAAATTTCCTTCAAAGACAGCTGGGGCTGCTGAGATGGCGTCTATAGAAAGAAGTGATATAACAAAACATTGGCTAAAGCCTAAATCTGTGCATACAGTAATATATATATCATGTATTTTTATTTATTTAAAAGGAGCAATAATAGTAAAATACAGTCAGAAATTTTTAAAAAATGTGGTAGTGTTATAATATTATTATAACTATTATTTAGGAACTTACAAAACTCATGGAAGCCTCTTTTAAGAAAAGGTGTGCATCACTGTCAAAGCTGTCTGGTAAAGGATGATACAGGTCATGCTCATTCAGACGCCAATAGGTCAGACCTAATTGAGAGAATACAACAAAATGACACTGGAAATCAACAAAATTATAGTAATGTAAAGTTTCACTATTTTAAATGAATGTCTAAAATATTACAGAGCCCTAAGCAACGGATTGTAATGATTTGTAAAATCAAACCAAGTCTGGGCTGTTCAACAGGCAGGTCTTACAGTTGTGAGTCGGTTAATAGTATCTATAATAAATAATAAATAATATCAATAAATAATACCTGAAGCCTCTGATATCAGGCTGTCACTTCTCTTTAAAGGATAGGAGCTGGATGACCGCCCAGCTGGTTGATGCTGAAACCCAAGAACAAAATCAGTGCAATACAGATATAGTGCCATGAAATAGCAGACTCTTTAGTAGCGTTTTGCTGTTGTGAAAATTGCACCTGCTCCAGTGAATATGTGCTCTCCAAGTGTATTCTTTGCTGGAACTCTACAGGTTTGTGAGGTGGTCCTGTCTTGTTCTTTTTAGGCCTGAGTTTGTTCCTCTGAGCCCAGGAGGTAAGTGGCTGGTTGGTGCTGGAAGAAAATTAAAACAAATGTAAGGACAAAACACATCCACATGCCTGGTATGTGTGTCTTTGAGGCCATACCCAGAGGTTCTCTGCTGGTGGATTTTTAGGTTAACTTTCTCCACCCCAAGTGTTCTTCCACTGGATAATTTCTGCTGGTATTCAATTGCAGTTGTGGCTGTGTCTTCTTTAAGGTTTGTGGACCAGGGCTGCTTCTCTCTACTGTCATTACCCTCTTCATCTTCCCCAGGAGACTCAGCAGGCTCTATGCCTATCTCCCATGCAGACAGGGTCCCATAGCCACTGCTAAGAACAGTGGTTGTACGCTCCTCACCTCCTCTGAGTGGAGGTGAAGGAGAACTAAAAGGAGTGTCTGCCGGTCCTGCTAGGTTGTCATCATTGGGAATGGAGCACTGACTGGATATTGTTGGCAAAATATGGTCTTCTGTGTTAGTAATGCTTTTGGCCTTAGAAATTGTAGATAAGTTTGTATGTGACTGAACACTAGCCTGGCGGTTTTGGATTTGAACAAGAGCCTTGATTTCATCCTGAATTAACTGAAAAATAATATAAAAATGTAAACAAACACATTCTATTACATTAGATCTGGTTTAAATGTATTAGAGTGACTATTACAATTGCATCAAATCACCTTTCACAATTTCTCATGAGGTTCTGTGTAGTGTCATTAAAAGCTTACCTGTATTTGGCACTGGTATTGTTCTTGCTGAGCAAGTATTTGCTCTTGATATTGCTTTTCAACAAGCTGAAACAGATGCAGCCATCGACCCTGTTGTACAAAATTTCACATTGTCATATGTCTATGTTGATATATTGACTTTTGTATTTACAAAGAGACAACATAGAGAGCACACTTAAAGTAGATTACTGGTCAAAAGGAGCTTGGTGGCAGAAAACTATATATAATTTACTTGTGACTCAGTTCGCTTTAGGTGATTTTTAATGTTGGTTTATGAGATAATAGACATAAGAAAAAAAATAAAGTGTCTGTAGTTTCAGTTTTGGATGTGTTTCTTTTCGCAGTCACACAACATCTCACTGCATTTTACTGTAACTAATCACAGCTAACCCCTAAATCATAATGTAAGTGTGTATTAACTACCACTTTCCATAGAAAATGTTTCGCACCTCACAGTCCTTCCAGATCTCAGGGTCTGTCTCTCCACTGCTACGTATCTCCTGCACCAGGGCCCTTAATGTCTCAAGGGAGCTTGGATTAATAAAAGGGAGGTTCTTTCCATGTTCAAATGCTTCATCTGGGCTCAGACAAATATTCCTGTATTAAAATGAGATAAATTAGATTAGATGAATCCATACAAATAGATTATGGAAATACCATTAATTTACATGCCAATCTCCCCTAGCCAAAAAAAACATATAGGGTTATAGCTACTCGCCTGATCTCATTGCATGCTGGTGTGTTGTCCATTGGTCTGCACTGCACAGTGCCTCCTGTTGTTTGGGAGGTTGTGTGTCTGTCCCCTGAAACAGTGAGTCCAGAGGCAGATGTTCCCTCAGAGGACACCAATGAAGTTTCACTCTCCTTACCACCATCCCCATCAGCACTAACATGGCAGTGGCTCAAAGCTCCCGAGCTCGACACATCCTCAGAGATACTGTCATCTGTGGACATGTTTATGAGACCATGCAGAGAAGGCCCGCTGGACAGCTATAAAAAAGAAACACAGCAGCAAGTAATAGTTATGCACCTGTCTAAAGTAAAATGTTACATATAAATGTATATGCTGGGAGGAGTATTACCCCTGTTACCCCAGTGCAATTATGTATTTAAATATGTTTGAAACACATGTTGATAACCTAAAGTCAGTAAAAATAACCACAAAGATAAAAATATAAACAAATGCTAATGATGACAAGTTAGTTCTTGGGTCACTGACTGGCTGGTAGTTTAGCTTTAACGCTCAAATAGTTGCAACGCAGATGTTGGGAGCAATAGCCATCGGTTCAATCTAACCTTTATCCGAGAGATACAGTTAGCAGCACCCACAACGCAGGAAAACAGTAGGTCTACTCTAAAATGCTTGACATCTCCACAGGAGCGCGGCTAACATGTGAAGCTAATAAACAGAGGCACTACAACACCCACTGCCACTAGTTAGCTAGCCGTTTTGCTAAGTTGGGCTAAGTTGGTTTGCATTTATTACATGATTGTTACCAGATCGGAAGCAGCTATCAATACTACAAATACAGGGAAGCAGTTGGCGCAAAAAAACTACAATCTCTGACGCGTACACCATGTTAATAAATGAATGGTAACCTACCCGTTGATTTGTATCATTCTTTCCTCCATATTTCTCTCTGAGTAGACAAGTTGCTAGCTAGCTGCTGGTTGGCTGCTGCACTGCAGTAATAGACCGCTACAGTAACGTCCACAGTCTGCGTCCCCATTGGTCGAGGCTCAGTGTCATTCTGAGCTGTGATTGGATGAGGGTTTATCTACTGTTTGAGTGAGCGGCACATTCATCTGGGAGTGAGGACTAAATAAAACTGACAAATTAAATTGCTAATCTAAATGAGAATCTATGCTCTAATTAAACAAGATAACTAAACAATGAGAAGTATATAATCAAAAAGAACAAGCGCAGCTTACAATATAGCCTATGATTTGGCAATGGCCTAAAAGTGGACTGAAACGGCAATAAAAAAAATATTTCCAACTTGATTACCAGGATAAATAGACCTAAGGTAAAAAGCCCAATACTGTAAATGATAATAACACAATGACAACTATATTGAAAATACAATTTATTACACGGAGTAATAAATACATACAAAGATGCAAGTAACAGCATTTTCCTTTTTTTTTGTTTTACCAAAACCTTCAACACAAATTCACCAAAACATTTGGCACATCTGACCTTCATTCACTGAGTTTTGTAATCTTAAAAATGGATCAATTACTATCAAAAAGTTATTTCCAACTACCCCTATGCAGCCATGCAGCATCTACAATTAACCCACAGGCCCAGTTGCATGCATAAATGAACTGTTTAAATAAAAAATTCAAAACTAAAGCCCCAAAATAGGGATGAAAACACTATGATCCATAGATGATTGAAATTATTCTCCAGAAAAAGTTAGGGATCATGAATTGTATTTAAGAGTTTGTTTCCATGTCGCCGTCTTCTATTTACGTCCCCAGGTCAAAGGAAATGCCATGCACTTTTTATGATAAAGACACATTTAGTTCCTGCAGGGGTGTCTTAGCAGCTAAGACCTAGCGTTCCTCTCAGTCTCAGCCAAACATTCACGCACCAGGCCTCTGGCATGAATTATACCTTTGAAAATACAAACTTGAGATCAACAAACTGTGGGTTTATCAGTTACACAGAACATCACAGATGTGCTTTTCAAGATTTAGTTTACCCCTTTTTAGTCTTTCCATTGCACTTTTGCTTCCAGCGTATGTTGGCCTGATCTCCTTCCCAAGCTCCTCAATGATGGCCAGCAGCTCTGCATATTTGTTCTGAGGCACTTGGCTTCCAGTGGTACCCTTGAAACAGCGAACACACAAAGAGACAGGTTCAATTGCTTGTCCAATCCATAACATATAGTTTTGTTTATATGTCTTTTAAAGAGTAATAAGAACCTGTGAGAAACCCAGAGTAGGAGGTCCATAGTCACTCAGAAGTGGCCTATAGGATTGCAATGTGGCCAGATTAGCTGCAGAAGGGGATAGTAGGTTTCCAACTGTTGAGAAGACAGAAAAGTGATAGATACAAATACACAAAAAGGGGGCAAACGTAAGTTCAACAGTGCAGACTATGAATCCGTTTAAAATAGACAGGCTTTTGTGTAAAGGAATAAAAAAGTTTGCCATTGATGGCTTTGTCTACAATCTCCCCACAGACTGAGTTCAAGTCATTTTTGTTCTGGTGATCCTTTTCTGGAGTCATCCTAAAACTTTCCCGATATAGGACCATTACATCTTTTTACTTAAAAGCAACAAAAACCTCACTAGGCTTTTTTGGTTCCCACTGAATCCCCAGACGCTGGCCGTTCATAGGGAGCTTTGTGCAGTTGTAATATTTGTCCTCAACACGAGATGTCCTCGAAGAGTCATAAAATCCAGGGCAGATCAATCAGCAGCTCCTCGGTCGGAGCATCATGGAGGAAACGGAACAAGGCTGGCTCAAGACTGAAGTGATACATTTTTGTCACCGTGTGTTTGCGCCCACCCAGCGGGACTATCATACCGGACCACGGACAATCGCCTTTTACGAAACATCGCTTTCTCATTTCTTAATCCTAGCTTCTTCTCAGCCGAGTAATATCACGGATGGCGCTGTTTTACATTAGTAATAATGGCGGATATGAATTAGCCTAGCTCCCAGGATCTGACCCTATATATAACTGGACAAAAACTACCGACTCGGTCTTTCTCCAGGTATTCTCCGAGACCCCGAATTTAACACTCGATTTAACACACGGATACTTTCAATTTCTACCACATTTTAACCTTACCCTGGTTCCCAGAAGTTCCCGGAATATGCTGATGGACATTGGGTTTGTGAGACATTCCCAAAGACATTGTAAATTAAAGAAATAAAAATGACCCGAAATTCAGTGAAGCGTCTGTCTCTCACTTTTTGTTTACAACAGCGGCACCGGCAAATATGGCCGTCACTTTATATTGACACCCACTGTGCTTTTAACACTGTCCATTGCGGGTTATCAGAAAATTACTTAAAAACGATTTTTCACTTCAAACAACACAAATTAACTCACTGTTTTACTTCGCTGCTCACAACTCGTCATTTTCAGACGAAATTAACATCTTAAAAAGGTCGAGTATTAGAAGACGCACATTAAAATAAACTTTTAATCAGACCGGCTGAATATGTAGCTAGCATGTTTGTTTCATTGTTAAAACACACGAAAGCTTTAGATTTTTTACCTCACAATTTAAACCCTTGCCTTTATCCAGACTGTGTAAAACTTAGAATCAAAAATAGTTAGTAATAGTTTCTGTGCAGTAGGTAGGCTGAATTTAAAAAATACGCTTTGGATTTTGCTGCTAAAATGCTTTGTTTGAGAAAGAGAATAGTTTCCCATGAGAACAAGCAGTTTGGATATACCTGGTTTTGTCTGTGGGGGCGCATCCATTGTGTCATAAAATGAAATGTCTTTACACTGATCAGAAAGCTGAAAAAATAAAAAATATACTAAGGTCCTTGGGGCATGCGACCTGGCGTCCTTCTTATTGACACTAGGCTCCTGGCTCAGCCTCTTTATTACCCATCAGACAATTGGCCACATGGTTAGGACCCTCAGTGGGGGTCTTTGTCGTGTCCCGATGGTCCTTTATGAGCACTGAGAAAATTACATTTTTTTTTTTTAGCACTCCAGTGTACTTATGGTAGAGTATAGGCCTTCGCTACTGCTGCTTTTGAATTAAAGTCATACTTTAATCAACTAATTTTAATTATAGTGTTCATCTGTAAAAAAAAAAAAAAAGAAAAGAATCCACCATAGGCCCATTTCCTATTTTAATGGAGTATACAATTTTTTTTTTTTCTCAAGAACAGCTAAAAAGGACAAGCAGGCTATACCAAGCTTTATTAATCATTGCACTCCATAATGTACAGATAACGATTTTTTGTACAATTTTGTCACTAGAGCAACCCGTGCAATGACAAAAAAAAGTTCAAGTATCAATTAGCCCACAGATTAACCAGTCTGCCGTGCCATTTTGGGATACCCACGGGGAAAAAAGCCAGTATCCCATGTATAGTAGCTATGAATACATAAATACACTATATGGTGTAATAATTGTGTTCCATCAACAGAGCAGGTAAGGTTTCATTTCTTCCAATAGGCTATTGGTAAATTGAGACATGCAGCAATGAGGATTCAGTTTTACAAGGTGTAGAGATTGCACTATTGATATGAAACAAAGACTTGTGTCCTATGATACTTTATATTTTGCCACAGGGTCCAGCAACAAACAGCTCTGATTAGATCAAGTGGTCACACTAAAGTTACAGGTGACGGAGTGATCTTGTCTAGTAAATTTCTATGGTGCAAACACTACCAGTCAGAGTGCAGAAACCCTTTGCTTTGTGGATACTGTCTTTTGTTTTCAGGAATGTAGGTCTAACAGCACAGTTTAGTCAAACACACAATTTAATGTGTCTTTCAAAAAAGCTTTTAACTTTTTTTTTTAAATTTCCATGGCTTCTAGCTTGACACCAACATTGTGTTTTCCATTTTGGTAATAGCCATGAGTTAAGAACAGCTCATCTTGTGGAACAATTTTGAATGGGAATTGAGTCGCACAGTAAAATAAGCCTGGGCCCATCTTGATGGTACTAACTCTAGCTACATGTTAAACATCCTGGTATTCAGTATGTCCGTATTGTTAGCTCGTTTACCAATTGGTGGAGTGAACAGAAATGTATTGTCATGAAAGTTTAAATCAAACATAAAAAATAAAGTGATGACTGAAGTTTCAATTAAAGAATGGGACATAAATCAATTTTAGAACAGGAACACTAAGTTACTATGATTCAATCTAAACAGTAATTAAACAAATATATCTTTGAGTTGGACTAGGTCTTTGCATCATATCAGGTAGTGTAGAGTATTTTCAGTATACAAGCATGAAGAGCTTAAAGTAATGACAAGAAGTGAATTAATTTAACTGCCACAGGCAACCATGCCCTCTGGGTTTTAACTTGTGTCCTATCTGCCTGAATACAATGTATCACACATTTTTACTCTGAATATCAGAGAATACATCACCCATGAAATATTGAGGTGAAAACAATTTTTAAAAATGAAAAAATATTTATACAACCACTGTTTTACATATATGGATCATTACAACTCAGTGTGCCACCAATGACCACCGCAGAGACAGTTACTGACGGTCCAGGCTAGGCAACAGGGGCCCTGGAGCCTGCAGTGCAAAAAGAGACTGTCAAGTCCATCCATCTCAGGAGAGACATTCAGACAGAAACCCACAACCCAAGTGGACAACACTATGTGTTAAGTGCATGACTGAGACTTTGTGGGTGGAGCTGTTGTCGTTTCTGCTGTTCCTGCACAGCAATTTGCTGGCTCTGATCTGACGTCGAGAGCTTGTTGATAAGTGGAGAGACACAGTTTGCTGGGATTAACAGTCCTGTAAAACCAAGAGTAAACAATGAACCTGCAAGCATATGTAATAAAGTTGACGTTTTCAAATATGGGAACTTTCGAAACCATCATGTCCTTACCAACTATCCTTTGACCATCATCTGTTCTGAGGCGGACAATCTGCACCTTAACATTGGTTCCACTGACAGGGGTAAGCACTTCCTCTAGTTCATTCCACACACTGAGAACGGAGCCACACAAGACGTAGTATGTCCTACAACGAAGACCAACCTCACACAGTAGACCCACTGATGCCTTCTTACAGTTGCCCCGCCTGTGTCAGAGTTACAGTTAAACAGTATGAACACTAACAAATTTAACTTAGACAATACAATACTGAGAAACCGTTGTACACATACCAATATGCATGAGAACAGATTTTTGCAGACAACGTGTACTGATCAGTCCAGTACTGCTTGGCATCTTCTGACAAGACCTAATATGATGATAATACCAAATATGTCTCAGTACATAGCCTTACTGTTCCTCTTACTGATTTTTTTAATACAAAGAAGAAGCTTTACCTTTTTGAACTTCTTCTTAATCTCTGCATAGGACTCTAGTTTAAGTTGCCTTCCAGTGTTTGGTCTGCATACTAGGAACAGTCGCTTCTTGGGGTTTACCTCTTTCACCAATATGGAAGTTTTTTTGTTGTTTCTTGTCTGTGAGACAAATAAATGCAAGTCTTAATTTTTACATGTACATGTTTATTACACAACATGTTTTGCTTTAGACAAAGGGGCAAAAAAAACCTCCTACAACCATCTATACCTGCACATAAAAGCCATCATCTGGTCCATTTTGCTCTGCCCATGCATGTGTAGCATCTTCCCAAGACATTCCCCTCTCAACACTCACCTGTAAAGAGAGACCAATGCAAGTCAAACTAGCAATTAAACATAAAATACTAAATGACTAGGTCATATTTAAGAACCTATAACATACAGTGAAAAGTTCGACATGTCCTGATGTAGTATAGCCTGGTGTTAAGAACTTCCTGCAGTCTACCTTCTTAACCTTTTCATCACCAGAGCCCAGATCTAATGTGACACAGAAATATGTAACAAATTGGAATTAAACAATAATTATTGCTTGGGATTATACTTGTTTTTGTATTTTAAAAATATAAACATTTTAATTATGTGTTTACCAAGAATGCCCATGTCATATCTGCCATTCTTCTTGGCTTCCTGAATAACAGCTGCCAATGTATCGGAAAAGTACTGAAACAAAGCATTTTGCTGCTGAACTTCCATGCCCAAAATACGATTCAGGAACTTCCCAATGTTATTGTAATCTGTAAAAGAGAAGATGCATTAACCATTACAAATTTGCAAGTCTTAAAACTAGGTTGACATCAAATATTTAGACAATATCTGAAATAGTGGCTCTAAATTTCTCACCTTTGTCTAGTGACAACCCTCCAGATCTATCCTCCACATTAATAAGGCCCACACCGATTAGTCCACTTTGAATTTCTGAAAATAAAAATAAAAGATCAAAGATGTAAACTACTATAGATGTACTTTGATTATAAATAAATACCTTTTAAGCCAGTAATATTATGAGTCATACCTTTAAAGAAATCCCCTTTAAAGTCTGAGGGTGGCGACACTAATGGAGCATCCAGCTTTACAATCGACTTCATCACAATTTCCAGAGCGTTTCTGCCATACTGTGGTAAAAATAAATGTTGGTGAGGAACTGGATGTCTAAGATAGATAAAATGGACAAAAGGAAGAGGGTGCCAACCTTGTTGTCAAAATTAAACCGACTGAGATCTCTGGTTTCTGTTGCTCTTCTGTCTCCATGAGTTAGAGCACCCTGTTTAAAAAAACAAAACATAACCCTTAAGGATAAATAGTTACACATTAACACATTATTTAAATGTCCTTCCAGGTATTCTGTTCAAATTTGTCCATACCAGGCTTTCTAGTCTTTTGGCAACAATAGATGCGAATCTCTGTTCTCCTGCAAGTTCTGATATGAGGAAGACATATTCTGGAGCTGTGACTTGGTTTGACCTGTGGGTTCTCCCTGTTCATTGGAAAACACATGGTTTCATTTAGAAGAGCGCTTGATTCATATAATGACACAAGGACTATACCAATAAATAGCTTAAAGTTAGTGATACTGACCAAACTGCTGTATAGCTCTGTCTGCGCTCCATGGCAGCTCAAGGGTCATATGCACTCTCCGCCGTTGGTTTTTCACTCTTCGATCAGCCTGCAAGGATATTCCTGAGCTGGCAGCTTCAGAGATGATGGCTATATTCTGGTTTACAAAAAAGACAAGAAACATTTCAGGAAAAAAAATGAAATGTCCAATTGGATTTATAAAAAGAAATCATGTCCTTGCCCTTGAAAAAAAATCAATCAAAAATTCCAATCACTCACAAAACTATACACATTATTGGAGTAGACACACTGATAAAAGGGAGGTACAGGGATCAGACTAACACACAGTAAACTGATCATTTACCTTCTCTCCATCCATAAATCTCTGCTTTTCTGTGAGATTTAGTATTTCCACTGGAACATCCAGCTCAGAACGAGACTCATAAGTTATGCTGCCATCATCATTGCTGACCACACGACCTTTACGGCCAGTCATCTGAGGGCAGATAAAATGATAAACAACAGTTAAAATCAAATCACATATTGGTGATTTCGGTTTATTTACAGTAAATACATTTGTTTATACCTCAGCAACATTCTCAGGCCCTCCAAGTTCATCTATTAGCTCATCCAGCGTGTTGGGAGGTAGGTCTT
This sequence comes from Rhyacichthys aspro, assembly GCA_036850595.1. Classification (NCBI taxonomy): domain Eukaryota; kingdom Metazoa; phylum Chordata; class Actinopteri; order Gobiiformes; family Rhyacichthyidae; genus Rhyacichthys; species Rhyacichthys aspro. Next base: position 16,791,910 of record CM072159.1, read on the forward strand.
CTGATAACTCCTCCAACTGTTCCAGCAGTTGTTTTTTCATTTTCTGGGCAAGTTCCACTGAGTCTTGACTTGTCAGGCAGCTGTCCTGACTCTCCAACTTCACTTTAAGTAAAAAACATGGAACCCATTAGTGCCAAAAATGTTAGGTGCAAATTATGTATATTTTATATTTGGCTACATGCTAACCTGGGGCAGGCATACTGGGAGTGTTCGCTGAGGCAGTAAAAGCAGGCCTAGTGGAGCCCAGCCCAGAGGCTAACAAGGCACTTTGAATAGAGTCTGGATCAATACTTTTCCTTCTCTTTTTCTTCTTCTTCTCTTTTCCCTTTTTTGGTTCTTTTCGGATCAGCCATGGATCTAAACAACACAATGTAATGTATGTATTCAGGATCAATAAGGCAATATTTATATATTATAATATACATGATCAGTTTTCCTTCAGAATTCTCACCATCTTCATCGTCAGACTCCTCTCCGAAGGGGTTGAAATCATCATCTTCATCCGCCGAGCTGACAGACTTAAAACTATCATCACTGTCTGCATCTTTCTCAGAAGCCTCTGACTGGCTCTCATCTGAGCTGGTGCCTGAAAGCCCACCGTGTTTACGTGGTTTCTTTTTCTGCTGCTTTTTTGGCTCTGATCCTGAGAAGGAACCAGATTCGAGAGTGTCATAAAAGCTTTCTAACGAGGGACAATTACTTTTAGTTTACAATCTTGATTACCTTTTCTCTTCTTTCCCTTTTGTTCAGATTCTGCTGCACTGTTGCTGGTCGTGAGTGCTTTCTTTGCTGAGAGGTCAATACCAAGCAGGCTGTAAAGTTTCTGTCTGTCAGGTGCTGGAAAATGCTTCTCAATCAGGGACTGAAGCACACCTCTAAACAAACACAATATTTGAGTCCAAAAAGTCAAGTTGCACCAGAGACACATGTTTAAACATTTATATGCTGCCTCTTACTTTGCAGTTGACACAAAGTCATTGAGTTCTCCTCCTGCTTCCTCAAGGGCCTCTAGTGTTCTTGCCTCTCCCGTGGACTGAAGGCCTATTACTACACACTATAAGAACAAATAATGTCAGAATGTTATACAATAATATGGTGGGGCCTGCAACCCATACAATATTGTGTAATTGTTTGATAACCACTGGTAGTGCAGTCTCACCTTTCCATTTTGGACCTCCTCTCTGGCAAGTTGTACCACCCTTCGAACTTTAGAGGCTATGCACAAGTATTTGAAGAACCTTTGATGAGCTGACCAGAATTGGCCCCACATGGATTTTTTCATGCGTTGCTCTGCATCCATCAGATTAGCCGCTTGCTGAAACTTTTCACGAGCGCTTACCCACTAGAATGTAGGAAAGAATGTTTTAAAAATTACAAAAGCAAGCACAGAAGAAATTAGAATAATTTAACTCATTCAAATGGACTCACCAGTCTGACAGACTTGTTATACATGTTGACGTATTTTTGAGTCAGTGAAACCTCCTCTATCTTAAACGTCACACCTGTAAAGCTGAGCTGTCTAGCAATGTACATCCCTCTCAGTTTCATGTCCATAGCCACAATTTCCATGGCACCAACGCCTCTGAAATTGGAAAGAATGCATAAAATATTTTCAATAAATAACTGAATGCTCAAAACTCGGCAGCAATTTTCATATGCTGCCTACCTGCGTTCCACAGCTTGGATAAAGTTGCCAAATTCTTTGAAAGGTGTTTTATGCCCCCAGATGCCTAAACGGTTCATATATGCCATGTTTCTAGGTTCAGAAGCACCTAAATGACAATGTTGCATTATTAAAATATTAATAAAAATAACAACCAAACATTAAATAAAGGAGGGCATTATCTTCTCACCTGTAGCACTTGCATAAACAACTCGGGCCTTGGGAAGTTTGTTTTGGAGCTCAAGCACTGCAAGCCCAGTTTTTGTAGGTTTGGATGATCCAATTGGACAAACATTTTTGGCTTTGTGACATTCATCATAGACAATCTTAAATTTAATTAAGGTAAACATGTTGTTATCATATAAAAACACATGCTGACTCGCTGAATGTTTACATGACAGACATACATACATACATACATACATAACAGAAAAATTCACATTGCCCAAGTCTGACTAAAACCAGAGCTCTGGTTGTAGTTTTATAATTCAATTTCCTGTCATTCATGCTTATGTTTATACCTGAACAAAGTCAGAAGTACAATTAAACAATCCCTGTGTAGCTACACTAAGATGTACATTGAAACATAGTGCCTAAATTTTTTTAATTAGTCTTTACTTGAAAGGATACAACCCCATCAAAGTCTTCCCCACACCAGTGAAGCAGTTGATCAAATCTTGTCTTGTACTTTCCTCCTGACTGACTTTCCCCAATCAAAGAGGAGTATGTGGCAAAGATCACACCTTTCTTCACACTTCCATTGTGTTTGGAAGATATTTTGCCATATTTGAACTGACAAAAAATATATATACTTTATTTAAATTGACATTACACACTGCAAAAATACAACACAGCATTTGAACACCATGTGTCTTACCTTGTTTAGAGAGTGAACCTGAATATTCTTAGCTCCAATATCCCTCAAATCCCTTTCAGCATCATACTTTAAGTCATTTGAAACACTGAACCTAAAGAAGAGAGGTAAATGTACAAAAGGCTGCATTTGTTTTTGCAAATATGCAAGTCTGGGATATTTACCAAAGAGAGCGTTTCCTGCCTAAAAGGTAATTTTCGTAAATGATTCCTGCTATGGTGCGCCCTTTTCCCACACCAGCTCCGTCTCCAATCAAATAAGCAGCTCGTTCGCCATTAGGGAGGAATGTCTCATGTTGCTGCAGCAAAAAGGTACATTCTGTTAGTGTGCTGTAAAATCCGAGAGAATAATTAAAAACAAGCGTTTACCTGTGCTGCATATGTGATAGCTTCCAGCTGCAAAGCAGACAGGCAGCCTCGATCAATCACTTCTTCTGGGATGGAAAGTCTGTACCACACATCTGGAGGGCTGACACTGGACAGGGAACTAGTCTCAACTACTGGATCAGGATGTCGCAGGCCAATTTTTACTAAAGAGGCAACATAAATCATCAGTGAACTGAGACAGACAGAAATCAATGCTGGATCTGAACACTTTGTCTTCATACAGACTTTACACAAATCCACCAACTTAGAAACTAAGCTTCTAGTCTATAAGTAATATTTATTATTTCTCACATTTCATTGGCATGTATTCTGCATATGTCTCTGCATGACCCAACTCTTCTTCATCTTCCTCTTCTGGCTCATCATCTTCCTTCAAACCAGGTGGCTTCTAATAAACAATAATGCCAATGAAATTTGATCTGATAAATGTAAAAAAGCAAAAGGTATTTTAAGACCAATATAATCATGTCATATAAGTGAATGTTTACCAGAGCATGTGAAAAAGCTGTTACTCTGGAATCATCATTAATCCAGATTCTTGGAGTGTCTTTACCAATTACTTCTTTCTTGATTCCATTATTCAATTCATCTAAAAAGTAAAAAAAGCAATAGTATGTTAAATCTAATAACAACTGCTTCACTACTACAAAATTGACAGTTTTTTTAACAGTTAGCCCTAAGCCCTAATATGAAAAGTTAAACACATCACAAAGACTTACTTGGACCAGTAGATGTTGCCGTTGCCACTGGTGGTGCAATGTCAGGTGGAGGTTTGAGTTTCATGAGCTCCATTAAACTGTTACCTTTTAGGCCTGTGCTCTTCACATTTCCTGTCCTCAGAAGGTCTTTCAGCTGGATCTAAATTAAGAAAATATGTATTATTATTTCCATTAAAGGTCTTTTCTGCGTATGGAGGAAAACAACATACCTGCTCTCTGTTAGAAGGCACTGTGGTCAAAGAAGTAGGAATACTTGTAGATGATGGGGAGGATGAACCTCGCAAAGCTGAATTAGCCACATGGACCACCTTGGTCACAGTTATGGTATGCTTGATAGGATTTGAAACTGATTGTTTGGTCACAACAGCTCCAAGGGATGGCAGCTGATTTAGCTGATTTAAGACAAACGTGGTGGTTGATGGCTGAGGTTTCTATCAAAACATTATAGAAACAAGTCCGTCAAAAAAGCTTAACACAAGTGAGAACATTCAACCAAGCATTCAATAATCAGTTACATAGTAAAGTATGTTATTACCCTGATAGTAACAATGGGGACTGGTGCTGGAGTCTCAGGCTGACTGACTTCCAAAGATTCTGTTCCCAAACCAACATCCAGGGCACTGATGGAGATAGACTAAAAAGACAAAAAGAAAGTGAAATTAAACCAGTGTCAGTTTATAGTATGAGTAATACTACATAGTAGAAAAAAATATTATCCTACTTGTTGAGTGGTAGACGGCTGTCCAACATCCTGAGAATCAACATCAAAAAGACCTATGTCATTAGGACAAATGCCACTCTCACTTAGAGCTGTGAGAAGTAAATCCTGTCCAGGATCCATCTGCAACCAAGTACAAACAATAATTTTATTATAAGACTACAAAACATATCACAGCTTATGACTTCACAAACAGAAAGGACATATACTGTTGCCTTTTAATACAGTGCAATTTAAATTCAATTTCCACTTATGACTTTGTGGCTTTAATCACAACTATCTCCCAACTGGGTAAATTCTATGAAGCATTAAAACAAATTTTGTCACCGCCAAGTCAACTGCATGCAATTAAAAATATCACAGTGTGGTGTCAGTTGATAACACCCTTTCCTTCTTAAACAAAACATTCATAGGTCTGAACAGATAATAAGACGATGCTGTGCTTCAGGACACTCAAGCATTTTGTGATACAACATAATGTTTTATGTGATGTATTTAGCCCCTTTATGCATTGTTCTTCACCAAAAAATTGTACTATATGATCCATAGCTCCGCTAAGATCATTGCCGGTGAATATAGTGAAGCAGAACTTCTAATTCATCAGTGTCACTTTTTAATAACGACGTTTAGCCCCGGCTTGGTTGGCAAGCCGTTTCAAAGTGACCCAAAACAAGACACGTGTTTGCAATGCTTTGGTGTGTTCACTTCCTGGTCGCTCTCCACAAGATTGCTAAAAACTATTATAAAGCACATCACTGGAGACGTAAAGAATTACTACATATTAGATAAAGCTTATTTTTTCGGGTTTAACAGGATATTTGGTGTCAACGGTGCGTACGCCGTAACACTGTCAAACCAGCTTAAATGGCCTGCTTGTACAAGGGTGACACAGCTTAGCCACATTAGCTCCAGGATAAACAGACAACGAATGTAGCAAACTTTTACCTATTCTGTGACACGGTTAATACAAAATACAGACTTCGCTAGCAATATGTTGTATAAACTACAATCTAATACAAATTATGAACGCGCGCGTCGTTAAAACAATCACCGCAACTTATACCATATTATGTAATTAGTTTATTTCCCAGCTGTGGTAAACCAACACATTTAATTTTGCCTATTTGCTGTGCACTTACTGCCAGCTGTTCCTAGAAGCTTGAACTTCAGCTAACGTCAGCCAAGGTCTACTGGTATTGCGTAAAACAGCGACGAATTTAAGTGAATTAGCCTTACATCATGTCGTTTGCAAACAAGTGCTGTTTAGGCACTCTGAGGTAAAATAAGCGTATTTTGTCTTTAAATCCCAAAGTGTGTCTCTGTAAACCATCAACGAAAGCGGTGTTTGGCATCCAAGTTAGTTAATATTACCTTGTAGTTAGGGTTGTTGCTTTGCGCACAGTGTCATTGCCGTTGCTAGCAGACGTTAGCAACGAGGAGTTTCAAGAGCCAAGCTAGTGCTACGCTACGACGGAGTCGATTTAATACCAACTTCGTATTAGCTTTATTCATGGACGCAAAATCGGATAAAAAAATCGAGTACATTAGTGTAATATGCAGGTACTTATCAAGTTTTTTTCTCATACAAAATCATGTTTACCTGACAGTTTGAGGGCTGCAGCAGCTCGTTGTTAGAGGTGCTCAGTCAGGGTTTGTTGTCCTCTTCGCTCCACCGCGCTCAGCTCACGCCATCTTTTATCAAACGCTCCACCGCATGTTGATCACGTGACGTGTAGGCCGAGAGCTGTTGTTTTCGCAGTGAAATGCTTCTCCCAAAGTCGGTAAAAGGTGTCTTCTGGCAACTGAATAACGTCCATCGACGACAATAAACCGATACCAACGACAGATTTAGCATTTTTAACAACAATATGACAAACGACAAACATAGCAGAGTCAGCGAGCTAATGCGCCGTCACGTGACACATCGAAGGCTAGGCAGGAAGTGACGTGAAGACGGTTCTTCTTCGTCAGTCTCTCCACCACCTTCGTAGCCCCATCACAGCAATAGGTGTGTAATCATGTTCACGGACAGTCATTTAATTTTATTTTGGCTTATTCTGAGTTTGCTACCTTTTCTGTAATTCTGTTTATTGCATACAAAACAATAGGTCTTTTTAAGGCAGTTAACTATGTAAAGAATCAAGATGCAAAAGTATCTGTTGTGATATACGTTATGCAGTTCATAACCATAGCGGAACTATTTAAAAAACTGTCAAAATATGAAAAATTCTCTAAAGCCATTTTAAGTAGTTTTTACATCAAAATCTTGCCATTTAAGCTATCCATTCATCAAAAGCCTAAATACCTTGGGTCCCTATTAACTAGACACATTTAACTTCTCACAGTGGGCGAAAGTCCACCCCTTTTCCTCCGTCTGTGGAGAGGCTGCATTTTACATGTAAAAGAAAAGATTAAACAAAACATGATGTATACGCCATGGTTCTGTACAAAAAGTCACACTTGCCGACTGCCATTATGTCAATTTGAAGAACCTATGGGTTTTTCATCATGCCGCATCACTGATTCATGGGGTCCGTCCCATTCGTGGAGAACGTGCTCTTTTTCTTATATGGAGGCAATATAAGGGGCAATAAAGCAATGATCTACATATGCCAATTCTGTTGACTTTGTTATTTTGGCTATATAATCACTCATCCGGGAGGCTCTGAGCCTAGATAGATTGTATGGAGCCAGCAGGGGGTGCCGTTTCTTTCAGTGCCTTTTGATGTCTACTTGTGGAAAAATGGCGGAGAGGAGCTGTGCAGGCTATATCGATTCATCTGCTTACATTTGAAACACAAAACCAGGACAGGCACTCTCGGTGGAGCAGATTGAAACAGCTAGTCTATGGGAAGGACAGTGCCATACGAACAGGGTCAATCTATAATCTTATCTATTTTTAATTTATTTTTCCACCGAAAAGATAGGCTGGAGCTCAACAAGAAGCCACAAAAACAAGTCGGACATGAACGGGGTAAGTTTGCTTGTTAGGGCATCACCACTGAAGAAAACACGGGTTAAGTTGAAGGAAAGAACGCTGTCTGATGAGGATCGTGGTTTATTTGGAAAATAAGATCTGTTTGTTTATGTCCATAAGATTATGGGAGTGAGCAACTGCAGAACAACCTTATTAGAAAACCTGGAAATCTCCCTCACGAAGTGTGCTAACATTGGCTAATAATGAGCGTAAGTCTACGGCAGCCATGGACACCATATCCTCCGACATTAAATCGCACATGAAGCTTTTATTGACCACTTATTTTATCTGTCTCGTTAGTTTGCATAGCAGTTTCATTTCACTTCAAGAAAAGTTATTTAAACAGTGAATGAAAACGTTAAGGGACCAGCCTGCACCTCGATCTGGACAGCGTGGTCTGGTACTGCACAGTCCCACCCACCTCAGTGATGACACATTTGAGCAACAAGAAACAGATTACCTGTTCACAGATGGGCCGTGCTCGTCAAGCTATGCTGGGGTTTAAATGTTAGATGTTATAACATCATAGGCCAAGCTGTAAAACTCTTGTTATAGCTTTAATCAATTTGGATTGCCCCATTTACAGAAACAAACGTTTTAACCAATAAGAATAGAGTTTCACTATAAATTGTAAATGTATGCATTTATAGAGCACTTTTCCACCAGCAAAGGCAGTCTGAGCGCTTTATATCAAGCATCCATTCACTTATTCACACACATAAGCATTCATACACCAGTGTCGCAGATATGAGCATGTACGGGAGGAGCGGGGATCAAACTGCCCACCGTCTTTGAACCACCCTCTCTAACTCTGTCCCCAAAATAAAATAACAATATGTTTATAATGTTGAATTTTATGATGGTGTTAAGAGTGTACTAGTTTAGAAAAAAATATTATTTTGTAAATTGGAAAAAAGTCACGGGCTGTTGTTAAGTCTACAAAGTAAACAAACATTGTTGCCCACATCTCCATTTCCAGGAAGTTGTCTGCAACAATCATCTGATCACAGTCTTAGGCTGCACCAAGTCTCTGTCAGTAGTTCATGATGAAAAGAAGATCAGGGTGACTCAAGAGGAAACACACTTACCACTACACTCCCAGGAAAATGAGTCTCAAGAAAGGGAAGAGAGTGAGTAATTTTTATAGCTGCTCAAAGGGATTATATTAAAGAGAATCTGGTTGAGGCTGTGTTTACTTTTTATTTCAGTAGTTTTGCAATTGCAAGCCTTAGAAACATTAGAGTGCATAACAATAGAAGTATATCCATTTGCTGCTCACAGGTAGAAGACCAAAACCTATCATCATGGCAGCAAAAGATCCAACAGGGAGCTTCCAGTGTTCATCAAATGGTTCTGAGGAACAGCTTTCATCACAACAGAGTGTGCAGAGTTGCCCCCATTCCCCTTCACCTGTAATGGCCCTGTCTGTCAGTAACAGTCTCTCTTATGGGCTTTTCCATACCAACAACAACAACAACAACGTTACCATTCAGTGCAGCCATCAGAAACGCGGAGTCCACAGCAAAGAAAGAAGACTGGCACTAAAAAAGTACACATATCCTCCTTACATTGCATTCAAAACATGTGTAGCATTAATGTGGCCTCTATTACAATTCTATTCACTATTTTTTGTTTCTCTCTAAAGTGCAGCCAGGAAAAACTCCCAAAACCGAAAAGTAACTGACTACTATCCAATAAGAAGGAGTTCAAGAAAAAGTAAAACGGAGCTTAAGGTGAGATTAATTTTAAGTAAATATTTTCATCTTGTATTTTTTTTTTTTTGTTAACACATCTGAACATTTTTCAGAGTCTCACAAATGAGCAAACTCTTAATTATATGTTTTACTTTGTTGCCAGTGTGAACAAAAAAAACTCATCGATGAACTCATCACCAATGGAATAGAGGAAGGAATGGAGGTAGTTGGTGCTGTAGAGTTTCCCTATTTTGTTGTGCCAGCTAAGTGTGAGATGTTTCATTTCTGTTGATAGGAAAGTCTTAAATTAGTCATGCTTGTCAAGAGTTTGTTAAAAAAATATTTAAGTGTATGTTTTTTAATGTAATTGTTTAAAGGTGCAGCAAATAGAAGGAAAAGGCAGAGCAGTATTTGCCACTCGGTGTTTCCAGAAGGGTGAATATGTGGTGGAGTACCATGGAGACTTGCTACAGATCACAGACGCCAAAAAGAGGGAGGCTGAATATGCTCAAAACCCAGCTACTGGCTGCTACATGTACTACTTCCAGTACTTATGCAAAACATATTGGTATGTTCAACACATGGCTTATGCCACAGATAAAAAAAACAAAACTTTCATCATCACATTCATCACAGTTTTAATGTGAACCTGGTGTTTTGTCAACAGTGTGGACGCTACAAAAGAGACTGGTCGAATGGGTAGGTTGATAAATCACAGTAAAAATGGAAACTGCCAAACCAAACTTCACGACATCAATGGTGTCCCTCATCTCATCCTTGTTGCCTCACGAAACATTGATGAAGGAGAGGAGTTGCTGTATGACTATGGAGACCGCAGTAAAGCCTCCATCGCAGCGCATCCATGGCTTAAAGATTGATTAAAGAGAGCTTAACAAAAAAAAGGGAAAACTTCAGTAACAATGGTTTCTCTTTAGCTAGTCTCATCAATGCCTTAGAAACAGAATGTGTAGCTTTTTGTTTCAATATCAAGGAAACTGGTCAGAGTTTAGCATGTGTAAATGAAGTGGAGGAGGGTGACTTGGTACTGGGGGCTGACAACATTTCAGTTAAGGTGCAATGCCTTAATAGATGACGTGTTTTTTTTATTTACATGTGTGTACAAAACAATATTGTTTTGCAGCACATTTATTTTGTACATTTTTGTATAACCTAACGACCAATGCTTCTACAGCCTGCAGGTAGTCATTAATGCTCTGCACTTTTATACTGCTTTTTCTTAATTAGAAGTTAGAAACTTAGCAATACTGGTATGACCCCAGGGCCTCTTGTATCAGCAGAAAGTATGAAATGCAGACCTGAAACCCCTTTTAAAAAGTATTTTGCTTTGATCCAATACATGTCAATTGCACTGCTGTTTTTAATAAGAGTAGCAGTTGATCAAACTCATTGTGTTCCTGATTCCATGTCAGTCGGTCTGTCTGACAGAGGTTGGATTGGACTCTTTTGAACTGTTTAAACAACATGCTGTCAGCAGTCTCAAGAATGACATAGGAACATATGTCAAATACAATTATTTGCTTTTATATAATTGTATTTTTACTATTTAAGATGCTAAGATTATGTCAAAATTTTAAGTGCTTTAAGCAACACCATCCCATTTAAGGACTATTTGAGATTAAACAAAAAAAAAAAGGATTATTCTCTATGTTACAATTTAGGAAACCATCAAAATGAATTAAAGGTTATACTAACTCATTTTAAAATTAGATATTTAAAAATAACAAAGTAACAGTGTAATGTCAAATGTGTGTTGTTCTGTTGCTGATTTATTTACTATAAACAAAAGACAGGAGGACCATGATCAATTTTAATCACAGTTGAAATTACATTTTTAAGGAAGAACATTGACTCTACTACTGCTACAATTACTGTGCAATTACTTATCATTCACCATCATTTATATTGTATGTATTTTCACATGCCAAATTGTTAATTTATTTTGTATGCACAAAGTTGTCTCATTATGAATTTTGTTTGTGGGTTTGGTGTACTGCTACCCTACTATAGATCACATCTGTTCTTGTCACTCCTGAAACTGTTATATTGTTCACAAGCTAGTGCTTAGGTTGAACAAATGTATTTCCAAGTTAACCCACTGACAATCATTTTACTGAAATGTAAATTGGCTGTTGATGGTTTACTGCAAATGCGTTTTGCATTATTTAATGTCTTATGGACATATTTTGCTCAAACTGTACTTAAAGAGTTGATAATGGGTTTCCCTTTTTATTCTTACAGCTAACTTATGTTGTATTACCTCTGTTGTTAAATAGGAAAAAAAGTGTATGAATTGCTTTTCAGCTAATTTATAAAAATGTATTTTTAGACAGTTTCAACATTCTTTCCAGATAAACTAATTTTATTTATAATGCAGAAATGCATTGGAATTCGTTGTATTTTAGTTTAACAATTTTTTTTCACTACCACCTTCGAACATTAGCTAAGACTTGGCAGTTTTGTTTTAAATCTGAGTAGTGAAAGCAGGTTGTGAATTGTACAAAGTAAATCCTTCCAGTGTCTGCAATATGCTTCACCACTGTCTCCCAAAAGACAACACATTTCTTTGTACACCACAAACATGTTTTGCATTGTAATTTTCATTAGTTCACTTTTGTAAATTTATAATTTTACCACTTTGTAGCAGACCGATTTTGAAATTATAGCAACATGTGGCTGTATGCCTAAATGCCTCTACTGTTGGTTAATACACGTTTTCTGTCAAACGGACAGCTATGTCTATATATTATAATGGCTTGTTTAACAAAACTGGATAAAAAAAACTCAGTGTTAATACAAAGATGCCAATAATTATGGCAGGAACTGATTCACTCCAATTTAACATGACCTTGTCACTCCTACAGTAGCATTGTTTAACATGTATCAAATGTTTTCATGCCATTCTTTTTTATTCTGTACATTTAGGTTTATTGACTTCTAAACTAATGCAATAATACTTAAAGGCAAACTGACCTGTTGACCATTTTAGGACATTATAGATCTGTTGTAGCATTATATAAATCATAATGCTGGGGTGGAATAAATAAAGGTGTATTATGCAAGTACAAATTGTGAGTATTTCTTTGCATCTAGTTAACTAAAAGGGTCTCATCAGACACCCTCGGACATTTCCTTTAGCTTCTCTGGTGGAATACCAAGGCATTCACAGGCCAGCTAAGAGGCAAAGTACTTTGATCTTCTCTGAATCACCTCCCCAGGGAGGTGACCAGGAGGCGTTCGCGCACCTCAGCTGGCCCTTTCAATGTGGAATAGCAGCGGCTCTACTAAAAGCTCCAACCAGATGACAGAGCTCCTCACCCTATCTCTAAGGGAGTGCCCAGCAACCCTATGGAGAAAGTCCATGACACATAGATCATGACCATCCCAGCTGATTCACACTCGGCTGCAAACCGCTGCATTACACACTGAAGCACTTGGTTTGATGAAGCCAAATCTCATCTGAGATCCTGTGGTCACCAAACCAGACTTCCTCAGGCCCCTGGCTGCGCCTAATAAATCTAATAATAGAAGCAGTGACAAAGGGCAGCCCTGCAGAAGTCCAACATGCACATGGGAATAGGTCTCACTTACTGCTGGCAACATGAACCAGGCTCCTGCTCCAGTCGTACATAGACTGGACAGCCCTTAGAAGAGAGCCCTGGACCCCATACTCCCCAACAGACCCTCACAGTACGTTGGGGTCTGCTAAGTCTGTCCAGTTTCCACCCCACCATTGGATTCAACTCACTCGAATGTCTAAGACAAACGATCAAATATAATTACCACAAACTAGATCATCAACCTGTGGCCTAAAGTGTCCTGGTGCTATTCCACTGATACCCTAATGCTTGAACATGGTGTTTGTATAGACAACATGTAACTATTACATAAGTCCAATAACACCATGGTTCAGATTGGGGAGGTTATTCCTCCCAATTAAGTCCCTCCAGGTTTCACGGTCATTGCCCACGTGACCATTGATCCCCCTGTACAACAATGTCCCCAGTCGGAGCTTCTTCCAGCACCCCGCTCCAAGAAGGCCTGGAGGTCCTCTACCCAACCCAAAGGTGCAGGGAGACAACCCTTTAATTCAACACATGACAGCTAATCTGGAGAGCTATAACCAACCAGGTATGATAACTCATTTGGATGAAACATTAAAAACAGATTTTTTTTAATTGTTATTTTTATTAAGGAGATATTCAAATTAAAGCCACCTTATTAAGAAACATTTATCATTTTATTTTATTAGATTTTAGTACTGATTCATGGAATAATGGGCAAAAAAACATGGGATGATAAAGGATGATAAACAGTTTACTCAGACAATGCTTCACTACATTTCCCTTTGTTTTACTCCATAAATTGTCCCCATTGTATTATTTAGATCCCTTTTACAATGACTGAATCTCATAAAAAGTGTAAATTCAACTAAATAAATGCAACTGTATGTTGCCTAAAGAGTCCTGTAACCAGTATTAGACCTTTGAATAAGATAAACAATGATTTGATTCTTATTTTACTTTGGGTGAATTGTTTTCATAATATTATAATTAGACATGTATACCACCACAGCTCTAAATATTAATAGCGCTACCACAGCACAAATAAGTACCCAGTCACATTATTGCTATTAAATCTCTACTGGGGTGATGACAATATGTGGTACTAAATCTGAAAGCCCAACAGATCTAGAAGCATGTTTAAAAGGTATTTTTTTACATTTCCAAATAACACTGAAGCTCCCAAAAACAATTCATATTATGGAATAAGACAAGAGCTTAGAAGCCACAATATTTCAGCTGCTCTGATTACAAAGCAATATACTTTTAAATGGTCTGATAAGAGGCATTTGTACATTTAAATTGAAATGGAAAAAATTAAAACAGGTCATATCAAAGTTTTGGTTGGACATATAATATGCTTCTCAACTGGCCAAAAGCTTTAACTTGCTTTCATTGTAATACAGATGTACAATAGGTTTCATTTTTCAAGAGATCAAATAAAAACTTAATAAATACTGCATTTGTTTGCTAATTTACCATAGCGTTGGGTAATGCACCTGTTATTAATACCTATTTTAGTTTAGTACTGATACAACACATCTCTAGCTTTATGTTGTGCAATAATTACCATTGTGTTTACATCTAAATACCATTTAAAAATCATTTAAATATGCTTATATACAGTTTTGACCAACATGGTCAGAATGATATGCATGGTTTAGCTGCATTGTTTTCTTTTGCACTTTGCTGGTGACTGTTTTGCCCATATACAAATGGACTTAATCAGTTTTTATGTTTTAAGTGTGTATTGCACACAGTATAGTGTGCACCATACTTATTTTGGTAGTATCTTTATCTTTGTCTTCATCGCATATCCCCTTTTGGAAGTACAGCATCTTAATGTCTACCAAATACCTACTTTCCACCTTCTATCTTACAACATAAGTTTACCTTTTATTCTCAGCACAGCACATCTGTCAGCTCTTGTCATAACATGAAACACCATATTAGTGTTTTTTTGAACCATTACTCTCTGAACTATTATTCTATCTCAGATGCAGTCATTCCCACACCCTTCTCACTTCAAGCACATCTAAATACATTTGCAGCATGAGTCAATAGTGCTATTGGGGAGTCAAGTATATGCACAAGCAGACTACATAAATGCCTTGAGCAATGGATGGACATTACATGTTTTGGTAAGTAACCGATTCTTTTCCAGTATCTACATATGCTGTAATGCCTCCTGGGCTTGTTCCGTGTACACATCGTCTCTTCCCGGCCATGTGCCGAAGCTACCATCAAAGTTCATACTTCGCTGGGAGCTCCGCTGCTTGTCTCGTGAGAAGAAACTAAACCTGGGATGAAAGAAGACACAAGACAAACACACTGTCTTTAATAGATCATCGGTAATGTTGTGTTGGTGCATGTGTGCAGTGAATCAGTCTTATTAAGAAGCAGCAATTGTATAGTAGTTATAGACCTACAACACTTCTATCTTTAGGCATCTAGCATCCACTGAAGAAAATTGACCTGGAACATATGTTATCACTTCAATTTTTGAACATGGGCAGGTGTTAAGAAGTGGTTATTATGGTCTTTGAGGGAACTATTCTGACTGGCTGATTTTATGACTCTCAAACATTCCTTTGTACAATAATTTGACAGCCCCACAATCAACCAATCAGAATTCTATGCAGGCTTCAAAAGCAACAGTGGCACATGCAACTGATGGAGGCCTTTAGCTATAGAAGAGGCAGAATCGGAGGCCAGCCAACAAAATACAAGAATAAAGTCATACAAGCGATACGAGACGTCTGATTGGCTGTAAAGTGGGGTCATCTGGGATCAAACCAGCCGCCACCATCGGCATAATGGCTGTGAAGATCCTGTTATACAGAGGCAAAGACACAGACAGAAAGAGAAATGAAGAGAGGAGGAGAGTGACAAACAGGGAGTGACAGAGGGACCACACGAGCTTTTGATTTCTTTTAGAGCCAAATGTTATGAATCTCAAGTCAAATTAAAACAAGGGGACTCTTAGGATGCCTTAGAAACAAATTCCTATTTAGTGCAAAATTTCCTTCTTTTGTTATTGTATTTTCAATATAAAAGAGCGAAAATGATGGTGCACATTCACAACAGTAAAGATGAGTTTTTTCATGCAAGTCGTCTTTCAAAAGATTTAGCTCATCTTTTGTTTTGCTTGGCAAGTCAATGGGGGATCAAATGTTACACATTTGATGGGGGATTAATCTATATCTATATGTTTCTATATGTTTTTGTGGTTCTGTTTTCTGTTGTACTACAGGGAAAGGCTTTTTGACATCATATAGTGAACTATAAAATAACTATAATTTTGAAATATATTTTGTATTGACAACATGCAGAAGATTATCTCAGCCCATGCTAAATTTGCCATCCTAGTTTAGCTTAGTGTTAGTGCTGTTGAAAAGGAACAAGCTTAAGCCATAGTTTCATTTGCCTGTTCCCCAACATGCCCTTAGCCTGAATTTGCACATGCAAATAGTATGAGAGAGTGTGTAGGAATCTGATATCACTATGTGAGGCTTTTTCAGCAATATGAACTCAACATACAAGCGTTTGATTCCCGACTCTGGCTGGGCAGAAGAATATGAGCGAGACTTCAGTTCAGGAGATGGAGAGGGCGATGGAGCAGCAATGTCATCTTCTGTCTCTTCACTGTAAAAAAAAAAAAAAAAAAGACAGTGATCACATCAGCATAGTTTATATATATATATATATATATATATATATATATATATATATATATATATATATATATATATATATATATATATATATATAAATATATAAAATCTTACTCACATTACAATACATATGACATTTACATATAATCCAAAAAATGGTTCAAAGAAGGCATCTGGATGTAGGCTTTAAGGTAGAACTTTATTATATAACAATGTCATGTAATATCACCTTTTGTAGTAGGCGAGTTCCTCTTGTAGCATAAAGACTTTGGCCTTGAGCTCATTCCTCTCATGTAGGACGTCCCTCAACTCCTGCAAAGTGAAGCGTGGCCGGTTGGGATCCTTTGGGTCGAGATTACCATTCTCCTCTTCACACAGTGCCTCCTGTGAGAAACAATGTCATTAGAACAAGGAAACAAGGAAAACAGCAAAAAGAGATCAGATTCACAAGAAGGCAGGGCAGGAGGTAAGATACCTTTGTAAAATATTGGAACACACCAGGCATATCTTCATCACACATCGTCTCCTAGTGGCAAAGGTTGAGCTCAGGCCTTGTTCCAATAAATTTTCTTTGCACTTCCCTCCAGCCTTTAAACTTTTTGTATTTTCCAAACACTCACAACCCATGCGCTTTACTGATGTTACTAATACATTCAGCAAAAATAAACCCATACCATAACCAAAACAGCTATCTATCAATGTTAGTTTAGCATTTTTATTACTGTTTTACAATCAAAATGCATGAAGGGAAAACTTAATGAACCCTTCAACACTTGACTGAATGTGTCTATGTTTAGAAAGCGCAGTCAGCTACAAATGTCACACACTTGGCCCAAGTGGGTACGATCCGACTGACACTGTTAGTTCTCAAGACAACCATGCAGAGTCAATTTCACAGCAATTCCCGAGTTTTTAAAACCTCTGACTTGACATTACAATTCTAATGTCGAGCCTAATGATAAATTTACTGCCAGTTTCCAAGGTCCATGTTAGTCTAATTTGCTAGTAGTTTTTTAACCAACACAGAGGAATGCAGGTCTCACACCACACTGTTAGCGACCTATCACTGCAGTATTACCCAAAATAACACTGCTTCTTCCTCCTCTTCCTCATAATCATGTCCATCTGTACTGAGGGATGTGGCCAAGGGGCACAGGGCAGGGTCAACCCCTCTTGACATCAGCTCTGGAGTGTCAGCTGTGTCTGACCAGACCTTAACCCCCGTCACTGTACCAGCTTTATCGAGCTAATAGAGTAAGACACAATGGTTACTAAACTACTTTCCTGTCTGTTTACATGTTTACATTCATGAAAAATCTGTGCTAGTTCATGCTAGCTCGAAGTAATTAATAGCAAGACATGACGATAGCCTAAAATAAATGGCTTGTCATATATAGTTTTATATTTAAACATTCCTTTTTTCTGTGAGAACAAGCATATATGTGCAATTAAATCATTCAATAACTTACTATTATGAAAATAATGAGTGCACTTTTTTTTCTTTAAGTTAAATTGAGAGGCTTTAGATTAGTTATCAGTTTGTTTGTGATTGTGAGTGATTGTAGAGGTGAGTTTGGTGGTGGTTGGAGAAGGCTTGAGCACCTGGTGTATGGCAGCCCGCCGCTCCACCTGCCCCAGGGTGGTGTGAATGTGTGTGAATGGGGTGAATGGAAGCATGATGTAAAGCACTTTGGGTGCCCGAGAAGGGCATGAAAAGCGCTATATAAATGCATGCCATTTACCATGTTTTAAAGAGTGTCTACAACATTTAATCTTTCTATCTTTAATTCCAATTTTTCTGCCTAAAAGTCTATATGGACATTACCTCTGCTGGAGAGGGGGGCAGAGGTTTTGGTTCTTCAAGGTCTTGGGCAGGAAGGCCACTTTGCCGTTGTTCCCTCAAACGTGCAACTTCCTGCCGAAGGGCACTGATTTCCTGTGCCCTTGCCTGAGCACCGGCCTCCAATTCCACCTTCTGTTCGATCATTGCTTTCCCCTGGGCCTCCACCACTGAGATTCTGTGCCGCAAGTCGTGGTTGATTTTCATTAGACGAGACTGTTGCTGCTGGAGCTATTTATATATATAAAAAAGAATAAAAAACAGAAATGCTAAAACAGAAATACAAAATACACACAATATGTTGTTTGAAATCAGAATGAGCTCAGGCTGCAACAAAGTTTCCTTACTGCTTCTATGTCTTCATTTTTCAGTGTAATCTCACGGTCTTTAGCTCGAATCTCGTCTCTCTGCTTGTCTACTACTTCTTTGAGCTTCTTCATCACCTGCCTCTCTCTCTCGGTCATACCTTGTACACACAGACAAAGTCCATAATAGTCAAAGACATACTTCTCTTATGATAATTGTTTAGTGAAGGCTACTTAACACAGAAGCAGACAAAAAACCTGATTTGTTTGCATGCGTGTGCGTGTCTTGCAGGTGTGCCTGTGAAATGAGGCTAGTCTGTCCCACACTAAGAAAGACTGACTATGGCCTCTGTGTAAAACAGTTTCTGATGCAGAGAGGAGCCTGTCCAACACAGAGCGCCTATTCTTTATGTGTGTACTTCTGTTTGTGAGGGTGTGTAACATTTTTCATTGCAGAAATAGACAAAGAAAATTCATTGATATTTGTTCCATTTAAAATACTAATATTTAATAAATAACCATATAATGACGACGGAAATGTCTTGATCTTAATATAATCATCCAGATTTACTGTTAATGTCCTAATATTCTTTGCACATTTTAAACTTTTGTATATTTTGAGGTGTGGTGTTTAGGAACCTTTGAAGACATCCTCACCCTCATGCCTTTGCAAGTCTTCCTCACTCATAGGGTCTTTGATGGACAGATTAGTGAGGAGCGTTTTGTTCTCTTCCTGCAGCTGAGCAATTTGGGAAAGCAGGTCTTGAGCTTCCCCTCTCCATACATCCTCAACTAGCTCCAGCTCCTGTATGCAGACACATTGTTATTGTAATACCCACAAAAAAAAAAAGATTATTAAAACATTCCCAGACCTTAATGAATGTATAATCCAGGTTCTTTATAGACCTCATAAAGCTTTTTATTCTCCTAAACTGGACATGTCTCACTTTAATAGTTTACTTGCCCTGTAGTACACTGTCTGCACAATTATTTCATGTACACATCTCACTAACCGTACTAACACTAATACTCGATGAACCCTCGTACATCCGAATCAATTTGTTTGCTGTAAATGTACACTTATGCTGTTATAGCTTACAGCACAAACAACCATCACTTCTGTAGACATATGTCTGCTCTCTTTGAATCACGAGACACAAGGTTCATCAGTCAATCTGTGAGTGTAGTCACAGTCACGAGAAATTGACACATGCTCTTTTTTATAGCCGGCTCTAGACTTGGCCTCTTGTTACTCGTTGGTATACTAAAGTCATTACACTTCATAAAGAGAGATTCAGATAAAGTCTTATTAATCTCATATATATTGTATATCATTGCTTCATCAGTAAAATGGAAAACATCAAAACTCAAGACAGTGATAATTTGGTGACTAGTTGAACATTATTAGACAATTCTACAGCCAAAACCTGACCCTGTTTTTTCATTGAGAGCATTTGCTGCATAGAAACAACCAAAGCAATATTAAATGCAGCTTTGTAGGGGCATAATGTATTTTTACCCCAAGTAAACAAGGGGCAGATTGTATTTAAGTTAAAGTTGTAATCTTTTCTCTGTCATTCAAATGCGTAAAACCTTTCTGTGCTTCTTCTCCTTCTCCAGACGGTCTAGCCTCTCCAGTCTCAGTTTGTCCAGCTCCAGCCGTAGCTCCTCGGTCTCAGGGCTGATGCTGTTGCGGCTCACCATCACCTCCAGGATCTCCAGGACGCGCACTACTTTGGGCATGAGCCGGGACAGTGCTTCGCAGCCATACTGATCTATGATCCTCTCAAACTCTTGTCCCACTACAGCAGCGATGTCATAGACGTCCATTACCGTGAGGTCGGCCACATTTTTCTCCAGGGCTGACCCGGAGTCCTCCATGGCCGCCCTGTTTGCTGCTGTCCTATTGAATTTCTCTCGCCAAAGCAAACTTCCTTCCTCTGGAGAAACAATCCTGCGAAGTTACGCCGCTATGACTGCGCCGTTAAAACGTACGTCCAAAAAAAAGTGTCAAGCATTTCAAAAAAAGGTGTAACTATCACGTATCCATTAGGAAGGGCGGATTACAGCTCGATTTGTTTTTTATAAATATCGTCGATATCCCATCAGAATCTGCTGCTCCTGTTGTCCCTTTCTGTTGTGGCCATTAGCAATTACAACGCTGTCATACGGCACTTCCGGCCTCACTTTTCAAAGTAAAGCATGCAATATTTGGCTATAATTAAAACACATTTCGAGGAAATTAACTTTTAACCACAAAATGCACAGCCTTAAACTGACTGAACCTGATATTTCTTTCTTTTAGCTGGGAAAATGTTTTAAACCCCAAACAGTACATTGTAAAAGCAATCAATTGTGGAAAAAACAGGCTTTATCATCCACAGTTTATTATAAGGTTTTTTTATGGATGACAATGAGATATTCAGAAGCGGAAAACCTTGTCCAATCATACGCTCGAAAAAGGAGCGTTCCCATTGGTTGTCACCGGCTTGTCATGTGACCCTTCAGAAAGTTTAATAGCTGCCAATAAAGTGTATATTCAGAGCTCAATATGTCTTTTGACACAGCAAAAAAATAAAAATAAAACATCAACAGAGAATAGGGAGGCAACATCTAACGTGGATAAATACATTCAATTCAATCACGTAATGTTTAACGAGGTGGAGATAATTGCCGTTCTTCTTAGCTGCAACTTCAGCCTCAGCACGGAAATTATCTAAACTTTAAACTAAACTAAACTCTAAACTGCAGTTTGGTGAAATGTATTAGTATTTTGTGGAAGAAAAATTGGTCCAGTTTTTTTATTTTAATAAAAGAGAAGCATAACTAACAAAGTGCATCAACACATTAGAAAAAGTATAACAGTGGTGCATTTGCTAATGTTTCTGAAACCACACACAAAACAGCAGCTCTAGTATCAAACCAGCCAGTATGTTAATCAGACTGCTGCCAGAAGTGTGTCACTGCCACGTTTTGAGCTTGCTCCTACTGACATTAATGTCATCATTGATTGAAAATGAGGTTTTGGACATTGCTATTATTATTATTATTATTACAGATCTGAGAAGAGTTTGTTTTCCCTCCTCAATATTTTGGTTTTACTTTGAAAGCTTTGTTGTTGGTCGTTTTTCTTTTGCTCCCTAACTTGACCGATATCTTTTTTGGTCCCTATGGGAGTCTACAGTGGCTGCTGTGACATCGCAGTTTGCATTGCGCATGACACAAATAACAAACAGAAGAGGGCGCTGTAACTGTACAGATTAGAGTATTAGAGCGTTGGTGATATAGACTGAAAAACTGAGCAATAAAGACCAGAAGAAAACGGCACTTTTTATTATTTTAATCTAATCAAGTCTATATACAACACAATATAATTATAAAGCGTGATCAAAATTAGGCGTGATATGAATATAAATTAAACTTTAACATTTAATTTGTCGATATATCCAAAATCAAAATGAGTGTTTATGTCAGATCCCTTTTGTGAGTGACATCTCATGATTCCCCTGTTCCAGTTTCACCTTTTTTGAACTGCAGAAAGAGAAAAGGCAAGATTTCAACACCTGGTTAAACAAATGTATGTATGAAAGTTTTATTTTTGCTCTTAGGACTCAACACTTACCGCATTCTTCAGTAGGTTTCCTGATTTGGTAAAGATATTTGGTTTTCGTATGGTCGGTCTAGTGCTCTCTCTGCTGTTCTGTGCTGGTGTCTGGGCCTGGGACGAGGGCAGGGACGAGGGCAGAGACGTGGGAAGACTGGACGGTTGTGGAGGTGAATAAGGCTGAGATTTGGGGGTGTAAGGCTGAGCTGGTGTGTAAGGCTGAGTTGAGATATAGGGCTGAGATGGGACATAAGGGGTGTAACTCTGAGCAGGGGTGTAGGACTGCGAGGATGTGTACGTTTGTGGTGGAGTGTAGGATTGGGCCGGTGAGAATAAAGTTGTTGGAGTGTAAGACTGAGGCAGGGAAGGGGTAGGTGTTTGAGTGGTTAAAAACGGATTGGACTGTGTGGAGCTTTGCGTGTTTAGGTACGGCTGTGTTTGAGCGAAGGACTGAGGCAGCGGTGTGGAGTCCAGTAAAGCAGGAGGTGGTGGTGGAGGGAAGCTATCGTCGTCTGCATTAGCTGCAGTCTCAGTGTCGCCAAACTCATAGTGCCTTTTCCTCAGTTCCCCCAAACGAACTCGCTCCTGCTCCAACTGGTTTTCAAGCTGAAGGACCTTCACCTGAGATATTTAGAGTATGCGACAATCTTCTCAGTAACATCCTGGATCATTTACAAACAAGGAAGAGGATATGCCAGAAACCACAACCATACCTGTGCTTCCATCTCTTCTTTTTTCAGCTTAATCAAAGACATGCCAGAAAAGTCCATTACATCTGAATAGAAAAAAACACAGAATAATATTAAGAAAAGAAAAGTTTTAATAATTAAGTTAAGTTAAAATCTGTTTCTAAAATCACAGGAGCAGCAGAGGGACTTTAACTCTTTCTGTAACAAACAGATTCTCCAGAAGGCCAACACAATCCATGCTTCATCTGAATACGTCCTAAAATGTGCATTTTCTTTGTTGCCTTCGGGATGTCGCTATGTTTTACCATATTGTAAAACAAATTGGTGTTCAAAATCTTTTATTCTTTTTATTTGACTTTTCTTCTTCATCTTTTTATAACATATTTAGGACGATTATATTTCTAATATTTATTTATTCTCTTACATCAGCGATTTCTTCCAAATATGTTTAGTGTTGTTTGTTATTGTACCTATTTGTTGCTTGTTGTCATGCCTATTTGTTGTCTTTTTTCTGCTCAAATTAATTGCCCCTAGTGGGATTAATAAAGTCGTCTGAATCTGAATCGAAAAATAAGAAAATGACTTGAGTGGGATGAGTTAATTAGTCCTTACCCTTTTCAGAGATCTGCTTCTGGCCATGTTTGGTGGAGGTAACAACCACAGCCGCCATGTCATTTACGTGACGTGAGGCCTGCTGAACAGTGTACAGCTTCTTGTTGTTACGATCAGCCTTCACCTAAAAGGAGGAGACCATTATTTCAAAAGTTTGGGTTTTAAACTTAAGGAGGAGCAGTGAAGTCTAGATTTAGTATGAACCTTTGAGGCAGCAACCAGCTGGGCAGTACTTGCAGCAATCTCATGTGAAGAGGCAATGAGCTCTTCATAGGTACCATTTTCACCCACAACTCTGTCAGCTGACTCTCTGTTACGGACAGAGCAAAAAGGTTTAACAACTAGACAAGAATCATATTGTGCTGTGCATAACGTAAATGTCTGAAATCAAGCAGGTTTGATGCTTACAGCAGCTGAGTGGCTCCCCAGCCCACTGCCTTAGAGGCTGAGATAAGACCTTCAGTCCAGCGGGAGTTTTTGGCATAAAATTCTGTAACAGATGCTGCCCCCTTTTAGGAAATAATAACAATAATTACTGATTGAATTACTCAAAATCTCAAAATCAATTTAAAACAGCTCCACTTATTTTTACAGACAGCAAAATACAATAAAATAAAGCCAATTAAATAAAATAAAACAAAATAAAATATTTTTATTTACAACTCACCCTGCCCCCTTCCACAATATCTTTTTGTAGATCCGTAGCAGCTGTCACGAGCATATGAACAGCCTGGAAATAAAACAGAAAAAAAAATGGTGTGAAGGAGGAGAAAAGTTGATTTGGGAGAACTATTTATAAGACAGAGCTCTTACCCTCATCAGGTCTGAACATGATCCAAGAATACTGTATTAATAAAGAAGATAAAAATGGCTTAGAAATTCACAAGAGAAAACAGGAGTATGTGCAGGAGCTTTTAAGCTTGTTCTCTACCTCTCGTTGACCTCCAGCTTAATGCCTGTAGTGTCTCTCTTTGCCTGAGTGAGTATCTCCTGAGAAAAGATCATTTACAGAAAACAAAAGTTACACCAATCCAGAGAGAGCTTCACTTAAAGGTTGAGATTTTTTTAGTTCATTGTTGCCCTACATCCATACGTAGTACAGCTTCTTCAATGGCAGTTGACGTAGCACACATCTCTTTATCAACTAAGTTTCCCAGTTCTTCTTTAAGGATATCCTGCCCTTTTGGACGCAGTTCCTTAATAGAATCAAAATGTCTGTTAACATAAACAGCAAAACACTGAGTAAAGTTTAATAATAGAATAATTTGACTATCCTACCTGCCCTAAATCTAGCAGGCGTTGCACAGTGTAGCGTATAGCAGAGGGATCAGCTCTCTGTAGACTCGTCTGGATCTTTAGGTCTTTTAAGAAACTGAGGCAGTGGTTTGCACATTCTCGACAGCTCTCAGTTAACTCTGTTTGAGACAAAGACAGCACTGGTTGTAAGCTTGTTATCTTTATATCTATGTGACGTCACTATGAGTTTAATTTCATGTATTTCTTACGGTCAGCATGGTCAGTGGGAGCAGAGTGGGATGTTGCTGCTCCATTGACGATAGTGTCAGCAGCAAGGTGAGAAAACTGTGTGACCGCTCTTAAGAGGCCACTGGCATCTAAATAAATAAAAAGCCATTAAACTACTAATAGGTTTTTGACAGTACTAGTACATATTTACTGAATGGACACGACTTTTGTACCATTCCTGTTTCCTAGGTAGACAAGATGGCTCTGCTGCATTTTGTTGATAGAGGCCAGAGTAGTTTGAGCTCGGTTTATCAAGTAATCTGAAACAGACACAATGAAATTATAAATTCATTGAGAATAAAATTGGGATGTGAACTAATAACAGCTTACTTATATGACTTATGTTAAAAGTAGGTATTACCAGGAGAACTGATGCAGCGCACATGTATAGGGTCATCTATTTTGGCCACAGCATCTAGTATGATACCTTCAGCTTCCACCACTGCACATTGCAGCAAACAAAACTGTTCATCCTGCAATTTCTGAGTGAGTTCTCCTTCACGATAGGCCTGACCAACACACACAAGCTCATCAGTAACTACCCACCATGAAAGCCCATGATAATAAATAGGGTGTACCATATTCAGTACCTGTTGTTGTATTTGTGCCTGAAGATTTCCCAGTTCCATGTTGCTCCGTTGCCTCTCCTGGTCCAGAGAGCTGTGATGGAGTTGTGCTTGCTGTCTGAGTGAAGTTAACTCTGCTTCTTGTTCCCTGAGGGAGCGAAGCAGCATCTCTTTCTCTGCTTGCATTCCTGCAAGAGTACTGTTTAGCTGTGTACCAGTCTGTAATAAATACAGAAAGTGGTCAGTACACAGCATATACAGTAAACATTATTTCTCCATGTCTTATGGTTAGTACATTTTAGTCAGTATATTTGTGACCCATTCCTACCATTTCTCTGCTTTGCAGGGCATTGTTTGCACGTGAAAGTTCTGCTTGTCTGGAGTCTAGATCTCTTTTCAGTCTCTCAATCTCTAATCTTTGCTCTGCATTGATGGCAAGCTATGAAATGCAGTAAAAACAGAATTTAACACTTTTCATAAAACATTTCACAAAACACTTTAAGTGTAAATATTTCTATAACAGACAAGTAACAAGTGTCCTTCATGTTTTACATTTCATGACACTTTACCTGTTGCTGCAGCTGAGCTCTCAGTGACTCTATCTCTCTGAGGAGTCTGTCTCTCTCCAGGTCCACCAGGCTCTGCTGCTGTTGTGCCTCTTGTCTCAGGGAGGAAAGTTCTGCATCTTTTTCTCTCACTGAACGCAGCAGAACGTCACGCTCTGCCTGAAGAGCTGCCAAACTGCTGTTAACCTGAGATCCCTCCTGAGGATGATTACACCAGTTAGAATTAGACAGTTACAAAGAACAAAGCAATAATTCAAGCAAAAAATATTTGAATGTGGTTTGGTGCTGTACCCTCTCTTTGTTTTCCAGATTGCTGCGAAGAAGAGCCAGCTCTGCCCTTTGCTCCAGTAGTTCTTTATTAAGATTGTCAACATCTGCCTGCTGTTTACTCATCTGATAAAGAGATGATAAATAATTATTATTTTCCATGTAATGCAGTCCTTTCTTTTGTACTACAGTGTGGCAAAGAGCTCTTACTATTGTTCCCTTTTCCAGGCGTAGATTCTCAACCTCATTTTCTAGTTGTTGTTTAGCTTTCTTCATGTCATCATAGTCTTGTTTTGTAAAAGACAATACCTTCACTGTTTCTGCGTTCTGCACATTAAAATATAAACTACAGTGAATGCACAATTTAATTTTATTATAAAAAATTTGATAAAAAGAGTAATTTACCCTTTTCATGAGGTCCGCGTGACTGGTTACCAACTCTGCATGTCTCTCTTTGAGTTGAGTAAAACGAAGCTCTGCTGCCTGAGCTCTAGCTGAACCAAAAAGATCAACATTTTAGTAATCTAAGCTACATTTGTATTTACTATTTGTATTTTTTTTTTAAAAGCTGACTTACTGTCTGCCTCTTTAAAGCCAATCTGTGCTCCAACATTGGCCACATTAGCACTTCGCAGAGCCTCCACTTCCATTCGCAGGTGCTCATTTTCCACCATAGCTATTTGTTTGTGTGTGCGCTGCTCCTCAAGCTCAGATTCCAGTTGGTTTACTTGAGACTTTAACTCTACTACACATCGTTGGGCCTAAAATACAAAGACAGATGTTAGTTATTAAGTTATTGTTGATCCAAATACTCACCTAAACAAGTATTCAGAAAATGTTGTGGCTGATTGTGAACAGTACAATAAAAATTACCTCTGACTTGATGAGCTGTAACTCTGGCTTGAGAACCTCTAACTCTCTTTTCAGATTCTCATTCTCTGTTTCCTTTTCTTCTACTGGAGCTTCAGGTGTTCCCATTTGGCTCAGCAAAAAGTACTGCCAATATTGTACATGATAATGTTATCCTTAATAGCATAAAATGAGTGTCAGACAATGTCGTAGTTCATGTCTCAAAGTGTGGATCCTGACCTGTGGCACTTCTCGGATCTCCGGTTGCTGCTCCACCTCCTCCTCCTCTGGTTGCTGTTGACCGGGCACCACCACTACCGGCTTTTTATATTCACCCAAAGCAGCAGCACGTAGGAAGTTAGGAGGCTCCTGACAGGACCCACACATGGTTAAGCATAATGTATGAATAAAGACAGTCAGATTTTAATACAATTACTTACATCTGGAAGGTCTGGGATCTGAATGACACTTTTAAAGAACTCCATTTCTCTGGCCCTGTTGAAGAACTGTGTGAGGCTGCAGTAAATACAGAAGAAAGGGGACATATGTTGAGATAAATCAAGAAAGTAAGTTTTACAGCAATAACCCCAAAAGAATAACTATCTTATTTTACCTCATAAACATATCACGGAATCGCTCTCGGTGCCCAAGAAGAATATCTGGAGCAATGCCTGCAAAGTAAAGAGAGACTGTTAACTGATATTAGCCTTAATCTTGGTATAATACATTATATACATTTAATTTAACTTACGGCTGTGAAGTTTAAACATTAACAAAACAGAGAAGTGGTAGAGAAAGCTGCAGTCCAGAACAAGTGGGATGAGAGGAGTCAGTCTGCACTGACCAGCAGCAGTTGTGGATTTGGCTCCATTTGAGTCCAACTGACGCAGGACTTTAAGGGAAAAGGCCAACATAGGAGATAATTTGGGATCCATTTTGATGTTTGATGATTTGAACCAGTAGTAAGAATTCCATTGGTTGAAACTAGTTTCTTAAAACACTTACCTGTATCAGCCATTTTAAGAGCAGCGTCAAAGTATTCAAGTAGTTCATTTGTCATATCCAGTCTTTAAAGAAACAAAATCCTATTTAGAGCGGACAGTAACCTTATATACAGTATGTACTTTAATACTAATTAGACTGTAAACATACACTTTGGTCATGTCACTGCCTGCTTCTCTGTCCAATGTCTCGTCTGTGGCCTCAAGGTTTCCTGGTATCATTTTATGCTGTGGAGTAAATAATGTGTTAATAATATGGTTGTATTATTTTATATTTGGATTTATGGATGTTTTAATTATATTTTTCATAGCCTTACCTTTGAATGAAATTCCATTTTGTGGTAAAGAAACTTGGCATATAAAGCAACAATGTGACCATATCGATCATGCAAGTTTCCCTGAAAAAAAAGACCATTTCACTTCTCTGCCACATTTGTTATATTTTCCGTACATCAGATTTTATTTCCACTCACCCAAAGCACGCCCATATCTTTCACACTGCGGCAGTATCTGTGGGAGTCTACAACACTCTGCAGGTCAAGAGACACACTGTCATTACAGAAAAATGTTTGGAAAATGAGATTTTAAAAAATCTGGTCATGACGTTAACCTTACGTTTCTGTGTCCATCCCTGAGCACTTTGTGCAGCAGATAGCAGAACTTCCAGCTGACCATAGAGTTACTCGACAGAGGCAGGTTTAAGGTGTAGGACCAGAAGGTTGTTGCTCCAGACTCTTTGTGAGTTCCCAAGATGATGTCTTTCCATTTGTCAAGGAAACTTACTATACTTGTGCACGAAAGAAGCTAAAACTACACATATAGTGTTACAATTCACACACTTAACCCATGTTACAGCAGGTTAAAGACACATGCATAATAGATGTATCTGTCACTGAAAAATATTGAAAGGATACTGCGCACATATTTCTCCTTTGGTGGTACTTCAGCTGTGCTGACAATTTTGCTGATGCTTTGGAGCTAAAAGAAAAACATGGGAGTCTTTGAACATACCATGTTTGGCTTTTCTGAGAATTTAAAGAGCGGCAGTAGGGATTTTCACACACAACCATCATTGTGGTTTACAAAGAGTGGTTCAACAAACAGAAAATAATTATGGTAGGGTCAGAAAACCACATGAATGAAAAAAACTCAGACCATCCACAACCATGCTGCAAAGTCTTCTGTTTTATCTGTTTTATTATTACAGTGCTTGGTTTGAACCTCGTGCTGTGGCCCTCAGATGTAGGCCTTAAACATACTTGAATCCACTGAGTTGATTTGAGATTGGATAATAAATGGCTTTGTGAAATGTAACCTGTCTCTAGAGTGGCCCTTATCAGATTTGACTGTTCATGTCAGGCCTACTAAATTCAGGCTAAATGTGGTCCAAATCAGATTCAGATATTCTGTGGTGAATGTTATGTTATTAATAACTCCTCTCGTGAAGAAAAAAAGAATTAGTCTATAGGCTGACAATCTTCTGGCTTACAGCCTTTACACTATCTACTAGCTTCTATCGCGTCCAGGTTAAAACGGACCGAAAACTCACCTGTTCTTTACTGAACTGCTGTTTTTCCGCGGCTATTGCCTTTTCCGTCTTTTCTTTTTCGGCCTTGTTCTTCGTCTTACTCATGATGAAAGAGCTGCTGTGGCGCAGACTAAAAGCCAAATGAATTATTCCAGTGCGCTCTCACTCTCCAGGTTTCGGCGCTTGTCTTGAGCCTTTCCGCAACAACAGGAGTTAAATCCCACCTCCCACAACGTCCCCTCTTCAAATGTCCTTTCCCCAAATTGGCCAGCCCTAATGATCAGCCAATTAAAATGACCGGACCTTCAACTTCACCAAGGTATAAAAATAGTCCAATTAAATGAATTAAAGTGAGACCAGTTAAATTCTTGGTAAATGGCTAAATTAAAAAATCTCTGAACAAGTTACTATAAAAAAACAGCCAAGCTGACTTCCTCTTTGTCACTTGGCAAATCTGTATGTAGTGAAACTGGAAAGACAATACATGGACACGCCACTAAGCCCGGACTGACTGGTTTCACATCTCACCCACTTCAGACGTGTTAGAAATACACTGTCTGTCCCATGTAGTGATTGTTATATAATAAACTGAATAACACACAATAATATGATGACAGCTTTTAAACTGTTCAGAAAGAAATAACATTAACAAGAGTTAGTTAGTAGAGTTATACACATTTTATTGTAGCAATAATACTGTGAAAGATTGTGTCCTTTTTAGTTAAATACTGAAGTTTCTGACTTTCTTCTGAAGTCAGCATCTCAACTGGTGTCACAGTGGTCACATGGATTCTTGGTGCCATGATGAAGGCACGCTTTGGATGGTGTTTCACAGCCCTGCAAAAGAGCAAAAGGGAGTTGTGACACCTGAACACACCCCGGCTAAATGTAGACAGTTAATGAACTGAATAATGAAGTCCTTAGTGCCACACCCCGACATCAAAACCAACAGACAGAAGAAACAGGGCCCAACAAAATGAGGCTCCCCTACCTTGTTGGATGAGGTAGTTGAGTAGTGATGGTCCGTTTGACAGTAAAGAGGGGCTCTTCTCTGAGGAAAACTGTGACGTCTGCTATTGTCGGAACTAAAATTGTGTCTGAAGTCACTGAAATGCCGCTGCAGGGAACAGCTGGACAGGGGATCAAAATCCTGAAAAGCAAAGATTTGTATATATCATCAGTGAAATAAATACATAATAAATATTTATTTTCCTTTTCCAAAGATTTTTCCTACGTCTGTCAAGAGTGCTGACAATGGCCACAGGTCTGTATTTCCTTTGTGTGAAATTTCAAGGCAGTTTTCTGAAGGCTTCAGTCTGGAAGATGAAGGTGACTTACTGTTCACACAGTCACACTTGAACTCATCTTGGCTGCGACAAACACAGGACATACTGTAAACACATACTTTTTTTTCTGTGAGGTCTTGGTATTAACTTTATATATCAGATAGTGTCTAGAAGTTTTATGTTCTAAGATATTATCTAGTTACACAACTTTTTTCCAGTAGCTTTATCTGAACCTTTGTGTTGCATAGTTTACCTGCCGGTTATTTCCTGACTGATCCTTTCTCTTAAAGATTCTCGAGCACTTTCCAAGTTCAACTGCAAAAGCTGGATGTCATTACGCTGGTTTTCACACACCTAAAAAAAACCCAAATTTAACAAGTTTGCATTGGTGCTGTTCATTATTAGCTGAACTGAATTTCAAACATATGTTCTGTCATTTAATGTATCCAGTTAGTTAAATGTGTATGACACATATAAATGGACCCTGAAGTACACACAACACTTGTGCCCAAAGGTATGCTGAAAAACCTGAAGGTCCCCTTTGACTCATCACGGGCAGCAGGAATCAGGAAAGGGAATTATCCAACAGTCTTCCACTACTTCATTTTGTTTGTAAAATGTCTAAATCCATGGTCATTGCGAACTATTTTTTTCAAGCAAGCTTTCAATCTTCCTTGAGCTCTATTTGTTGCTGTAGATTTTTTGTTTGAAATTTAATATTTTATGGTTTAATGTACGTACCTGCCTCAGACAGGACAGTTCAGACATGGTGCGCTCCTGCTTAGAGCGAGCGAGTTCAAGCAGCTCATCTTTCCAGCTGTCTCCCTCACCTGGTCAAAAATAACCAATTGATGGACACTTTAAGTCTTAGGACTTTGTCACACCATATTTATAACCCAGTGAAATCAAATTAAGTAGTATTGTACCATAACATACCTGAAATGGCCAGATCCCTGCTAACCAGCTGAAGCTCCTGTTTGAGGCGAATGATCTTCTCTCTTTGGGTGCTGCTTTGTGTGACCTGCTGCTGCAGCACCTCTGTAGCCATCACAATAAGACAAATGTTCACTGCTTTGCCATGTTTACTCCCAAAACTTAACTTTACTTAATTATTACCTTTTAATTGTGTGATCTCAAGTCTAGCTTCTCTGTAATGCTGTTTCTCTTCTTTTAAGTCTCTCTGCAGTTTGCTTTCTTTTGAGTAACTTTCTGTTAGAGACATCTCCAGGTCTCGGAGGCGCCTTGTGAGGTCAAGTAATCGGCTTGATGCTTCAGTCACATCTTTGTCCTGATGTGAAGCAAGTCACCATTCGTAATTATATAATTGCTGAGAAAGATACAGTTGAAACCACTACAAGATAATCACTAAAATGAAAGAAGGTCTACCTTAAGTTTGAGCATGGAGCTAAGTTCTTCCTCTCTGACCTGCAGAGAACCAACTTGTGTGGATAGAGCCATGACTGTTGAGTTAAGACTTTTATTCTGCTCCTAAGAGATACAGAAGACACTCAGTGTTAAAACATCCATGTAGTGTCTTCTTGCCAAGAACTTGATGTTAATATGTACCTCAAAATCCTGATATTGTTTGCTTATATTCAGGTCTTTTTGTGCCAGCTCCCTGAGTTGTTGCTGGGTTTCACTGAGCACCTGCTGAACTTCTTTCTCTCTGGTCTCCACAACCAAAACACGCTTAGTCAGAACTTTGATCACCTCATTTCGTTTTTGCAGCTCATCTGGACAAAATTATAGAAAACATATGTGAAACTACATACAATAGTCAAAAGGCCCGATATTTTTCAGAGGTAATTACTTTCTTACCATCTAAACGCACACACCGCTGCTCCAGTTTAAGCACCTTCTGGCGGGTTTTCTCCCAAGCATGAATCTGCTGATGATGTGCAGCAGTCATGGTGTTTAGTTCCCTTTCCCGGTCCTTTAGCTCGGCCAAAAGCAGCTGGAGCTCTCGTCTCTGCCTCTGGATGGTTGAGGCATTCCCTTCATTTACAGGAAACTTTAAAAAATATAAACACAAACCACAAAAAAAAAAAAGAAAAGAAGTAAAAAATAATCACAAAAACACAAAATTCACATTTTTAAATTAAGCCCTTGTTTTACATCGCGAGCAGCAGCCTGCACATTTAGAAACAAATTATAAACAAACTATATGATCTTACCTCTGTGGGGAAGTCTTTGGAGATGTGAGGAATATTAGTTGGTCTATGACACTGTGAATTTGGTACAGTACAAGAATTGATTATTAAGATAAAGCACATATACATGTTTGTAAGTAATATTACAGCACTGACCTTTCTGTCTGGATCAGGGGTACTGTGCCTGGGTTTTGTATCAGTGTCTAAAAAGTACACATTGAGTAGGCCATAGTTGAGACCCGTATATTACTCAGGACTAACTTAAGTAGCCTTATTGACATTGACTTTTTGCATTGAGCTTGGTGTTCTTACCAGATAAACATAGGTAACTTGATGCTGGTCCAAAAGCTCTCCCATTTGAGGGCGTCGTCCCACTTCTTTGGTCCATCATGTCAGGAACACAATACTATTTTAGATGAACTATGTTTATTTTGTTCCATTTCTTACTTTACATTGAGTTTTTACGCTTTGTACATTTTTATTTTACAAAAGTAAAAGTAAAGTGGCACGTTCCCACGCCAGTTCCTTTAAACACAAACCTTACTTTCTTATAAATGCGCAGAAAAGTTTAGAAAAGTTTAAAAAGCACGTAAATTGCTCCTGGTTTGGGCTAGCGGAAGTTTTGACCAGAGCTAAACGATCTGATTGGTTGCGTCATTTTTTTTTTTGCGCTCCCTCCTTTATGGTGCGTTCAAATCCGTGGATAGACCAATGACGCTATAGGCCACTGTTTCTTCTTCTTTACCGTCAGTGGCTTGGTCTGTTATGATTTTTCGAATTTTTGAGGAAAGACCATGGCTGTATTATTAGATCTTATAACATCCATGAAATGTTCTCTCGTTCTCCTAATCTAAAATCTCATAAGATTCACAAACGCCCAAAACAAGTATTGAAGATGGCATCTATAGTTTTACAAAGTGGTTTTGTCCCTAATCCAAGTAACTTTGTTCATCCTTAAAGGTCCTGCTTGGACCCAGATGCTGGCGTCTCATCTTTAAAAGGGACCCAAGAATGTTCTTTTGCAGAACATACTCTGAGCCATAGCTTAATACCTTAAGCCATTAGCTTAACTGAATGTTAACAAAATATAGTATAAGGACGCATACATAAAGTCATGACTGTTTCATTCAGTTTCTAAGTTTTTAAATAATTTATGTCTGTCTGGAAAAGTACTCCTTGGCATCTGATTAAATGGATCTGCGTACTGATCTGATGTTGGTACTGAATCTGTCCTTTAATGAAGGAAATGTGTCTTGTCTATTTAGTGCACGCATGGCCTTAGTCACTCTCATTGTTTTCAGTGCACTTTTAGTGTCAGTGTCCAAAGACAGTGATCAGTTATGCAGGTATTTTTTTTTACATCCCTCCATATAATTTTGAAAAGAACATAGGAACAGAAAATTACAAGTGATAACATATATGTGATATGTGTGTGCAATATTTCTTTAGGCTTGAAGTTAAACTGAACTAAACTATGATAATCACTGTGCAATGGCCCATCTTAAATAAATAAATCAAACATTTGTCTGGTGTAACCATAGACAGTATAAATAACATTATGGGTGTAACTTACAATTTGAGCTGCCGTGCTCCTCCGAACCATCAGGAGGCGCCTGAATATGTCCACGAATCATGAAGCACTAACAAAAACTAAACCAAGAGAGTGCACTACAAGGCGTGCTCAAAGTACGCCAACTACAAACCCTTTTGACTGGAAATGAGCTTCTGGAAGTGGGTCTAACCACAATAATGCGAGAAACTCCACTCCTCAAACAGCAGTTTTAGAATAGAGTTTTTGGGGTATGTAACTGTTCGCTTTTGTTGGTTTTTATGTTAGCTTATAACCACACATTAGCTCATGTAGCATATAGGGCTAATGTTACCTGAGGTGCTAATGGTGACAGCTGGTGAGTAAACCCGTTACCAGATGAATGAAGCTGTACAAAGTCACTTCATTGTGAATAGTAAATGCTGTTGACGGTGACACGGTGATGTTTGTTTTATATGTCCCGTCAAACGGTGAGTTTTACTCTATTTATTAGCGCAGTCAGTGTAAGATATCCGCATGTGCTAGGCAAAATATTGTGCTTACTTGCCAAAAGCTCACTACAGTGTAATAAAGATAGTTGACCACACATGTGATCAGTCTTAAAACTTGACACCTATATATTGACCTCATTAGGTTAATATAGTGCTGCTGATGGTGCATGTACAGTAGGTTGACAGTAAATGTCTTCTAGCTGAATGAATGGAGGTTTAAGAAGTTCGCATGTTGAATTAAGGTTAGTAAGAGTGTCAAACACTCACACGCCTATATACAAGACTGACAATATCTAAACCTATACAGGGACATTTTTTTTTTTTCTGTAGACCCCTTAATAGACCAATAAACAGTGTTTCCTATAATAAGGCAGAACGACTGCATTGGTACAGTCGAGCATACTAAATAACTATATAGCACCTGAAAATATCACATGATTTTTGGATCGAATTTATTTACCGCATAAGACAGAAAGTGCCTAAAACCAATTGGTATTTTTTTGGTAATAGGATACTGGAGGAGAAACAGAGAATGTCCCCATTAAGCAGTGCATATGTTACATGCAAAAAACTGCATGTATATCAAGGTATATCTCAACAGCACTTTTTATGTTGGTATATACTAATGTCCATCTATTATCAATTGAAGGTAACTTGTGATGGCTACTACTGAGATGGAATCAGGTTCTTTAGACAACAAATCAGAGCAAGGATCATCTGACCCTGATTCAAAGTACCCACTGAAAGTGCTTTACTGTGGAGGTACATATATATATTGTAAATTAACTAGTAAACACAAAATTCAATTATTTTAACTCTGCTGCTGTCTTCCTTTGCAGTGTGCTCACTCCCTACAGAGGTAGGTACTTTTTTACAATGTAGCTCTGTACATTAATGGGCATGTACAATAAGCTGGCTTCTTCTAATCTGAATATTTACTCTCAACTTTGTAGTACTGTGAGTATATGCCTGAGCCAGCCAAATGTAGGCAGTGGCTTGAGAAGAACTTTCCTGATGTATTTGCCAGGATGACAGTTGGTAAGTTTAGTTTTTTGGAGAGGTCCAATTCTATTATGAGTATTTAGGCTTTGAATATTACAACTTTGTTTTTGTACTGTAACCAAGCTCTATGATTACCATAATAAATAAATTTGTTTTTGTTCATTGTCATACATTTTTCACAATAAAAATATGTAATTTGAAATGTAACATGGTTTTAAAATATCTCCCTATCTTTTGTCCTACTGGTCCAGCAGCAAATGCCCCCAAACAGGAACCTGGTACTGGAGATGCTCCCCCTGCAGGCGAGGAGGAGGAGAAAAAGAAACAGAAAAGAGGTTTGTTAAATATGAGATTGATTGCTTACACTCCTGTCCATATTTGTGAGTAGACTACCTTATTTTTTACCTTAAAACTGTTTTGTTTTTTTTTTCATTGAAAAGGTGGAAGAGGACAGATCAAACAGAAAAAGAAAACTGTGCCTCAGAAAGTTACAATAGCCAAAATCCCCAGAGCTAAAAAGAAATACGTCACACGGGTTTGTGGTTTGGGGACCTTTGGTAAGAATATTATTATTATATAATTGTATGTGTAATTTGTGTGTTTCTACTGTAATTTATTCATTTAAAAAAATATTTTTTTTAGACATTGACCTTAAAGAGGCTCAGCGATTCTTTGCCCAGAAATTTTCTTGTGGTGCCTCAGTT
The DNA here is from genome assembly GCA_036850595.1 of Rhyacichthys aspro. NCBI lineage: Eukaryota > Metazoa > Chordata > Actinopteri > Gobiiformes > Rhyacichthyidae > Rhyacichthys > Rhyacichthys aspro. The sequence continues at coordinate 16,828,729 of CM072159.1, forward strand.
ACAGCAGAGGATGAAATTATCATTCAGGGAGATTTTACAGATGACATAATTGACGTCATTCAAGAAAAGTGGCCTGAGGTGAGTCAATCTATGTAAACCTTTTGTTCTCAATGCAGTTTCTTTCTGAAGTGTTTATATGTGCAAAGTGTTAAACTTGTTCATTGTATTTACTGCACTATTTTAAGGTCTACACATGTTTTATACATAAACATTACAGTAAATGTTTACTTTTTCACACAATATTTCCAATAACATTGTCAATAATATTTAGTCTAGAAATATGTGTAAAAAAAACAGCATTATGATTTAAATGGACTATCATGCCCCTTTAACCCTAATGAGATCATTTTATTATAGGTGGACGATGACAGCATTGATGATCTTGGTGAAGTCAAGAAGTGAAGACCAAATATGCACTTTCACTAAAATATAGATGTGACATGAAAACAGCAACAACCTGGCCAAATGTAAACATCAAGTCATTTTATACTTATTTTATTTACTATACATCAAAGCTGCGGACTTGGCCACTCACTTGGCATTTTTTTAGTTCATAGCTGCTTGTTTGCCAAAGGTGTGGTATGACGTGAATCCCTTTCCAATGTTCTTCACTCAAGCAAAACTGTAGGCTAATAAATTTCAGTTTCTCCTGCCTCTATGCTTATGTCTTCGCTCATTATTGGTCTTGTCTTTTAACTAAAAATTGCTCCATTTTTGGGTGATCATCAGTTGGATTCATCTGAGTCATCCAGTGCCACATGATGCTTGTTTTTCAGGAACCCACACAATACCCATGAGTCAGCCTACTCTGCCATAATAGTTTTTAATGAAGGTGCACTCCCAATGCAGATAGCATTTACAGTTGTTTTTATGCACCTTTGGGTCAATACCACTTCCCCACAGCACACAGATGTTCGCTCCAATTAGAAATTTGCATGTTTGTCTGAAATCGTTTGCGTGAGCACTAACAGTAATCTTGCACTTAAGAGGTCACCTGATACTCCTATCTATGTTGACACTGTATAAAGCATCATAGACAGTGTACTTGGGTGCTCTTTGGCTTTGCAGATTGAATGATGAATCACACACAGTCTGAAAAGTGTTGTGCATTTGAAGCACCCATTCTGGACCGGGTTCTGCCTCCTGTACTTATCTTAGAGTTCATGTTTGGGCTTTTGGGAAACTTTGTTGCTCTGTGGATGTTCATCTTTCATATGGACACCTGGAGGCCCAACTCTGTGTACCTGACTCACCTGGCTGTTGCTGACTCAATTGTCCTTTTTTGCCTGCCTTTTAGAGCTGATTATTACAGGCGAAGAAAAAACTGGATCTATGGGGATGCCCTATGTCGTATCCTGCTCTTTTTGTTAGCTGCGAATCGTGCAGCTGGGATCTTCTTCCTCACGGCTGTTGCTGTTGACCGTTACTTCAAGATTGTCCACCCGCTAAACCCAATCAACCGAATGGGCCTGGGCTATGCTCTGTGGGTCTCCCTTGGCCTTTGGGGCCTGATATTTCTTGCTACTGGATACCTTCTTGCTGATGAGCACTTCTTCTACAATGGCAACCGTACGCAGTGTGAAAGTTTTAACATCTGCATGGGATTCAGTCCCCTCTCTACCTGGCACAATACATTTTATGTAATTCAGTTTTTTCTGCCCTCTGCAATTGTTGCCTTCTGCACAATTCGAATAACCTGGCAGCTGAGAAGAAACAGGACTGTTGACAAAAAAGGGAAAATTAAACGTGCTGTTCAGTTTGTCATGGCTGTGGCTCTGATTTTTATAACTTGTTTCTTTCCCAGCACAATATCACGTATTGCTGTGTGGATCCTGAAGGTATGGTATGACGAGTGTGTATACTTTGAAGAAGCTAACCTAGCATTTTACACATCTGTGTGTTTCACATATTTTAATAGTGTGCTCAACCCTCTTGTGTACTACTTCTCGAGCCCTGCCTTTAGTGGCACTTTCAAGAAGGTTTTAAACAAAATACTGAGAAGGGAAGATGACAATGATGAGGCCATGTCAGCTGGGCAAGATGTCTCTACTGATGATGGAAGAAGGATGTAGTAAAACACAATTAACTTTTGCTAATTAATCTAGCTTCTTGAAAAACTGCCAATATAAAAACTACAGTAATAATTCTGGAAAACTAGTAAGGGAATAACTTCAACATAGCATAGTCTTTGATCAATTTACATAGAAATTGCATGGAAACAACTTAGTAAACTATATACAATTTAATAGTTTCTGTATCACTGAGAATGTCATTACATATACTTAAATTGATAACTTTTTGTCTGTCACCTGTGAGAATCTTTTAACATGAAAGGATGGAATGTAAATAGCCATCATTGTCAATTGATGGATTAAGTGCAATGGATGATGTTCTGTTATCTCTTGAGTGTTTCATTGTCTTTTGTTGTTTGTGTCAATAAACTAAATACTCCACGTATGTCTACAAAATGTGTCATTTATGTGGGGATATTATTCATGTATGAATTGCAATCGAAGTCAAAAGGTATGTATCAAATCTCGGATGTACGAGGTCTGGTTGGGCACCTAAAGGCAGCATCTGTTCCCGGGGTGACGTCACTCTGGGGCTGGGTTGGAAAACATGAAACTAACGGAGCAATGCACTGCTTCAAGTCACGGCATCATCTCTGACTGAATTCGCAAAAATAGACAAAGTAAGGTTTCACGGTAACTCTATGCTTGTCACTCAGATTTGTTGTAATTTTCTATCATGTCAGTATGAAGTCTGCATCCACCTCAGGTTGTGTAGTGTCGCTAATCCGCGGCTAGTTAGCTTTGGAAACCAAGAGCGCATTCCTGCAGGACAAATGTCCCGTCTGTCTGAGTGGATGCTTTCACATATTTCAACTTTGAGCCATTGGAATCTGCGAGATTTCGACTTTTCAAATAAGGACATTGGCAGATATTGGCATACTGTTGGGAAAAGTCTTTGGCATATAAGATGGTTATTACTTTCTAAGTTCATGTAGCACCGTAGATGGAACCCTGCCCAAATACAAACAACGCGCATCAGTCTTGCATCCTGACTACACTTCAGGATGATATTTAAACCCGGGATACAGGACAACAAGCTTGTTAAATGCTAATAGTCTCTGACAGCAGGGTGTGACTAGACAGCTGCTGAAGTGAGGTGATGGTTTGGTCTGGAGGCAGTGGCTGGGAATGAGATTAAGAGTATTATTGTAGACGTTTCCTAGCATCCAAAACATATATGACATGTTACTTGACTTTATGTTTGCAAATTGGGCTGATTCTTTGTTTCAGTTTTGATTGTCTTAGTCAGACCAGCCGAATGTTTGTCCTCTGTGCTTTAAAATGGGACACAATTCTAAATTTATAAATGTAGTGATAATTACCCAAAAATGTAATTTGTTTTTCCTAGGCCTGCTTTGACAAATTGAGACTGTTGGGATGGTGGGAAAGGCCTAGACTTCTTCAGGCCTGACGCCCCACAGCTCACCATTCATGGAAAAACAGGAAGCAACAAGTGTAACTGGGAAGCCCAGTGGGCTCAAACCCCCCAGTAAAATAGCACGTCCATCTGGGGTACCAACAAGGACATCGCCATCCTCTGGTTAGAATGCTTTTTAAATATATTAATACCAACATGAACATTAAGCTAAAATGTCTAATGGCTACCTAAACAAGGCCCATTATATTTATCAAAGTGCAAACAAGTACCTATTATTTTAACTATTACATTTTTTTATAGATTATTTTTTGGGCTTTTTGGCCTTTATATATATATAGATATGATAGAGGACACTGGCTAGACAGTAAACAGAGTGCAAGAGTGGGGAATGAAATTCAAACCTGGGTCTCCTGCGTGCTAGGCGTATGCTTTACCTGAGCTGCCAGGGGTGCACAACTATTTTAATTTTGTCTACGTAAACACCCATATTAGACTGCTTGGTTTCTGTTTTGTTTTTTTTTTTAACAATAATGCTCATTTCAGGTACATCAAAGCCAGTTCCTCCTGAGAAGTCTCCTGGTGGCGTGACATCTCCAACTCAGGATGGCAGTGCAGACTTTCAGATCGGAGAGAGGGTCTGGGTCAACGGTAACAAACCTGGTTATGTACGATTTATTGGAGGCACACAATTCGCCCCTGGTCAGTGGGCAGGCATTGAGCTGGATGAGCCCATTGGAAAGAATGATGGATCAGTGGCGGGGGTCCAGTATTTTAAGTGTGAGGATGGTCGGGGGATATTTACCCGACCTTCAAAGTTGTCTAGGACTGCTCTTTCAGAAAAGGAGGGCAACGGGGGGCGAGCCAGCCCAGCACAAGGAAGCTCTGCACCGACTGAATCTGCCCCTGCTGGTACTACCTCAACTGGTAACAGTCAGGAGATACAAAAATAATATTTGCAATATCTGCCCTTTGCAGTGACAGTTTTTCTTTCTTTTTCAGCTCAGGGAACTGGCATTAAGACAAGCAGTGTACTTAACCGAAAGCTTACATCAAGTGAGTCAGTGTCAAACCTGACAGACCCAGACTCCACAAAGAAGAATAAACGAGAGCTGAGACTTGGAGACCGTGTGCTGGTATGAAGTAAATTTGACTGTTTAAGTTTATTAGGTATGTACTGTATATGAGTATAATAAACTATCATGTATGCACTAGGAGACTATGTACAAGCTTCTATTTTATTAAAACTAGATTAAGTGCTCTGCATTTAACCTGCAACATCCATCTTCGGGTGGTCATCCATCATTAGTTTATTGTCACAACTGACCATTTAGGTTGGTGGAACCAAGGCTGGTGTCGTGCGTTTTCTGGGAGAAGCAGACTTTGCCAAAGGAGATTGGTGTGGAGTTGAACTTGATGAACCTCTTGGCAAAAATGATGGTGCTGTAGCAGGGACCAGGTATTGCTCAAATCTAAGTCAGTGATTGTGGCCAAGGATATGTGTAGGATGTCTTTTGTAACCTGAAGCTTTTTCTTTTCAGGTACTTCCAGTGCATGCCCAGATATGGTCTGTTTGCTCCAGTCCACAAGGTGACACGTATTGGCTTTCCCTGCACCACACCCACAAAGACAAAGACCTCACGAAGGAGGTCCGGCGTAATGAGAAGTCCTAGCGCCTCGTCCATCAGCTCGCTCAGTTCTGCCACCTCCTCAATCAGTGGAAAACCCAGCCGAGCTGGACTGGTGGGAACGCCCCAGATTATATTGTTCTGACACTGATTAAATACACAGCCTTCAATTGTCTATAAAATACAATAAAGAATCTTCACTTCTAAATGGCAGCATGTTGTTGTCTTCCAGCTGACAGAGACATCAGCTCGGTATGCACGTAAGATTTCTGGCACCACAGCATTGCAGGAGGCTCTGAAAGAGAAGCAACAACACATCGAACAGCTTCTTGCTGAGAGAGACTTGGAACGATGTGAAGTTGCAAAGGCCACAAGCCAAGCAGGAGAGGTACAGCAGGAGCTGGTCCTGCTGAGGAAATGCCGAGACCAGGTTAGACATTGTTTATTAAATTTGGACTGGTGACCTTGTAACCCCACGACAAGCACTAGGTTTATTTTGTGTAAACTGTAAATAAAATGTGTATTGTCTGTGTGACTTTAGTATGCAGTGGAGATGGAGGCAAAGCTAGATCAGTTGCGTTCACTGGTGGAAGCAGCTGATCGAGAAAAAGTGGAGCTGCTCAACCAACTTGAAGAGGAGAAAAGGTGTGTTACTTTATTTGCATTTACTACTGATAAGAGTCTACTGCATTCTCACAATTAGCCTCATAAGGAGCCTTAAGTACAAGATGCTGTCATAGTGCATGCTGTAAAATGATGCCAGTCTGCTGAACTTTAAGATGTGGAAGCATCTAAATTATTCTGTTTTTGTGTTGTTGTGTGTCTGGCAGCATCTTTACTGAAAGGATATTAATTTATACAGAAAAAAATTATTTTAAACTGTCTCCAACAGGAAAGTTGAGGATTTACAATTTCGCATTGAAGAGGCATGCATCACCAAAGGTGACCTAGAGGTAACTCAAATTATGCAACGTTATTCTGGCAGATGTCTTAAGAATAAAAAATTGTAATAAGTTGCTGACAATGTAATCAACATATAAAGTAATGCACCATTATATTAGTATCAGCTAGCAATTTACATTGCTGCATAAAAAGTCTGGGGTTTTACATGTTCTGCACTAGAATCAGGCATTGTTAATCTATTATATACAGACATCTTTCTTTCTTCTCCTTTTTTCTCCTTTTTTTCATCTATTGGTGTGTTTGCCTTAATTTTTGCTCTTCATAATTCAACTTTGTGTCTGTGACTTCATGTGCTGCATCTTTTAATTATACTTTGAAATGTTTCACTAGTAAATTTGTTTGTCACTGATTAATATTTGAAAATTTTTAGAGTTAAATAATAAAAGCTCCTGAATACTTATTGCCAGCTAAGGATTGCATTGTTTTTGGCTAAATATCTTACTTTTCTCAGCCTGCTTAGTTACAAGTAACCACTGCATACTAATTTATGAATGAAATGCTATAAACTGTCTGCAGTGTGCTTTCTGATTCACTTGTGTTGTCCTTGCTTGGCACGTATGTGTAGTCGTTGTTTGTTCTACTATTTTCCTGCTCTTTTTTACTAACAGACGCAGACCAGGCTGGAGCATGCCCACATAAAGGAGCTAGAGCAGAGCCTACTCTTTGAAAAGACCAAAGCTGAAAAACTCCAGAGGGATTTAGAGGACGCTAGGGTAATGCTGGCCATATCACAGCAAGAATGTGCTTTTCCACCTACATTAGGTTTATTAAGTATCAGCAGCATTTATTGTATTATCTTGGCTTTGAGCTTTGGGTCACTTTGATCTCAGAGTTTACAAGAATTCCTAAGTCCTTGCATATCCCTCATTACAACAGGTCCTGTGTTGAGAAAAAGCTCAAAAGTATTGATGTGACCTCAATCCTTTTAATCAGTAAAATTATTTTCAAGAAACTTACTGATATATCACAGTCAGCTTAGTTTTCCTAGATTAGGTTTTTAAGCTCACAGACCCTGATTTTGTAAATAATATATATGCTTCAGTTCAGTCTTAAAAGAAACATCTATTGAAGGCTCTTTTGTTCTCATCTGTCAGGGATTAAATATGTGCCACTTTGCCCTCATGTCTACTGTTGTTGCTGCAGGTGGCCACAGTGTCAGAGCGATCTCGCATAATGGAGCTGGAGCGAGAGGTGGCTGACCTTCAGCTTAGGCTCAGAGCATTTCAACAACAAGAGGATGCTGTGTCTCTATCTCAGCAACAGATCAGCAGCCTTAAAGCACAGGCACAGTCCCAAGAGAAAAAGGTCAATTCCCACTGCGCTATTGTTTTCTTATTAACCACAGCATAATTCACTGGCTTTTTAAAATCAATTAAACATGTACAAAATATAATCTATATGTTAAAATAATATATGGCATGACCAAGCAGTAGATTGGACATCATCTCTTTTATATGTTATATGTAAATATGTTAGTCCATACTGTTCGTGGTAGCAGCTACTGTGATAAAGCATTCTTTATTATGGTACTTAATGTAGATGGTCTATACTGCATGTGTCAACAGATCAGTGAGCTGAGTGTTGACCTGGAGAGCAAACAAAAGGAGCTTCAGTCTGTACAGCAAGATAAGAGTTCACTGGAACAGCAATTAACCAGTGTGGTAAGGTCACACACAACAGAGAAATTAAGAAAGTGGATGCATAATAATTATTAAATCACATCCCCTTGCTCTTGTCGTAATTCTTTAACTTGTATTAGCCATCTTGAATCGCTAAAGTTTGATGGAGTTTTTAATGTTTACTCCCTCCATCTTTATCTAGTGCATTGTTAGCAGTGGGCGTTACTGTAGAATTTGTAATGTGTTCTGCTTTGCTTGTGGGCATTGTGAAATTGGCCTTATTAAATGGAGCTTTTTTATATAGATGCCTCACATTTTTTCTAAATCCAGTCATTAATCTGTATCGAGCTCAAGGTAAAGGAATGTTTCAGTGTTAGTGCTAATGTCTGTTTCAGAGAAAAGAGGCTGAGCTGCTTGCGGACAATAGGAAAACAATGCAAGGTAAACAGCTGTTTCTTTACTCGCTTGGTCAAGAAATGTTGTGTTTGAATGTCTTGTGTGTTGACTGACTGATGGTGACCTCGTGTTTTCTATCTAGAACTAGAGCACAATGTCGAGGAGGCAAAGACAGACTACCAAACCCTGAAAGAGGAGAGCAAGCAAAGAGAACATGAGCTCAAGGCCCAGCTGACACAGGTCGGTTTTTAAAGCATATGGTCTTGTTACCTAAATATGTAAAAGAAAAAAAACATACGGCAAAAAATATAAAATGCAACAACTAAAAGTATTTACATGTTGGATTTTACATGTTTAGATTTACATTTTTTGGATGGAACTTAATTTTTTCATGTTATTTTTTTAGGATTTTCTTCATAACATTATTATCTGTGTTCACTGCTCTAAAGGACATGGGTAGTGTTTAGTCCTCTTGCCTTTAGCCAAAGCTTTCATACTCTTTTGATGTAATTCATTACAAAAGCTTGTAAAAGTGAAGTGGCTGAAGTGTCTTGAGGCAATTTCACTAAAGAGCCATTTCTTTTTTTAGCTTTGATTCATAGTGACCCTTGATCTGGTCTAAGTATTTATAGAAGACTTTTGAATGCTAATTTTATACATTTACACTTCAGTTTGGAGCGATCAAGCGGTTAGTGACTTTCTACTTGTCTTTTTTTTTTTCATTTTAGGCAAATGAGGAATCAGAAAAGACTGCACTTTCTCTTCAGCAGCTGGTCAGTGAGAATAAGGAACTGAAGACACAGGTAAGACATTTATTCTATTTGAACAGCTCTCTGCCACATGACAAGTAAAAACATTTATATAACAACAGCAAACACATTTGACCACATGTGTAATGCAGTATGGGCTCATTTGTTGTTGTTTGCGAGATTTGCCAGAGCGCACTCGTGTTTTTTGCATGTGAGGAATTTAAATGCACATTTTCCTCGTCACACTGACGCCATGTGACGGTGCACGTTCAAATGATACAGTCAGCCACGCTTGAGGGTTTTTTCTTCCACACTCTGTGTCTCACCCTCTATTGCTCTCTGCAACAGTGCATTTAAAGCATGTTGTCTCATAGCTGTTACCGCAGAAGAGCTCCACTGCCCCCTATCCCACTCTCTCAAATATGCATCTCATGCTTATGTGACCCGAGCTGCTGCTGATTGTTGGTTTTATTTCAGATGAAGGAGAGTTGTGCAGTTGCTAGAAAAAATAACATAAACATGCTTTTGTTTGGTGTTTGCTTCTTTTTTTTTTTACATAAATTTGTAGTGTACTGAATTTGCATATCGCTTGTCAATGTTGTCCACTCAGTTGTCACCACAGTCCTTATGTGACATTTTTTCATGGGGCGCAGTGGCTCAGTAGGTAGAGCAGGTTCAATTCCCACTCCCTCGTCCCCTTGTCTGTGACACTGACACCGGTGTATGAACTGGTGTAACTGGTGTATGAATGTGTGAGTATGTTTGGTGGTGGTTAGAGAAGCCGTAGGCGCAGAATGGCTGCTGTCAGTCTTTTAGTTGCATTGAAAAGCGCTATATAAATCTATTCCATTATTATTATTATTTTCTTAGATTATCAAAATGAGCAGCAGCCAACAGTGGCAGAATCTCTTGAGCTGAATATGATATTGTATATTTTCCCAGTGGCAGACAAGCCTGCAGCCAAAGTGCTGGTGATTTTTTTTCTTTTTTTGCTTGCATAATTGCTCTATAAAGTTTTGAAAGCTTTGGAGTGCTGAATATTTTAAATGCACTGGAGACACAATACACAGAACAGAACAAAAAAAAATATTGTTACAGTAGTTCAGTTGAAGAGAGAGGATGCTCTTACATCTGCCGCTTCCCTCAGCTGCTCCTGTGGCTGCTGTGAGATGTGATGTAATTCTGCACATGTCGGAGTGTGCGCTCTGACTGTGTAATAATGCCAGGCAGGACTGAACATTAACAAACGGTTGACTTGAATCAGGCTTTTTGCTGTCAGACATTTGTTTGATACAGTGTGATATCTTTACACTGCATTACCAACACACAACAGGAACAAAAACACTGAATGGTTGTCTGTTTTCATGCTAATTTTTTCAAAAGCAATGCAGGCAGTATGAATGAGTTGTGATCTCCTCAGCGTTTGTGCCCATATGGTGAGGAAATAAGGCTGTGAGCTAGTCTAGGAGGAGCTTATTCTGGCTTACATAATGGAAGTGCCTGGCTTCTTTAACGTAAGCAGTGACAGAGGCTGTTCAGGCAACACGCTCTCCATTTCCCTCGCGCAGCTGAGCACGCCGGGGGATGAGAGCTAATGCTTTATTGATGCCCAGCTTGTGTTAGCGTGTTCTACATTAGACATTAGAGGAGCACTGCTGGCATATCAACAGAGTTAAAGAAGACACAGAACAAATATCTGGCTGCAGTGGTGATGAGCTGTGGTGGTATGGACATAGCTCTGCACCAGGGTTACTCCTCCAACACCTACTCGCCTCACTACCAGGTAGGACGCTCTAATTCTAGCACAGGTTCAAAGAGACTTTTGTTAGTGTCTATGAAAAAGCCTTTGCAGATGCCGTAACCAGAAGAAATGATGTGAAGATGATTGAAGGCATTTAGCTGTTATTGCTGTAGGGGAAATTGTTTGTGTCCTAGAGGATGACCCCTGATGTTGTGTATGTTTGCATGTGTTTGTGTGGCCATGCTCCAACTTTATTCTCCGGGTGTTGTGACAAATGCTAAAATGTAAAAATGCCACAATGTCTCAGTTTGTAGAAAAGACAGAGCTGATAAAACACTTGTGTCAAGTGAGAGAGGGACTGCAGATGGTTTACAGTACAAACTGTGACACATGGGGCTGAGTGTTCAGTCTTTATTTTGATGTCAGTTGATTCCATCAAACAGATTGATTTGAGAGCCATTACACTTGTTAGTCTTAATTAATTATTGAGTGTTGCTATATTAATACTGCTCAGATCTCACCACTGCACGTGTCCGAGAGGCAGACTGAACTGTCACAGAGGAATTTGGGTGAAAGCGCAGAAAGTTAGCTCCAGGTAAAGCTGATCTCTGGGGGTGGGTCTTTTTTAGCTTGACATTGTTTTTATCTGGCCCTTATTTCTGCTGAGTCAAACAGTTTAACTCCTAACGGCAAATAAAGACATTTTGAAGAATGTGAGAACGAATATATAATACTTAAATCAAGTCAAAATCTAAGCTAAAAAGACTTTATAAATCATACAGCTCAGATGTATCACGTTTATACGTAAATACAGGTATCAGCTAAATAAATACCATGACATGAATACTTTTTGACTGTTACCTTGGTCTGTTTTTGCAGCTTGAGGCTTTGAAGCAGCAGAACTCCAAATACCAGGAGGAGCTCACTCTATCAAAGGAGCGGAGCAGCTCTGAAAACCAGCGAGTTGGAGTGCTCTGCAAGGAAATGTAAGCTCTCCAAATAACTAATGTGTTTTTTCCCTATGCGTGTGTCACATAAGTTGACCCTGACAATCGGCCTGCATGGGTTATGCATTTACTTTTTACAGCTGTACCAAAACATTAATAGCTTTATAAATGTTTTATTGAACAGAATATTAACCATAAAATAGTAAACAAGTGGCTCTGCCTCTAAGCCACAGAGAGATTCACCTGCTGGTTTTCATAAATACATTATGATTTAAAGACCATTATTAGATAGGTGCTGCTACTCAGTGTAATTAAAGAGCCCACATACCTTTAATTACAACAATCAGCTGTTAGGGTGTTTATTTAAAACTGCCACAAGTCAATGAACTACATTTATGTGCAGAAATACTACACATAAAACAACACAATGCATTTGTTGTCATAGCAACAGATAAAGAGATTTACTTCATTTACAGTTGTTTAGCAGAAGCAGTTGTCAGTGCATGATCTAAATAGTGTTTCCCAGTATGTTAGGATTAGCTGTGTTTGGGTTGGCTCTCCTCTCTGAAGTCCGCTCTATTTTTAGCTCAGTGTGTAGCTGGGAGTGCAAGTGCATATGTGAAGAATGTCTGCGTTTTGAGTCGTTGCATGAATTTGCCACAGTCCCTGAGTCATCAGAGCATAATATGTTAGATTTAATGCTTCAAGTGTGTGTTACTGGCACAAATATTATCATCATTTGTCCCATGAGAGGGAGAACAGAAGGTTCTGGTTTTTGATGTCTGTGTTTAGACAGCAAGTTTGAGTCAGGGCTCGCAGTGTTGCCGCTTCACTGTGTGTTCGCTGCATCCTTCCTCTGGCTGCCTCTGTTATATAATTGCTGTGCCTCTTCTCCCAGGACTGCCTGGCTCCAACATGGCCACCACCCTCAGAGTGACATCACAAGTGTGTGGGTCTCTGGTGACTTGGGGTGTGTGACAGGACTTTGTGCTTAGCTTTGTTTGTTGGAATCAATGCGGCTTTTGTAAGATCTGAAAGGAGCTTTTAGCATCAGCAGTACCAATACAGTTTCATTTAAATGTCAAGTTTTACGCAATTGTTACTTAATATGAAATACGTTTTTAGTCAATCAGTTCTCATGTCCAAAGCAGCTAGGATAGGCTCCAGCACTCCACTGACCATAAACGATAAGTGATCAAATAATAGAATTCATTTATATGTAATACACGCATTAATAATGATTAAAAAGTCAGAATAATGGATAATGAATTTAACAATCCACTGTAAGTAAAGAGGATCAAAGTAGATCATCATCACTAGGTTGTGAGTGTTGTTTGGCTCACAGTGGCACTGTTTTGGTGCAGTTCCGTCTCGCAGCTCTTATTTAATTTAGTTTAGCTGTAGTGAGCAGCTGTTGTCGGCAAAACACTGCACTACCTACTTTCCACTTGGATATGTGAGTCTGAGGCAACAATGACACATTACACATTTAAACAACATATTTGCTGCATTAAAGGTAGAATGCTATAGACATAGGGAATGTAATTATAGAGCAGGCAGCTTGATATTTCACACAGATGGAGATCATTCTGGGCTATTAGTCACAGAGAGCAGTAGCTTTCTTTGACATAAATCCTAAGAATGGACTTTAAACTCTTCTCCTTTCTTCTGTAAATAACTTCTTAGCATCTAAAAATATCCAGGCTTTTCAGATACCTTCTCAGAAAACACTGCTTTCCATACAGTTCTAGGCCTCTCTTTCATCTCTGCTTTTATAAGAATGATAAAATATCATCACAGAGGGCATTTTTCATTAATCAAAGTATTCTAGACCCTTTTACAATTATATGTGGGCTTTACAGTAATGTTTATAATGAAGAGCATGGGGCTCATGCGGCACAGAAAGGCTCAGACAGATGGCATTTTCAGTGATGAGAATGAATAAATGTGTTTCAGTCTATGTGCAGACCCAGACTAGAACAGATTTACCATGACACAGATCTGACGGTCTCTGTTTTATTTTTTTTGTGGTTATTTTTTCCTTTTGCAGTGAGGAGCTGAAGCTGGCTTCCCAGAGCTCTCAACGCCTAAATGAGGTACTAACTTTACCAATTATATATAGATATTTTTTATTATTATTTTCATTTTATTTAAATAGTAAGTTGCGCCTGTTGAATGGGATTTCAGCTACTGTGTGTGATTAGTTGATAGATCTTGGCATAATAAGGATTGACCTCCTACCGTCTGAAATGGTTCACCTGCTATTTTAACATCTCTTTATTTGTGTGTGTGTGTGTGTTTGTGTGTGTGTGTGTTTTTCTCTCAGTACAATGAGGACCACAAGAGTCAAGAGCCAGAAATGAAAACAAGGTAAAAACCGCTTTTTGAATATTTAAGATTGGAAAATGTGTGATGACTATGTTTTAATACAAAACCTGTCATTCTTAAAAGAGGGGAGAAACATGGTAGGTGGCACAGTGCAAAAGTTAAAAGGGCAACTGTGACCAAACCTCTTATTCTCAACGAAAGCTCTCTGGCTCACTCACCCATTCTGACACATTCATTCGTGTGACTAGAGACTGCAACATTGTGCTCATTCTTTCAATGAGAAAATGTCAAAATTCAGTGCGTTTAAATATTGTTTTTAAGTGTGTACTATTTTCTACACCTCCTCTGTGTATTCTTTTTTGGTTCTGCCAGACTCTACTGAGACTGTGGTGTCTCTGTATCCCACTGTGAGCACTGAGCAACCTAAGACTGAGCGTTAAATAAAGATGAGACAAGATTACTTTGACATTTGATGAACATTAAAACAGATTTCTGTTTTCTGCAAACTGTTGTTGAGAGGCAGAGTTTCTTGACCTCATTGTTATTTTACATTCATTTGTATTCAAATTTAATCTGCAAAATGAAAATGCAGTCATTGGCAGAAAAATGATAACCAGCGTAAATATCTCGAGATTTTTGTGGTTGGTTTGGTGTAATTTATTGTAACCCCAGTGTAATTCACTATCTTGTTGTTTGTTTACAGAGAAATGGGAATATCAGACAAAGACAAGGAACTAGAAACTCTTAGGAATGAGGTAGACTCACGCACACAGCCAATATTTCAACTTTATATAATCTATATAATACATTTAATTATTTCCTTGTTGGGAATGTATATTAACACACATTTACCTGAAAACTCTGCAGATTGCTGTGCTGCGGGGGGAGAATGCAGTGGCAAAGACCCTGCAGTCAGCTGTAGACACACTGGAAAAGGACAAGGCTCAACTGCAGAGTCGTGTTTATACTTTAGAGCAAAGGCTCATGGGTACACAGGCCTCAGAAGGAGGTGACAGGGATGTCCTGCCCGCAGGTCAGACACATTTATCATTCTTTAGCTTTGTAAATAGGATTTTTCCGGCACATTGTCTGATTCATGATATTTGTGCAGGTGATGCAGCTTTCGAGCAGCTAAGAGAGGAGAAGGAGTTCGCTGAGGGACAGGTAACACTTTGAATAATCTTCTGAAAACACACTGTAAATCAGGCTGTGTCCTTCTGTGAACTTCTAATGAGACTAACAAATGTCTACGTTTGTTTTAGATCAATTTCCTGAACAGTGTAATCGTTGACCTACAGCGGAAAAACGAGGAATTGAAGATCAAGCTGAAAAAGCTGGCCTTGTCCGAGTTTAATGGCAATGATGAGACAGATGGGTATGTGTAAAAATAATTAGAACCTACATTTTCTTTATGAAATGATAATACTTTAATGGATGTGTTATTATGTGTATTCTTTGTTATACTATAACTTTGTAGTTTAAAATACTTAATGTAGCTTTAAAGTCATTTTGATAGAGACTTTAATTTTCCAAACACAGATAAATATCATTAAAAGGAGTGTAAATCTACATAATTTCCATCCACTCTCATGTAGGTTTGATGCAGTGTCCAAGCGGGAAAAGAAGTCGACTCCGCGTCTCTTCTGTGACATCTGTGACTGCTTTGACCTCCATGACACTGAGGACTGTCCTACTCAGGCCCAGAGCCCCGACTCAGTACCTCATACCACGTACCATGGAAACCCAGCTGATGAGAGGCCCTACTGCGATATTTGTGAAGCTTTCGGTCACACCACAGAGTCCTGTAATGATGACCAGACCTTCTAAACACGACTGTATCAGGCCCTCTACAGAGTTCCCATATGTATTTTTATACAGTATTTATGCATATCACTTCCCGGTCAATCCTAATCCTGACCCCAGAGAACTACTGCCCTTCTCCAAGCATTACCCGTTCTGTCTGTAGTGCAGAATGCTTGTCCAAATATGCTGCTTTGGTGCAATATTGATGTTTTTTCAAAAAGGAATCCGTCCTCTGCACTTGTTTTTAACGTGTTATTTGCATTTAACTTGTCTAAAATAAGTAATGGTCCGTATTTATTGTGTTTTGGGCTTTATTTTTGTACTAAAAATGTTAAAAAACACAGTTGTGCACAGTTTGGAAGGGAAAACATACACCTTAGAGACTGATACTTTGATGAATCACATTTTACAGACTGCCTCTTGAAGTGTGATACTGCCATGAAGGTTAATAATGATTATTTAAGTTTAGGCAAAACTTACAAAGGCTCTTTTTTGGTGGATCATTTACTCTGTGGAAACATATGACCACTGTAACTAATAGAAGGCATTTTAAATTTTTTTCACATATTTATCTATCCATAAATTAGCATTTAGCTGCCTATCGACTGAAGCACAAATATGTAACTAATGATGCATATAGTCATCAGTAACGAGTGATACTCAGATACTTACAGAAGAATAAGCTATCACTGTCATACCGTCTGTACTAGGTCAACTTTATTTCACAAAAACTGGCCCAGATTAAACTAAATAAGCCTTGAACTTGGTTTTGCACTGTCCACTTTAACAATTCCTTTTCATGTTCCTGACACTCAGCGCTTTAACAGATTCTAGATAAAAGATTTTTATCTAAAGAGTCAGTGCACATTATTGTACTCACATTTAAATTGTACTTGTATAGCACCAGATACTGATCTAATTCCTAAGCACAATATTGGATCATATTGAATCTTTCAGTGTACAACTAACCATTGACACTTGTAAATATTAATATGTACACAGTGCCATAGACCTAAACATAGCTTTTATGTAGACATCTTATTTTTTTCCCTTGATAATAACATTGTAAAAGGAAGAGTCCATTTGTTTTGTACTGACATGAAAAACTTGTACTGTTTGTGTAATGTTTTATATGTAACGATGTCAACACCATCTATAAATGGTTTTAGATGTTTAAACCATTTTTCAGATGTTGGCATGTTTTAAAATGTCATTGTTTTATATGTACTCCTGAGTTGTCCAATAGACTTAACTAAAAGGGAAAACTGCTTTGGTTGTGTTATGTCTTTAGCCATTACTATTTTCTTTTAAAGAAAACACATTCACTATCAGTGACAAAAACTTTTGTAGCACAGGATGTGTATGAGCTTCTGTGTTTTCGTTTCGCTTCACAGTTTGATACCTGATCTTACTCCCCAGGAAGCACAAAAGAGCCTGCTCCATTTTTCATAAGATGCTGCTCATTGACAGAAAATATACAATATTCCTGATTAAGAACATACACTGTAAAAATCTCTCTTATGGGTGATTGGACATACATCGAAATAAAAAAACACTCAGCTCTTTTGTGAATTTTATTAAGAAAAAACATTTGACATGATAAAAACCAAGCACTACTGATGGAATAAATAAGTCAAACCAAACCATAAATCTGTACAAGATCTAAAGTGAAACAAAATGGTCCCAAGAAAAACATACAAGATTTTATATCTCACAGCTCTTTTTAAACACACATTTATGAGCAAACTATAAGCAATCGGCTCGATCAGGTGAACGCTACAACATAAGTGAGATTGTTTCAAACCAAGTGTACATAATGCTGTTTATAACTGTTAATGTCAATACATAGCATTTTAAGTACCAGCACTGCTGGACTGGGAATGAGGTATATGCTAATCCATCCTCTAAACCAAGACAGTTGTCATTTTTTTAAGTTCTTTTCTCTCCATCCATGTGAATGCTGATTTTCTGAGATCTGATCAAGAAGACGTACGTTTGGATCCTTACAACAAAGTTCAAGTAATTCACTCTTTGATGTCAATGTCAAATCTACAAAAACAAGAGTCTGATACCACGTGTATGGATTCAGCCAGTAGACAGCACCTTTAAAGAGGATTATATCCAATGTTTGAGCTAAAGGACTGGACCCTTGAACTGAACAACAGAAACATTTTGGTCAATCGGAGGTAAGTAGTGACACACAGAACATCACTTTCACTGATCAAAGGTGAACTGGACATAAAATCCGCCACCAGTTAAAGGTCAGTTTCTACTTTAATGAGGAGTTAAAAAAGTGCCACCTTAAGTAGAAAAAGACCATGAATCAAGATGGTAAAAAGTTGAGGATTGTGGCTTGGTGAAACTCTTACACATCTTTTCAAATAGTGTTTAAATGTTCAAAGCGTCTTTCACATTTCATTAACTTGTGTAGTTCGATCATGAGCATTGTGTACAACTAGTTAGTGATTCATATTATAAGGCAAAAAACATGGCACCAAAATGTAAATGTGTCAACCTGCTTGACCTAAAATGTGTATTTATTTATTCATAGCAACTCAAGGCACGACTTTAGGACCTAGTCTATCTATGCCTGTCTTCACTACTTATCCAATGTGTTGTGACCAGAACTGTCATAGTCTTTATCTACAAACCACAAACTAATTAATTAGAACATGTGAATGGAGAACTTTTTCATGGATAGAGAAAAAAGACATCCACTACAGCAGCAAAATCTATCTGTGATCGATTGTGACTTACCATAACAGTGCATTAACCCTCCTGAGAAAACAACAAAAACGCTTAACGTTTTCTAAACAAATATTGAACATTACTCTAACAGGAGGCGAATCGGGAGGATCGTTGAAGTCACGTAGTCTCAGGATTGAGGTTTGCCCACGGACACAGATCTGAGACCAGTTTAGCCACTTGAATATCCTGAGCTAAACCGTTAGCATCAAAAACGGTCTCAGGGCAGTGGCCAGAGTCAACCTCGTCATGACCTCACTGATGTATTCACCAGTGTGGGATCCCCAGTGTTAAATCTTTTTCATCGCAGATGCAGGTCAGTGTTTGTCTGTCTGGCCTGTGCTGGCTAAGCATAGCTGACAGCACTGCCCATGGTCACAAGGCGGGACTGGGTCCAGCGTTCAGATCTTCTCTTGGCATAAGTGAATCATATGGAGGAGTACTGGAAGGAAGCACGGAGGGGAACAGTGAAAGAGGTAATATCCATTCTCCCTCTGTGGCAGAGGAGTGTCAAATTGGAGCAAGTGAGGAGAGATGTCTGTTCTGTCTGTGGTGTTGATGAATTTGGGTTAAAGGGGAAAACAAAAAGGACAGTGAGGAGAGCCGGTGTGTCCATTAGCCCTAAATTAGATTGGGGTTAATGGGAGGAGGTATAGAGGAGGGTCAAGGAGAGAAGTGACCAGCCCCAGATTTAACTATCCTCAAAGTCTTGAGATGAGGAATCCAGTTTGGTTTTCTTGCTGGGTGGTG
This sequence comes from Rhyacichthys aspro, assembly GCA_036850595.1. Classification (NCBI taxonomy): domain Eukaryota; kingdom Metazoa; phylum Chordata; class Actinopteri; order Gobiiformes; family Rhyacichthyidae; genus Rhyacichthys; species Rhyacichthys aspro. Next base: position 16,847,845 of record CM072159.1, read on the forward strand.
TCTCGTCATCTAGGTCCTGTGAGAAACAGAGGAAAAAAACATTACTATTACAGTAGCACAGCTGTGAGCACAGGCTTTATCCAGATGTGGTGCTGGTTGGCTACTGGCATATGCATCAATAAGAAATTACTGCTGTTCTTCTCTTTCAACAGCTGCTATCTTCACAACTTTTATTACAAATTCTGTAATTAGTCATTTTATTTACACCAACATTTCTGCAAAAACATGCTTTATCCAAAATAAGGCCATGATAAAATGGTAAATGATATGACTCAGCTCTGTGCTGTGCTATGATAAAGCAGTCACCACGACACAACATTTTCTTTTAAAAGGATTTACTGTGGTTATAAGGAGCTACAGTGTGGACTAATTGTATTTTTTTAATAAATATTTTATGACTCATAATCCTTCACCGTGTGGTACCATGTTAACATCAACTGTCAAGACACCAATACTTTTCTCCAACACAAAATATGTGTAATGATTCACTAAAATGATGTGATTAAAGTGGCTCATGATAAGTTTACCTGAGTGGCTTTGCTGTCTGAGGAGTCCTTTTCCCCTGAGGACAGACTGTCCCTCTTGGCACTTGGTGCTCTGTCTGACGTCTCTGAGATGGCCTTACCTACAGATTCACAATCAAAGTAATGCTTTAAAAAAGGAGCACAGGAGGATCACAAAGGATGATGAAACAATGAAATTGGTTGAAATAGGGCAGCACTGAGTTGCAGCTGTGTGTCTGACACTTTGCTGACACTGTGTGGTATCTCAAGGTAACTGCAAATCTGGGACAAAGCATAGTCAACTAAACTAAATTCATATTTTGGTATCTTAACACCAAAACACTAGAAAACTATTACCCTTTAAACCATTAAACTATGGAAATGTAATAAGGTTTCCGAATGATGCCACTGTATGTAAAAACTCATGCTCTGCCTGCTTACTATTCACTGTAAGAGACAGCTCTCATATTTAACATAATTTAATGCTGTTTTTACGTGGGAATGCTTTCCTAGCAACACGTGTGTGTATTGTCTGTGCGTGCACTAGACTGACCCCTCTTGCTGTCAGGGCTCTGGTCATTTTTAACCTCGCCGTTGTCCCGATGAGACATGATGGTGGGTTCTGGGGCAGGGCTGGTGCTACAACTGTTTTCCTGTTTCACTGGGGATGAGTCAGCAATGGAGCTCTGGTTGCTGTTGTCATCTAACATCAACAAAGAGACATTTTTTGTTTGTTTCACATGACAATTCATATCATATCTGGTTTGAGATTTACTGTCCTTGCTTTGTGTACCCACCATGCATGTCCATCATGCCTGGAGACGAGCTGTTCTCAGGAGTCGTCAACTCTGAGCCATACTTTTCATCTTTGCCCTTCTTCTTATTCTTGTTCTTCTAAACAGACAAAAATACAACTTAGCATTACATGTCTGTAAAAAATGGCTGTTGACTTTACTCGTTAAACAAAACAAATGAAATATAAAGCGGCAGCAATTACATCATCTGATTTGGGCTCCGTCACAGGCACCCACTTGTAGATACGAAGGGACGTGTCTCCTACTGTCACCCATTTCTTCTCCCTGAGAGAGAAAACAAAAGCAGTGTTTAGCACTCAGTAGGCCTACATATGACCCCGAAGAGAAGGTCACTGGCAAAAGTACACTGTTTAAGTGTGATAAATAAAAAATTAATCACTGCACTGCACTTGAGTGTGGACATGTAAGTGTGTTAGTGGTTACAAAGCCAAAATCAAAAAATCTCCTGGGGAAGTGATTATCAGGTCATAAGTTGCTGTAATCAGGCTATGTGTACTTAATTATGTTAAAAAAAATAAATAATACAAAATAAATACAAAATACATTATCAGTTGGGGAAATAAAAACAAATATTGTTGAATTAAAGCCATTTTGTCAGCAAAAAAAACTAACAAAACAAAAACAAAAAAACAAAAACACCAATATTTCTATGAAAAAAAGCACACATAATAAATGTGGCCTTATTTCTTTTGAACTTGTAAACTTGGTTTCTTTGTTTTACAGTGACTTTGACCTCATTCAAAAAACAGTTTAAAAAAACCTCACACTTCCTAAAATGGTGCCACCAAGTAGATACATCCATCTAGTTTAAAAGACAAATAGCCTCCACATGTGTCGTCAAACGATTGGAAGTGTTTTTAACGTTTAATGTGAAAGAAAGAGTCGGTACGTGTTCAGCCATGCACTGCCACAGCTCACTTCCCTCTCCCAACCCCCACCGCGGTAGTCTCTCTGAATCAGACCCAAAGGGCGACTCAAAGCGCTTCATTTAAAACTCAGGCGGACCAAACTACTCCGACTCAAGAGCGCCGTCGTCAAATTCTTTCCAAGTCGAGAGTTAGTGGACGTTTCGGTGCGCCCTCGGGCACCAAGCCTGCCGCTGCCTTTGAGCTGAACAGCGCACACCAATGGCTTCATGTGACTGCATCGAAATGGCTCCTGGGTTCAACCCTAGCCGCTAAAAATCTACGATAAAACCCGGGGTATGAGCTGAATGTGCGGCGGCATCAGATAGACAGCACTAGTGCGCCCCAGTGCACCTGAGCTGCAAGTACATCTGCCGTAAATCGCCTTCACAAATGTCCTTTCTTTAAATTCATCGCTCTCCTTCTCGCTCCTTCCCTCTCCTCCCCCAACAAGCAAGCCTTTCTCGTGTTAGATAACTAAGCCTGTCTTTTTTTCCTCTTTTCTTACCATTTTCGTACTTTCTCAATAGCAGCCATAACCCTCTTGATGTCATCCTTCGCCCTGCTCCGGGTCTCAGCTCGCACTGACCTGCCCGACATTGCCGCGGTGGGTATAATATTTTTAAAGCTCGCCGGCAGTTCAGACACAATGCAAACAGTAGAGCGCACAGAGCAGTCAGTGCGCATGCGCAGAGAGAGGAGAGAGGGTGGGAGCAGAGGAGAGGCGCCTGGCTGCGGCTGCACTATGAGCCGAGGAGACGGGTCTCCCTGCTGCGTGTGTGTGCTGTGGGCTGGGAGAACAAAGAGCTGCAATGAAGCTACAATAGAGCCGGCCTGTTCTCTCATACAGCCCAAAGTTTGCGCTCAAACTTCAGTCCCTATGCCCCAGTAGCCTATATGTTTCTGTTAAAGGACACACACACCAGAGTAATGCTGCTTTAAACAGTGAAAGGTCAGTGCAAACAATGAAGAATGGCCTACATTTAGGTTTGATTTGTTTTACCTTTTAAATCTCATGCTGTTTTTATTGTTCTGTTCTATCTATTTTAGTAAAGGTGAAGTTTTTGTAAAGCTACAGTTGTGTTGGGTTAAAGTCCCGTAGCCTGTTCTAAATTATTCAGCCTACCTTCCTGAAAAGTTTATTAAAGTTTTGTTGGGCACATTCATTCTTCACACAAACTTTAAAGCTCAACTACCTGATTTTTTTTTTCTGCTGTCCCCTCACAAAATACAAATACATTTTACCAAACTGAAGTTTATAGTTTAGCTTAGTGTTAGTGTAGCTGCTACTTCAGCGTCAGCAATTATCTCCTCCTCGTTAAATATAATGTGATTGTATTGACACTATCAATGTTTTACGTTGCCTCCTCTTTCTCTGTTGATGCTTTGAGCTGTTTCATTGTATTAAAAGACAAAAATACACTTTACGCTTGACAAGCAGGTGTAGACCAATAGGAGCACTCCCTTTTCAAGCATGTGATTTTTCGAGTATGTGATTGGCCAAGTTTTCTGGTTCTCATCTATTAAAATGCTTTATAATAAACAGTAGATGGCATCATAAAGCCTGGGTTTTTTTTTTTTAACAAATTACTGGTTTTACAGTAGACTATTTGGGGTTTAAAACATTTTCCAACTTCCAACTGGAAGAAAAAATGTCAGGGAGCTTACAGTCTGTTTAAGTAGGCTATTACTTCCAGGAGTCAAGAGCACCGCATTACCTGCATTTACACTATTGACTCCACATCCTTTTCATCTGTACATAGTAATTTTTATTTATGTAGTTTATATTATCTATATTACGGCCATTGAATTTGAAAATACAACTGACCCTACTGTTCAACCCAATATCATTCTGTATTTAAGGAGCTGAACCTTTTATTAGTTTTGCCCCAATAAGCAACTAATTTTCCTGTTTGTACAAAGCTGTGCATTCCAAATTCACTCAAATGGGAACTCACTCCAGGCTACAACATTGGTATTTCTTCAATCATAGACAATCATAAAAACAACACTGATACTCTAATGTGGCTTAGACTGTATGCCTATATGATTTTAGAAGGGTTGAACCAAATTTCTGAATTAGTCTATGGACTTTAATTTTATTGAAGCAGACTGGTACATGAAGCTTGCGTTCAAATTGATTATTTAGGTACTAAATGTTCACAAAATGTATTTAAATTATAACAAAAAATCTCTGTGTATAACTAACATAAAACTATGAATTGGTTAACGCTTTGTAAAGGACAACAGTGTCCTCTAGTGGTAGCTATCACAACTGCAATCAGTAGGGAACAAACTGTGCCTTCTTTTTTACTTAATTAAAAAAAATATCAAGGAAAAAATTCCCAGTCTATCGACTCAATAAATATTTTATCCTAAGAAAACTAGTGATTAAAATTTTCAAAAGTTTGTTTAGCATGAAATCCACAAATTTCCGGCGTTACTTGATCGTGACGGATATTGCAACGTCATCAATGCGCGACACAACACGCACCCGCTTTCCAGGTTTAATAGTTCAGGTTAATAACGACAAAACACATACATGACTTTATCACATGTTTATTTAGACAGTGGGCTGTCAGGGCTTATTTGAGGGTCTATTTCTGCTTCGTCGTCCCTTATTTTTATTTGCGTTGGTGACAGCTGAGTCACTGAAAACACCTAAAAGCCCACAGCCACATCTTTATTGCTTGAGTTTTTCCACTCTCAAAATTTAAACACTTTGATTCGATCATCAGGATGAATGAAGAAGGTGAGTTAACCATCCGTCAGTCTATTTCTGAAGAGTTTGTGTTATGCTTGGATTGATCTGTACATGCTTTTTCGCAAAGTCAAAATGTAACCTATGTGTCTTTGGGACTTCACTCAGAGCTGGTGGAGTACTTTAGGGCTCAGATGCGGAAAGACCCAGACATGGCCTCTGCAGTGGCTGCCATCCGGACTCTGTTGGAGTTTCTCAAAAGGGATAAAGGTTTGCTTATTTTAACAGTGTTCGCAGTTTGTCAGACAGTTTCTTATAGAGGTTGTTGTCCACTCCAGGTGAAACCATCTTGGGCTTGAGAGAGAGCCTGACTGCTGCCACAGACTGTCTGACAGGAGTGGACTCCTCTGTTGCTGTGTCTTCAGCAGGAGAGCTCTTCCTACGCTTCATAAGCCTTACATCACTGGAGCACCAGGTCAGCGTCCAACAGAAACCACATCAGCAGCTGGATTTGGATTAAAGCAAGGAAAACACTCTTAACTGTATTAGAGTAAACTTACAAAAGTACTGTTAGACAAATGAAGTGACTGGAGCAAAACTATTTTTATGTTAAACCTTACTATAATTGATGGCTTACTAGGAGTTTAATGGCTTCAGACACTGATTTTATAATTATCTCCATCAGGATCTGTCACGTTGTAAAAAGGTAATGGAGGAGAGAGGAGAACTCTTTCTAGAGAAGATCTCAATGTCCAGGGCTAAAGTCGCTAAGCTCTGTCACACATTCATAAAAGATGGTGCAGTAAGTAATACCACAGAGCTTGATTTATGGAGCCATGTTTTCTTAACATTTGCCAACTTAGATTTATTTAATTCTGTCTTTAAAATGCCTCTAACAGAAAATCCTGACACACTCCTACTCCAGAGTGGTCCTTCGAGTGCTGGACAGAGCTGCAGCGGAGAAGAAACGCTTCTCTGTGTATGTCACCGAATCACAGCCCGATGCAGCTGGGTGAGTGAATAATGGCAGTAACTCATGCTGGTATTATTCTGAAACGACACTTCTTCATTGAACCAATTTGTTTTTATCATTCAGACGCCAGATGGCAGAGGCTCTGAGGAAACTCAATGTTCCTGTAACAGTAGTCCTTGATGCAGCTGTAGGGTAAATTGTTTATTCACACAGCATGTAGATTTAGAGAAAACACTGTTCTCACTGTTGCCCCATAAAGACACTATTTTATGTGTTTAATGCACACTTCTGCACACGTAGTATGTAGTAGTGTAAGTATTGCCTCGATTGTTACAGATACGTATTGGAAAAAGTAGACCTTGTTATTGTTGGTGCAGAGGGTGTTGTTGAAAGTGGAGGAATCATCAACAAGGTCTGTTCATATCACTTTTCAAAAATGTTTACATCATTACACAGTGACAATCACAGATGTTTTGTCTTTTTAGATTGGCACCTACCAGACGGCAGTGTGCTCTAAAGCTCACAACAAGCCCTTCTATGTTGTGGCAGAGAGTTTTAAGTTTGTACGTCTTTATCCACTGAACCAGCAGGACGTGCCGGATAAATTCAAGGTATGAGGTCATTAAAGCCATGTGCCAGTGTTTCATTGTTTCTTTATATAAACTGTTTTTCTACAGTACAAAGCAGATACACTGAAGACAGTCCAAAATCTGTCTGAGGAGCATCCAATGATTGACTACACACCTCCTTCCCTCATTACTCTCCTCTTCACTGACCTGGGAGTTCTCACACCATCGGCCGTCAGCGATGAACTCATCAAGCTCTATTTATAACAGTGCCTCCCCATTCTCAAATAAAACATGTAAAAAATTTGAGTGATTTCGCTTTAAATCAGTCATCCTCATCTGAGCTCTCATTTGATTGCCCCGCTTTGTGTTTTGACTTTGATCCACCAGTTATCTGTTTCTCAAAGTCTTCCTCAGTGATTTGTCCTTTTTTAAGTTTTTTCAAGAGTCGAGTATCACTTAAAAGCTCTTTCATGTCTTCCTCATCTACATCAGAGACCTGCAACACATAAGATTAAGGGAGACATAAGCAAATGTATTTTGAACAATGTATTTTAATGCAGTTTCTAAATAACGCTATACCTCATCATGCTTCCTCTTGGCTGCCTTCTTTTTCCTACGCTCCTTTTTGTTCTTCTGTCTGGACCAGGCCTGGTTTTTGATGAAGTTCTTCTTCTCGGGACATGTCTTGGGTTTCTCCTTAAGCTCTTCCAGCATCTTCTGTCTCTGTTTCTCTCTGTTCTTATCTTTGTACCTAATGGTGTCTGTGTCTATTTCTGTTTTAATAAAATCAGGAAAGGTTTTCCCTCTCAACTCGGGCATCTTAGGCAGGCGAAGAAGTGCAAAACCGCGTGCCAAAGCTGCAAAGTCAAGGTCTAGACAGAAATATAAACATATCAAAGTCAATAACAGCTTTACATTTTAAGATCTCAATGAGAAATAGTTTTGTTTTACCTTTAATTCTGAAGATTAGACTGCATTCATGCTTGGCATAGGCCTGAACAAAAGACACAAAGGCCCTCATGCCTCTTTCAAACATTGCACGGTCTGCCAAAGCCATGGCCTTTATTTTAGGAAGCACATCGACAACGTCATTTATAGGAGCCATCTTCTGGAGAGGGCACTAAGGAGGAAAAAAAAAACATGGATTCAGAGTTGCATTCAAGTAGAGAAAACATCAATGGCATCTACATAACTGTCATCAACTTACTTTTTGATTGATGGATAGGAAATTGACATAGGACTCCTCCATGGGTAAAAGAAAGACAAGAGCATTGCCCTGATTACCAATTCGTGCTGTACGTCCACACCGATGTACAAATGCACTGGGAGAAAATAAAAATATTCACCATAATTCTGAATGTCTTAGTTTTTCAGTACAGACCTTTTAAATACATGAAGCAATCCATATAATCTAATGCTAATTTTGTATTAAAATAAAATACCTGGCACTACTAGGAGGGTCGTACTGTAGCACCCAGTTCACCTCTGGGATGTCAATGCCTCTTGCCATGACATCTGTACACACCAGGATCCCACTGACACAAGATAATACAATTCATTACCCACCGAAGAGCAGTAGACTTACTGTATTTTTAAAAATTTACACACCTTTTCAGTGTCCGAAAGTTGGCAAAGATTTTATTACGCTTGTTCTTCATTTTTCCGTGAATGCACTGGACATTTACTTTTTTAATGAGTGTCTCGAGGGCTCGACTGTAGTACTCCACACAGGCACATGTGCTGAAGAAGTCATTAAATTGTAGTCATTAAGAAAGAGATCCTTACAAAAACTGCAAATTAGGCAAAAACATACCTAAAGAATACTAGCTGTTTCTCGTGCTTGTGTTGCCTGAGGAATGCCACCAGATTATTGAACTTGTCCTCTGCCCTACACACCTGAAGATACAGTATTAAGTGTCAAATGTCCATATCTATACCGAGTTTACTTTTGCCTGTCTGAAAAAGCCTGACTCACAGTGTAGTAGTTGGCGAGTCTTGAGGGAGTTTTTTGTGTCACAGATTCAGCTACACCTTTTTCCTTGACAGTAATGCGTACAGGGTTTCTGAGGCCTGCCCTCACCAGCTTCTCCAGCTCCTGTGTCTGAGTGGCTGAAAACAGCCCGGTGCGCCGCTGTTTGGGTAGATAGCTGAGAATAGTATTCAGACTGAAAAGCAGATAGACAACATATTAGGAGCACAGGGTTAGTTCACTTCATTTGCCATTTACTATTGAAATCCCCACTGGAAAGGAGCTGCAAGGAGCTTGATGTGGCAAAAACTACACAAAAGCCATAGAACAATTTAAACCAATATCTCCTAATAAGATAGGAAAATAAACTTTTAAACATTAGAGCACATTAAAGAGAAGAGAAACAAATATACAAGGAGCAGATTGCCCATTTTTAAAGCCTGGAGATCTTTCCAATTAGTTAGGAAACTGCATAACAGTAATTCAAGCTATACTTTAATCTGTAATGATTTCACTTTTTATCATCTTTACCTTGCCTCAAAACCCATGTCAAGAAGCCGGTCAGCCTCATCAAGGACAAGCACATCAAGACTTTTGACATAGCTTGCCAAGTCCAGCCCATCAGCCTTTCTCCTAAACATGTCCTCCAGACGACCCGGAGTTGCAACCACAATATTTGCCCTAAAAAACATAAATTGTTAGCCATCCTCAGGCCTTCTAAGAATAATTGGTTCAACTTAATTTGTGCAATAGTGCAGACATGAATTACCCTTGCTCTTTGAACTTCTCTACATCTTCTATTGGGTTAGTGCCACCAATGAGCAAGATCTGCCTATAAAACAAATTCAAACTTGCTAATGTCAAAGTCTGTTTTAAGTCTTACAACACATCATCCATAATGTTATGTTACTTACGTAAATTGAGGAAACTCTTTAATGAATGTCTCCACCACCTCACTGATCTGAAGGGCCAGTTCTCTAGTGGGAGTAATCACAAGAGCACCAACCTGCAAACAAGCATAAAACAGGGATTGAATGCATACTCTTTATCAGATGGAGAAACTGCTACAGGCACATACCTGCATCTTCTTAAGCCTTTCTTCTCTCTTCAACAGCAGCTCAATAATGGGAATAACAAAAGCAAGCGTCTTTCCACTTCCAGTCACCTGCAACAATATGACATCAATGTGTTTTACTGAATGACAAAAACTTAGTCCAGTTTGAGATGTACAATAATATACTTGGCTTACCGCCTCAGCAGCCACATCTTTGTTTGCCATGAACAGCGGAATACAAGCAGACTAAAAAAAGTACATTGATTATTTATTGTATTTTTTTTTTGTATTTTATACTGATAAATCGTTGTGTTTTGGTTACCTGTACAGGTGTCATATGTGTAAATTTCAGTTCCTTAAGTGTCTGTAAAATGTTGTCATTGAGTTTAACGGGCAAACTATCCCAGGTCCCCTCCGTTATGTTTGCCATATCGAGTTTTAACTATTAAATTTAATTATGTGCAAAAATTTCCCACCGAAGACGTCCCCACGCTGCTGCGCTGTTCTGCTCCGAGTGTGCGCTGATGTTTACAAACCGGTAGGAAACCGAGGCGCAAAAAGGTTCCTAGCGTTTTAGACTTTCCTACTTCTACTACTACTCTAATGCAAAAGAGGTTGTCAATTAGGAATGACCTACAGCAATAGGATTGTTTTCACCTTTGTTTGTTGTTACATCTGATTTCTATTTCTGTTATTTAAACGTATATTTAGAATATGCCTTTTCCCCAATTTTCCACAGTTTACAGGAAAGTGCCCTTCAGCAGGAGTCTTTGTGTCAAGCTTTAAGTTAATGAATACTTGATATAAAGTGCTTTCAGTGCCATTGGGTAGAAAAGTACAATATATACTGTAAATGCAGACCATTTACAATCATTGGATTCACCTTTGGCATTCAACCCAGGCAACGTGCATTGTAAGCTTTTTAAATGTGTCTGGACGTACATTCTTATAGTCCATTGAGTTACATAGGAAGTCTGAAATTTATAGAATAAGATTTAATATGTTACAGATAAAAGAAGGACCCAGTGAACAAGCATTTTTCTCAGTCTTTCACCCTCACCATTTGGCCATCATCATCCTTACTCTTCAATATGTATTGAAGAGTAAAATACTAGTAGTAGTACTTTCTCCTGCAGCAAAATATTAATAATTTAAAAAAAAAAAAAAAAAAAAAAAAGGTAATTTCAGCTTAAAACCAAGCTACCACCGGCACATGTGCTTTTTTCAGGCAACAAAGTAAAGGACTAAATTGCAGCTCTTCAAACATCAGTTGATGCTTTCAGCACCTTCAACCAAAATACTCTTTCTTGAAGCCCGATGCCAGCTTGAATTATCAAACAAGAGGTAACACGCAATCATTCAAACATTGTGTTGTACATGGAAAGAGTTAATTGCTTAAAATAGATTGTGTCTTCTAAATTCCATAAATTAATTTACTCATTCTTGTTACATATAGCCCAAAATGTAACAAGATGAACTATACTGGATTTATGAACTATACTGGATTTGGATTGTATTTAATTGAACTTCTAGTTTTTCTTAGACCCAAACAAAACATGACTAAAAGTATTCAACTAAGCATTGCATAAAACCTGTTTAAAATTGGAATTTAAAAGAAGAAACTGCATCAGCCACATATCAGCCACATCCTACTCAATTCTCACTCATAATTTTACAGAATATTGGCTTTATTATGAAACTTGGGGCATTTTCCACAACCATTCTTCATTTATACAGATCAGTTTATTTGATATTTGTAGTCACAAAAAGAGGATCCTGTGACCTGAGCAGGTGACCAACTCAAGCTCACAGAGATTGTTAATACAAAACTGGAGCATATTCAGTAATATGTAAATGTCACAGCTATATTACTGAGGAAAAGCTGCTTCCTTGGACGGTCACTTTTTGACTTGTGGAAGGACATAAAATATCAAACCAAAATATAAGATAACATGTCACTAAACATGCTCCAGAAACAAACAGTTTAAAAATGTGTACAATTGTATAATTTAAAAGCCCAAACCCCAAAAAAAGAACTCAAGATACAATCAACTAAAGCACACAGCAGTCATTAGGTTATCAGAATCCACCCCCTACCAACATCAGCATCAATCAACATGTAACATATTTCAGCATTGCTCTACTGTGCCTTTCAGTATCAAATCCAGTGCTGGCCCATCTGTTTGAATCCTGCTGTTCAGAAGTAGTTAGAATGACTGTAAATGCAATCAACTTTTGACCCACTAGGCTGTTTATTTCCTGAAGAGACTGAGGAGTAGCAGTTTCCCATTACATGGGTTGCAGTAGCAGAGCTAGAGGCTGTTAAATATCCCTTAAAACCAGCTGTAATTAAATCCTTCAAACCTTTATGTGACACCTCTTTACCAGGAGTGCAATTTGTTGTTTGAAAGCATTACACAATGGACAGAGTAAACAATCTATCCTGTACATTTTCAAACATGGCTGAGGACCTGAAAATAAACCCCACATCTCAGACTTTTGGCTAATTATTTGGCTAATAAAAGGAAAAACATTTTGTTGAATATAATTAATGGGTATGTTCTCCTGTTTTTTGTATTTTTTTTATATGCTAACCAAGTGGTGCGTCCTTGTATTACTTTAAGCTGGCTTTGCTTGAAATTATGAGTCTCAGTCATCACACAGACAAAATTGTACCAGCAATTAAATGATGGTAACTGTAATTAATTAAACATAAAGTGAAATGACCCTGTGAAACAAGAAGAAAACACTCAATTGACAACTGACCCTAATCTGTTGGCCTTTTGTTTCAAACCAATTTTACATTTATGAACAACCAAATAAGTATCAGGAGATCAAAACATCAGAGATCCAATTAAACGTAGGCTTTACTGAAAAACTGCCAGTCTTGTTTTGCAGCGTGTAAATAACCATCTTGAAGTTTCAGAAAACAGTGGAGACAAAGAAGGCTCTGCAATCTCACTACACCACTCGCCGTACTTCAAAAAATCTCTTCAGATAGTAAATCTGTCCAAGTGTCATCGCCACTAGAACAAGTGCTTCAAAGAATGACCACAGCACCACTCTGCTGTTTGTGTTGTCATTGACTAGAAAAAAGAAAGAGAAACATAAGATAATTAATGCAATAGACACAATATAAACAACAAACTCCTCTAAAATGAATTCATACTGGCTCAGGGACTTACTTGCTCTGTGTATCCTCTCACGAACCTCCATGTACTCCTGCTCATGCTTTACAGCAGTCATAGCAACTGCTAACTCGTTAATCATCTCCTCCAGCTTGTTTTGGTGAGCTGAAACATGAAAATCAATGTGTTATCACTGAGTAGGAATAGTTTCAAAATACAACATGCTTAGGGTATGAAGTACTGTAGATACAGTACATTTTCACACTTGTGAATAGTGTGCAAGATGCACACAGACCAAACAGAAGCATTAAATGTGCATGTGCATTCAAACCTTTTGCAAACATTTTTGAATCTTATGATAAAACATAACATGGTTAGACAAAGAAAACAACACTGGTTAGAGAAAACTTAGCAGTGCATTTCAAACTCCCAAATCTATGTCAGAACAAAAGCTTGTCTGCCCCTACCATCCCAGCTGTCACCACCTACAAAGGGATAAGAGCACCCACAGCAGAGTCAAGAAGAGAAGAAATCAAATATGAAGGCAGTTAGAGAAAGTTTTAATTTCTTTTTTCAAAAGCACATTCATACCTTCTGTTTCCATATCCTGGCCTTTAGGTGCCTCTCCAATGTCAATGGTGAACATGACAATCTTAGGGGTCATGGTAGACATCTTGTTGCTAAAGCAGAACTTGTAGGTCCCGTCCATGTGTGCTGCCACAGAGTATTTCCCACTGGACTCCCTGTCCCCTTTATAGATCTGCTTACCATCAGGCCCTGTTATCTGAAAAAGAGAAAGAGGTGTTAACATATCCTGAAACACAAATGCATTTTGTCTTCAATATCAGCTCAGAGAATTCTTTATCATTTATATACATTATGTTGTTCTCAATTAGTTAAATAGTTGATTATAGCATCATTGTAGGTTAAATCAGAAGTAAAGCCACATTTAGTCAAATCAGACTTATTTATGGAAAAAAAAACTATTTAAACTCAAAATAGACTTACTAAAATTATTAGATGTAATATTCAGATTTATCAGCACTTGTACAGTCAAATAGCTACATCCGGCTATACAGCAACATATGGCAGCAACAATTAGGACCAAAAAGCTTAAACTTTACTTATACACACTTAAACTCATCAACAGATGCTCTGAATTCTAACAGTTTTACACTGTAGTCAATTAATTAAAAATTGAGATTTATATTGTCTGGTGACATAAGGTAAGTAAGCTGTCACTTCCCGTATTTGCTATGCGTGCCTAAAGCATACAACATTTGAAACAAGAGAGCTGCTTAGAAATGAATAATTTTTATATATTTTCTTATTATTTTGTGTAAAACACAAATACAGCATTAACTGAGTTTGTAAACTACTTGTGGGAGTTAGTTTTATTTACTTATTGTTGCGCAGACAGTTGGCGGCTAGGCTAACGTTAGCGCCAGGGCCTGATGAAGCTTTTTCGCTATTTTTTCGAATAACATTTATTTAGTCACGATAGGCACAGAATTAAATAATACTATTAGAGAACCTTACCTCAACGTCGATATCCAAGAAGCCCCCCTCAGCTACTTCAAACATTAGGCCCATTTTTGTGCCGGAGTTGACCTGCTCGTAGAAACACTCTTCGGCATGGGCGTCTATGCTAACAAAGTAGCCGGACGCAGTGGCACACAGGACGGCCAGTAAAATGCACACTTCTGACACAGTAAACATGGTATAAATGTGTTCTATTTCACGCCAGTTTAAGTCTATTGATGTAAATGGTGTCCGTGCTGCGGCAGATCCTGCAGGCAGATGGGATGCAAGTTGGTTTGACAAAATAAATGCAGAGAGCAGCCTTAGGTCTGCGCTGCTCTGTGGCTGTGCCACGTACTGGGTAAACGGCAGCCTACGAGGGACAAAGTATGGGACAATCTCGCGGCTCCAAACAACATCAACTAACGAAAGAGGTAAAACAGATATTTTTCTGAAATAATATACAGTCCATGGAAGAAACACATCTGTATTGTAAAGTATTAATGGTAATAAATATCCTGCATATGATATTTTGTATCGAAAGGCTTATGTGTAAACTTTTTCAGAACAAACATGAAATTGTAAGGCTGCTTATTAAAACAAAATTTAAAACAGAGGAGCAAGCATTTTTCATATCCAAAAGTCACTCCCGTTTTTTAAGGAGGGAGATCTGAAAATTTCTATTTACCCCTCCGCTTGCCCCCGAATATGCAACAGGGGAAAGATGTATGCTATGGAACATAAATGACAGACAGGATTTTTGATACCATATACCAAACTGGTGACACAATAGAACACTGAGATATGTCACTACATTTTGATAATTTTCTAATGATTTTCTATTTTTCTCTTTGTATGTGTGCGTCCTGTAATGTCAGGGATTCTAACATACATTGTGTTTAAATAAAAATATAGTTGTTGACCACATAAAATCTTGACTCTTACTGTTCATAATTATATTAATGTCTTTCTTTATTGGTACTTTTAAAGGAAAAAAGAAACAGCATGTTGCAGAAATTTTTCAGTTTTTTTTTTGTATTTGTGAAATATACCAATTCAGTTCACTGAGTGTGATTATAATTGGATTTTTATTCCTGACTTAATTAAAATGCACACACAAAAGATCGGTTACAAACTTAATTGCTTAAAAAGCGTGTTTTAATGTTTAAAAATCTGAGGAGACAGCTGCTCAGTTCGGGACGATTTAACCTCACTGAGCATGCGCGTGGTGAAAGTCCTAGGCCTGTTTAATTCGTGTGCCGTGGTTTGCCGCATGCCCAACCTCCATGGATCTCACTTCGGTGAATTTGAAGTGGGGCTAGACCCCGAGACAGGCGGCCGTCGCTGGTGTAAATATCCGAGGCATCCTTGTGTTTTGTCGCATGTTTGGTGACGTCCAATAATCGCCTTGCTCAGAAGTCTCCGGGGCCGAGGCCTTGAGACTTTTTGCAGCGCATACTATTGTATTTTTCTGTCGATACGTACATTTTGACCCGTTTTGCTCGGGTGTGAACTGATGAAGCACTTTAAACTGTGATTAAAACAGAGACCATCGGAAACAGCAATCGGCTAAAAAAGGCTAGCTGAAGCCTGTGGTAAAGCCAGCGAGGAAGTGAGCAGCAAAAATGACATCTCGGAGGTAAGTAAGAGGCTGTCTGGAAAACAATATCCACCGACAGTGTTAGCCGGGCATGCTAACTAACTTTACCCCGCTGTTTGGATGTGGAAATGTAGGGACACAACTATAGTTATTCCACGCTGCTGCTAAAAGTGAAAAGGCTATTTTAATTCAGCCTCAGTTACCGCTAGCTTTCACCGGCAACCTCAAGCAAGCAGAGTGGTGCTGTAAACATTATCAAATATGAATTGTCTTAGTTGGTACTCTTGATATTATTCAGTCAGCAAAAATAAAACATAGGATTTATCTCTTGATAGCTTCTAAACCCAAAACACAGGCATCCACCAAAAAAAAAAAAAAAAAAAACAGTACAAGGGAGGTTTGTTGTTGGATGAGCAGCTGAACTCCACAGGACTAATATTGAAAAATATTAGTGCTGTGGAGTTATGGGGCGGATAGAATAACACATCCCACATTAGTTTCTAAAGGCATTAAAAGTGATACCCCTCCTGTTATGTAACCAACTCAAAGAAAGTATATATTGATTCAAGCTGAGATAAAGAATAATTGTGACTTACATGACTTACAGCATGTTGATTTACTAATAACTGTTCATAACTCTCCTGTTAGGTGGTTTCACCCAAACATCACAGGTGTGGAGGCTGAAAACCTTCTGCTAACTCGAGGGGTGGATGGGAGCTTTCTAGCCAGGCCCAGCAAGAGTAATCCTGGAGACTTCACCCTCTCAGTAAGGTAAGCATGGCATGAGAAGGTCCAGTTTCATATAGGTTTGATCACTTCATTGTTCCTAAACAGGTTTTCTGCACTTTCCCTATATTGCAGTAAATAGACTGCTTAGTCCTAACCTTTTAGCAAAAAGTAGCCACTTTTATTCTATTATAAGAATATTGTAATATACGTATTTATTACACACACATATATATACATACATACATACATATACATATATATACATACACACACACACACACACACACACACACACACACACACACACACACACACATATATGTGTGTGTATGTATATGTATGTATATGTGTGTATATATATATATATATATACATACACACACACACACACACACACACGTATATATACATATATATATATATACACACATATATACACATACATATACACACACACACACACACACATACATACATACATACAAAGACTTTGACTGCTATGAATTATTTACACTTATGAATACTCCAAATCATCCAAATAATAGAACATAGTACACTAGAAGTATTAACAGTCTTTTAGAGTTTAAATGAATGCTTCTTAAAATGTACATTAAAATGTAAAAATAACAACTATGGACTGACCCTTAAATTGAGCTTTGACAACAACTTTATTATTTAACTGTGATCACCTGCTCACCTGTCAGACAGTTCTAACATTCACTGATAATTTCTTCTGATTCTTGCCATGGGGCAATGTGTAATTAATTCAATGTCAATTAAACCATTATTATTGTACTAGCAGGACATAATACACGCTATTTTTTTCTGCCAGACTTGTATGTTGCTACACAGTTTGGGGCATCAAATAGTCCTGAAGCCTGCTCTCTTGTTACATGTGCAAGTTTTTGTGATCTGTTTTTACTGTTTTAGTTTCTACTTAAAATAAAACTATTGCACACTAAAATGCCTATTTAACTTTGGCAAGAGAGGTGGTAACGTTAAATACAAATAAGTTAGCGATTGTGTTTGTAAATCCTTGCCTATGGTAATATTTCAGACGAAATGGGGCTGTCACTCACATCAAGATCCAGAATACTGGGGACTATTATGACCTTTATGGTGGGGAGAAATTTGCCACTCTGGCTGAGTTGGTGCAGTACTACATGGAGCATCATGGTCAACTGAAAGAAAAAAATGGTGATGTTATTGAACTCAAATATCCACTTAACTGTGCTGACCCCACATCAGAAAGGTGAGTGATGAAGCTTATAGCCACTATGAATACTTAATGCAAAAATGTTTTAGTGTAGTCTGATTTATTTTTGCCAATAGTATAGATATATATTTAATTTTGAGATTTTACTGCCAAGCTGAAAGATATTTTGCCTTTGTGTCTTCTGCTAGGTGGTTCCACGGACACTTGTCAGGCAGAGAGGCTGAGAAGCTTCTGACAGAAAAAGGAAAGAATGGCAGCTTCCTGGTGAGGGAGAGCCAGAGCCATCCTGGAGATTTTGTCTTGTCAGTTCGAACTGGAGATGACAAGACGGACAGCAGCGACAGCAAACCTAAAGTCACTCATGTCATGATCCGCTGTCAGGTGAGCAGACCTTTTGTTCTTGTCAGCCTTCTGATTTTCTGTTCATGTCATCTTTTAGACTCCATATAGATTTACAGGATTAAAAAGTGATGATGTATTCTCTAAATGGTGTTGATTCAACTGTGATTTGTTTTTTAGCAAGACCTAAAGTACGATGTAGGAGGAGGGGAGAAGTTCGACTCTCTCACAGACCTGGTAGAGCACTATAAAAAGAACCCCATGGTGGAAACTCTGGGCACTGTGCTGCAACTCAAACAGGTGCTGTACATCTTTTATGTGTTCTTTTCAAATGTAGGCTTTACAAACAACCAACAAATAATAATGTATAGATCTTTAAAATAATGTTTTTCTGAAGCTCCTTAGACTAATTTCTGTTGTCTTCACTCTTCTAGCCTCTAAACACAACTCGTATTAATGCTGCAGAGATTGAAAGTCGAGTTAAAGAGCTCAGCAAATTGGCAGAGGCCACTGACAAAGTCAAACAAGGTTTCTGGGAAGAATTTGAGGTGAGTGTTTCTTTGTATTGCCAGACAACACAGAGTAAAAAATATGTTGCTCAGCTATGGCATGTTGAGAAAAGACTCATCTTGCTTTTCATCTAGACCTTGCAACAACAGGAGTGCAAGCTGCTTTACAGCCGCAAAGAGGGTCAGAGAGCAGAAAACAAAAACAAGAATAGATACAAGAACATTCTGCCATGTGAGTGGACAAAACCTTCTCTACTCTGCTTTCTTTCAGTGTAACAGTTCGTGGACGTCACAAAGCCATCTAAAATATCCTTTCTGTTTTTAGTTGACCACACGCGTGTAGTCCTGAATGATGGGGACCCAAATGAGCCGGGCTCTGACTACATCAATGCCAATATAATCATGGTAGGATCTGCTGTCATGGAAAAACTCTATTCAGTGTATTCAATACATATGTATACATTATGTTCCCTGTATAAGATATGATAAACGTTAATTATCCATTAGGGAAATTACTTCATGTCTAACAGTATAAAGACAGGATTGTACATCTAGGATGATTTGAGTAATCAGTGAGTGATCTGTCTGTTTAATTATGTGTGCAGCCAGAGCTGGACCTTAAGTGTAACAGCACCAAAACAAAGAAGTGCTACATTGCCACTCAGGGCTGTTTGCAGAACACCATCAGTGACTTTTGGAGAATGGTGTTTCAGGAAAACTCTCGTGTTATTGTTATGACCACAAAAGAAGTAGAAAGAGGAAAGGTGAGTAACTTTTTGTGCCAGTAATATGTTAACTTTTAGACAATTGCACATATAATTTAAGCGTCATAATAGCATTCATACTGGATCAATTATATTTAATTTCTGACAGAGCAAGTGTGTGAAATACTGGCCAGAAATGTCCGCTCTCAAGGAATACGGCGCAATGCGTGTTCGCAACGTCCGAGAGACAGCTGCACATGACTACATCTTGAGAGAACTCAAACTGTCCAAAGTTGGGCAGGTAAAATCATTTGTGTGTATGAGTTGTGTAAGGTCAAAATTGTTTGTGAAATACCTTACTTAATTTTTTCAGGGCAACACGGAGCGGACAGTTTGGCAGTACCACTTCAGGGCTTGGCCCGACCATGGAGTCCCCACTGACCCAGGTGGTGTTCTTGACTTTCTGGAAGAGGTCAACCTAAAACAGGAGAGCATTATGGATGCTGGACCTATAGCGGTACACTGCAGGTACACAAACACACAGGCTTCAAAAATCCTGTTCTTGTGTAGTAAAAGTACAAATACAAAAAAGATGGTGTTTTGTATGGAACAGTGCTGGGATCGGGAGGACGGGAACATTCATAGTGATCGACATTCTCATAGATGTGATTAGAGAAAAAGGTAAGTCAGCCTGCACTTTCAATGTCTGTTAGTCTCTTACTACAAAGAATTAGAAGTACTAATCTAAAGTACCATGTCAGTATTTTGTGAAAAGGCTACTTATTACTTGCCTCTGACAGTGAATCCTGTTTGTACAATTGTTTGTCACTGTTTGTAAAATGTACCTCAAGTAAAATATTATATACTGCCTTCTTCTTACAGGAGTAGATTGTGATATTGATGTTCCGAAGACCATCCAGATGGTTCGCTCTCAGCGTTCTGGGATGGTGCAGACAGAGGCCCAGTACAGATTTATCTACATGGCTGTACAACACTACATAGAAACACTGCAGAGACGCATAGAGGAAGAACATGTCTGCAACACACAGAATCTCATGTTGATCTTTATTTGAGTGTAGTTCTTCCTGTTTTTAACTTTGATTTTCTTTTTTTTCACCTCCTTTGCAGAAAAGTAAGATTAAAGGACGTGAGTACACTAACATTAAGTACTCCTTGTCTGACCTGTCTGGTGGAGAGCAGAGCCCTTTGCCCCCTTGCACTCCTATTCCCACTCCCACTTGCACAGAGTAAGACTTTTTATATGATCAGGAGTCATGTAACATGCTTAAATGCAGTACAGTAACTAAATATCTTTCAAGCTTTGTCTTTAGTGTTTTCATAGAAGTGTGTTTTTGCAGAATGAGGGAGGACAGCTCCAGAGTGTATGAAAACGTTGGCCTGATGCAGCAGCAGAAGAGCTACAGATGAGAATTACTTTTGCCGCCTATGCTTTTTCAATTTCAGGTAAATATTGTTTGTTCATTAGGGCTGCACAGTATATTTCAATAGAGTTGTTATTGCAGTATTAACAAACACAACAAAGGGGTATTGCAAAGAACAGCTTGTATTGCAAAAACACTACAGTCTGACGTTCACACTGTGCCAATGTCGAAATCATCGTTCAATTAATGCCAGATCTTTGTTGTCATTTAAAAAAAGTTTTGAAAGTTCTTGGTCAAGCCCTGGTTTAGTCTGGTTTAAGCTTTCACTTAGCCCCAGTTTTAACCAGTGAAAGCTTTCAAAAGGGCTATCCAAATCTATTTGTCATATAGATATTGCAATAGTCGACGTAATTATTGCATTTTGCAGGTTTTTCTAATATTGTGCAGCCTTAATTTTGAACATACATTATAGTGAGCCATGTGTGATGAAAAATAAAAGATGAAAAAGCCAAACTAATTGCTTGGATAAGTCTAGTTTTCTAACCTATTACAAAGCAACCTTTTATAAAAACTCAACAGAAAGAAGTAATTCTGTTTTTTTCTTCCTTTAGGATCTTGTTACCTGACAGTTTTTTTGCCAGCCACACCTTGACGACTGAGACTTGACCGTAAAAACATCAAACGATAGACATAAAAACAATAACTGAAAACAGACATCAGGATGGACCTGTTGTCACTCATTCCACTTTAACATTCGCCCTCTAACTGATGTTATACCACTGTGACCATATGACAAGCCATTGAGAAGCCCAACATGCTAAATCCCCTCAAAACCGCAGTCTGGGTTTATCCTTGTAAAACGTACCCCATCAAAGGGCTGCAGACAGTGAGCACTCTGTGCTGAGGGGAAACTGACCCAATCTTTGCTCATCTTTAATTTTTATGTTATTTTGTTATTAACCAAAGGATAATAGATTGTTTATAGACTGAAGTGGGACTTGATAAGAGCCCTGTGCCAAAACCAGAAATAATGTAATCCACAATTTCAGCCATTTGAAGTCTCTGTTAGGCCTGAGAAGCCTTTACAATAGTAGGAGACGAGACCTTATTTGTGGACAATATTTCACATGACTTTTGCCTAATTTCACTGTAATATTGCTTAAAACCTACATGTAGTATTGGCATTGTATTACCATTTTAACTGTAATTTGTAATCCACCTACTTAATTCCTTTTTTTTTTTTGCACAAGAACAGCCTCAAAGAGACTTGAGACTGTTTGCAGTGTGAATTAACTTTTGAAGTTGGGTTTAATATATGTGGCTTTCATCAGGATACACAGTATCTGTTAGTAAACCATTCCTGAGCTCAAGCCGGATGTCCTTAATGCTGTAGACTACATTCTGCAGCAGCATACACTTACAGCCAAGCCTTGACCTGGATTTATTTTGAATCTAATCTGGGGTTTAAACAGGAGTTTCCAAAAGGGGGGCAGCACATGTTAGATTTATAGCCCCCCTTTTCATGCCTGCACTCAGTCATTACTTGTATGATGGTGACGTGTTAAGATTTTAGGGAAGTCCTCGGTATAATCTATATTTCGCCATGCGCAAGGCTGCCATAAAAAGGTTTATTTTTTTTGTGCATATTTCATTTATTTTAGTTTATCTATTTTGTGTTTCTTTTTCAAGACAAATGCCTTTTGTGTACCAATGTCTGTTTTGAGCAGCACATGTACTTAAGTTTCGAGTCACTATTTGAAGAAGCAATTGCGAATCTCTCAGCTTTGGCTCCGTAGATTTTCATAGATTGTTGGCCCTGTGATAGTCAGCTTGATTCAGTAGTGTATGTACAGTGCATCATGCTAATAGGAATTACTACAGTTGTTTTCACACTAAACAGCTTCCTTTCACTGAGGTTGACACTTCACCACTAGCTGCAGTACTTTAAGATAAGTTGTACATTCTTGTGGCCTAAGTATTTTTTTCTGTTATTAAGCCTTCACTACTTCTACACATTTGCTTACCATCACTACGCCTTGAGAAACTGCAGTTTTTGCGACTGAACTTGCCGTAGTAGCGCTGACTCAGAATCTCTTTAAACCTGAGTAACAAAGGAGAAGCTGTTCTCATCGTTGCCTTGAGGGACACTTGAACACAACCACTGATCGAGGATTGAGTAGTGTAACAAGAATTCATTAAATCAGTATTTTTCTGGAGCTGCTTCCGCTTACTGCAGCTTCATCACAGCAAGTGTTCTTTGAAATGGTTGTCTCTCCTAACGCTCGCCTGTCCTGGGGAGATGGATGGATTTGTACTTGTCTTATTTAGTGGAGTGTTTTCTGTCCTGTGTTGTGTGTGTGTCTATGAGAGTGCGGCTGGTATCGGCCATACATTCTTTGTTTTTTCACTGATTATAAAACCGCTTTCCATTTATCATGTGAGCAATTTAGATGCATAGATGTGCCTTCTATGCATATGCCTATGTGTATGTGACCGCTATACAAGAACCTGTAACACTTAAATGTGAATTCTTTCATCATAACATCCCGATCGAAGAAGGACAAATGGTGACCACAATGCAAACAAACTCTATTTTTTAACGTGTATATTAATTGTACCTGAAACCCTGGTAGAGACGAATGTACTTACTAAAACATATCTACTTGCCAATAAGATATACTGTATGTCTATTCCTACAGCTTACTCTTTGTGACACAGAGAGGACTTTTAACAAAGCTTCAGAGGTTTATTGTAATACTTTCAATTCAGTTAACCATGTTAACTTCCTCAGTAACAATAAACGGCTAGCTCATGCCTCATTAAAACGGTCTCCGTTTTGTTTTCTTCGTTTTTTTTTTGTTTGTTTTTTTAAAGACATTCATCCATTTTTATCTATTGATGGAATTTAAAATAAAACAGTGAAAATTTTATAAAATACTACTTTAATAGGATTCTTTAGAACAAATGGGGCTATAAGCCTAGTATGTCATCAGGAAAATGTTATTGAAGTAAATCTTCAGTTTTACTTCAATGATAATTTATAAATATATGTATGGAATTAATGAAGTTCTGATCAGTATTAAAACTGAAAATTCAACACAATCTAAACTTGAGCTTTGTTCTCAAAAAGCCTGTTTAAATAGGTAAAAAAGTGACAATGTGGGGCAAGAAAATGCAAAGCGCTATTAAAAGAGTAGTTTTAGTGTGTCCTCTGAACGGTCTCCACTGCCCTATAAACTAAGAACGTGTGACTTGGTGCATATGCAGCCAATTCTGAATGCTCTTGTTCTTTCCTATCATAAAACTGCTTTGCTGACACTTGGCTGCTTGCTGCTGACTTCCCTTTAGTTTTAGAGCAGTTTCTTTCCCCATACTCAGTGTAAAGTAGTAAATACTTGTGCTCTCTCCTTGCTGCTGGCTGACATTGCTCACACAGCAGCCAGACACTGACCAGTCATCTGACAGCCCTCAGGGAGACGTTATCAAAGCTCCCTGCATGGCCAGACAGACTCATTTTAGGAAGTCACCATACCACATGCACTTTGGTCCACCATACATCATATTTCAACAAGAGGCACATTCTTTACTCCTCCCTTTCTTGCTCCTTGTATTTTTTAATCCAAAACAAAGTTGCTGTTAAAGTTTAAAATGGATGGAGCTTGGATCACAGTTGTACATGACGACCAACTTTCAGTAAGGATAAAGGTTTTGACTGTGTCTTCCTTTACTTTTTTCTTGTACTTGTCAGTCAAACCAGTGACAGTACACTTAGCAGCGTGTGCTTTGTGACTCTTTATGACGCTACTGATGAGTCTGTCATCCATAGCTTCGAGGGAATTAGAAACATTGCTTTTGAGAAAAGTCTGTCTGTTTTGAATCTTAAGAAAGTTGCTAGAACACGGTCACTACTTTTACCAGAAAGACAGCCCAAGCACATGTTAGAGCCATTGATCTAACCAGCCTGTTTCGAATGTTCCAATCTCTTTATAATATTAATAGTTGACATGGTTTTAATTGTCATTTATTTTTTCAGACCATCTATTCCTATTTTTTTTAAATGTTTTGAAGTCCCTCTAGCTCAACACTAGATAGCGACAGATAAAGTCCTTTGGGGGAGTTTTCATTTGAATTTAGGTCTCCTCAGTGCTTTGGCAACACTGTCCCACTGCGGCTGTTTATGCACAACCACTGGGAATAAAAGTGAAACTTGATGGGTTATGACATGTTCAGAGCAGACAAACAAACACATATCAACCGCACAGTCCTTCAGGGGGATTCGCCCCAAACGCATGAAGCTCACACAAAGCATCTGGACTGTTTCTGTGAAGGACTTCAGCCTCAGGGTTATTAATGACATTACTCTTGGACAGACACATGCACGCGCAGTGACCTTAAGCTCTCAGCAGGGATGTCATGATTTTGGCATTTATCTGTCATTTGTCATTACACTTCCCTATTTGCATTTCCTGTTTTACTGTGTTCTCTCTTGACTGGTCTATTTTTAGATGAGTAAAATGAAGTGCATAAGTGACTGTGTTTACATTGTATATGAAACATTTTGTGATTGTAATAGTGATTGTGGTTCTGTTTATTTCTCATCACTTTGTGTTGTTTTTATAGTTTTAATGTTGTACTCATAGGTAGGCTCTTGGCCAATAGAAGCCAATATAACCATAACAGAAACATAACCCTAAAGCACTTCTGCATCATTTGTGAATCTCATCATGTATTCATCACACTGTAGTTCCTGCAGTGCCATTGCTTTACACAGAGACAAAGTCCTCAGTTAAGATGTAGCAGGTCTGGACTTATGTAATGATTCGTTTGCATATTAGGAGCTTTATTATGTAAATGTGGGAAGAGACAATCACATATTACACAACTCAAGATGATAGCGGAAGTTTAATTAAGATACTGGTGTAACAAAACAAAACAAAAAAATCCATATGGTGCATTTTTGTGTTTAAAAATATCAGGGGTAATTGTATTTGGTGAAACACATTAAGATCAGACAAAATCGATACAATCTGAAAACAAACAATGGAAAACCTTACATGTAACACGTTAAAAACAATGGCACTGTTAAAGACAAAGTAAAAATCAATTTAATTTTAATTTAATTAAACTTTAGTCCAAAATCTGTCAAGCAACAATTTCCTGCCAGTTTGATAGTGGCATGCCTCATTTCTCCTGATTTGCAGTTCATCTAATTGCTCCTGTCGTAATTCTCTAATTAAAACCCAGCTTTCACATGTGCTCTTGTCCCCACAGCTTGGTATGACACGTTTTCGAGGTTGGGATGCTCCTCATTTTGATGCACATTTCAAAGCCAGTGACATGTATGGCCAATTAGGCGCGCAATGTTCCACTATCACATGGCGCACACAAAGAGGCCGGGGCCAGTGATGGACACCACAGTGAGGAGACCACAAGGGGGCAACAGCAGGCCGGTCACTACCAGCCACATGGCATGACAGGCAGTCCTTCCAGTTTCCTCGTAGCTGAACCTTTGCAGGTCAGGAAACGCTCCTTGGGGACATGGTAACTACTGTAGGTTGAAATATTGTGGCTACAGACACTAATGCTCATTTCAATGGGCTCCATAGACAGTGACTCGCATGGAGTACGTGTGTGACTTCTGTCTTCACTGCTCCAATGACTGTGCGCTTCTTCAACATGTCTTAAGTCGAATGCTACATTTTGTAAAGAATAATAAACAGAAATTACATAATCATTATGGGCTCTAATTGCACCGCGCAGCAAGCCTATTGGTTTTGTATTGTATTACACATAATAAGTGCAGCTGTTTAGCTTGAGGCTAAATAAAAGCACCAGAAATAGAGCTATTAGAAAGAACCCCATATGGTGAGTGAACACAAGCAATGAATAGCAGTGTACACAGTGTGATGGAGTCAGAAAGGTACAGTTAAGTGAGTTTCAACTGTCACGTTTCACCAGAGCACTGATTGATACGTGATAGGCCATATCATGACAATAAAGCCCACTATGAATGGGCTTAATCCAGTGGTTGAGTATGCCTGCAGTAGTGGCATTACCATTGTGTCTTGTGATGATGAGATGAGAGTGGACGGATTTAGTTAAAGTGAGAGAGTGGGGTGGGGGGCCGCGGGGGCGGGGCGAGGCTTTACTACAGTGCATGTGGAGGAGCTGGGCTGTCACTGAAGAGCAGAGCCAGGCAGAGGAGGCTGAGCCATCCGCGGCTTTAACTCTCATCATCACTCTGAAGCATCTGGACACAATAAAGGACAAGTGCACATCTGTTTGAAAGCCTCAGGTAAGACGAGAATCACTCTTTTCAGCAGCTCAAGGAGTGGAGACCCTGGAAGTAGTTGTAGTAAACCAGTCTGAAATATTTTCTATCTATAATAATGTGTGTAGAAACAGTTCAAATGTTTTCCAGTGTTTCTTTCTGTTTTTGCTGATTTTTTTTCAGTTTATCGGTAGAGGATTTTTTCGTTGTCCAGTGGTTAATGATTTTATGTAAATTGATGTGTGAATACTTGATGAAGCCCATAAGGAAGCCATAGATTTAATGACAACAACACCTGCCCTGCGTGGGCCATGTTTCATTTGAAGTACAGCTGTCAGTGCTCTACAGGGGACAAACTGAGTAATTATTGATGCTAGGATTAATTACTGCCTCACATTTATACATATAGCTCTGATACATGAAACAAGTACAAAAAAGTGTGTTTGGATTTTGATTATAAACCCCTTTATCTGATTCTCTAGATTTGAACTCATGAATCTTTATTACTGACTCTCATCTGCAGCAAATATCTGTTGTGTATGCTAATGAATATGAAATTCAGTAGGTACCTATTTATACTGGCTTCTCCTCAGGTATGTGTAATCCCAAAACGTGTTTCAAAGGAGCAATTTATTCAAAAATAAACTCGGTCCTGTCTTCAAAGGTACACTGAAGGCAGCAGTCAGATCTATAGCAACCATGTCGAGGCAGCAGTAAGTTAGAGCTGAGTGAAAAAAGGGATGAGGAAAGGAAGAGAGAAAGGGGGGCTAATGTTGGTGCATCTGTGAAATCGATTTGCAACATAAACAAACAGTCAGCTTTTGATTTGCTCTATTGTCCTCTGCCACAGTGGGATTGATTGAGTTCCCACTTTTGGTTCCCATGCTCCTTGGAAGGCGCTCTAATTCCCACCTCTGACCCGTAATCATCCATATCGACCTGTGTGTTTGCGCGGTGGTCGGCGGTGGATTATACAGCCTGTTGATTGCTCAGGTGCTGACTGATGTGGCTAATGTACTTGAACAGAAACGCTTCATGCCAACTCAACATCCTTTGCTGCTGAACTCAGGAGAAATGCCTCTCACTGTCGTTCCACTTTTTCTTACCCGTGCACATTCTTAGAGGAGGGTAGCAATAGTAATTGTCTTTTGTCTTGATTTGCTATAGTAACGACTCTTTAAAGCCCATATATTCAGATCATTTTGGAGAGCTATGGCAAGGCAGAAAGGTATTCAGTTAAGACAAGACAGACAAGTTAATGCCCCTAGAAGCCAAAACAGGATAACACACACTTTTTTGCATGTGTTAAATTTGGCTGACTTAAACATGAAAACACGTACTGGTCTACATGCAACAAATCATTTTTTCATATATATATATATATATATATATATATATATATATATATAAATAGTATAGCTAGAAATGTGGGCCATCAAAGTGTAGCTCACAGCACGCCAGGGCTTTTGTACCACTAAAGGCACCTATTACACTTATAGATTTATTATAAGCACCTTTTCCTGTCAAACTGGTAAAATTGCTCCTTTGATCATAAACCAGTGTCAAAGCTGAGGTCAACACCCTGACCTAAGCCATTAAGAGATCGATTAAAATTCATGAATTTTCTGTCCCCATGGCTTTCCGGGAGGACGGTTGCACACGAGCTCATTCACTGCAGTGTTTAACAATTTGGACGGTTCAAATGTATAGTGATTGTCTTTCCCTTCTCTTGGTTCACACTGCTGAGGCATTGTTGCTTTTTCCAGACCTGGGAATTGTCTGAATGGAGCATATGTGCTGTTCAAATCCACTACGGACACAAGTGTTTGATTAGCAGCACATCATGGCCACTCCTGAACCACTCGGAGTCTCTGGCAGCATTAGGTCATTATATCTGTGTGTGTTTGAGATGCGACACCTTTCTGTGCTGTTTATCTGGTGATGTTTTCCCTGCATGGTCCACCAGTTTTAGGACTGGGAAAGAAACATCCTTTTTCATCACCATATGACAAAAGTAACTATGACTGTGTCAGAAGACTTTTCGTCCATAGATAGGATCATTTATTTATAGAAAATCAGTTAACATGGCAACATGGGTTTGCCACTCTCACAATAGTTTTGAGACTGCCAGCCTTAGGAAAGTAACGGATTTATTCTGAATGCTATTAAATTACTCTTGCACTTGACTGTAGCGTAGTGTAATAATAATGTAAGCGATATGCACTGCACTTTTATATCACAGCATACAGCACTTTAGACTCCATTCACACCCTAATGGCAGCAGCTGTTTACATGAGGTGAAAAGATCTCTTCTGGTATCACAGCTAAAATAGTGGCAAAAAAGTAAAAAAAAAAAAAGAAAAGAAAAAAAAGATATAGATTTAACCCTGGTTTGAATCAGATTAAAGTTAAATACAGTTAAAGTTAAACTAGTTTTCAGTTAGAGAAGAGATACACTCATTTTAGGATATTTTTCACTGCAGATTCCTCTCAGTGTATAGTGGACTCTAGTTTGCTGACATATACAGTTCACATAATAGCCCCACTCCATATTGTGCAATCATTTTATACTTCTTTATGTATCTGAGTCCTCCACAAAACCTTTTAGTAAAAAGAATAATAGTGCACTCTAAACCAGTCTGTAAACAACCTGGTGCTACTGCAGGTCTCACGCCGGTCTCCTGAAGGATGTACACTCTTGGATTTTGGTGTTAATCACTGCTGTATAACACAGGGGAACGTCATTCTTTTGTCCACACGATTCTCTTGGTGTGATCCTTACTCAGTGAAAACAGGAATCAATTTCAGCTCACATCTGTGCTTATTTCTCATTATCTCATCTGTCCCTCTCTACTGACAACGACTCTGTAGTCCAATCCCCACCAGACTGTGACTTGAGGCACACTGGCACTTACAGAAAGAGAAAGCCGCACACAGACCACTGGCCTGAGGTTTGTTTAGCGGCTTCAATGACTCTCCCAGTGTACAGACACAAAAACTCATTTTTTTTCTCTACTCAACCCTTGCCATAAGGGTATATGCTCTCAGACTGCTTTTCCCACACAGACGGCGACAGCAAGCAGACTATTTTAGATGTATGCACCCCTAGCTTTGTGCCAGCCTACTTGAGTTTAATAGCTTCTGAAAGCTCTTCATTTGCTCCTAATATTTTATTGTTGTGCTGCCACAGAATACAAAGAACAGGTGAGGTGTTCTCTAGAGAAGACTTTGAGCCATTCTTATTGGCACTGAAGAGTAGATTAGTCCTACATCTATGGCGGCTTTAGCCAGCAATCTCAAACGAGGGGTCTGTATGTGTGTATGTAAGGGTTAATGCTCCCCAGAGAGTCATCAGACACAGGATAAAGTAGGTGGAGATGCTTCTTTGCAGAACTAAGCCCTGTAAGCTGCTTCCTCACTGGAGAGCTAAGCCTCGATGAAGGGGTGGAGAGACGTATAGGAGGGGAGAGAGCAGCGTGAATGAATGGATAGATGGGTGATGAATGGATGAAAAGATGAAGCTTATGGAGAATGTGACGTAAGAGAGAACCATGGTAATGGGGAGCTCTCCGGTGCTTTGAGAACTAACAGCTGTGGGCGCACTGTGAGCACAGTAGAAGGTGGTAAAGGGGAAAGTGGGTAAGCAGCGGTGAATAGAGGAGTGTGTATTCGTGCCTAATTCAGAGGGGAGTGTGTAGACTCCTCGGGGAATGTTCTGTGTACCGTAAATAACTGGGTAACTTGCTTTTGTTTCATGGATACGCTTTCCCAAAGTAGGCTTCCTGAGATGACTAACTTCGTTTTAGACTCAGGACTGCGACCAATATACGTATGTACTGTCTCACTACCCAAACTGAGGTAACTTTACCGGTGAAAACAGGTGTGTCTGTGGCCAACTATTCTGGTTTTATAATCACAAAACAAAGATCCAGTGACAACTTACATCATTTATTTAATGATAGATAATGTATCATAATTTAAGTTACTTTTGCCACTGTCAATGACTTTATATTAGGACAATTATACAACAGAAAGAGTACATAAATAGTGCAGTGGGCTTATGATTCACGATGGACACATTGTTAGGGAGAGCTGGCATAACATTTTTTGAGTTTTAAATATTAGACTGCTAGAAAACAAATGGATAAAGTAGTAGTTCCATAGAAACTGTAGCATACACTATATGCTGCTGACGAAGATCATAACAACTGAAAATCACTCTTCAAAAAGCTTTGGTGTGATGTCTGTTATTTACTAGACTCTCAAAAGCCTGAAAATGGAGCAACAATAATCCTATAATACTATACTATAAGACTAAAATGTGCTGACCCTACTTCAATATCACTGCTTTTATGAAAATACCCATCAATCTGCACCAAAATGGTCTTCTTCCTCCGCAACTTAAAGATGGAAGGGGCACAAGGCATAAGCAAAAGGTGACTAAATCAAAATAATTCAGCAGCATCAGAAATGTGTGTGCTACAGTATGCAGCCCTGCTCTTAGTCAAGCCACATAGTCTCTTAGAGCTAAAACGCCTTCTTTTACTTCACGTCAATTTGCCTCGCTTCTTCTAGTGCTGCTGACCATGTGTGACAGCTCCCCCTCTCTGCACATGCACTCAGGGGGCAACTGTCTATATGTGTGCAAATCCTGCATGTCAATTTATATTAATGCAATACCTAGTGTGTGTTTTAAAACCTTTATTAAGCACAGAGCACTTTGTTGGAGCAGCAGATAAGAGTGTGAATGTCTGGGAAGAGCTTCAAAACCAGGCATCATTGTTATAAAAATGTCAGTGGTATCTCCGTGATAATCAGAGGTGTAATACCCATAATCCATCTCTTCCACTTCTCACACCTACTCACCTGCCCTCCAGAGGTTATTCCGCCCCTTTGTCAGCTCGCACCATAAAGCAGGTGTAAATCAAACCACTGTCATGTGCAGACATGTGACATTGGCAAAGGTCACAGAGAGGCCCCATCAACTGATGTATGATACTATGAATTATTATTTAACATCATTGTGAAACAAACTGTAAATTGCATTTCTTCTGAAGATTTAAAAAGTAAATAGCTGGAAACTGGACATTATAATGATTGTCTATTAACAAAATGAGACTACTCAAAACAGCCTTAAGAGGAAGTGAGGTTCCGTAACATTATTACCAAATAACCGTATATTTTCACTTTATGGTAAGGATTAAGGCGGCATTTCACTAGAAAATATTCATGCTTCCATTTTACTGGTAACAGATTGAACACAGTGAAAAGCCAAGTAGCCATTAGCAGAGAAAAATGTACCCATGAGACAGATATTGAACATAGAAAGCATGCTTGTGCCAGCCAAATGGAATAATTATCATAATTATCACATTTCATGCAGCTTTTATATAAAAAAAGATATTAAGCAAGTTTAAATATTGTGCAGCCTTATTAAGAATCATCACACCTTATTAACGTTATAAGCTTTGCTAATTATGGCTGAACGCTGTAACAAGTAGCTCTACTAAGTTTTATTCTTTGCCAGCCACTAAAGGTGTTTTTTTTTTGTTTTTTTGTTTTTTTTGCATTTACATGACTGAGTGGGCGGTAGTGAGAATGGGGAATGACATCTTAATCAGCTGTATCTTCCTCTATAAGAACATGCCTCTAACGGGCTCAACACTAGCTCTGTTCTTTTTGCATTTTTGCCGTCTGTCTATTGTGCACCTATTCTTCTCTACAGTGGTCACAGTCTTGTACTCCAAGGCATCATTAGCCGGTGCCCACACACCCTCTCTCACCCTGCTTAAGTACCTGGCACCAACTATTCACTTTCTTATATAACTATGACAGGCACTTTCTATGAGAAAAATCAGCTGCCAACTCAGCTGCATGTATCTTCGATTTTATTGTTTCAGTAATTACGCTAAGTCTCATTTCCCTTTGCTCAGTTCTCTTGTTACCACAATCAATATAATGACATCCTGTGTGACTGCAGCTTGCGCTTCTAATCGGGGTCATTTAATCACACAATCCTGTTTATGGACACCATTAAATAAGACCTTAACACAGTCATGAATGTAAATAGTCTGCGATAAATTGCCACCTCAATGCCCATAAAGCATTTCAGCTCCACTTGCAGATGACCATAAAAGCGCTCTAGTAGACTGACATACAGTACAGACTTTGCCCATGGGACGGAGAGAGGAGTGATGATGAGGGGTCATGGGGTGAAAACGGGGTTAATGTCAATAGAGTGTCATTTGTAGGCAGTTTGTGTCCTCTTAAGCAGGTGACTTTGAGAATCAGAAAGGAGTGTCATGTCCCGCTGCAGAGTTTCAGTTCACATCGATCTATTGTTAAGCTGCAGTGCTCAGGTCAATGGTTGATGCATGTGTCTGTGCATGAGGGAGTGTGCACATGACTGCCATTGAAGACATGACTGACCCTAACAGCCACTCGTGCCTCGTGTCATGTATGTTATCCACCCAGATCAACCTTAACAACACATTACCATTTATTAGCCAGCCACTGAACTTGAAAAATGTGTTAGTATAAAAATAAACAAACACTGGGATAATAATTGTTCATGTAGCCCTTGAAAAAATACAATGGGCTTTGGAATCTAATGTGGAGTCTACAAGGCCACATCATTTCATATTGCAATAAGGATTACATTGTAGAAGATCCACCATCACAGAAGATGTGTTAACCTCTTATGATTTACCAAGTAGTAGTTTTGAGTAGTGAGTTGAAATTAAGTAAAAATTAAATAAAGTTAAAATGAACCAAAATTACTTTAGCTATAAATATTGACCTAACTCTCTTTGAAAGGAAACCAGTGTGTGCCAGGCCTCTTGAGCTTTCCCATCAGCAATTCAGTCTACTAATTTTATACTGTCTATGGTACAGATTAAGTGACTGGATGACAGAGCATCTCCAAAACTGCCTGTGTTGGATCTGCTAACGCTGTAGATCCCACATTTAGGGAGGTCTAGTGGAGTCATGACCATTAAGTGGTCTTAATGTTATGGCTGATCTAGGTGTTTTTACTAGTGATTTGATATAGTGTGTTTGTGTAACCACAGCCTGAAAGTATCATTTAGGAATGTTTGCTTTCCTACTGATACCCACCTTTGTGTCTGACTTCAGTCCCTTCTAGGCACACAGAGAGACATCAGTCTGTCAGGTCTCCACAATGTCCGCAGTGACAGTGACCCCTGACATTTATATACAGCAGGACCTTTTTCATAAAACAGGGGAAGAAAGAGGTAAAAGGGATGAGGAAGATGAAGTGCACTGAGCTATTGAGTAAGCAAGGCATTAAAATACTCTTACTCAGCAACCAGCGACTGATCTCAGTGATGTTTAATGCCTTGCCACAGTCATATAACACCCAGCTGCTACAGACGTGACGTCTTAACAGAGGCTAAATCCACTTGTTAATTTCTGGCTTGCCCCAGTTAAATCTTCAAAAGAGATTTTAGGCTCTCTTTCTCAGTGAATAAATGTGCTTACTCTTAATTGTCAGTTCTCAGCATGTGCCATTCAGGGAAGCAAGCGTTTAAAGCATTTTTTAGCAGCCCACTTGGACCAGAGGTGAGAAGCTAAGGTCGCCCTTTTCTCTTAACAAGGCTCTTGTCAGAAGATAATGAGGGCACTTCAACACAATGTCTTCAGGCATGCACAGTGCAGTCCTGACTTCAGCAGTCGTCCTCAATTAACGGCCTATTTCCATGAGCTGCTGCACGGCTAGAAAGTGCTTGTTCACTTTGTCATGACCAGCAGATGTTTAGGGATTTATTTTCCAGAGGCAATGACACAGCAGTAGGTGTGGCTCAGCTGAAATCATCACCAACCAAATTAGCTCATATCAGTCTTGTTTCCATGTAGCACCTCTGTCACAAGGTCCACTGACAGCTGGATGGACAGCAAATTCCCTGGAGGCATGTTTTACAAAGCGAATGATGCACTGCTTGTGCTTGGACCAAGTATGGCTCACTCTCTGACTTCATCTCATTTTGTTCACATGAGTTGACAAGAGTTAGTGTATGCATCCACTGACATTTCTGTTAAAAATACGACAAACAAGGGCTCATTTAACATGGAGGATTTAACAGAAAAAACATTAGAACGTCCTTTTGAGACAGGGGCCTAGTTATTAAAACCACAATACCCACACAGCAGAGCAGCTTTTCTTTGTTCCAAATAGCCTCAAGGGCTGTGATGTAATTTTTCAAAGCAATTGACAATTATGCATGCAACAAATTTAGATACCTTGATAATATCTTGCGTAACTATCTCCCACACCGTTCTTTAAAGTGGAAAACATCAAATAGATGCTAATAGGTTAATTTTATAGCAACATTGGATTTGTTTTTGAGAGAGTAAGTAATTCCTTTCATCATCTTGGAATATTTAGTATGGAAAAAACTTCATCTCATCAAATTCCACTCACATACACATACAATCATAAAAATAATGTCAAATCGAGTCAGAGAATATAAAACACACTTTGTGCCTCATTTTCTTCCAACACAAATCCCTTTTATTGTATTAGTCATACCCCAAAAGAAGACAGTGTTGTTGCAAGTTTTGGTTACATTTAATTACAAAAAATGTCCATTTCCTGTGTACCTTAAAATATCTTTGTGACAGTGTTCATTGCTGCTGTCTCTATGTCTTAGCGTCTCACTCTCTTTTCTTGTACAGTTATGGGACATGGCAGCTTTTTTGGAGCTGTTTGCACTTTGCATGCCTCTGACTCTGCGTGTGGGCGGTTGTGTTTTTGGTTTAGATTTAGGAGGATGATGAACATGTCTGGCGGCCCCCCGGGAGAAGAGCTCACCGATGAGGAAAAGGAGATCATCAACAGTGTCCTGGCCCGTGCGGCCATGATGGAGGCAATGGAGCAGCAGAGGATTGAGTGAGATGATAGACTATACACTATAGTTTCTTATGCATCAAATGATATCAGTCAGATACATGTAGATGCCTAGTGACTTATTTATCTTTGTTGCCAAATATGAGACGGGGCTGACACTGATTAGCATGTGTTTGCAGGCGTCTTTCCACTCGGCTGGATAATATTAAGAAGACAGCATGTGGGGATGGCCAGTCGCACTGCCTCATATGTGGGGCAGCATTTGGACCACAGGGTGTCACAGCTGTCCTCTGTGTGCATTGCAACAAAGTAGGTGTATGTTCCCAGCAGATGCAAGCATCACTCTGCACATATTGTGTAGGGCATGTAGATCCTTAGAGGTTTCCTATGGTGAAAAGTGCCAAACGGACCATATGCTAACTCCTTGTGACACATACTGTATAGTTCTGCTCTTGTATGTTTCACCTTCTGTCTTCAGCCAGTAACAAAGCTAAGGTTAATGCTATCTGAACTATAAATATGTATATATTCTGCATGCACCTGCCATCTGACAACTAAATCTGTGCAGGTTTGACTATACTGTGATTTTCTTTATAGAACATGTGCAGCAAATGTGGGATATGGAGCAACAGCAGGGCGAGTCCGATGTGGCTGTGCCGAATCTGTGGTGAACACCAAGAGGTGAGGAAAAGGGGACTTAAGCCACAGAGAGTAACTTCACTGAAATGGCAGGCCCAAATAATATCATTGTCACATACTTTTGCTACGGGGGCAGCAGCTTTTCTCATGATATAAAACATTTTTCTTGCTTGCGCATTGCATTTCACAGCCCACTGACCTGGAAAATGATATTTTATTGATACCTCTCAATATCTAAAGTCATAAAATGGGTCAAAGATGTAAACAATTTTAAAGATATACCTTTATCTTTTCCAAATGATGAAGTTATATTTACTTTGTGTTAAAAAGATGGCTGTATGTTTGTTAAAGTCTGAGCCTCAGGGAACCCAGACTTTAGGAGCATTAAACAAATGAGCTCTCCTGTCAGTCACAAATGAAACTGCTCTGTAATACTGCAAATACAAATTTGCCTGGTGCCTACGCCATGAAGTAAATGAATGAGTGAGCACCTAAACTGATCAATCAAGTATCAATGGCTAAGAAAAATCAAATTAACCTTCTGAGCCATAAATAATTGAGTTATTAACAGAGTAGTTGTACATTAATCTCTAAACTAATACAAACTACACACAAAGCAGAACAGTTTGTGTACTTGATATAAATGTGGAGAAGTATTGACACGTTATCTTCCAGATGGAGAAACGATCCGGTGCATGGTTCTTTAAAGGAAGAGAGCAGCAGCCTCTGCCGGCCCCCCTTCCTTTGTCCAGACCTCCACTGTCAAGCACGGAGAGCAACTCTACAGCAGACCACCTCAGACCTCAAGATCCAACTACACATCATCAGGAACTCAGTAATGCACTTCCACGTGATATAGTCAGCTTGGATTTTCTGTGGTCTAGTCAGCTTGGAGCCACCATTGTTTGTTTGCTCTCAACAACACCAGACGTACTGTCACACATTCAACAACTTTGCCATGCTTTATTGCAAAAGACCACTCTTGACACAAATGTCAAGTGTGTCTGTGCTGTAGGTGGCACAAAATGAAAATGGGCACAAATTGCAGATTATAGGGCCAAACCACAATCATAATCAATTGTTTTCAAATAATGTTTTATAAAGTGACAGTATAAAAAAAAGAGTATTCATAAACACCCACCTTATTTGGTCATTGGTTATATCAGCAAAACATTTTAAAAGCAGCTATTCCACATTCAGTATGATTATAAACCATCATGTTGCTCAGTGATATGAAATTGTGTATTTTTCTTCATTTCCATAAAATGGTTTTCTTCACTTCATGCAAACTTTACACAAAGAAAAAGACCTTTTGTTTCTCTGTATCACACTGATAATGGTTTTCTGAAATTGGCTGCTGGTTATATTTTGGAAGGATTTCATATTTTTCCAATTAATGACTTTGCGCACTGACAGAATTTAAAAATGCCAGTTATACAAGTGTTTTGAAAAAGGTAGAAGTGGAAACTAGAGGCACCATTATTGTCTCTTTCTATTCTGTGTCCGCAGAGCCTGGTGCTGAGCCACTAACCCAACGGTCTTCTGGATCAGAACAATGGGAGCAGACAGCAAGAACAACAGCTGACAGCAGTAATGAGGGTCAGGCACGTCCAGCGGCAGTAATGAAGACAGAGGGACATGTGTTAGCTTCCAAACCACCTCGGGCAAATACACAGCCAGCTCCCCGCAGCTCAGGTAGCTCCGACTCCCAAGAATTAGCCCCTCTCTTAAAGGCTGCTTTCAGAAGTGTGATTGTAAAAAGATGGTAAAAAAAATATTAAAGTAATTCTATATTTGTTGCAGATTTAGAAAGCAAGTGGTCACAGAGGGAAGAGACACCATCTCCTCCTGTTGTGGAAGAAAAACGACAACCTGTTGTGGCCAGCTCCATCTCATCATACACTCCCGCACCCAGAATTACTCCAGCTGTTAATTCAACCACCAACAACCCCCCTCCCCAAAAACCCCCGCCCGAGCAAACACAGGAGGACGAGAATGAATACGACTCGGATGATGCCAGTGAGTCTGATTATTCCTCTGATTGATGGGAAACAGAAGTAGGATCCAAGTTGTTTAATTCTTCATGCATTTTCGCCAAATGTCATTTCATTCCCGTGTGAAAATCCCTCACGAGCAATCAGTAGAGACAAATCGGTATTAATGCGTCTGCAGGGAAATTGGATTCTCTGATGGGGGTAATGTCAAAGATTTCATTTCCTCCTCAGATGTCATGTGTGTTGCTGTGTTTTTATTCTGGCAGCCACTCTGGGATCTCTGGAGTTCAGCCTCATTTACGAACAGGACAGCCACACTTTACACTGCTGTATAATCAAAGCTAAGGTAACCACATGCAGGGGATCGGTTTAAAAGTAAAAATATCAGTCAGAAAAGTCATCTCATCGTAGTTTTTCAACAGGGTTTAAAACCAATGGACTCAAATGGACTTGCTGACCCCTATGTAAAGCTGCATCTCTTACCTGGAGCCAGTAAGGTATACTTTTATCATCATTTTCTTCGTTTGGTAATAATTGCCGTTTTTATGAAATGGCATGGTAAAGGATGTGTGACTGTTGTGTTCACTGGTGCACAAGCCTCTGAAGACAACATGTACTTACTATTATTGGAATAAATGCAGTAGTAGTTTAGAATTGCAGAATATAACGTTTGTCCTCAACCTTAGGCATACTCCTTTTATTGCCAGTGCTTCCACGGCAGCTCCATTGTTTACTGTGTCAGCCGCAGCATCCAGCCTGTTCTCATTGTGTCTGCTGATACCACCTGGCTGCCACTTGCTTTTCTAGACTTTTGGCTGTCTGGTTTTGGTGACAGCTGTCTGACTGCTGTAAAAGCACACAGTGACAGGGGATGTCACCCATTGTTCAACCAGTGCAGGCCAAAAAGAAGCCGTTCCATTAGAGAGATGTCACCGAGCTGTAAAAGACATTGTGGTGTTTTCATGTTTTTGTAGTCTTGTGAAGTTGGGCTCAGGAGAGTGGGTAAACATTTGAAGTATAGAAGATTGTCACTGATTTAAGATGCCATCCTCTCTGCTTTCAGACTAATAAAAATCACTTTTTTTTTTTACTTACTTTATAATGATATTTGGTCTTTTCTTAGTCCAACAAGCTTCGCACCAAGACACTAAAGAACACTTTGAACCCTGTGTGGAACGAGACCTTAGTCTACCATGGCATCACTGATGACGAAATGTCCCGCAAAACACTCCGGTAATGAATTCTTTGACAACTTTACCTCAGCTTTTTACCGATTACATAAAAAGGTTTTAAAGCATGTTCTGTTCTGTAGGCTTTCAGTGAGCGATGAAGACACATTTGGACACAATGAATTCATCGGAGAGACACGAGTGGCCCTGAAAAAGCTCAAGTTTAACCAAAAGAAGAACTTCAATGTTTGTTTAGAGAGAGTGATTCCGGTATTGAGAATTCAGTGTTTTATGAAGATGTGTGTAGGCTTACCTAATCCAGTAAGCATTAGCCTAATTTTGTTCTAACACTTCCCTCTCTTTAAAGGTGAAGAAGGCAGTAGGAGGTTCATCTCGAGGCATGGCTCTCTATGAAGAGGATGTAAGTACAAACAAACTCTAAGACTTTATTCTAAACA
Organism: Rhyacichthys aspro; assembly: GCA_036850595.1. Classification (NCBI taxonomy): domain Eukaryota; kingdom Metazoa; phylum Chordata; class Actinopteri; order Gobiiformes; family Rhyacichthyidae; genus Rhyacichthys; species Rhyacichthys aspro. The sequence goes on from CM072159.1 coordinate 16,887,859, forward strand.
ATTGTATAAAACCGTTGCATAATTTAAGTGAAATTATATAATACTTTTTGTTGTGTGTTTGTGTGCACATGATCTTCCATTAACAGATAATAATCACAGTATAATCCTTCCACAGTAAACTCTTCTCAGAGCAGCATTAACAACAGTTTGTGTGAGTGGCTTGTATGTCAAGTACTGATGGTTTATCTGAATGTGTTTAGCTGAATGAATGTGATGATTCAGAGGAGAGAGGGCGCATCCTGATATCGCTGATGTACAACAGTCAGAAGAGTTGTCTCATAGTTGGTGTGGTCCGCTGTGCTCACCTGGCTGCTATGGACTCCAATGGATACTCAGACCCGTTTGTCAAAATGTACACAACATTGAATACACATAATCTTAACTAGTCAGTTGGAAAATAATGTTTATAGTATGCTTTCTTCATTTCTCTTGTGTGTTGTAGATGTCTGAAGCCAGATATGGGAAAGAAAGCTAAGAACAAAACACAAATAAAAAAGAAGACTCTAAACCCAGAGTTTAACGAGGTTAGTTACTTTACAACTGTTCCTTCATTTCACATATTTGGGTATCGACATTTTTACAAACAACTCTTAACTTTCTGTGCTGTAGGAGTTCTGTTATGAAATAAAACATGGTGAACTCGCCAAGAAAACACTTGACATCTCAGTGTGGGACTATGACATGGGTAAATCCAATGATTTCATTGGTAAGTATGCAGCTACCCATTTGCTTGCCTCATGTCATCTGCTTTTTCAGAATTTACAGTGTGTTCCCTGTTTTTACAGGTGGATGCCAGCTGGGTATACAAGCTAAAGGTGAATGTCTGAAGCACTGGTATGAATGCCTCAAGAACAAAGATAAGAAAATTGAGCGCTGGCATGTACTGGCAAATGACAACACGGTTCAGTTTGAGGATTGAGATTTCTCCCATATGTGTGTTATTATCTTCCTTCCCCTTAAAGTGTCATGGGTATAAGGATAGCTTCCTTTGGCTTAAATGTAGTTAGTCCCTAAGTGCAATGTGTAGAGCATATTACGGACATCAAATGATTGATATGAGGGTTGACCCCTGGGGTCTCCCGTGCTCCGCTAACATTTACATCATATATTATGAAGAGAGCTTATCTTATAGACTCTTATCTAGCTTTACAAAGCCTGGTTATCATGGTATGACAGATGAACTATGCCTTCAAGCTCAGATCCAACGAGGGGAATTCCCACTCTTCTCTGACCTCATTTCCTGTGTATATGCTGTGCTCCTGTCAAACCAGATCATGTCCTTGTTATCAGCTGATCTATGTGACAACACTGTTCTAGTGCTTGCATCATCAAAACATTAATTTTACTTGTGTTATTGTGTAAAAATAATGTGCTCCCTGCCTGTGACATGGGACAAATACTGACAGATTGTTTACAGAGTCACACTGGATTATTCTTCATTATTGTTATTCTGTGCATGTGTGCATTCTTTTTCTCTCTGCTAGAAAAATGCATAACATGCTTCTGCATGATATTTGATCAAAATACTGAATGAAACAGTATTTAACTCATAACTCCCACTAACATGTTATTTACTGTGCGTATCAGCTTTTCCAATTCATGCTGAACATTTCTCTTTGTTGAGATCAATGCATGTCTTCTCTCAAACTCTGTACACCAGATATATATAAATAAACACAGACCATAATACTTGCTGTGTTCTTCTTGATAATTTGTGTTGTGACATGGCACAAACTTTGTCTCAATCAGGCGAGGTTTAGACCAATCAGCTCCGACCGACACGCAGCTACAAATGCTGTGAACTTTGACTGTCTTTGATAAAAGCAGTCTTCTCTCCAAATAGGTGAAAGTTTACAGACCTGTTAAACTTATCCTAGCCTTGAAGTCAATTATCGGTGTGCTTGAGAAAAGAAACTGACATTGAAACATCTTAACAGAAGAAAGTCTGAATAACTGGAGTGAGTCAGCGGCTGAGGGTTCATATTTGCTTGACTTTCTCGCCCCACACTGTGCCTCCTCCACTGTTTGTCATCCTACTCTTTGTCAACACATCATTAATGTGTTAATGATTGCAGCTGACGTCGTCCTTGATGTGAGCACATTTTTCTAAAGGCATATTAAACATACATTCAGCAGACCCATTACATTCAGCAGACACATTGCTGTGGTGTCACAAACTGATTCTTTTTCAGAAAGCTTCCCACTGAACTGTTTCAGTGTCAATGTTTTGTCTATGTTGCATTTTGGAGTTGCACTGTAAAAGCTGTAGGTCAGTAACATAACAAACTAAATGATCTTGCAAGACACTGCGAAATGATGTGTACATTCTAGGGTCTATAAGCTATAAGTTTTGTAGTTAATTTTCTAGATCATCAAAATAAACATGAATGAGTCTAAATGTACAAAGTAAATAAAGTAAAATAAGCTAAAATGATTGATCTGTCAATCCCATTTCATGCCGTGACCATAACCCTGGACTAAATGAGAGTTTGTCACATTTGCAGATTGATAAAGCTGGTGGGAGTGTGAGGGTGTGGATCAATATGCCATGGTCACTATCACTGAGGCAGAGAGAGTGATGGCAGAGGCATCAGCTAATGTTCGTTGTGAACTTCTCTGACAGGTCACATGATTACAGTGTTGCGTTTAGGCTACTTTCTGTGGGCCGGAATTCCCACCCACTTTTTATTTAAGCTAAACCCAACCTGGAGCCTGTCCATGTGTCATCCAGTCTTCAGCAAAGACAGGGATTTCATTCAGACTCAAAGTGGGACATCCTCTGAGGCGCTGTCATTTGTCTGCTGCTGTTACCCTGCTCCCACTGCGCGCCACCATGACGCACATCTCTCCGGTGCTCGCTGTCATTTTAACACTCGTCACATGTAGCGTTGCAGACGCCTCCATCCTTTGCACATGGACTAAAGTTTTGTCTAACGATGAAGTGCACTACAGTTTCCTGCGGAGCGACCCTTCTTCTCTGCGGCTTTATCACAGCATCTGGTCCAGATCGCACACTCTGCGCAGCTGCTCCTTCAGCGACAACGCAACACTGATTCGAAAGTACAACTCTCTGTGCCAGGAAAATGAGCACGATTTTTCACATCAGCCAGATTTGAGTTTTGACTTTATGTTCGATGAGGATGAGCTGTGCGCCTCTCTGGATTCTCCACGGATCGTTGCGCATGAAGAGAACACCGCCAGGAGGCTGGTCAGAAGCGCTGGTCCTTTCAAAAGTCAAGATGAAAGGTCAGAGGTCAAGACTAAACTACGTGTCAAGCGTGGTTTTATTGTACCCGGGACACTCTGGTGTGGCTCTGGCAACAAGGCACCATCATATGCCGATTTGGGTAGGATATTTTATCAATCATTACACTTATTGTGTCTAAGAAGAATTATCAAACCCACTGGCTCAAGGTCAGGTCATTTTTCAGTGAGTTTTGTCTACATTTTGGGAAAGTATCCTTCATATCTCAAAACAACCAAATACTTTGATTTAAAAGTCCACGTATTTTGGATAAAAAAATGAAAAACAATTTAAATGATTAACACTTGAATTGCATATTTCAGGGGTGTTTTCAGAGACAGACAAATGCTGCCGTGAGCACGACCAGTGCAAACACACTATCCTGTCCTTTCACTCCCAGTTTGGAGTCTTCAACAGCAACATATTCACTATGTCTCACTGTGACTGTGACAACAGGTAGAACTCAGACTTTCTACCATTTCATAATAAATCATCATTCTCAAGTGATTTAACTGGAGGGTATTATTTTGTAGGTTTCGCAGTTGTCTAACAGAGGCTAAGGACAGCATTTCTGATGTGGTGGGATACACTTTCTTTAATCTGCTGAAGATGCACTGCTTTGAGTTCTCCCACAGACTGCAATGTACTGAGAGAAACTGGTTTGGAATGTAAGTCCCTGTTCATTTTGGTCTATTTTACTTTAATATAATTAATATTTAATATAATATAATAAAGGAAGAATGTTTATTATAGCAGTTTAGGCTTTAATAGTCTATTTCATTTAAAAACAGTAAATGGCAAGTATCTACTATCCTAAACTACACCAGAGTTGGATAAAATAAGATTCTGTCCAGAAGATGGTGCTAATTAGACAAACATCACTGAAAGGCTGAAAATGAAACAGGACCTTTAATATATTGTCTTGAATGAATGAACTGTCTTTGTACAGGTGCAAAGAGACCAAAATGGCTCTGTATGCTGAGGTTCATCCTCCTACACTCTATGAGTCTGACACTCCCACAGACGTCAACACTACCATCGTCAACACTACCATTGTCAACACTACCATTGTCGACACTACCATCGTCAACACTACCATTGTCAACACTACCATTGTCGACACTACCATCGTCAACACTACCATTGTCGACACTACCATCGTCAACACTACCATTGTCGACACTACCATCGTCAACACTACCATTGTCGACACTACCACCGTCAACACTACCATCTCTGCTTCAGTCCATGAGAACGTCACATATGAGCCAGCACTTTTCTCTATCACTGTGGAGTCCACTGTGCCTATACCTGTAACAAATGCACCATCCATAACTCCAGAAACCAATGTAACAAGCCCAACAGACTCAATATCATCAGTGAAAGCCCCAGGGCCCACAGCTGTCAATCTTGACAAAGTGTTACCTACAAAAGGCTTTAACCAAACTCTGTCGATGCTGGATGCTGATATTACAGGTAATCAATTTGGACAGGTCTTTTTCAAATATTGAATTACCTTTCTGGAGCTGCAGCATTGAATACTTCCTTGTGTTTGTGTTCTCATCTTCCACAGAGAAGAAAAAGTCATGTGCCGTCTATAAGTATCTTGATGAATGCAGGAACAGGATCCTTCCTCTGCAAAGGAAATACGGCCTGCGCAACAATGAGCCAAGGACAATGTACCACTGCAACTGCACCAATAGGTAAAAGAACAATGCCTATTAAATCACCAGTCTTTCTTAAATAGAGGTCCAAAAACATACAAATATATATAAATATATATACCCATATATTTTATTAGTTACAACTGTCAGGATAATTATGTATTGTGTCAGATCATTTTGAGTTTACACAAATTGATTTAACCCTAGAGTAAATATTTACTCAGCGAGCCCCTCCAGACTCTGATAATAGTGCAGACATGGTGTGATGTTTTGTGACACAGAACTAGGCCACCAGCAGTGTACACATCCAGTTACATAAGGTGTAGCGCTCCCCTAGCTTTGTACATATATGATTTGTTACATCTTTAGACATAGCATGACACTATTACCTGAGCACTGAGGCTCCATGGCAGGATGGCTGCCTTCTCATCCGTTGTTGCTGATGTGCCGGTCTGTTCGTGCAGATTATTTTAGACTTTGCCTTTTTCTTTTGTTGTTGCTGACGTGTTTGTCTGCCCCTGCAGATTATTCCAGACTTTGGCTGGCCAGACAGTCCTGACTGAAGTGCAGGCTCTTCTGCTGGACCATGTATCTCAGTCTTGTTTTGTGCTGCAGGACTGCACAGCAGGCGAAATGTCAGTGGACACTCTAAACACACTCTGATAGTCTGATATAATTACATGACACAGCTCCAGTCAAACATCCACTAATCTCTCTGTCTGTCCGCTTGGTCTCACAGCTGCACAGTGGTGGTTGTCAGAGCAGAGCTTCCTCAGGTGGAGGGCAGCCGCGGTGCACACACAGAGAAGGAGCGCCATCTACAGGCAATGGGACTCAGGGTCAGGAAACCAAACAAAAAGCGAGCCACAAGGAGAGCTGGCAAACTCCACAGACTGTGTCTTAGGATGGTCCTGCCCAAAGTCCACAAAAGCAGGAGACAACACACAAAGGAAGCTGTAAGAAAGAGACAGGAATAATAACAATACAGTCTACAGATACTGTAAGATAGATAACTTAATACAAATTAAATCAATGATCTGAAAGACCATAAACCTAAATGTTTTTTAATTATAAGACTGTTAAACTCCATAAGGTCTTTTCACAATATTTGACCTGATGTATTTACATCCCCAAACTACAGCCTAAACATGGTTTATTTCAAAAATTTACAATGCATAAATGTATTACAAATTAGTATTTATTTATTTAGAGAAATATGAATTTGGTGTCACTTTTATATTGCACTGATAAATAGTGTAAAGTTATTATAAAGGCTGAATCTTAAGTATTATCTATTGGTACAGAACATGTTTCAGTGCATTTTGCATGATTTTAGACTTATGCATCCTGTGCAATACTGTTACTAACTGAATGCTCATATCCCTGTTCACTCTCTGCTCATGTGGCCCATGTTTTACTCATGTCATGGTAAACCTCTTGTTCACTTTGTAAAAACAGTGTGAGATGTAAATAGATGTAAATATTTGTACATATCCAAGAGTAGCCTAGTCATTGATAAAGTATCTGATGTGATTCCGTCCTGTAACTTGTCACATGTGATTATTTATTGTTTTAATAAAGTTGATATGGACCGTATCAAAGCCCATTCTTCCCTGATCGAGCAGTGTAGAGCCCGAGCAGGTAACACAACTCCTCTGTGATGTCATGAGCAGTAATTGAACCCTTGCTGAAGGCTGCAGCCGTGGAGCCGACCGGATCCCCGCCTCTCACCGGACTAACATTCCGCTACGGGGAGAAGACCAGCGCTGGGAACATGGCGCACTTAGTCCGGAGCAACTTTACGCAAGGAAAACTTAGGAGAGTTTCTCATTAGTCCATAGCTCTTTTCAGTGTGCTGCCATCTGTAGCTCCACAGCGTGTTGCTAACCGTGGGCTATTGTTTTGAGGCTGGTGGCTCAGTGTTTTCTTGTCCTGCTCCACTGTTGGTATGGGATGAAAGTCTGGAGCTGCTGTCGCCGGACATAGCAGCGATGGAGAAGCAAAAGACCAGGAAAGAAAAGGTAAACGCGGGGGGAAGATTTGGGAGAGCTTTGAGAAGTTTTTTATTGAAAAACTACCAAATGCCTTAAAGAGAAGTTAAAAGTTTTTGTACCATCAACAGATCCGCTTTCAGTGTCGCTAAGTCAGTGAAAACTATTGGCTGGAGACCACTCTGCGCCTGCTTTGGGACTAACTGCAAAGCACAGTCTAGACTTCTGGGTCTATTTTTTACACTTTTTCCCCCTCGGAGCAGCGTTATCTTAAATGACTCCTCATCTTCAAGTGAAAGGATGTCACCTGGTGGAGGTTGGGGGAAACAGTGTGGTATCTGTACGTTTAGACCAGGCTTTACGCAAAGGAAGTAGCTCATAGCAGCACAGAGTAGCAGGAAAGTCAGTGGGCATTTGACTACAGTTTTCTAAAATGAAGGAAATGGAGAAAAGTATATCACTACTGTATGTTTATATATGCTGCTATTTAAAAAAGCATAAAGTGGAATTGTCAAGGAGTAGGCCCCAGTTACATTTCATCAAAACAATTTACAAAAATAACAAGATAAAGCTTTAATACTGTGAGTTAAACATACTCTGCTGTTTTGTGGAGGCCTCAGAAAGGAGTGTAGTGTAAAGTAATGTTGTGTACACTGCACTGGATCCATGTTCTCCCTCTATTCATACTAACTTCAAAGCCTCTTCAGGTAAACTCTCATTCAGCTCTCTTACCCTCTTCCTCTGTTGTTTTCTCAGGAATCTACTCCTTTTTGACCTGGATTTAAGGGGGCGGGCAAAACTGCAGTGTGTATGTCGTTGTATCACAGGCCATACACGCTTTGTTTCTCTTGTTTTGTTCTCCATTTGGCTGTGTTTTCTGGGTGTGTGGAACCAGTGAGCACATACAGTACGTCAGCAGTGATGATAACGGGCTGTCACTGGGAGCATCCTGCTGTGTGGCGTCGGGCTAGTTGTCAACTCATCTTGGCTGTTTATATCTTTGGCTGAGCGTGTGTATTAGTGAGCAGCCACGTGTGCAGTGTGCAGTGTGCAGTGCTTGTCAGTGTAAATGCTCTATTTGATGAAGTGGCAGCAGCACTAATAAGCTGCTACAGAAATATCAGGCACGACAGGTGATGCGGCGAAGAGCAGTGAAGTGGCTCACATACGGTTTCTTGGTGTTTAATGCAACACCATGTAACTTTTAACTTTTACATGTCAAAATTCAGATTGTGACATCATTGAATGCTCTTGTGTAGCTTTAAGTGGACGGCATGATGAGTGTATAAGGTTTAATGATAGTTTGTTTAGTCTTGATGTTTTATGTGCTATGGCTGTTAGTAAAGGCTGATAATGGCTGGGTAGATCATGTTGAACCACTAGATAAAGTATGTTAGGAGTCTTATTATTATTGTGAAGGGACTGGTATACCTCTGAAGAACTGTTAACAGGATGATGAATTGTAAAAGCATATGTGAGAAATGAAGGTTAAACTCTCAAAGTGGGCAGATGACGCTAACTCTTTTTAAATGGATGATGTGTCTGTATCTATAGATCATAGAGAGAGTTGTAAAAATTACCATAAAAAAACACCCTGTTACCATGACTTCAACATAAGGACAAGTATACATTACACATACAATACGTTAACAACATATATGTACGGCCAAGCCATTTCAGTTTAATAATGGTTATATAGAGTTGTAAAATTTCACACTAAACTGTGGCTTGTTATTCTTTATGTGCTCTATTAAATATGTTAGTTCAACACTATTAGACTTATGGTTTTATAGCATATATGCCCAGTTTACGTCATTTGTAGCCTTCGGTTTATTTCAGGAAACGCTGCTATAGTAACATGTTAGTCCCTGGTTTATATCAAATAAACACACATCATATCTGGAGGTGGTTTTCATAACAATACGGCAGATTCATGAAAAGTTTTGGTCTAATGGTGTCGTAAACGTAGAACATGAAAGCTTACAAACTATAAAACGTATGTAGAACAGAAAAACTTAGAAGATTTTTCCTTACTATTCAAATAATACTTTAACCAAATTTTGTGTCTGATCTTAGCTGCCCTAGTGTAATAATCAAACAGTCACTGTTGTGTTCAGCATTAAAAGGGCGAGGGGAGATGTCCTGCAACGCTTTTTTCAATCTACGTCTGCATTTTGTAGTAAAAACCTTAAAAGTTAGGATCTCAACTGTCTTGGTTAAACGCATAATATGTTAGACTCTCAAAGACTACAGATGTTAGCTTGGCTATTCCCAAATTAATCCCAAGGCCATTTGTCTGTGAGGAAAGGTTTACACAATGTGACCTTTTTCTTTAGTTACTTTCATTGGGTGACAATATATATACTTCAGATCCTTTATCCATACTTTAGGTTAAAAACAGTGTAGGTTAGTGGTTGAAGACAAGATTAATTAATAATCTGGAGCCAGGTCATTTGGTTGTTCTGTCTTGTGTATTGACACACATGTAGCTTTTTCAGAACATTTTTTTATTCCATGCTAAGACACTGATCATCTCAAGCTCCTTCATGCATTGTCTTGTGTCCACACACTGGGCTTTTCGTTGAACCATTTCCAACTTGAAGGAATCCTCCAGTCTGTATTTTAAGTCTATAAGAACATTGTGTGTGACGGAAAGAGAAAGAGGCAATAATGAGAGATAATGAAGGCCTTGGTGTAAAGCCCTGGTGAAAGGACAAATTTGGAAACACCAGATCTGGGAGGGGAGCAGCTTTTCGATGCTAAAGCTACACAGGACTAACCTCAGCGTACAGTTTCAGCGGGTGTGACGGAAACCGATGAGAGGAACAGAGACTTCATCTGAATTTCTGCCTGACTTTCTCCTTATCCCTCTTCATGTCTCTGAGGAATTTAAGACACTGCAGCAACAGAAAGTGCTCACTGCAGTTTTGGTGTCCCATTTTCCAGGAACTACCAAATATTAAAGTCTTGAGATTAAAAGATTAGATAAAAAAATGATTATATTAGGAAAAAAATGCAAAAAAATCATTAAAATGGTCTGGAGTACTAACAGGATATGTGCAAAAATAATCTCTGTATTACATCAATAATTAATGTTTACTCTTTTTTATTTTCTATCCTCGTTGTCCTCTTTCCTCTCTTGTTTTCTCCATAGTTCTCTCTATTTGGTTCTCGCTCCACCAGCAAAACCACTAGTGCCCCCTCTTCCTCCTCTTCCTCTCCTGTCCTCTCTCCAGCTCCAGTGGTCAAACAGCCCGATTGTCAGTTCGCGTCTGGCCGTGGACTGAGCAAAGCCGAATTCCTGGAACGAGTCCGTCGCAGTAACCAGGCTTGCCAACAGGGGGAGTATGCTTTGGCTGTGCGTTTATACAGCGAGGCCCTCTCTGCAGACCCCCAGAACTGTATCTTGTACAGTAACCGCTCAGCCGCCTACCTCCGCTTGGGCCAGTACAGCACGGCCCTGGACGATGCAATCAAGGCACGTCTCATCAACCCCAAATGGCCCAAGGTAAGAAGCTGGAGTCTCGCTGACCTCATGTCGCTCAGTGTGACACTTCAAATGAGAGAGGGATTAAAATAATGCTGTGAAGTGAGGGAATAGCCTCTTGACACACTTTCTCATTGCAGTCGTGTCAGGAATAGTGTATAAAGCAGTAACACAGTAAATGGTATGGCCCCTTTCCCCCTGGTCTCAGACAGAAGTTCATCAGCGAGTCAACATGGTAATAATCAGGTGTCTGAGCACCTGTTGTAGGCTTAAATCTGTGCTTTTGACACTTTCGCTTACAGCTGTATGAGCTTCTCAAAGAAGAAGACGAGAAGGCTGTCTTTTTTCCAATTGCTTTTCCAATTCCTGTCAAATCACTTACTCTTTTGTAGGTGTGTTTGCTATCGGTTTACAGCTGCTAAAGAAGCCACAATTCACATGTTGTATGGTTATTACTCTTGTATGTTCAGCACCCTTTGTGTATAAGAAAAGACAGTGTTTGTACTTCCAATAAAAAGTAAATTTCACAATTTTAGCATTTTAGCAACAGAAAAAAACCCCTCATAAACTACATTTATGTTCTACCCCACAGGCCTTTTCTTACGGCCATAAAAATGGCAGTGTTTCAAATTTGCTGTACATAACATTAAGGCGGCAGGCTGGAAACTGCATCAAGGAGATTTTTACTCTTTAAGTGGCTCTTTACATCTCCAGTAGGCAGTAAGGAAGTGAAGGATGGAGCAGGGCACATAGTCTTTTAAAGCTATTCAAAGGGGAAGCAGGCAGGAGACTTGCTTGACCAGGCTACGTCCGTCTGGACGACTGGGGCCGCGCCAGTCCCACTCCACTTCCTTTCTCTGTGCTAGAGAATAGACGGAAGTGCTGCTTGGGTGTGTGTAAGTGTGTGTGTTTGTGTGCAAGAGCTTTGCGTGGCTGTTATTTTGTTTTTGAAAGCCTGGCTAGGCCTTGGCCCATGTTTAGCACTTGAAGACAATAACAGAAGCGGCATTCCTTGGAGTGTGTGAGTATGTGTGTGCTGGTATCATAGCAGTGGGCTTGCTGCAACATTTGTTGTGGGTCAAAGACAAGGTCAAGTCTAATGAACTACCAATAGAACAGAGTCTCTGTGCGAGAGACAGTTACTTCTGCTTGAGTGGTCTCTTTTTCCTTTTTCATCCACTTAGCTTTGCTTATTCTCCGCCCTTTTTTGTTTTCTGTGTGCCTGCCTCACAAAGTTTAGCCCATTGCTACCAATGTCGACATCTCTGTTGGCACAAAAGGTGCAAACACTCACTGGCTGCATCCCACAGAGATCAATGCAGCTCGGTCATGGGAACAGAGGGTGTAACTGGTCAGAAGTCACATGTGTTTGTGTGCTCATCTGGATTACTATGCACTACAATACCTTTGCATTTTGATGCTGCTTTGCACTTTTGTTGCTGCTTTCATTGAAAAGCTCAGAAAAGAGCCTTTTGTTTTTTGTAATTCAAATGCAGTCCCATCACAGATGTAAAAAGGCAACAGAAGCAGGAGCTTTTTTTTTATTTTTTTTTTACTTGTTTTCTCTGTTATAGGCCTCACTATTTTGTGTCTGAATGTTTTCTGTCAGCTGCAAACACTCTTTGTGTGGTTTGGTGATGTCATTGTTTTCCACAGAGGATTTTTCCCAAACAGGTGCCTTTCTTAGATTCATGAGCTTATATTTCCTGAAATGGAGTTGCCTGTTTGGTTTTGCTTGTGGAGCACACTGCATTACTGATGTGTTGCTTGATCATTCTTGTCTGGTGTGGGCCCTGAAATGAAATGAAGAGTCTGGAGACAGTTTCTCAATCATTTACAGTCACTTTATATGAAAGGCCATTGTTTATCCCAGCACTAATGCAGGTTAATACCTGCTTTACATTGTTGACCACAGGGGTCAGTTGACAGGTGTCTCTTTACACTATGTTTACTTCATAATCACTTTGGCCATTTGTGACTGTTAAGAAGACTTTTTTTTTACTTTATTAGCCCTGACTGGTGGGTAAACATCCCGCGTGATTTGAGAAACTTGAACTCCTTGAATGGTGCTCGCTAAGAGAAAGTCTTTGAGTTTGTTAAGGCCATGACCTCAGGTGGGAAGGTTAAACAGGGTTGGGTTGGCCTAAAGTCTTACTTCAGACATTGAACATACCAGCATTTTTATTATACCCCTTTAAAAGAAAAAGGTACCTTATGAATTTGTGGAATCTTTGGATTCCAGTCTTTGTTTTAATTCTTTGTATAAACAAGCTGTTTAGGATTAAGGTTGTTTGAAATATACCCTTCATATAGGACCTTACACTGTCCTGGAGAAACATAAAATCTCATTCTTTCCAGATTGATTATATTTAAGAGAGAACCGTTTATCTAGTGAGCTGGCCTTTTAATTACATGCACTTAAGCATCCAAATGTGCCCCTAAATGTTCCTAGTGACGAGCTGAGGATTTATAGCTATTATCAGAGCAGATCACCAGAAAGCATTGACTTTGTTCTTAAAAAAAACAAGCAGATGGCAACCCGCCTGTTTACACTGAAGGGCACAGAGCTGGCCCCAGCACTCAGGCTTCCCCTGTCATTAAGAAACTACTCTCAAACCCTGCACAACCCAAATATTACTGACGTACACACACAAGACTAAATACAGTCTGGCCCAGAACCAGGCTTCCCACATGACACAGTTATACTGTAAATTAGAACATGGTGAAAAAGATTGAATTACTCATGTTTGAGCAGCTCCTTGGCGGGACATTTAGGATCCCCTGACCTGCCCCAGACTTGAGTTGCGGTGAGGTTGTGCACATGCTGTGTCCAAAATTGTGCCTTCAGTCTGGGTCAGTGGGGCAATCCAGGGCTTAGTGTGGACCATGTGAGGAGAGTGAGTGAGTTAGGGTCCCATAGGGTGATTTTAATTGCTCTACTTGGTATTTTATATTTTAAAAACAGCTTTCTGTCTTTCTTTCCACATTCTTCTTTACTACAAAATAAAATTATGCATCAAGTGTTAACTTTCATTAAGGTCAAATCAATCACAAAATCATTTTAGTGTTTTTTTGTTATAAGTTTTCATATTTTTTTACAACCTAACCTCAGCAATGCCATTATCAAACATTAATTTATGTTATTGAAACATTCATTTGTGTTATTGATTTTTCTCATAGGTTGTATGTAGTCAGAGGGTAGTTAAAGTTACAGGGTGAAAACCTATACTGTTGTGCACCCACTAGAGAGCAGCATTGATGCATCGGGAGAGCCCTGGGTCAGACCTTAGATTCAAAATACAACTTTGTTTGTTCCACAGTTTCATCAGCCACTCTTGTGATCCTCATCACATGAGCAACGTAATCTGAAAAACTAACACAGTCCACGTAATCCAGCATATCTGATCTCAGTCTAATAGGCCATGCTGTTTGTGTTAATTGCTTCTAGTCACCTCTACAATTGTTTTTGAGTGCATAGATCTAAATAATCTTACTCCATTTTTTCATGGAGCGTGTGTTATCACCCCCATTAGCAGCAGCATCACTGATTTTCACCATCATAATTTTGCCTTTTATGTGATTGTCTGGTATTCATGAACACGTATGCACCTTTTTCTCAACACGCGTCGTATGCTCCTATAACACATCTATTGAGACACACACTTTGCTGACTCAGCGCTCATCCTGGATATTTTTTACCCGTTCTTTATCCTCCCTCTGCGTTCGTCTTCCTCGCACACAGTTGGGTGTCGCAGCTGTGTGAGGAAAGAGAATTGCAGAGAAGGGGAAAAAGATAACAGCAGTGGGAGATAATAAAAGAGTGAAAGGCTAGGAGTGTCTCTATTGGACGTGAACATGCTGTCAGACTGGAGCAAGAAATGAATTTAGGTCTTTGGCACCAGCTGACCTATAAACAGAGATTTGAGGGTGGGATTTTAAATGCATCAGTGCTAAATGTTAAAATGTGCTAAAGTCTCAAAAAGTCTCACCTTTTCACACTTCACAGACAACCTGCTCACAATTGTCTGGTAGCAAAAGCCAACCAAAAAGCATGAAAAAAATAAAAAGGACTCTCTAATAAAGGGGTGCATGTTGCTATTTCCAGCCAGAGGTTGAGGTTAATGAATACTCAGGCTCTTCAGACTTGTCAGTGAATGGGTCTGGTGTAAGAACAGAGCTGTAAAAAGAGCCTGGGGTGTGTGTTTACGTATGGTTTCCTTAATGAGATAGGAAGATATAATTAATCATCAGCACGGGTCAACTCAGGAACTTGTCAACTTAACTATGGTGTGAATATCAATATTAAAATGCTCAGCCGGGCATTAATTAACATAAACACAACATCATCTAAACTGTAGGCATTTGTACTTCTGATAGATCTGCAGCAACAATGACTCAAAAAAAAATCTTTATACAGAAATATGATAACTGTACATCCCTATTTAATAAATTGGAGAATATTCAGTTTGTTACTGAAATATCTTTGTACATGCTGTTTTTGCATGTATTTTATTTAACAACACAAAAGACATTTCAGTGAACCATTAGCATACCCATAGTACTTTTATAGCACTGCTGCTGCTCATACTGTATGTAATAGTAGGGTTTGTAGCTATATGAAGAAGCAGCACAACACAGAGGGTATCCAGCTTAAATGATTTACTCCTCACAATTAATAATGTGACTCCTGAATGGTAGCTGCCAGCGGTTCTGTGTCATGTTATTCATCTGCATTTATTGAGCACTCTAAGCTGCTTTATATCACGTTCCCCATTCACCCTCAATCACTTTCATACAGCATCACAGACACTGGGTCCAGTGT
Source organism: Rhyacichthys aspro (assembly GCA_036850595.1). Classification (NCBI taxonomy): domain Eukaryota; kingdom Metazoa; phylum Chordata; class Actinopteri; order Gobiiformes; family Rhyacichthyidae; genus Rhyacichthys; species Rhyacichthys aspro. The sequence goes on from CM072159.1 coordinate 16,903,067, forward strand.
GTTGCTCAAGGACACTTTCACATACAGTATGAAAGTGCACCGGGGCCTAACTTCCACCCTTTCACATACTCTGACCACATGCGGAATGTAAACAAACTTTTTGTCTATTGCCTCTCACACAACATGGTGAAAACATTGCTTGATTAATGTGTTAATTAGAGTCACGCTCTTGTACAGAGGACTTGTTGCTGAGGATGCACTGGCAGGTCAATAGACAGTTACCATGGTAACAACGGTTCAAATGTTGAATTATTTTTTCTTTGAAAGGATTTTCTGAGGTTAAGGAACCCTTGTAAATTACAGGTATGAGTGCATCATACTCAACAAATTAAAGAGCTAAACGTAAAAAATATAATTAAATTAAAGCACATAACATTATGGTTTAGATGTGTTGTTGCTTCTCAAGTCAAACACATCTTATTCTGCTCTTAACACATCAGTTTGTATTGTCCAAAAGTAGCTGATATCAAAAAAGGTCCTTACTATCAATGTGAACTATTGAGGTACTGCAAAAAGTGTTTATCATTAAAGCAAACACAACCTAATCTAGTTTTGTGTCAGTCTCACCAGCGTTACTGGGTGTATGTGCCACCAAACTGAACCCAAGAAAGCACTTTCATGAAGAATTTCTTCTGCAACCAAAAAAGAGAGAAGGATTAATAAATGCAGTGCTCTGCACTTTTAGAGTCAGATAGGGTTAATGCTCTTGTGTATGCTGCAGCTTATCTTTTAACCCCGTGTGAAATTACATATTCATCAGTAAAACTCTTGAAAGCTGCATGCCCTGTTTTTTTTTCAAATACAGTGAAATGATGGGGTGATTCTCTTATGAATATAAGTTATTAAAAATGTAGCTTTTATATATTCAGAGCTTCTCGCTAGAAACACTAATGCATCACATCAAGAAAGTACTTCATATTCTGTAAGATAATGATCGACAATGGCCAAGAGACACAAGGAGAACTGTATAGACCACAGTGACATGTTAATTGATGAACTGTCAAAGACTTCAATTGACTGTCTATTTGTGTTTCAAATGTGACTGCTGTGCCTCACATTTATTTCTGTAGATTCTCATTAAAATGAAGTTAGTGTAACATTATACACAAGAGAAAATCCCTCTTACATACATTTTAAAACATACTGTATATTCACTAAAGCACCTTGTGCCTTACTGTTAATTGCTGTATAAGAATGAAAAAAAGGTGTGAAACTGTCAAACATGTTATCAGCACCTCCTCATCTGTGGCTCCGTGCTCCTATTATATTCAGAGAAGTGTTAGTCAGCTGGCTAAATATGACCTTCACGTGTGTCCTGTGGGAGAGAGGCTGGCTCTGTGTTTGGCACTGCTGTAAAGCGCCTGTCAGCCTCGCAAGGCTAATATAGAGGAATATTAGAGGAGCTGAGCGAACCACCACCTGTGTCTATGTATGTGTGAGCTTTATGTTCATAATATGTTCAATTTAATATAACCTTGCCATAAGGCAGAAACACACCAAATTAGCTTAGCTGAGTTAACTGAGGGTATGCCATTGCTCCTCAAAATACACAGACACACACTCAGTTAGTTAGCATTTTGTACAAAGTGTTTTTCTTAAGGACACACATAACAACCCAGTTTTTAAATGATGCTCATTTTTCTACAGTAGCTGTGCACCTGACTGCTGTAGGCCGCAGGTAAACAAGATCAATATAAAGATACAGATGAACAAAAACGCTGACATAAAATCATCATTTGTGTTGTGTGCTCTGCAGTGAAAGTACACTGATTTGTAGCACTGCAGTGTTTAAGTAGAAACTTGGTTTGTCACACTGAAAGTGTTCATCTCTGCATAACAGTACATTAAAAAAATGATAAAAGTCAATGGGCCTGCTCACAAACACAAAAATACAAGGTCTTTTGCACAAGAGATACAGTTTGCACAGCAGTGAAACAGTAGATTTCAAGGCGACAAAAAATATTTGTAAAAGCATTTAAATGGAAAGAAGCGAAGCATAAAAGAGAGTCAGCACTGAACCAGATGCACGGCCATTATTTTAGTGTAATTTCCATGAGATATTTTCAGTATTAAAGTATTAAGTAAAAATTTCAGATGCCAGCTTTAATTTAATTGAATCAGTCAAAGTTATTTATCCAGACTACTGTGTTTTCATTTTTATAATCTCCTCAAAAAAACAAAAAACAAAAACACATTCAGTCTTTAGTTGGATCTATCTGTAAATGCTTATCTGTAGACTAGTGCACTGTTTTAATGTCACATGTGCCAGATTTCTCCTCTGTTGTCATGAGATGCTCATGAGCTGTGAAAAAACTTTTAACCTGGGCCTTATTAGTGTTATCAATCACTACACAACATTGCCAGAGGTGTAGCCCCTCTTCACCTAAGACCCTCCTGATTTCACCTTATTCTTAGGAGGAAGAGATCGATGCTAAAAGCTTTTGTATGTGTTGCTTAATCAATGTTTTAGAGCAGAAGGTACATGTGTGCAAAGATAAGTGTGATATCCACACAGCTGGACAGATCTGATAAACAAACAAACTCTGGTTTGATCCGATTAGCTCTCTTTTTGACCTCTGGCTGCCCTCATGTGACATGTGCTCCAAACACTGTGGCGTCTGACCTCTGAACTCTTGACCTGCACTTGTGTGATTCACTGCCAAGGATGAAATAGGGCGGTGTCTGTTACTAAAACACCAACATCCTTTTATGTTAGAGAAGGGTTAAAATGAGCTATTTCTCCAGTTTTTTTAACCATATTATGATAAAGAATGATTAGCAAATAAAAATAGTTTGAGTAAAGATGTGCTCTCTATTGAATAAGTGTCCAAATCATAGATGCGATTTTATCCAATTATGATTCATGGCAGTGCTCCATCTGTGTCATGCAGCTGTAATTGCAGGATGAAAATGTTTAACGGTACATTGTCTGTATAGTACTATTTTTGTGTGAAGACAAATGCTGTTTGACAAAAAAGCCTTTTTTTCAAAAATATTATCATTTAGTGTGGACATGGTCTGAGTGTGAGATAAAGTCTGCAACACTGTGGCCACATCAGTCTGTATGGCCCCCAGGCGACCACCACAAATGAGACCATTCATCTTGGCGACCATACATGGCCACAAACACACAATCTCTCTGTCACACTGCGGTCTAATCCACTCGCTCTCTGCTGGGCCACAGCAGGTATCTCACCTGCTGTTGTTTTACATGTATACACTTCCACCGTGCAGTATGTCCTTTCCTATCTGTCGCTCCTGTCACCGGCTTTGTGCTTCTTTCAGACAATGTCACATTTGTTAGTTTAAAGGTCACTCTCTTCAGCCCTGCTTTGTTAAAGCCATCTTTTCATTTTATTCACGTTTGCTTGATGATGTATTTAATCCTTTTGTCCTAATTGTAAAAAAGCATCCAGTTGTTCAAATGCTCGAGCTGTTTGTCAAGTTGGCCTAATTGCCAGTTTATGACAATTATTTCTTGTTTCTGCCACTTAAAAACAACACATTTGTTTTGAGGCATTCATATAAAACACAAACTTGACACAGGTGGAGTTTCATTTAAACACGTGTCTTTGAAACAACCTGCAGTAAGGTTCAAGATCATGGGCTCTAACTGTGTAACCATTAAAAATGAAGATAAGATTCTTCAGTGTTTGATCTGTATACACGTATACACTCAACACAAGACTGCATCTTATTTCAAGTGTTTTTATTCTTCCTTGCTCTACAAATCCTATTTCATTTCCTCATTTGCCACAGAAAGGGCTTATTGATTTCTGGTGGAATTTATGGGTGGGCACATGAGAGTTCAAGTCTACATTGTGTTGATGTGTGGTGTTGTTACAATGTGGATTTGGAGTATGTGTGAGCACAGACTGTTCTTGACACTGCTTCCTGCTGGTGATAAGTCTCATGCAGCTGTGAACTTGTGGGTGACTTCATTGGAAGTGCAGTGCTGTTCATCAATTACTGAAAGAAACGTCATTGGATGCTGTGCATTCAGATCATGATGCATGCTTCGGGATCTGTGCTGCAGTAATATAAACTGCAAGGATCTTCAACTGTAGTCTTTTTATTACTATAGCATAATCATTTTGAAAAAGGCTTGATGTGAATTTAATGTGGCATTTCACAGACAGCTAAAACAAGTCACTTAGATATTGAAGCTATGATTACATTCTCTCATTACTAACATACATTTTGTTTCACACGGTTAATACACAGAACGCCACACGCAAAATTGTGGCAAACATGATCCTGCCACCGCAAGCAACAAAACATCATAATAAATACAATAGCCACAACATCATTTTGTGAGGTTTAATTATAACAGAGACATAATAACTGTGCAAGTCATTTAGCTGAACTAGTTGAGCGTGGACATACACAATGGACACTATAAGCACACACTTATAAACCCATGTCTTCCAGTCTAGTGAGCACACACAAGCATGAAGCCACTACATTCATCACTGCCAAGGTGTGTGTTTAGTAGCCATGTTGGCTGTGGAAAGTGCTCCATCAAACTGACTTTCCGACGTATGAAGTGTGTGCGGAGAGTGTAGACGTGGTAGAGCGATGATGGCGCTCACAGAGATGAAAAAGACTGATTGAGAAACATGCCGCATCTCTGTCAAAAATGTTGTCCAGTTCAGAAGCAAATTCACTGAGGAAGGTTCAAAGGTCAAGGTGACTTTAAAGCTGTCAGACGCCGATTTAGCAGGCTTACAGAGTTTCACGAGACAAATGTTGTTGTGCTTAAGTTGGAATAAAAGATATATAAAATGGGTTAGGGATTTCATATGGCATTGGGATGTAACTTTTTTTGCTTCCATACTCAATATTATTTGCTAATTTGACGCCTCTTGTGTGTGCATTGAAATGTGTTTCCTTTGTCTGCTTCTTGTTACATGTTGTAAATATGCAATTGATAGTTTTCATGAAAAAACAATGAGCTTGGCACCAGCCATGAGCATAAACAAATAATACGCACACGCTAACAGAAGAACCATTGCATTATTAATGACCTCTGAGAGCACCCTCTGATTTAAGATCAACAGTTCTGGTCTAACACAATAGAGGGGCTCTCATTCCTAATCCCCTCACATTTCTATGGTCCAAAGTTCGTGTTGGTTGATATTTGTATTTACGTTACTGAGAAAATATGATAAAAGTCTGCATCATATGCCTACTGTAAGGACCTCCTTGAAATGATAACACAGTCAGAACAATACACTGTGGTGCTATCCCCAGAAGCAGTAGAGACTTTTGCACACATCCCCCTTGCTTTTGGCAATTGCTCAGTTTCACAACAGTGTGGCTTTAAGAGAAACCAAAGACTGCCAACTGTTTTTAGGATCAAGGAAACTTCTCTAGTGGATGAGCTGTTAACTCTTGAAAGGTTGCTGCTCTGATCCAAGACAAACATTTGAGACTAACCTTCACAGAAGCAGCCTACTACACACAGTGTAAAGCGTACCATTAGAGATCAAAGCTGCAACAAGTAATGTCATCTCCAGCATTAGCTTTGACATTAGTCTTTATCAATAACTGGAAAACAGAAACACTCCTTTTTGAAAAGCTTGAAATATTGGCCCTGTTGCAAACAAACAGGGAAACCAAATATACAGTGATTACTTGTTTCCATTTTCACTATTTACTTATTGCCACTTCCAATAATTTACAACCAGCACAGTAGCATATAGTTATTACATTACAGGCCTCACATGACTGTATCACTGCTAATAATATTTAGTATTAAGTTAATGGCCCCTGTAAATGTACACGCACATGTACATGTATCAGTCTCACCCAGCTGCTGTTTATTTCTGTTAATGCTCTCTATTACCCTCATCACCTGCGCCTTTAAAAACACAACACTGGCACCTGTCACTTCTGCAGACTTAGCCCTCACGTGCTTCCCCCACAATGGCATTTTTATTTTTGTAGGAGTAGCACTTGAAGATGCAGTAACAAACCTATGTAATATTAGCTAGTGATGAAAGTAGTAGTAGCTCAGACTGAGTACTTCAGGAGTTGTAATGTGAGAAAATACAAGACTTAACTGCAGACCTAAGCTCTCAGCCTCTTGTCTTTGAAGTTGATATCAACTCTGTGGGAGTCAGGGCGCTCCCTGAAGGCTCTCGCCTCATACAGCATTTTAACATGCAGGTGCATTCATACAATTCTAATGCTTTTTAACAGTAGGGGCTTACATAGATACATTTTTAGGCAAAATTCAGTTCATAATCCTATTCTTAAGACTTCAACCATCCGTACTTTTAGGAGTAACCTTTTTGGCCCATTTCTGCAGAGAGAACTTAACATTGATCGGATCTGTAGACTACTTTGGACTAACCCATTTCGAAGTCCTATGTACATTTTCTCCAGGATTAGGGTCAGGGCTTTGTCACGGCTACTACAAAACAATTACTTTTCTGGATTGAAGCCAAGTTTTTACAATGCTGGAGGAAGGCTAAGGATCACTGATCTGCTCAAAGGCTCCTTTGTATCCATAAATATTGTTGTTATATGCTATACTTATACAGAGAACTGAACATTTGTCCTAAAGGTGACATCTGTGCCACACTGTTCTCACAACCTTTAGAGCGTCCTGTGTGCAGCATTCAGTTTACAGCCGTACACTTGTGTATATGAATTTAGTTGTTTTCACTGTTGTTCTGGGATGCATTTGAATCCAAAATGTGTTCATTTCAGGGAGTCTGTCATGTCATCTTTCTAAACAGTTTGATAAAGTTGGGGTCCCATGGTGTTTACATTGTGTACCATCAAGTGCAGATGAACATGTTACCTTCAAATGTCACCCCCAAAGAGAATGGAAGTCTTCATTTAGTTTTTTAAGGCTGTGGCAGATTTATTTAGATTTCCCCATGATGACAAGTAAAAGGACACTTGCTCCTTTGAGACTTTATGCTCGAGGTTTGTGTCTGTCTGAGTGGCTTAGCAACTCACAGTAATGTAGATGCAGTGACTGTTTGATTGAGACAGGAAGTGAAGGAGCAATATCAAGTAGGTTGGCTTTTTAACTTTGAAGATTCAAGTAGTTACTTTCCATTGCTGATTAAGAAATTCTACCTGTACAATATATAGGTTTAACATATTCTCACATTAGTCCATTCTCAGCTCTGTGCTCCCCACAATGTTCACTGCAATAGCTGAACTAGCTCACAGCAAGTGTTTTTATTACACTTTTAATGCCTGCTAAGTATATTTGTGTTATATTGTGTCTGATAAATTATGCAATGTAGACCTGCAGCCATTCCATTATAAATCATAAGGTGTTAATGGTGACACATAATAACAAATTCAAGTCAGTTTATTTTGTCGATGTGTAGATTGTGTTGGAAGCAGCAGCTAAAAATATACAGTAAATGTGCTTCAGGATTATTTTGAATTCCACATACTTAGAGTGGTGTTCATTAGTTGAAGAGACTGACAGCAAGGGTCAAGAAGAGCAGCCCAGTTTACTCACTTCACTTTTCTTAAGTGTGTTACACCTAACAGTTACAGCTGTGTTACATCATCAGTACTTGATCTTCAAGATGGACTGTGCTCTTTAAATCCTAAACACAAGCACTTAATACAGTGAAGAGCCCATTTATGTTTGATCATAGTAATTGAGGTTGAATCCTGTGTCAATATCAGGAGGTATGCCAGTTTTAATCAGTGGCTGGTGTTTTTGTCCATCAAATACTTTGTGTTACAGTGTTTAAAATGACAAGTAACTCCCAAAAAGGGAGTAGTACAGAAGCAGGAGTGTGGAGGGGGTGCAGACTAAAGCTGTGCATAAAAACAACATGTAATGTTAGCCTGTCACATCACTGCCCGTGTTCATATTTAAACAGCAAGCACTGTGTATCACAATGAGATGCAGTCAGATATTAACAGCTGATGTCAGCTGGCGTGACTTGCAGTGTAAGACTCAGGGTTATCACTCAGCTGATGGCCAAATTAAACCTGCAGAAACGGTGCATGCAGAGCAAGAAGTGGTAACTTCTCCTCTAAATCTAATTTACCCCCAGTGGTTTATTTCTGGAGATTAGGTTGTCCTTTTAATGACTGACAGTCACACAAGCCAACACTTCACGAAGACGTTTTTTTTTTTCATAGATTGTTCATCCTTCACTACAATTTACCCTCACTGTCACTCACCTCAGTCTGTTTCTTGTATTGATTTGAGAAACTCATTACATTCATGTACAAACACTTTTTTATCCAGGTAGCCACTCACTTCAGCCTGAGAGTGACATGCAAATATAACCTCTGGCTTTCTCAAGATCTTGTAAAAGCAACATATAAGAGGAAAATACACTGATTTCACTGCTGATTAAGACATTTGTGGAGCAGTCAGTGTCTTTTAAAGACAACAGTGTCATATTAAATGCTAGTATAGTAACAAAGACAGTGTGACAGAGACTAGATGGCACATAATTATACCTATAGGGCCTATAGGTGCAGTCACGTAATGTATTTGTCTTTGTTGATGTGCTGCTATTATGTCCTTGGCTCTTGTACGTGCGCTCAGTGAATGGAGACATAGATGTGGAGTCTGCATTGTTTATGTGCTTGTTTTTATTTACTATCCAAGATCGATGTCAAACAAGCACCTGCCACATCAAATCTACATTGTGTTCTACACCTGTTTTTTGATGCACATGTTTACTTTTTACTTCCCTTTGTGGATCAGGATTCTTTGTTTGTGTTTTCGCTGCCCTCTCAGTGCCCCACTGATCCCCAATAATACACTGTCAGCTCCAGTTTCAAACAGCTCTCGTTGCCACCCTGACAGTTGAGATGCTCTGACTGGTGTAGTGTTCTTTTCTTAGCACGTTTAGTTTTCAGTTAATTTATTTGTATAATGTATTTTTTCCTACAAGCTATAGAAGTGTGAATTAAATATCAGAAACAACTTAAAAGAGCAAACTCAGTCGAGGGTAGGTCTGCCTCCTCAGCTGTGTGATCTGCAATTCTGAAGTCACTCTCTCCCATTATATGTAATTCAAAGCAGATTCATTGCTAAAATATGCACTTTTCTGCATCTCGTTTCAGGTTTTGTTGTGGTGGTCTCTCTAAACCCCTTTGGCATTGTTCTATTGCATTTCTGACTGAATTACACTTCCCTTAAACACTCCCAGAGCCTGTATTGGTGAATAAGTTAGTTTACAGTCTGTCCTGAAGTACTTTGATGATGTAGCCTGAAACAAAAAAATAAAACCTCAGAAATTTGGGTTTTTATTCTTGTTATAGATCTTTATGACTTGGAGAAAATGCAGTTCTGTAAATGCTGACCTTATTTTCACTGCACTGTTATTTCTGCTGGTTAATTTATTTTAGTGAAGGTGAAAGAGAGTGGGGGGGAGGAGAGGTACTATAGAGCGTCACTGTTGGCTCCAGTTTTCTGTTACGGGCTCAGTAGCACGCAGGGCAGGATACATCCGCACTTATAGGCTGGAGATGCCCTGTTACGCACCCGGCATCTAGATGACGTTTGGCTGGATGTCTCCTCTGGTCATTCTCGCCTTTGGATTATAACTAACTGTAGTATTTGGCGGGTCTTGCGTCGAGCTCCTCTTCCGAAACGAAAGTGTAGTGTGGCCGGCTCCAGCGGCTCGCACCTCGGCTTTGAGATGCCTCTACCGCCGCCGCCGCCAGCACCTCCATCCACGCTGTACGCACAAGTGGCACTTTGACGCTGTTCCCAGGCTCTCTCAGACACATCTGCCGTTCAAATATGATGAAATGGCAGCCCCGGAAGAAGGTGAGTGAACACTGACTTTTCGGGCTCGACTCCTTCAAAAAGTTGGAGCGCAAAGAAGCGGACTTAACCCCCGCGAGAGGGAGCGCGGTCACGGACAAATGATTAAGGATAATCCCGTTATGCACTGCAGCGACATGTCTGTGTAGGATGATTGTGGGGATTGTACAAAAGATGACAAATTCAGTAAAGCTGAATGGAGACGCTTTAGAGTCACTCACAAGAGACATCAGGGGCTAATTGCACTAGACTTCTTGTTTAAAAACGCCATTAAGGACCGGGTTAACTTAATTAGGCTTTGTGAAGTCAGCCTATTGACTAAAACACCATCATATTGCCCACTAACGGCGTACACTGCAGACAGCAACAGATACTCCAAGATGAAAGAAATGAGATGAGAGAGCCAGGGTACAAACACTTGATTTATTTTCTTCTAGTTAGTTAAAATCAATAATTTGTGAAAGAAAAACAGGCTTTATGATGCCATCTATTTATTTATTTATTTATTTATTTATTTATTATAAGGGATTTAAATAGATGAGAACCTCTATTTAGGAATGGAAAACCTTGGCCAATCACATGCTTGAAAAAGGAGCGCTCCCATTGGTCGACACGGTTTGTTGTATGACGTTCCAGGAAGTTTAGTAGCTGCCGAAAAAGTGTGTTTTCAGTGCTGAATATGTGAAACAGCTCAAAAAAGAAAAGCAGAGAGAAGGGAGGCAATGTAAAAAAATGTAATGTTTAAGGAGGCGGAGATAAATGTCGTGCTGACGCTGAAGTTGCAGCTAAGCTAACGCTAAACTCTAAACTTTAGTTTGGTGAAATGTATTACTATGTTGTCGAGGAAAAATTGGTCCAGTTTTTTTTAAATTTTTTGTTAAATGTTATTTATTCCTGCCTTTAGCATTTGAGTTCAAGCTTCAAAATAGCTGGGAAAGCCCTAGGATCAGTGACGGCTAGTATCAATGGTGGTCTAAGTCCCTCCGGTGTTTTGGCTTCTTTAATCATGTATTGTAAAAACATATGTTTGAATTTATATCTTGTGGAAGATTTTAGAAGATAGTGTTTATAGTTTTGATTGCATTAATTTTTCAAAAACACCCCAAAAAATTGAACAGGGGCTTCTTTTTTACAGCCCGAGCACATTATGACCTCAGCACCAATTATCTTTCTAATTTGGTGATTGACAGGTGTGAAGCCCCGCCCCCTTGTGTTACCTATTGTTAGGGCTAAATATAACTAGCCCAGAAACTTGATTTTGGGTAAACAGCATTATATAGCATTAGGTATAAAGTTAGTCTGATATATTGTCTGCCGTTAGTTTGTATAAAACAATTGCAGTATCAAAACATAATGTACCATACCGTGAACAAGTGATTGACAACCTATGAATTTATTAGCCCACCCAACATCACCACCAGCCATAACTGCCTAGGATGAATATACAAAATGTTAAAGTCTTCTTATAGAGCGTTTTGAATTGGCTTGGGATTAGATGCCTAACCTGATTTGTCTTTGGCTCAGAGATAACAGGCAGCAGTAGTTTATCAAGAAATACTGAGAGCTGGCGTTTGAAGCTGTAGATTCTGTTGGAAAGATGAGCGAAGAATCCCAGTGAGAAAAAGTTTCATCTCACCCAGAGGTGTCTGTTAGCTGATCCGTCCAGACAGTCAGCTGTTAGTGCGCTGATGGCTGTAATGAAAGACGGAGAGGACATATATGTATCATGTGTGGCTGGTTGGATTGCATGTGTTGGGGCTTTTACCAGCACTTTCAGTGCTTGTTAGTTCACACTAACACGAACACACCCCTCATCTTAACTTTGAAGCTCCAACGCCTGGTTCATGCTGACCTGACATCTGTCTCGGCTGTAGCTACATGCACACTGCCTCGGGATCCTTGGGGTGACGAAAGCTTTTGAAAGAGACTCGCTGGACTACTTTCAGTTTGTGTAGCTGCACTACTGTACAACAGTCATCACCTGTCAGCAGCTGTAAAAACCTTCTGTTCAATCCTCAGCCTACTGGCATTTTGGAAAAAAGATCATTTTGAAGCATTATATAGCGTATATTACATTCATTTATTCCAAAGCACCATGGTCACAGGAATTATTTTGATATTTTCTGTAGCAAAAAGGTTTATTGAGGATTATGTAAATGCCATCAAATCAATATTGTGTGTTTGCTCAGTTTTTGACCCACATATTAGAATGAGAAAATCTCATGCATGCAGCCACTCACAGTTTAGTTGCATGTACCCATGTCCCATATCAAGAAACTGTGGGAGTTTGGAAGATCCATCTCAGTCTGATCCTATGAGTAGTTATCTCCACGAAGCCCAGTGGGTATTATATACAGTAGGTTTAGTATTTGTTGTAGGAATCGCTTTATAAATGTGCTCTTAAGCATCAAGGATGCAATTATAGGAGATGGCCTCAATTGCATTATTCTTGGGGGTTTCTAGTCTAATGGGCTGGTTTGAATTATCTGCTCATATTTGTCCTCATTAGAGTCTGATTTATGACTATTTATCCCTCCTTGACCTATATAGATCAGTTTATCTCTAGTGTGGAAGAACATGGTCTTTTAAAAAAAACTTTCCTCTTAATATTGAATCAGTGAATATTGAAGAAAGAAAAATGTACTGTTCAACTCAGCAGTTTTCTAAGTTCCCGTTGGGTTTGCTCTTTAAGCATCTTACCTTTACAAGATTGAGTTCAATGTCTCTGTTCTTCCTAAAAGAAGAGTCTTCAAACAGTGTCGAAGAGATTATTGTCTCACCGTTGGAAGTAATGTGTGAGGAGGGATGTCAGACACATCTCTGAGTGTAGCATTTTCCTCAGTCACTATCAGAACATCTGATGAAAAATGTACAACAATTAGGCAAGAAATTTTGTACCCAATAATGTCATAATTTCAAACAGTGACAGACAAGCTGCAGAGAACTTTCTATGTCACAAACTGGTCAAGAAAGACCCAAAGATCAAGTTATAAGTAGTTACTGTTTACACTAATTTCAATTAACATGTAATTCAGCATTTATCAAAAGTTTTTTATTCAAAATTTTTAATTTTTTTCTATATACCCTTATGTAGTATGTGGAATTGCTGGAGTTATTAAACTATGCTTACGGTGTAACTCCTTTAACAAGATGCACTTTTGAAGGGCCCAGAAGCTTCAGGTCGACTTGTTTTTGTCAGTACATAAAACCTTCCCTGTCTCTCTAAAGCATTGCTATTTACCCTGTAGACGATGGGACATTTCATATTCTACCTGCTCAGTCAGATCGGCAGTGCAGTGGGTTTAATATGTTTACTCACAATGCAGCTAAGCGGCTTAAAGCTACACTTCTGCCTCTGATTTAAGACTTAGCCATCCAACTAAAACCTCTTTTTGCACAAGCACCCAGCAGTCAAGTGTATTGTTTGGATGTGTCTGCCAAATAATCGCCAAAGTCTTCTGTTGCACTATAATCCTACAGAAAAGACACACACTGGCCAAGCATGATGAAAACCCAAGAGAGATGCTTTGTGAAGGAAACACATTCTTATATTTTCAGATTTTAGCAAAGACACTTGCTTTTTTTCTTTTTAGATAGAATGTGAGGGCACACAAAAGACCATAAGTTGTTGGTTTTCTCATTTTGCTCTTATGTTTAAGATTGAAATGTCATTATTGAAAGGTCTCTGTCTGGGATGTACACTGTAAGGGAAATACTTTGAATAATATAAGGTTTGTGTTGTGCTATGAACTGGATTATACATTTAAAAAAGTAACTGCCTTAAGTTTATGGGGTTAGAAAATGCATAAAGGAATTCCCAGAGCGCTGACCACAGCTGCAGTGTGTCTCAGTGCATCAGAGGACGTCTCGTCATCTTGATGGAGGCGCATTCTTCCACTATATCCCCAGGACATGTTTCTCTCTCTCTCTCTGATATACCTCACAGTGTATTTCACGCCTATCAGCATGTCCGCTCATAGAGATAGTGTCTCTTTCTGGGATCATACAGAAGCCTAATCTGTCCTGTGAGTGATCCTCTCACTCCCCAATCACTCTTCCCATTTTAGCTGCTCTTTCTCTCAGGCTTTCACAGCTCCTGGGAGAGAAGCAAAAGTAAGCCAGTCTTTATTTTATCACTACTTCTACTTCTATAACTTTTACATTGATTTAGATATTACTGTTAGTCCTACCTCATGACTAAATGGATTAAACGTGACAAAAGTTATCATTTGATGTAACAAACTGGTGAATGAGACTGTCTTACCCCAGTGTAAAAAAACCTTAGACATCCATTTTAGTTATAGTATTTGTGAAAGTATAGCTTTGCATGTTTATGTTTTTGTGCAAACAAATGGATATTGGCCAGAAGGGGACAGAAGGACGAGAGAAAGCTCCGTTTTAAATGTTTTATTTAAATGAGCTGTGTGGCACTGGAATGAAAGATAAGCTGCAGTCATTATTTTGTCCGTGCGGCACACAACGTCCAGCCAAATTTCCACTGACCTCGATTGTACTATTTATGTTGATTAGCCTTAAAGGACAGCCAGGTAGTGTTTGTTATAATATTCTGGCCGGCATGACTTTAGGCCCTGATAACATTTTACTTGCAGCCTGTTTTGTAAAATTTTAAACGGCACAGTGTCAGCAAGAAGGAGCTTTTCCAGGGCGTGCTTTGTTAAATCATTTTTGGAGAAGCCATTATGCAAGGCCGTCCTGGGAAACACTTGTCTTTTGCAGACTTTGCACAGCTATTCATTTCCCTTCCAGGTCAAATTTTAGGACTCTTGGCAGACTTTTAAACCTGCCACAACAAGTTCTCAGCAGACATATGTGTAATACCTTGGAGCATGCAAAATACTGATTAAGATACACTGATATGTTCTTAGCTTCATTTGGTTGAATTACTTAGACTTTTAAGGATTGGACTCTGTGCTGTTTTAGCTAATGGACTGACAATGAGAACGGGAGATCTTAAGTTAACAGCTGAGGGTAAAATGGAGTCAGCAGGAAACATTGGTCTGTGGCGTGATTGGAAAAACAGACATAAGAGGACAGTGTGTAGTTTTTGTGTGCAGATTTGGAGCCGAGCCTATTTATAGTGCGGTGATCATACCTGCTTCAGGTTGCGGCGAGGACACACTACTGTTCCAGCCAGAGTCTGTCTGGGCTACACGGAGCACTAATGACTGTGCTACTTTTGGTTTGGGCGCTCCAAACAGAGTCTCCACAGGTGTTTTCACTTAGTGTGCTGGTTACACTGTTAATGCAGATATTCTGATGAGGTGAGATACACTGAAGACTGTCAGCCAATCAGGAGCCTCATTAGTGAACTCAGATGTGAATGTCCCACTAGGAAAATCAGTGTTCAGGTTGTACTTTGTCAAAGTCAGGCCCAAAGTTGCTGGGATAGGCTTCATTCACCCACAACCCGTAATGGGACAAAGCGGAATGAATGAATGTTTTCTTCTGTTGTCCGCTTCAGATTTGTGATCCTTTTTTCGCCCGTAAAAATAGATGTGCTGTTAGAGATTGTCATTAATGATGTCTGCAGGGAAACAAAACTTTTCTTGGATCCTTTAGCTGTGGATTTTTGAGCAGTCAACCTCTATAAATATGGAAAACTTACAGGATGGGAGTCATAGAGTGAGCCTCAAGGTCTAGCTGCAATTCCCCACTAAGCTTCTACTGTCAGTCATTTTTGCTTCATTGTTATTTGTACTAATGTAACAGGATAGGTGTAGCTCTAATTGGACTAATGTGTCTATATGTACATTTGTTTTGATTCGATATCTAGTTTTGAGTTCTTAACATTTGTAGTGGACTTGCTTCATTACGATATAAAGTCATACTGTATGTAGTTGAAATCATTATTAAGCAGAGTGAAGGCCATCTCACAGTGGGAACCAGATGGATCGCTTAAAGAAAAAAATATTCCTTTCAAAGCTTAAATGTAGCCAAATAGGAATAGGATCTAAATTGTTCTTGATTACCAGAAACCAGAACAGTCCAAGGCTTGGTCTCAGGAGAAAGGTGGAATCCAACAGATTGAACTTGTTGAATGGTTGCATGATTATGTCTGAAGACAGTATTTTGGGTTCATTTTATAAGCAAGATAGTCTGAAAAAGATGAATACTTGATGTAAATAGCTCCAACAAACTCCTAAAGCAAACAGGTATGACATATTGACAAAAAATGCGGTCATATTACCATAATGCATCACTGCAGTGTTTTTCCTGGAGTTCCTGAATACAAGTGTTTAGCGGATTTGATTATGCTGACTGTGGGACTGTCTGCTGTGTATTCATTGCCGCAGCTTAGTGAGGAAGTAGGCATGTACAAATGTCAAGCAGTCTCAAAAAGCAAAGCTAACTGAAGTCTCAGGAGAACTGATGGAGCCAGAAGAGCAGGCAGACACTCCTCGATATGAGAGCGCTGAGAGAAAGGTGGAAAACATCACAAATGGCCCCAGCCAAGGAGCACTTTGCTAAGACCATTTCTGTCTCTGCTGCCATCTCCCTCATGCACACCCCATCTATTGCCTATAATCACATTCCCGAGTGTTTCTTCTGCTAAATTGAATTGTAATTGGCAGACAATGGCCGTGACATCACAATTCAGTAGCTGGCACATATAGCTGCTGCTCGTCTAATTTGAGGCTAAAGTGGGGCCTGCTTACTGATGAACTCAGAGAATAAAAGGAGCAAGCAGATACAGAAGGCATGGAGCCACAGGGGGAAAGGTGTACTGTCTCTGACAATTAATTGCCCTTTGAGAGCTGTGTTACAATAGTTATTATGTGCGGCCTGACTGTATGGATGAAACATGATGTCTTCTAGTGTGTAATGCAAGTCTAATATCACCTACTACACAAATGTTATTTAAATATCAATAGTCATGTTTATATGCAGACAGCTATTTTGTGCTTTTTTAATATACGAATGAAAATATGAATACATAACTTCAGTTTTCTAAACCAAATGAGCAGAGATACTTGGAGCAGAACTATCTATTACAGCTTGGTGTTTACACACAGTCACCATTTTATCAGAAATTCAAGTTCTATTGAAATGTGATAATTGTGTTATTTTGTGTTCTCCTACATTTGATATTTTCCAGCCCAGAGCTTGTATTGATGCAGAGTCATAAACCTGCGTGAATCAAAATAGCATCTTCTCGCTTTTGGAAGTAATTGCCTGAGATGGCAGGTATGTTGTGAAAGAGGTGGAAAGTGGTGCAATTTCCTATTTATTTTTTGTCAAGATGATCTCCTGACATTTATCCTTCAAAAGTAACAAATGATCACTCGCGCTCTTATCTATGATTACCTCCAGCGAAGAATGAATCTACCACCCTTTGGTTTGTTGGTCAATAGGAGGATTATTAAAACACACTGCTTCGATCTTTGTATGACATTACATGACAAAACAGTGTATAACACATACTTGGCACTCTCATATCTGCACCCTCCCAGCACATTACATTTCCTGATGTTTGTTTAGGTCATACATTATTGTTATGTTGTTGTTTTGAAGCTAGGTCAATGTTTTGCAGAAATAACTAGTGTCTCAACATGAAAATAAATGAATAAAAAAGAAAGGGGTTCAGAACGAGGGCTGATCAAAATAAAAACTTCTTCTGTAACATTTCAGAACAAACCGAAATGGGAGCATGTCCAAATTTGAGAGAAACTGTGATTGATCTAGTTTGAGTAATGAATCTAGTTTTGCGGCGTCACCATCAGAAGAGTTTTCACACCTTCCTCCACGACTGGAAATGAGGTTTTGCCACAGTATCAAAGAGGCAGACAGAGGTTTTAAGAAAAAATGTGCAGAGAAAAAGAAAATGTTTGAAGATTTCTGCTCACAATGGACAATTTGGGCTCTGGCGTATCTCTGAAAAGTGGAAGGTGGAAGCTGATAAGCCAGTTGTCACCTTTTAAAATGTCACCGATACCTTGTGTAAACGGCTGACTTCCACTTCACACCAATAACATGTTCTATTTCCTGTCTTCACTTAGCATTCACATGTGCTTGTACTTTGTATGTGTGGTTTTGCTAAAAAATGTTCATGATTTAATTGATTAGTTGCACCGTTACTGTAAATGTTATGCCTTTTCAGTAAACTGTGAGGTCCAAAGTTATAGGGACTCATCATTGGGAAAAAAAGAGCTGCTTGTGTACAGTATGTGATGTATACTCAAGATGAAATTAATACTTACACAGGCAACATATCCATCAATATACACTGAGAATAAAAAAAGATTTTGTGGAGACGATAACCAAACGAGATTCATATTTATTAATGACTGAATGCTTTTCACTTCCTCTGCTATAAATGATCACTACCTGAGTGGGATCGGCAGGAATTGTAACTGGGGCTCTAATTAGCTTTGTAGGGAATCATTAGGAGTGCGATCTTTTCTCGTCCTGATTTGATGAGTGGGAACTGTGTGCGCATGACGCCGTCCCCTGAGGTCTGTCTCTCTCCTTTTCTGTCCTCCACCTCTCCAGTTCCTTCCCGGATTCTTCGGCTTTAATTAAGGCTGCGTGCCTCCGAATGAGCAGACGGGGGCGCTGACCCTGCTTCTGCTTTGGCATTAGGGCTGTAAAAAGAATTACAATGGAAGCATACAAACAAATACTGTCTCACTTATCATCCTCTAATTTCCTGCACTTCCTGTATCATGACATTGAGCATTTATATGTGGTTCTCCGGGGTATTCGTGCTTCTTCAGGGTCAAAGGTCAGCAAGGCAATCAAATAATCTCACGCACACACATATATAGGTGGGGCTGGTTGACTGACAGCTTAATTACCTAGCGTAGTAGAAGCACAGCCCTTCTCCATATTGCTGTTAACAGGACCAGGAGGGCACTGTTTGCTCCTCCCTTTTCCACTGGCTACTTTATGCAGATTTTTTTTGCAGTATATTGGTGTTTACATGTGTGCACTGAGGAGACAGGAAACTTGGTGTAGATATGGCCGATAGTGTATTCTCATATGTTAGAGGGAAGCACTCCAGGTCTGGGTTCTACAGATAAAGTCAAGCCCAAAGAGAAAAAGGAATTGCTTTTAGCCACTGAGGGAATTCACCTCGTACGCTGAGGTTAACTGGGACGGGAGTGTATGTGACAGAGAAAATGCTTTCTTTAACTCAGAGGTCAGGTCCAGAGGAATTTGGTTTCTGTGTGTATCTAAGTGTGCCAAGGTTAACGATCTGAGCTGACAGCACACTCTGGTTATCCATCAAAGACTACAGTGAAATAAAATGCCCTTTTAGCCAGACACGAATGTCCAGTGTGGAAAAAAAATAGTGGCTCAAGAGCAGAACAGGCGTTTGAGCAGCTGCACTGAAGAGATCCTGTGTGCTTTTCAAGACTCAATAAAGAGAGAAAGATATTCCAGCTGCCCCTTGACAGTGACCTCCAGACTTCACATTTCAAAACTTGATTGAAATATGCTACACTTCACTGTGTGGTATGCCTGGGCACAGCTCACAGGGACTCGCTCAAGGCAATAGATTTTTCTCTTTGCTACTTTTTGTCATTTGTTAATTTCTGCCATTTCTACTGCCATCTTACATTTGATCGTTTCATTGGAAAAATGTGTTTTGTCCACTATTCACCCACTATTCACTAGCAGTCGAAAGCAGCTTCTAAGGACAATACAATATGTTCCTTATGTTTAGTAACAACATGTAGAGTCTGTCATACAGAGGTCAACGCCAAAGCAGATAACATCCTTATCATTAGCAGTTATATTATTTATTCAAACATATGATAATTTTGATAACATGTCTAAGATCTGTGTAGATTCTCAGTCACCCAGGTCATCATAAAATAAAGTTTAATCATGTGAAAGCAGGAGTAGACAAAACAAAGTGTGTCTGTTTATAAAACCCTTGTTTATTAAAGACCACTGTAGACAGTGTCAGATGACAGACAGATGATCAGTACATGTGACATTTTGTTTCCATTTTGGTTAACAGCCATGATAAGGTGTTAAGTAATGGATTTAATGAGGCTTACAAGAGGTTATACTCCTCCTAACTCAGCAGAGTCCACTCAGGGCTGAAAACAATAAATGACCTGTGTAAGTAGATGTAGTCTGTAAACTGACAGACAGCAGTGCCGTATCTGTTGGCTCCAGTGTGTGGCTTTAGTCCATTCAAGTATCTCTATACACAATTACACAAACTTGTCATGTCTGTCGAGGATGAAAAGGAGTCTTACTTTAGGACATTTTAAGGGTCAAAGAAAAGAAACACACCTCCGTCTAAAGAATCTTTAAATTTCCACACAAAACAGCCATTAGAGGCTTGGCATGTCAGTGGGACAGAGTCCACAGCTGGTCATGTAACATCTTTATTGGTCCCAGTGGAAACAGTAGTTATGGCCACTCCAACTCAATTATTGCATCTTAGCTTGTGTCCCAGTGAAACAATCATAAATATTCATGAAGATGAACAAGGAAACAGTTGGTGAGTGTGTACGAGTGTGTGCACAGACCAATAAACACTGGTGCGTGCTTATGCTTATGCTGTTGTCCTCAAGTAAGGGCCCTGCATGTGTTTACCGAAGCCCACCCTGCTTTTTTACTGATGTCTGTCAAGGTTTTTTGCTCCATAATTACTTCATCTTAAGGTTCAAAGTGAGTTTGTTTTTCCCCCCAACTGATGTGAGAGGCAGTTTGTTTTTACAAAGTAATTTACTTTATGTGTTTGTAGTTTTGTTTCAAGGTGCTTGCTCAGCATCTTTTTCTTTGCTGGTGATTCATAGGCTGACTATTTCATTAGAAAAGCTGTTTGAATCACCTGAGATGAGAGGGCTGTTAATTCTCTGACTGTGAGTAACTATAGCTACACTCTGCTTGAATTCACTGGCTCTGATAATACTTTAGTCTGGTAATAAGGCACATAAAACTTCTATAGCGCCATCCTCAAAATACAGATTGCTGCTTTTAATGACTTGTGCAGAGCCTTGTGGGCTTGAAAATAATGATCTCACTCTCTGAGGTCTACAGCTCACAACTCACACAGCATGACATTATATCACCTACTGTGGGATAAGAGGGCTATTGACTCGCGATGTGAACCTGCCGCTTCTCACCCACAGCCAAGTCATAGGACCCTCTTTACTCCTTTTGTTGTTTAGCAAAGTCAATAGTTCCTCGCTGGTTTGAGGCAGTCAATAAATCGTTGTTCTTTTTTTTTTACAGTTAGGCTATGATTGTTATGATGTTAGATACAGTGCAATAAAACTGTTACTACAAGAAAATGGGAGGAGTGTTAGATGTACTGAGAGTAACACAGTTGAAGCCACTTTGTTTGAGATTAAACGGTGGTGAGGAATCACTCGCGGGTATTTTTAAGGATTGGGGCAGATTCTCTGATTTCAAAGACATCAATCTCCATCATGTCTGGTTTTATGTGATGCTCTCTCGCTCCCACTCTCTCTGCCTCCTGCCACTTGTGTTACCATCTGTTCTCGATTAATGTGAGTTACGAGCAGTAATTGAAGCATCTGTTCATTTGGTGTGCATCCTTTACGCTGACACACAGACATAACGCCTGTCTTGCGATAGCTTTTCCTTTCTGCTTTATTTTGCTCACTGTTAAGGTCTGTCAAACGCACACAGGCGAGCGTTTGCGGTGTGATTTATTTTCTATAAGGGCAACCGTTGAGTGCTTCTATATGACAACACGCTGGTGTAGATATGCATATAGAGGCAGTCCAAGGATGGCCACTTGACTTAAACTGACAGAGCTGTCAGCTAATGTTAAAAAAGCCTGTCTAAGAGCTCGACTGGGAATCAGTGTGGAATACCTGCCGCCCAGACAAGCTTAGACACAAGCGTAGTGACTTTTCTTTTTCTTTTTTTTTTTTGAGTCTTTCTAATGCAAGATTTTTTCCAAGATGCTCCAGAGCCCCACTGAGAGACAGACCAAAAGCGAGACATCACAGGTGTTGGTGTGTGCAGGAGAGGTGTCTGTCTGGACCGTGGCCCCCCTCTGTGAGCCGGTAGCAGAGGGTGTAGCCACAGTGAGCTAATAGGCAGCCTGTGAGGTGAAGGTAGACTCTTCTCGCTGTCATATTCTGTCTCGTTCTGCCGTGTTTACACCAGAGATGGACGTGAAATACTTGAGCGCACACACAAACACACAAAGAGCTTTACCTATTGTGCTGTATGCTCACTTGTGCGTCGTCAAGCAGAGATAATGGCCGCCTAACCATGATTACAACATGCCTGACGTGATAATTATCCTCGTCTGACTAGAATTATCTTCCAAAATGCTTTCGAAGTCAGCAGACGTGAGCTAAAAGTAAAATGGAATAGTTCTAATTGAGAAAAGGATGTCTTTTTTCGCTGGGCCCATGAGGCTTCCTGGAGTATCTCATTATTTAATCATGATTTTTTGTTTTCATAAATGCTATTGTTCCCTCCTTGTTCTGCACAAAGTTTCACCTTTCTAGTCACCATTTGGTACGGTTGGCTTATCCTTGTTATAAGTGACGCCAAGAATATTTCTCCATTAAAATCATGTAGGTTAATTGTCTTTCTATTACAAACATGTTTTGTGTTTTGATTTTTGTCCTGACCCTAGTTCTAAAAAACATTAAACTTGTGTGAAAGCAAGTGATTTAAGACCTGATGCTAAGTGGTGATGGGCAAACAGGTGGGGCGCCCATATGTCTGGGCAGCTCTACCTCCCAGACCAGCCCAGCTCATCTCCTCTCCAGCCTGGACTGGGGTCAGAGGCCAGCCTGCTGTCTCTCTGTCCACAGCATGAACACTTGGCATTGGTTTCCGATTAGACAGTGTCTGAACTCTGACACCTTGGGCTCATTTTTTGTAATAAATGTCCGTGTTTAAAAGCTTCAACTGGAGCCGTAATTACCAGACATTTATTCTACTTTGTGTTAATCAAAGTGACTGACACCGTGCCCTCGTACACACTCTAATGTCGACACACAAAAAGACATCAAATTAGACATGACCTCTGGCTCCATTTGTTTCAATAAAAAGCAAAAAGTGGCAGGCAGGGCAGGAGATGCTATGTAATTTAATTCCTCTCCATTCACTCACTGTCATTCTGGATTAGACCTACATTTGTGGAGGGAGGCGGGATGATAAATGAGAGGGAGAAAGGGAAAGGGGAGAGAGAAGTAGGCAAGATCGTAAGTTACAGTCTGGCCAAGTTGTTTTTGTGACGTGACGTCTGTTTGATGCCCATGAATTTGATGTCATGATTCATTGTGTCTAATCTTGCTGTGAAATGCACAAGGGTTCTCGGCGTGTGCAGTGTTAGCTGTGGACTGTATCAGTGCTCTGCAGGTGTGAGCTTTCATAAAAACGATGGTCTTTCATTACTGGATGTCTGCTGTGACGGTATCAGCCAACACTTTGGGGACGATAACACACACAAGATTTGTTTTAATTTGGTTATGGAGGTTCTTTGCTTCAACTAGAAATGATATCCAATGTTGCCATAACTTTAAGTAGGCCTTTTCAGAATGAAATGTTTTACTACTCACATTTTAAAAAAAAACGAAAAAAAAACCCTTTTAATAACACCCAGTAACGCGTAAAGTTCCTAAATATTTTTTCTCATAAACAGTTGTGTTTTCAGTTTTTAATGTGTGATGTTAACATTACATCAATGCTGGTACAGGTTTCTACACATATTTAAATAGCTTAGAACTTTTTTCAAAATGCAACATCTTTGATTAGGCCTGAATTGTGGAATTATTTTTGTTTTCCTGCAGGCCTACTTTCGCCAGGGGGTTGCTTTGCAGTACCTGGGTCGCCATGCCGATGCCCTTGCAGCATTTGCCTCTGGCCTGGCCCAGGACCCCAAGAGTCTCCAGCTGCTTGTCGGCATGGTGGAGGCTGCCATGAAGTCACCGCTCAGAGGTAAGCTTGTCTGATTACTCACTGACAGTTCTTTGCCTTCTTTTGTGTTCATGAACAAAACCAACACAACCAAATCAAATATATAGAACATACAAAGACTTAAGTTTAAATACTCAGACAATAAATGTGTTTCAGTCACAGGATGTTTTTCCTTTATAGGCAATTAATGAAAATGCATCATGCTCTGAGTATTTGTAAAACATAAATAATTTCACTCGAAGCGCACCATTTGGATCTACTCGTTCACTGTGAGCAGCACCCACTCAAGTTATATTGGACATATATGTTATTTTATGTACAATAGATTTAATTTTATATCAGATCTACAGTATGTCAGAATGAATCAACTTTATTAAGATAAATTACTGTCATGGAGGGTTACTTCTACTTTTAGTTACTTACTGAATGAGTTAATGCTCGCACACAGATACAGATGGCACATTGTGACACAAAAAGTAAACAATTGTTCAGGAGTCTCACACACACAGGATGCACTTTCTGCAGAGTGTGAAGGGTCCTGGTTAGTGCAACCATGTTTATTACCCTGAATAAATTTTGTAGTTGAATGATGAAATATTTACAAGGTGGATTCTTGCGTGCCATTGATCTACTCATACCACACTATGAGGAGATAAAGGGAGACTGCATACCATCAGAAATAGTTGTAGGCAAAAACTGGCTCAGGATTATGTTTTTGCCCTTCAGCAGAATCAAAATGAGAGCAGAGCTTCCTGGCAAGCTGTAGAAAATGTCTATGCACATAGAATTTAGCAGTCGTCCTCGGACAGAGAGCAGAACTGGTTAAGTATTCACACCACTCTCCTCCCATTTCGCTGTATTGAGCACAAGGCCTTTAGTAACTGACCATTAGAGAACAACTTTTTATAAAGTACCCATGTGTGCTTATTATCAGGTTTAATCATTACAAAGACAATAGACTCCTGTGTTTCGTTGTTGAATGATATGCCAGAAGACTAGAGGCAGAGCTTTTGAAAATTAGGGGAGAACATCCATTTTATTGCATTTGAATGAACCAGGATCACTTTCAAATGTGAAACCATGTTTGAATTCAGGGATGAACTGATTTGATTTAGTGTTCAAAGGTGAAGGGCACAAAACAACATGGAGGGTGCACACTTATATATCATTATAATTTAACAAAAATGTAAACTAGTATTGTTTGTGGTGAAATTAATGAAATAATTATTAGACTTTTAGTATCTTTACCCCATGCCTGCCAGCCTGGTCATAGGCACATGGAACAAAATAGCTACACTCAGTACATAAGCAGGGAAACTGTGTTGCAGAAATCCCTCATCACCCAAAGGGACATGAAATAGAATATTTATGTTTACGTCAATGCTTGCCATGGAGGAGTTTTTTTTTTTGTTTTTTTTTAACACATAAATGGTACAGTCATATACGCTTTGTATTTATTATTGAGCTGAAATAGTGTTTATAGGTAGTGTTGGTCTGTCAACATCTCTGGCAGCCAACCCCACAGGCGACAGTCTGTGTTTTGTGACTGGCAAAGCAAAAAGGCTAAATTGCTTTTGGCTTAATCAGATTTGAAGCCATTTTAAAACACAAAGTCTGGAAAGAATGATTTTCTCAGACAAATCAAAGTTTAGAATGATCAAGGACAGCCACATTGACTTTTCTGTTATTCTCCCACAATATTAAAACAAGCATTTACAGGTTATTTGCACACTGAATAAAACACACTGGTATCGTAGCTACAGTAGTATTGATAGTTAATGAAATACATTTCTTTCTGTGTTAGTTTACTGATAGCATTAGGTATTTCACTGTGGAGGTTTCTTATTGACTTTTTACCTTGACTTTCAGCTGATAAACATGTAACCATACATACTCAAGGAGGCCTATTTTATATTCTCATTTCTCTCACATCAACAGTGTCAGTTTGAGTGAAAATAAATACTTTCATGAATCTTCTTTGAATCTTCTTGAATTTCTGTCTGTCAGTGCCACAACCATCACCAACATTTGCCTCAGAATTAACCACTGGTTTTACTGTTTACATTTAGTCTACTAAAAGTTTGATTTAGTGTGATATACAATAATACAATAAGCCTGTTTTCCTGTTACTAGAAATGATCTTCTGTTTAAAACTGTCATGCTGTAATACTACATATAAACCCAGCCCAGATGACCATGTCTCCAAAGCTGCATTTCGCACTGCTGGTTGCTTCTGTACTTTTTCACAGCAGACTCTTTTAGTCCAAGTATAACTGGTACCTCTGAATTTTGTGTAAATCTCAGCAGAAATGTTAATTTTAAAACACAGGCTCCTCAGGTATTGAAAAATTAAGACAACAGCATATTGTCCCAAAGGTTCCTTCACAATTTAGTCATTCATATATTAAAGATTTAATGTGGTGAGTCTGATTTAGATGGACAGGTTTCTCTTTGTGTAAATGAGACGCTGCAGTAGGCAATACTCAGAAATGTATGCCTCTACACCTTAAATGTTGCAGACCTGCATCCAAAATAATTGTGTCCCATTCTCTTACCTTGACAGACTCACTTGAGCCCACCTACCAGCAGCTACAGAAGATGAAGCTGGACAAGAGCCCATTTGTGGTAGTGTCTGTCATTGGCCAAGAACTGCTAACCCATGGTTTCCACGGGGCCTCTATTGTAGTTCTGGAGGCAGCGCTGAAGATTGGCTCATGTTCACTGAAGTTGCGTGGCTCTGTCTTCTCAGCGCTAAGCTCGGCCTACTGGTCTTTAAACAACAAAGAGAAAAGTATGGCGTACATGCAGCAGGACCTGGAGGTGACCAAGACCTTAGGTGAGCTTAAAGAGAGTACATGGATACACGTACATCTCTTTTATAAGACTTGAAATGTCACAGATCCCAACTTACTCCTGACTAGCTGATAAATCTGACTGAAAAGGGTTAATTTGACAAGCTTGACCCTAAAAATACACAGATCTGCTTACTTCCTAAACAGGCTTTTTGGTAAACAGGGTTATGTTGCTATTGTGTATGTCCAAGCTACTTACTTTGAGTTATGGCCTAAATGTAAAGTTGTTGCATAGACTGGTCAGGTCATGCCAAAGCTGACACTTGATAATTCACAGAGAACTCAACTCCAAGCCTTACCTCACCTGGGTAAACATCTTTTCTTGTCATGGCTCCGTACTTGACGTATACAAGTCATTATAAAGCTGTTCTTTTGAAGCATATCCAGGGTTGAATGCTGTTGGTACATTTTGACTGTTCA
Source organism: Rhyacichthys aspro (assembly GCA_036850595.1). Lineage (NCBI taxonomy): Eukaryota > Metazoa > Chordata > Actinopteri > Gobiiformes > Rhyacichthyidae > Rhyacichthys > Rhyacichthys aspro. The sequence continues at coordinate 16,930,007 of CM072159.1, forward strand.
ACTGTCTCCGGATCTCGTATTGATGGTAAATAAACTTGTCACCCAGAAAGTCTCCAGCCTATATTTTCAGTGGGACTCCTCTCAGCTCAGAATTCAACATCTCACTTGAAACTTGCAAACACAAGCTCAGGCCTGACACGGGTTTTGAGCACACCGTATGGCCCACGTCTACGTTAATTAAAGCTGAACTTTGCGCTGAAATGAGCACACGCCCTGTCTGTTGTATGCACTTTAGATAAATGAGGGCCGGTGTGCGCATAATTAAAACTGTGAATCGTGAAGACTGAAGGTACAACATGTGTCCTCTCCATCTTGTTCACAGGTGATCAGTCAGGTGAATGCCGTGCTCATGGGAACCTTGGCTCGGCATTATTCTCCAAAGGCAGTTACAGAGAGGCACTGGCCAATCACAGACACCAACTCGTTCTGGCCATGAAACTCAAGGACAGAGAAGTATGTGTGCATGAGTATAATAAGTTTTAAAATGAATTGAAAAAGAAATTCAAATGACATCATCCTCTATGTGTGTGTGACCAATAATGGTAATTAATGGCCAGCTTAAATCTTGATAGTGTCAAATGGTGCTGGAGGTGCAAATGAAACAACTGTAAAAATGGCTTCAACACTTATTCTTCTCTTTTCCACTGTTGCCTCGTGCAGCCCCTATTGTTTTTTGATGAACATTAAAAAATCACTAAAACAGTCAAACATGGAGTCATAAAATACCCTAGATATGCCCTGAATCCATTTAGACCGCTACATTTTGCACAAATTTGAATAGCTCCTTGTCCTTCAGTTTTCTTTCTTTGAGGGCTGTTGAACAAAACAAAGACAGAACGTGCAAAAAGTGTTTTCAGTTCATATCTTTTTTAAATAACTTTAGACTTTATGTTATATTTTCCCTGTTATGGAACTGATAAACTTTGCATATATATACATTTTTAGAATATACTGTCAATAGATAAAATTCTGTAGCGTGACTTAAGATGAAGCAGTACAAATAATAGTAAATTAATAACTCTTTCCCAAATATTGCCAAAGCATTTTAGTCCTTAATCTGTTTATCACAGCTAATAACCAGTATAAGTGGTACACATTTTGTATTAATGACATGTTAAGGGGTTTAATCCAATACATTGTGAATGCTTCTGCAGATAGTGCCAAGATTACACCGTCATCACAACCCAAATATACAGAAGGCTCCCAGTGGATTTGTTTCTATTTTTTGTGTGTTTAAAATGTGCTGATATATATGTTGCAGTGAGATGGGAATACAAAACCTAACTCTGAGAAATCCAGTTACATCTCACAAGAACATTTATTGAATTAATCTCACAATTTTATGCTTCTTGTGCAATGTATGCAATAATTTAATGGCAATTCAATAATGTATAGGAACTGCAGTAGCCTATAACCAACCTCTCTTGAGTGGGTAAATCGATAATTTTTCATGTTGCCTATTCATCGATCTTGTTTGGCTGCTGTATTCAAATCAGATCTGCTACCTGTAAGTTGGAGGGAATATTTACCTTGCTTTCACCTCCAATTAAAAGAAAAACAAACCTAACATACTGCTTATTTTCATTTTCTTTTGTGCTCTATTGTTAAAATTGAAACTTTTGCTACAGCAATATTTTGTTATCTGGTTTCGATTGTCGTACTTCGTAATCTTTCTTTACTAAAGAATGTCTGTTGCTGTATTGCTAATTTAGGGTGTTAAGCAAATAAATTGGCTCAAATCTATTTTGTAATGTACAGAAAGTAAATATGAAGTAAAAATGAAGTAATAGTCATAGTAACAGCTGTTGTAGATTGTCTCAGCTAATGCTTGCTAATGTAGCAGAAAAACTATTATTGACAAACTTTCAGCTTTTTTTGCCCCTCAGGCAACATATTTGTTCTTTGATTCAATACTCATAGTGCAGTGTGTAATGCAACTGAACTAATTTATTATTTTGTATCTCTGTAGTTCAGCGTGTTTCTCAGTAAAGATCTTTCATGTGAGCACTGGTCACTGAGACCTGTGTCTGAGAGACACCTGTCACTAAGGTGAATGATTGTTTGGACAAGTTGATTTTAATGAAAAGACTAGCTGTACAATGTGTCTTTTTTAAGCATGGTCACATTATTCTTGTCAACATACACTGGGTCTAGAAATGCTTCCTGGTCTAGGAGCCCAGGGGAACCCAGGGGGGCCCAGGATCGAACATAGACACAGTGTGAAGGTGCAGATTTCTCTCTCAATCTGAGCTGGTGTGTTCATGTGTGCGGAGCTGTGAAGACACATAGAGACAAGTGTTTATCTAGTTGACAGATGATTATTGAGCGTCTTCTCTGCAGGTGTGCAGCCTAAGGTGACTCAAACATGGTCATCGACACAAATCCATATCTCCCACTGTTTGTTTGCCTTGTTATTGAGCATGTGTTTATTTGGGCTTTGTGAGTGCTTCCATGAAGAACACTTCCAAACAAAGGCACCATCTACTGAGAGCTTTGTGTGATAGGTAAAATAAAACACCTTTACAGTTTAATAAATCCAGCACAATTGGACTTGAAATAATTAGTGGATTAAGGTTTTTAGTGGAAACCTTGTTTTGTCTGATGCCTGAATAGGTTTGTACAGAACATCATGATTACAAATTAGAAAGTACTGTTAATAAGCAAAACATTGATTACTTTAATAAACCTAACTGATTAATGTGAAGCTGCACTTAAAAAGCAGCAAATAAATTACACACCTTCAAGTTCGAGATGCTCCTACTTTTAACTACTTTAGATGGAAGATCAAAGTCACATGGACGTTTCTCTCAACCAGAATGCAAAGAGGAAAGGTTACTGTTTTCTGATATATGTACTGCTTATATTATATTAATGAATCTATAGGTTATTATTATTTAATTTATTGACCCCAAATGACCGTATTGTTAGATATATAGGTACCCCTCTAGTGTCTGTCATGCCACACTCTGAATCACAGACATTATTATATGATATTTTGGGGAACAGCCTCAGACAACAACAAATAGCGTATTTCACAGCGCCATTATTTATTTAACAAAACTACACCAAACGATTAGATCTCTCTGTGTTTCTCTTGAGCAGTGGAAACATTATGTCCTACTGGAAAATCAAAGACTTGTCTGGTCGGTGCACAAGGAAGCCTGTTTTATTTATGAAATCTGTTTTCTGCCCTGCTCTCCCTATGTATCAACTGGATTTTGTGCTTTATGTTTTCTTTGCACTCATCACTTTGCTGGGCATTGTTGTTTCAGGAGTAATGACTGTCCTCTAAACCCACACAAAGCACATCAAAGAGACATAACACAAGTAAAAAGAGCGAGGTGTGTTAATTAGTGGTGCTAAAATTCACAGAAGGTCAGTTTGGACGTGAGAGGAAGTGATTCATTAGGCTTAGACTTGCGCTAAGCCTTTTTTTTTTTTTTTTTTACTTTAAAGATCTACTTCAAACACATGCTCCATTTTGCCTCAAAGCCACTTCACTAAGAGCAAAATACATTTAAGTCCTATATTTGTATTCAATTATCAATTAAAAACACATATATCTTCTCAGCCAAACCTGTAGTCAAGAGCATCTAAAAAAGAGATGAACAAGAGACATGCAAAAAGGCCATAGTAAATAATTCAGTCTCTATTCTTTAAACCTGCCAACATTTTATTAGATCTTCCTTTTTGTTGCCATTATATGCATTCAAAGGTCATATTGACACTTTCATTTCAGAGTTTGAGAGCATCATATCAATAGATCTAATTATTGTAATTGCTTAACGACAAAGACAGCGGGTTTTCTCATAAAGATATCATACAGTGTGTGAACAGTTTAGAGTCATTGCCCATAGTTTCATCAGTTTGTTCGAGCATTGCCTTAGTACTGTACTAAGCCTCTGACTTTATAAACCAGTAATACCAACATGAAATTCATCAAGGCTCCACAAAATAAAAAATGCATTGCCATTGTCATATCAACATGCACAAAATGCAAATCACAAGACTGCTTTATTTGCTGGATTAAAAGTTATATTATTCTTTATATCAATACAATTTTGACATTCCTACAGAGCACCCCCAAAACAGATAGTCATGAACATTTTGTAAACAAATTCACTTAAGCTGGAGTCAGATAGCATTGAGGTTTATGACTTCAGAGAAAGACAAATGAGCGTGTTTACTAGAAGAAATGGGCACAATGTGTATATTTCAGTGTCTGTGTATAGGTAGGTGAGGTGGAGTTCACAGCTCTGGTGATGAAAAGCTACATCTGTAACAGCTTTTCCAAGTAGTTTACTGGAAGAAGCCTTTCATTCAGTGGCGTAGTGCTGGAGTTGCAGAGGGTCACCCTGTCACTGGAGGCTGTAATCAGGAGGAAAAGATTAGCTTTCACTCCTCTTGCCTGCAGTCTCAATGTGCACACTTTTCTATGGCTTTTCAGTGATGGACACTTTTATGATGGTCACCTGTAATGTTTTCATTTACCGGTGTCTTCTATTGTGCTCTATGTGTTTTTACCGCATTGGACTAACTATATGTCTCCCTTGGATCTCATTCCAGGCAGCGTCTGATGCTCTGAGCAGCCTAGGTCATGTGTACACAGCTATCGGTGACTACCCCAATGCACTGGCCAGCCATAAGCAGTGTGTATTGCTGGCACGACAAATGCAGTGCCAAATCTCAGAAGCTCGACAGCTGGGCAACATGGGTGCAGTCTACACAGCGTTGGGAGACTTCACTAATGCTGTTCAGTGCCATGAACAACACCTAGACATTGCAAAGGTACAATCCCATCAAAGAATTTCTCACTTGCCCATTCACTGTGAAGGATTTATATTTATTGCAAATACTGGAGTGTTTATGAAGACTTGTAGTAGTATCACAGAGCAGCAGTGTAACATGAACAGCGAGATACAGTTCCAGCTTCTTACCACATTAGCTAATTTGTGGATTAAGCAGAAAATGTTGAGCGACACTCAACCAGCAGCTCTTTATCCTTACACACATAATTAGATCTGGATGAAAATGAAAGATCCCTCCAACCAGATCCTCTCAAAAACTTTAAGAAATTAGTTTGGATGGTTTAGTTTTCTGTAGCTGTAAATGAAGCTGTTTGCTTTATAAAACATTTTTGGTTGATGATGCATAGGCATAGGCCCCTGTTCGCTATGGCATTTACAGAAAATAAGCTTGTTAACATGTTTGATCAGGTATGTTCAGTTGAAGGAGGGTTAATTTTAATGTAATGGAAATATGTATTTATCCTGTTGTTTGTGCAGACGTTGGAAAACCGGCGTGAGGAAGCACGGGCGTACAGCAACCTGGGCAGTGCCTACCACTCTCAACGGGATTTTGACAAAGCCATATCGTACCACACACGTGTTTTGGAGCTGGCACAAGAACTGGGTGACAAAGCAATCAGGATGAGAGCATACGCTGGTCTGGGACACGCTGCCCGCTGCATGCAAGTTGGTATAAAACCACAAGCCATGTTAATTATCTGTTAACTTTCAATTACCTAAGATTTGACCTCTCCGCAGGATCTGGAGAGAGCCCTTCAGCACCACAAACGACAACTGGAAATTGCAGAAGAGCTGGCAGACAGAGCGGCGCAGGGCAGAGCTTCTTCCAATCTGGGTAAATGCATGTTGGAAAAGGGCTAGTCATTTGTTTGCAAGCCACCCAAATATGTGTGAAAAACCGCAGTTATGAAAATGAAAGATGTAGATAGTGAAGGTTGGGCAACGAGGCAGCATGAGTGTACATTCAAGCTGTTCTGTCACTCTGGAGGATATATACATGACAACAAGCAGAATGAGGGCAGCAGATTGCTTATTTTCTCACCATGTGTAGGAGAAAAAAAGCATCTCAAATAACAAAGGGAGAAGAGAGAGGGTCGGTGCATCTGCTGCATAAAAGAAGAATAGATTTCAGAGGCTTCAGCTTAAAAATGATGGTTCATATACAGTGCAATTCTGACACCCAATCGAATAAAACGCTGTATGAAATTAGTTGAAATAAACAAAGCTTTTTCTCAAGGCCCCAGTAGATGACCTATTTCATAAATTCTACAATAAACTTTTGGTCATTTTCTTTCTCTTTTTTTTCTCTTTTTTTTACTTTTTGGTGCACCGTTCCTGGAGATACTGCAGTACCAGGTCGATGCGTGGAGTGGACGGAGCAAGCCCCTATTCCATCTCCCAACTTTTGGTCATTTTGAATTGAAATGAAACCCTTGTTAATCCCACAATGGGGAAATGTACATACCACACCAAGTGTTAGTGCACCACACCACACACCTGAGGCAGTTGGCAACCTCTGTGCGGTGCCCAGAGGAGCAGTTGGGGTTAGGTGCCTTGCTCAAGGGCACTCAGCTGTGGTTATGTGGTTGAAGGAGGGTGCTGCTCATTCACTCCCCTTCACTAACATCCCCGTCAGTGGTGGGAATTGAACCTCTAGGCCACGTCTGCCAACAATCTATTATGCAATTATATTTTTTTTTGTTTGTTTGTTTGTTTTTTTGTTTTTTATAAACTATGAATGGCAGATGAACTCTGATAGATTGCAAACAGTTTACAGTAGAAGTAAACTGGAGACTTTAAACCATTGACCTGCTCTCACTGATGTGGCCTCTACGACCCAAAAGACTGACTGGGCTCTTGTCCGACCATCACAGTCTGACCAACACACTCCGTATCCATTATACAGTATCTGCAGTATACCTAGACAATAAATGCTCATTGTATGCGTACAGTTAGTAGACTTTTCAGTTGCGTTGATCACGTGACCACCTTTACATGTTCTTTGGTCTGCTGGGGATCCTCTCAGACCGTATAGTGCCTCTCTGGCCAGTCATCATTCATGTTTTATTAACCCGGTTCTGGTTTCTGCGGCCACAGTGATATCCGAGCTCCAGTAAATCCGACTCCATTGCTGAGTGGACAATTCAGTGCTTTTTTTCTTGCGTACTTGTGTGTACTGCATTACACCTGTAATATGAGCAGGGCTTCACTTAGTCAGCTCTAGTGTTAAATGTTGCAAGTAGGAAACAACCAAATCAACTGACTTTCTTGTTTAGTGCAGTCTTTACTCTTTATACATCTGGAACATATATATATATTTCACTTCAAAGCCATGAGGATATTAATTGAGTCGAATCAAAAAGTCAGTTTATTGCCATCTGGAATAAGCAAAAAGGGAAGCGGCAAACACACACAACACGCTTTGATGTGTGACTAATAGGTTATTGCTGAAGTCGCTGACACTCTCCTGACAGCCGAGCTCCAGTCTGTGGTTCAGATCAATGACTTAGGTCATCATTTATGGATGATTACTTTTCTCATGCACTGACTGACAGCCTCTTATTTTCCCCCTCCTCACCTGTAGAGAATTGGTTATCAGCCATAAGGAGAGTGTACTGAGCTTCAAAAACAATTCATAGAGCACTATCCTCAAGCTTAAATCAAATAACCATTTTCGCCAATACATTGTTTCGCTTTTTATTCATTCAATATAAACACAAAATAATAGATGATCACTGTTTATTCAAAAAAAATGCATTTTGGGGTGCCTTGTGATTTGTCTTGTGCATATCAAATACAAAAAATGTGTTATAATAGATTATATTGGCTGTTGCTTAAAACCACATTTAAACATTAAGCACTATGGTAGCTGGTGAGTACTGAGACGCTGCCGATAAAACTGTGTGTGGAGATCACCAGCCTTCTCCTCTTATCTTTCACTGCTGCCTCAGCCAAATACAGTGTCATCAGATCTCAGCTAATTCCCCATACGTATTATCCTTGATGGTCCTCTCCTCCGTGTCAGGAAATCCCACCATCTCTAACTTAAGTTACGCAGCATAACACCTTAGACAAGGTTTTCTTGACTTGTGTTCATGTACACAAGCCCACATGTGTGTTAGAGGAGCACAGTGGGAGGCTTTAAGGAGCTATAAGGAATGATCCTAGCCAACACTGCAGGCATCTCTGTAATCCTCTTAGAGTGAGAACCCTATGAAGCAGGTCTCCCTTTTACTTATCGCCAGCCGCCTCCTCATCACATAATGCACCCTCCTACATGTTGTTTCAGACATTGTTATGTCACTCCAAAATAGAATGTGTCTTTATAATGCTGCTCTTAATGCATTGTCCTTTGCACACCATGTTAACGTCCCTCAATAGACAGTGACACACAAAAACTGTTGTGTTAGCATTTACACAGCATCCGTCGCTTATATGCTCTACAAATCTGTATGTCACCAAATGTACTATTTATTTAGAATTAAATTGCCATTTTACACACATGATTTACTTTTCCTTTTGTTAGCTTGCTTGTAACATTTCAATATCTTAATAATTTTATGATTTTACTGTAAACCAGTACAAATACAGTAGTTAATAGCGTATAAATGAGCAAATAATGAGATTGTGCCCTCTAAGTTTTTATGATGAAATATTGACTACTGAATGCCACTAGGTGTTATAAACAATCATCACAATCATCATGCATTAGGATAACTCCTACAGAGTTGTCGTCAATGCGATGCAAAAATAAAAAAATAAAAATCATCAGGTTTACTGTTGCTGGGACATGTTTACTTTATAAACATATAAGGCTACATTTGCCATGTAAGCAAGGTAAACCTAGTTATTTATCCCCTGATTTATGAGTGAGATAACCCATTTATGGTGCACAAAAAATATAATAATTGCATTATTGCCTCTGTTTGGCTATACCATTAATCAGGTAAGGGATGCACAGCATATCTACAAACACAAAAATCATGCAAGTGTATTATTTCTTTCATCTTGTGTCTCTCTCTCTTCCCATGATCCTATATTTTCTTGTTTTCTTCCCAAAACTACTGCATATTTTGTGATTGGATGGTAGGTATGTCATTACAGAGAGGTAGAAATGCCATTAAAAGGTTTTGTATATTTGAATATTTTCTAGATATCATTTTTCTACCTAAACAGAGGAGGTGGTCTGACACACAATATATCTTCCATTTACAACAGTGTATTGAAACCAAAATCATTAACACCTGAAGGGACACCCAGCAGTACTCACACTGCCCATTCAACTCTTAATCTTAAGGCTATATGTAAAACTCAGTGCTATGTTGTGTGTGCTATCCAATTCAATAAATTATCCCTGATCACATCTTGTATCTTTTTGGAAATTTGAAAGCCTATAATCAAAAATATTTTTATTTTCTTTACACATTACTTTAACATGTTAAAAAAGAAGGGGGTTATAATTATTGTGTGGTACAATAGGATCTTAAATGACGGTGACGGTTTTAATGTGTATATAAAACATATTTTCATTGCCAAGAACTATGAAACGCAAACCTTCCAATCAGCATTTGTCTATTTTTCAGCAGTTCATTTTATCCCTTAAATTTTCCTTCTAGGCATCATTCACCAAATGAAAGGGGAGTTTGAAGCAGCACTAAAGCTCCACAAAGCCCATCTGTCTTTCGCCCAGGAACTAGGGGACCATGCTGCCCAGGGACGGGCCTATGGAAACATGGGTAATGCGTATCATGCACTGGGGCTGTATGACCAGGCTGTGCGGTACCACAGACAGGAATTGCAGATATCTCTTGAGGTGACTGTCTGCTTTGTCCTTATTGATACTGTATGTATCCACAGAAACACAAAGGGTTCATTGTCTCCCTTTTGTTGCAGGTAAATGATCGTCCATCCCAGGCGTCTACACACGGGAACCTGGCTGTGGCCTACCAGGCACTAGGTGCTCACGACAGAGCTCTGCAGCACTACCTTCACCATTTAACCATTGCTAGAGAGCTCCGGGACACACAGAGTGAAGCACGAGCACTAGGTGCAATAAACAACACACCAAACTCACAAAAAAAATCACTTTATCTGGCACAAACAAGTAGTAACTCGTAATCTTTTCTCTTTGTTGCAGTAAACCTGGGTAACTTTCACAGCTGGCGAGGTGAATATGCTCAGGCTTTGCCGTACTACCAGAAGTACCTTGCTTTGGCTCCTAGCTTACAGGACCTGGAAGGAGAAGGGAAGGTTTGCCACAACCTTGGCTATGCTCACTACTGCCTTGGACAATACAGGGATGCTGTCAGGTGAGAGACAAAATCATTTCACTACAGAAAAACTCTGAAGAATTTCTTGTGTTTTGTTTTATTTCTTCCTGATTTTGCCTTTCATTTCTCAAGTCATATAAATATATATTTTGCCTTTCTATATATTCCCAGGTATTATGAGCAGGATCTGGCCTTGGCAAAGGACCTCCATGACAAATTAGCTCAAGCAAAAGCCTATTGTAACCTTGGACTAGCACACAAAGCACTAGGAGAATATAATAAAGCAGAGGAGTGTCAGCGTTACCTGCTGTCTTTAGCACAAGCCTTGGAAAACACACAGGTGCACAGTGATTCATGCAGTGTTCAATCAGTAATATGTGATTGCTAATAAGTGTCCTTGTTACTTCCCCTGTACATAGGCAGTCTTTAGGGCCTTTGGCAACCTTGGGGATGTGTGTGTGAGTCGGGGGGATCTTACTGGAGCAGTGAGGTTTTACCAGCAGCAGCTAACCCTCGCTCAGAAGGTCAACGACCAGAAGATGGAAGCTGACGCTTACTCCTCCCTTGGCTCAGTTCACAGGTTTTCATCAACAAACACAAAGTTGTCTGAGTTCCATTTTACATGATTCATGCTCCCTCCCCTTACCGTTCTCATCTATTTTAGGCTTCTCCGCCAGCTGGATGCTGCCTTGTCCTTTCACAGTCGAGAACTGACTGTCCGCAAGGACTTGAATGACCAACAGGGGGAGTGCCATGCCCTTGGCCACCTGGCGGCAGTTCATATGGCCCTGGGAGACTATACCACCACCTTCCAATGCTATGAGACTCAACTAGGCTTGGCCCAGGACCTCAGGGATGCCCGGTTAGAAGCCCAGGTCCATGGCAATATGGGCATCACCAAAATGAATATGGGCGTGTTTGAGGAATCTATTGGCTATTTTGAGCAGCAGCTGGCCATGTTGCAGCAGCTGAGTGGAACAGAGAGCATGCTAGACAGAGGCCGAGCCTATGGGAACCTGGCAGACTGCTATGATGCGTTAGGAGACTACGAGGAGGCCACTCAGTACTATGAAAAGTACCTAACAGTGGCTCAGAGTCTCAACCATGTCCAAGACCAAGAGAAGGCCTATAGAGGACTTGGAAATGCACATAGGTCAGCATACACTATAAATGTATAGATTATTTACTCCAGTGAAGTCTATAATACAAGTACAAGATGCAGTAGATTTTCTTGTTCCATTGAAGTAACACCCGGATTCTTTCAAATATATAAGTAGTATTCAGTGAAAGTAAAACAAGACTTAATGATGGGTTATCCATCTGTTGTAGTCTGTATCTGCTAACTGGAATGTGAATAACATGGTAATGTGAAACAAATTGAGTCGTGATTTATATTTATGAACATAGCCTCTCTTCTTACTCTTACAACACTCTACAAGTGTTTTTCATATGAACAACCTGTTATTATGAACCAATTTGTCGTCTTGTTTGCTTTCTTCAATTGTCTACTTACATCTCACTGGAATGAAAGAATTCATTTGAAAGCATTGCTTATTTAAACATTAGCTCACAGGCATGTGTAAAAGTTGTGCTTTCATTGTGTTTTGTTTTGTGCCGTGGCTCCCTAGGTCTATGGGCAGTTTGCAGCAGGCCTTGGTGTGCTTTGAGAAGCGTCTGGTGGTAGCCCACGAGCTTGGTGGAGAAGGAGGAGGTAAGGCTCAAGCGTACGGCGAGCTGGGCACCTTACACAGCCAGTTGGGTAACTACGAGCAGGCCCTCTCCTGCCTGGAGCACCAGCTCAACATTGCACGCACAGCAGGGGTGAGTGATTAGCTGCAAACAATTCTTGTTTCAAATATCTTTTCTATGTAAATGCATTATGTATGGCAGATGTAGCTAAACCAACTTAATCTTTTAGGATAAATCCCTTGAAGCTGAGGCAAGTGATGCTCTTGGACATGTTTATCAGCTGATGGCAGACAACGAGACTGCATTGCAGGTTTGTGCACTTCTAGAAAAGTGGACTTACTGTTTCTATGCAACAGTTAACAATTAAAGCTTTTCTACTGCAGTGGCATCAAAGGGCTCTGGATATTGCTGAACAGAATGGATGTATTAGGAGTCAAGGCCGCGCATATGGAAACCTGGGACTCACCTACGAGGCTTTGGGAAACTATGAAAGGGCAGTGGTCTTCCAGGAGCAGCACCTAAGTGTAGCTGCACAGACCAATGATCTGCCTGCTAAAACCATGGCCTATGGGAGCCTTGGAAGGATACACCATGCCCTACAAAACTACGCTCAGGCCGTCATGTACCTGCAGGAAGGTAAAACCCTTCCACACCACTTTTTTTATGTCAAAATCCATAAATACATCAAGCTCATGATTGTGCCAGCCACAGGCCTTTACAAGGAAAGGTCAACAATCCCAAATTCCAAAATGTCCAAGACTTCCTACTTTCCCAATTGGTGTCATTTAAATTGAATCAGGGAAAATGCATGTTTACTACTAATAAACTCTTGACAAAAAAAATCTTAAATGTTACTTGTTCATGCAATTCTGAACCCTAATTGTGGGTATCTTGTTTTGGGCTGACAACATAGTGAGGTGGATGTGTGAAAATCTCCAATAGAAGAGTCTGACAGAGGTTAACAAGGGATCAGCACTCGGGTGTTTACCCTGGAGAGTGGTGTGTGAGAGCTTGTTGTCAACAATCCCCTGAGATTTCATTCTATGTTGGATGCTCTTTGAAATGCACATGACTTTCATCTCTTTTCAGCTTTAAAACTACTTTATTGTTGGAAATAATCCTGTTCAAGTCTCAAAACTTCAAATACACCCATTGAAGCTGAGGTGACTAAAAATACAATGGGTATTTAAATGCAGTGTTCATTTGCAAAGCCCTTCAACCTCCATTGGGTTGTTCAAATGCTGTCACACTTTGTCACATAACTTGCAGGTTTGGAATTTAATTGTTCATTAAGTCAAAAAGCAACAATATGTTTAACTCCTTTAGTTGAAGTGAGGAGGATAAAAAAAAACCTTTTGCATGTGTGCTTCCAATTAATCTTTCTTTTTGAAAGAACCATCGAAAAACAGGTGCAGAACATCAGAAAACCAGGCAGAGGGTAACAGCCAAAAAAGTGAATCAGAAAAACTAGGTTTGGCTCAATCTGAGATCCTAATGAGAACTAAATACAATGCCACGAGTGTCTGCTCCTACACAGCAAAAGAGATGAAACATTTGCGAGCAGAGAGAATATAACAACTTTGAATTTGAGCAGACAGGCAGAAAGAAAAGATGGATGGAACAGTGGGAGAAAAAGAATGACAAATTTGAAAGCCCTGGGCTCACTAAGTTTGCTTTAACACTGCAACAGTTTTTAGAGACGTCAAAATGCTACAAGTTTCAAAGGCTTGATTTTCAGATGAGCCTCCAGGAAACCAAAAAACTTTGTTTGTTACGTCTGATCTTCTCTGCTTTTTACTCATCTTCCTTCTTGTCGTCAGGTCTGCGTCTAGCCGAGCAGTTAGGTCGACGAGAAGATGAAGCCAAGATACGTCACCGACTGGGTCTGTCTCTATGGGCCAGTGGGAACCTTGAAGAGGCTCAGCATCAGGTGTGTGCTTCTCACAAACCTGTGCTTTTGTCAGATTACAGCAGAACACAGCAAATGAAGACAGAGAGGGGTCACTTTAGGCATAATAATAATAATTCAAGTGCCAATATTGTGTTTTTTTAATCAGAAGACATTCCTGGAAGTCACATAACTGAAATGAATAATCTGGGATCACTACATGACTGACCAGGTTGGGTTTATTGCCATGAAATGGGGCTCGGACTTGCCAGAGCAATCTCATTTGTTCTTTCGCGACTCGCTTGACCCCAGATATTGTAAGAGTCGTTACTGTTGTACCTCTCAGAACCACATCTTTACAGCTGTGGTTCTTCTGTCTTTTCCCTTTTGACACTTGATACAGACATGGTTTGTTTGATCAGAAGATGACACCAGTGTGTTATTTTTGTTTTTGTAATACTTAAGTCAAATTGTCAAATTTCTTTTTGATTTTTCACAGGCTTCTTGTCTTTCAAAAAATAGAGCACATCCAAAACATTTGACTTAGTAAAAAGTTTTAATTTCTTTCTATTGTGCAACATTCACAAGTAAATGCAAACAATGTACATTTACAAAAATGTCAGAGAATGTGGCCTGATTAGTAGTCTGATTGAGTTTTTGTTTCCCCCTGTGATAATTATAATTAAATAAAAATACATTTTCTGATCCTCCTGTCTTCTTCTTGCGTTTGTATAGTGTCATCTAGTGGTCAGCACTGAAACAACAATCTGCTATTGTGTTTGAGAATTTGAAATGAGGCATAAATCCTTGATAAATAAAGAAGACTAACAGGCTGCTTAATGGCACTACTTTTGTAGTCTATAAAGGTCACAACATCTGTGTATTCTTCATATAGAAAGTCATTGTATTCGTATAATGACTTTTCACTGCTGTCTGCTTGTGTTTCAGTTGTACAGAGCATCTGCATTGTTTGAGACAATCCGTCACGAGACGCAGCACAGTACAGACTACAAACTCTCTTTGTTTGATCTCCAAACCAGTTCATACCAGGCTCTCCAAAGAGTACTCGTCAGCCTAGGTGAATTGATTGTTTTTACTGTGTTTTAAAGGTGTTCTCATCCTTTTAATACTTTCAGACTCTACAATGGAACAATTATCAGCTGCACTATGTATTTAGTATGTTCTATGTATTTTTATTTGTTGCAACTTATTAAAAGCTTGCCTCTCAGAGTTTTGCCTTAGCTTCCCCGTATTAATGATCTCTGTTTACTTGTAATGTTGTCTGCTCCTAGGCCGTCATGATGAGGCACTCGCCATAGCAGAACGAGGCCGTACTCGGGCCTTTGCTGATCTATTAGTGGAACGCCAGAAAGGAACTCAACAAACTGCAGGGACTGATCCTTATATACCTGTCACTATTGAACACATCCTGGACACAGTCAATGGTCAGAAGGCAATAGTCCTCTACTATTCTCTGGCTGGAGGCTTTCTGTACAGCTGGCTCATCTCCCCAGGGACAGGTACACACGCAACAGCATACTGTAACTGCAATCTTTAATACTATCTGCTATATATGACATTACCACTTATAACAATGTCATGTGTTTATACTAGATTGATAGTACTTGTATCTTCTCTCTATATTTGGGCCCAGGAAATGTCCCTATGTAGCTGCAGAGTTGCTATCCCAGTATGTTGTCCACTAGGTACTGCTTCAGCAAGTACTGCACATTTGGTTTGTCAGAGGCGATTAATCTTTCGCATGTTCTGTCTGGAAAAGGCTGATGAAGAACAATAAAGATACAGACTATAAAACCAACCCAATGAGGCAAAAAACACTGACTTCAGAATAAATGTAATATTTTCTCGATGCTCATCACCAAGACTAATCCCTGTCATGTTACAATTTAATTAGAATATTAATTAAAATGAATATAATTTTTTTCCCACGCCAAATATGTTCTCTATGAAAGCCATGCTCTACAAAGCCAGAATAGACAGTAAAATGGGCTCTAGTTTGTTAACACTGGACACATGGAATCAAAAGCAGTTGTAAGATCGCTGTATATTCTCATTAATGTCCATTTGTCCCATAATTACACTGTTTATAAATGTAATCATCCATTCTTCTTATGTAAAACAGGTATTGTGAAGTTTAATGAGGTGTACCTTGGAGAGACTGACTTCCAGGATGGAGATAGGAGCCCACAAGGAGGGAGCGCTGGTGGAGGGCCACTCTCTTTAGAGCAGTACATCTCCAACGCCAGAGAGGCTTTAGGAGTGGACAGCTACTACAGCAGGTTGTTGTCACTTTAGTTATAACATGAACTTTGGTCAGTTGCTGTCAGCAAATGAAGCTTTTGTACAGATTGTTTTCTTTGTCTTCATTATTGCCTTGTGCTTCATGACGACATCTTTGAGAGTGAGACAAAGTAGTTGTGTACAGCGTGTTATCTATCTTCCTTTACTTTGTCTCTCTCCTGCCATATTTTCTTATCCTCAATTATCCCACACATCTCGAGGCCTTGGTTGGCACAACAGTTTTGTTAACTGCCACCATGTGTTGTGTCAGCAAATGTTCTCTAACACAAACTGCATCTCAACTTTCTGTGAAAAGCACCGCAGTGCAGCACTAAAATTGTGTGTCCTTGTGCAGATATCCCATCCCACTTATTCATGGTGTAAAGTACAGAAACTATATTTAGTTTAACCATATAAAGTCATTTATCACTTACTTTATTCGTGTTTATAGCCCTGAAGGATATTGTTGTGTATCATTTATACTATGATCATAAATATATTTCACTCAATGATAGTGATAATAAATGTTTGAACAATTAAATGTGTGATGAATCTGACAATGCTCTAAAAGTAATTGTTTCTGAAATGTCAGAGTGTGCCCCAGCAGTGAAACCGAGAGTGAAGCAGGAGATTTATTGGAGCAACAATTTGAGGAGCTTAACAACAAACTCACATCATCCACAGATCCGACTGGCTACCTGCGCATGGTGTCCAGAAACAACCTTTTCAACAGGTTTGACGGGTTGCTTCGGTTATCTCAAAAAAACTATACATTTGTGCATGCTCAACTTAAAAATGTTCCTTTACCTCTAACAGAAGTTGTCAGAGCATGACCAGTTTATACAGTGCCACAGTGTCTCCAGTGAAAGATGGCTTGTCCTCCCCTCTTCGCCCATCAAACATAGGCAAACCACCTCTCCGAGCACTTTATGACCTGCTCATAGCTCCAATGGAAGGGGTATGTGCAGAAAATGTGTGACCTTACCCACAATTGTATTCTTGTATGTTTACATGTTCATTTTTGTAGGGCCTGATGCACAGTGGCGGACCTGTAGGGAGACACAGACAGCTGGTCTTGGTGCTTGAGGGAGAATTGTACCTGATCCCATTTGCATTGCTCAAAGGCAGCTCCTCTAATGAGTACCTTTATGAAAGGTTCAGTCTGATTTCTGTGCCGTCTTTATCCAGCTTAGGAGCTGCTGTAAAGGTAAACACCACATATTCATAAAGATAACTATAAAAGTATACTGTGAAACACATTTTATTATGTCTTGCAGCATATTCCTCGCCATGGCGGTCCATCACTTTATCCAGATGGAGGGTCAGTGGCAGCGGTAGTCGGGGCGCCTCGTCTTCCTTCTAGTGTAATGGACCGTTGGCTATGGGGACCCTTACCTTCAGCCCAGGAAGAGGCTCTGTGGCTGGGAGATCAGTTAGGATGTCATCCCCTCACTGGTGCTAATGCCACAAAGGAGCGCGTATTAGCAGCATTGAGTCAGGCTGAGTGTGTTCACTTTGCAACTCACATATCCTGGAAGCTCGCTGCGTTGGTCCTGGCCCCCAGTCAGGAGCATGTTGGGGTAGAGAGAGCAAATGGGAGACCCAAAGACCCATCTCTAAATGGGGCAACAACTACTGGCGAGACATCAAGTCAGGATGGAAGAGTCAAGAAGAGTCAGAGCAGCCCAGAGTGTCTCAGAGCGGCAGATGAAATGAGCGAAGATGGGGAAAGTTTTTGTGAAGTGGACAGTACATGTGATAGTCCAGCACTTCAGGACTTCCTCCTCACTGCTGCTGACATACTGGACTTGTGCTTGAACGTTAAATTAGTTGTTTTAAGGTATTGTTATAACTCTGTGGCTTTTAAACCTATGTATATTCTATTAACAGATTCATGTGGAAAGTACATTATTACTGCACATTTGGAGGTCATAGTATGCCTTGAGTTATATCTTCTCTTTCACTGCTGCTATGTGAGAAAAATCTAATGAACTTTAGCCACCTCTTACATAGTTTTGGTGTATTTTGTACCTTATGTGAGCTGTTATTGGCTGAGACACACAAATGTCCCTTTGATGTAAAAAAAGAGGAAAATTTTGAAACTCCAAGGTTATATGATTAACGTATAAACCACCTCCACATTTTTCCATGTGGAAGTCCACAAGTGTGGAGTAAAATAAAAATTATGTAATTGCAATGAAAATCCTCCATATTTATACCTGTTTTCTATTACAGTCTATGCACTGAACAACTTCTGATTATTTTACCTTTATGATTGATATGACATTCATGTCACGTCTCATATCCTATTGTCTGTTCCCAGGTTGTATCCAGAATCTAGCAGTAGGGTCACAGCTGATGGTGTGGTGGGCCTAACTCGAGCCTTCCTGGCTGCGGGGGTGCAGTGTGTGTGTGTATCTTTGTGGCCTGTACCAATAGCTGCCTCCAAATTGTTTACTCACACTTTTTATACAACTCTTCTGAATGGGACCAAAGCCAGCGCTGCTCTTACAGAAGCAATGAAGGCACTGCAGAGCAGCAAACACTTCTCCCACCCGTCGAACTGGGCCGGTGAGCATATAATACTGCACACAGTGGATAGAGAAAATTAAGATATGCATGTTGGACCGTTACAGACTCTAATCTGTGTTTTTAGGTTATATGCTGATTGGCAGTGATGTGAAACTGAACAGTCCCATGTCTTTGGTTAGCCAAGCACTGACAGAGATCCTCCAGTATCCAGAGAAAGCCAGAGATGCCCTCAGAGTGATTTTGCACTTGGTAATCCACCTCATAATCTTCATTTGTGTAGACAAAGCCTCTAAAGAAATAACTATATAGTGAGTCTTTGAAGCAACAACAGAATCTGCTGACAATATTTATAGACTCCTCCAGAGTTTAGGGGTTTGGACTGAAAAACGTTGTAGTGACTATCTTTACTCTGGGAACAAGTATAATATTGCTGTCTGCTAATCTGATGTTGAGAGGCAGCCACTTATTATTGCTTATGGGATAGGTTATGCTATGCTAAATAAATTATATTGATACCGCATTTGTTTTTACAGTAAGTTGGGGTAAAAGGTGGTAAACACAGTGCATAATTAAAATTCAGAACGATCTTAACCATGAGAATACAGTTTTGCTTCAGCAAGTGCTGAGCGCACTGTGAGTTTACTGTACAATGAGATTACTGTAATGTTATAAACCCCTGAAAAGTTTGCTAACTATGTTTTATTATTTCCACAGGTTGAGAAATCTTTACAACGCATTCATAGTGGTCACTGTAATGCAATGTACACTTCACAGCAAAGTGTTGAGAATAAGGTAAGAATTGGTGCCTCACGTTTATATTTCTTATGCATTGTACATCTTCTCATTATCCTCTTCTCTCACTACTAGGTTGGTGGAGTGCCTGGGTGGCAGGCCCTGCTATCGGCTGTGGGTTTCCGGTTGGATTTCTCTGGGAGTGGTGCTGGTCTCCCTGCTGCTGTTTTCTTCCCCACTTCAGACCCAGGGGACCGGCTTCAGCAGTGCAGCACCACCCTGCAGTCCCTACTAGGTACAAAGCTTTTACTTTTTAATCATTAGACTTCTAGTCTTACAGATTAAGCATAAGGTATTCAGTAAATCTAACACTCAATCCTTTGTGCATCTCTAGGTCTTACTCCTGCTGCTCTTCAGGCTCTGTGTAAACTGGTGACAGTGAGTGAGGCTGGAGAACAGCTTATTCATAAGGTACCTCCTTGTTGCATTCTGCATATACCTTTGCTATTATTCCAAAGTTGTATGTCTTCTGTTCGCTGCAGCAGGATCCAAGTCATTTTTATAAACATTGTGTATTTTCAGTTTCATTTTAACTTCTTTATTATTATTATCTTTAACACGGTTACAGACAAACTTAACTTGTTAACACTATGTAACTGTTCAGGATGTGCCCCCACTAACTAACTCATAGTGTGACTTCCCTGCTGTAAACACACATGGCACAGTTAGAGATAAATATTCATATATAAATGTTTGATATTTGTGAAAGGTTGTGTTGATGTGACAGTTTCTGGCATGTTCTTGTGAGAGTGTCTTCTTGCAATACAGCAAAAAAGATCTAAAAATTTCACAAGAGGTGAACTCTTGCTGAAGCTTAAATATTTAATGTATCTATTTACTCCATTTTGGAAAAAATGCTCAGACTTTTATAATGGCAAGATTTTGAGCATTAACAAACGTGTTTAAAGTTACAGGACTGAAGACAGACAACCTAGAACACATCTAACAGTCATGTTCACTCACAATGCAACATTTAACACAGAGTGCTTTTATTTACTTCCTGCAGCTTTGCTAATATAGAAGCTTAGAACTAAAATTCGAGGTCACCCTAAGCTCAGATTTCATGGGAATGGGTTTTAGGATGTTTGATAAATGAGGGCAATTGTTTCTCTGGGTAGGGGGTCATTCTCATGTAAGAAAAACATTTCATTCACCATTATAGGTAAATTTTTTTATTTCAAAATGTCATGTTAGACAAAACAAGACTTTTACTTTCTAAAGCCCAATGGCCCAATATCACAACTACAGCAGCCTCACAGCAGGGTTTTACAGACTGTACCAGACAACACCCCCCGTAATTATGTTGTTAAGTTTATATGTAATATTTGGTTGGCAGATTATTGTCAAATCAAGTTTCCCAGAGTGCTACACTACACTTCTTTACATAACAACCACTCACAGTACATAGAGTGCAGTAAAAAAAATTTGAACCACAGACAGACAGGCCATTTTTTTCTACTGTTATAACTCTTTTTTATTTAGACCCCCTAATTATTTGGTAATAAACACTAAAGTTCCTTTTCCTCTTCCTCTCACATACACCTCAAAGGCAGTTAAAAGCATCGTGGGAACGGTAAGTACATAATATTGCTAACTTGAGTGTGTGGTTTGAAAAGCGGAAAGACAATCATTTGATATACCTCAATATTGTGTTGTATCTGTAAAAAGATTTCAATCCTCATTTCTCATTTTATTTTAAAAACACACACAAACATATAAAGCAGTTTAAGCTGTTAATTAATTTCATTGTCCTCCATATTTTTCTAGTTACACCAAGTGCTGGTACAGCTGCAGTCAGGAGACAAAGACCAAGACTTTTCACTGGCTCCTATTCAAGTGTCAATAAGTGTGCAGCTCTGGAGGCTCCCTGGCTGCCACGAGTTTCTTGCTGCTCTTGGTAAATCAATAAATTTAACTATTTATTTATTTCATCTTAAATGCACTCATTAAAAATGTATTCATGACTTAAGCCTGTGTTTGGCTCTGTTAGGGTTTGATCTTTGTGAGGTTGGTCAAGAGGAGGTTGTGTTAAAGACTGGAAAGCAGGCAAGCAGGCGCTCTATGCATTTTGCCCTGCAGTCCCTTCTGGCACTATTTGGTAAGAAATAAGCATTGATCATATGGCCTTTCATCTTTTTACTTCTACATAAATGCTTAACCTTTTTTTTCCTATTTTAGACTCAACGGAGCTTCCCAAGCGACTGAGCATGGACAGTTCCTCGTCTTTAGAATCTCTGTCATCCTCTCAATCTGCCTCCCAACCACACTCTCTACCTGTCTCTTTTGGTTGTTACCCACCACAGTCCACTTTCTTACCCCCCGTCTGCCCAGACAACCTCTCATGTGATGCTATCTCCGTCTACAGTCTCAGTTCTCTTGCCTCCTCCCTCAGTTTTCTGTCCCGACCAGAGCCTGCAGGAAGTGACATCATCAGCCAGCGCTCAAACCAACCGGATCTCAACAAATGCTGTGGAGGAGGTGGCCTCTACTCTTCTCATCGCCACACAGGAGGACTATCCAGAGGTCGACTCACCAATCATGGAGGAGGGTTGGCGGGAGATGGTGAAGATGAGGAGTACCAGGGTTACTCTATTATAAGCAGTGAGCCTTTAGGGCGAAGTGGGAGAGAATGTGACACACTGCCATTACCTGCTGGACACAAACATGCCAGAGGTGCTGCTGGCAGAGGAACAGCTGGTGGACATGGATATCCTGTCACAGTTTCCTCAAAGGGAAGCATTAGCACGCCTACATCTCCAATTAAAGCACCACCACTGCCTTTGAAAGTTATGACTAGCCCCAAGTCCAGACAGAACAAGTAAGTTCAATGAGGGTCACTTACACAAATATGATAAAGTATTGCCTTAGTTCAACTAAAATCATGGAAATATATTATTTTTGCTTTGCAGTAATTAATAGAGCTTTGCTGTGAGTGGCCAGTAGACCACTGACAGAAAAGATGAGCTGTGCTCGCATTTTGGCAAGAGGTTTAAAAGGCAACCATTCATTCTCATTAAATTACAAAAGGCTACAAAAAGATCACAAATTGTGGTGCAATGGTGCATTTAAACAATGTTAGCTAAAGAGTACAAGCCACAAGAGACTGAATTCTTAGGGTTAGAATTAGCTAAACAAACAACACTGAGTTATACACAAGCTGTTTTGGGACTGATGGTGTTACGGCAAAAAAAATGACTCGGGCGCCGATGAGTTTGTGAAATAAAGGCTTGCCAGTGTTTTATTTCTCGGCAGAGAAAGTTCCAACCATCCAGTGACAGAGTCACGGTGAGAATGAAATTGGACCCTGCCTTTCGGTTCAGACCAGTATTATATAGGGGTAACATCAAACACAAAACATATGATAGGTGGGAAGAAAACAAAAGGGTTAAGGAAGTTTGAAACAAAAGGAAAAACAACAGATGATCATACATTACAAAGAGCCATTGGGGAGAAAAGGAAAAGGGAACTGTTGGGTAGGGGATATGTTAATTAACATGTATGTGCTAATTTGATTCACACTTAGATGTAAAATCATTCTTGAGCAGACCTAAACAGATTATGGCATTTGGCGAAAGTAAAACAGATTCCAATAATCTTATAAGAAATGTTAGGTTTCCCAATTGTATGACTGAATCAATGACAAAATTTCCATTACAATGGTTCTTAGTCACACTGTTAATGTTAGTATACACACAACACCTAAGTGTCATTTCCAGCATTAATTTTGGCCTTATAACAATGATAATGTGGATTGTCATTGACTCATCTCTAATGCTTTAGGACTATAGCTGCAGCTTATGTGGAGATGGGCACAGGAGTGAATAACTCTGAAACAGATCTGCCGGAATTTTGTAGAAATTGTGTCCATTGATAGAATATTCATTCTGTTTATGTTAGTGACCACTAATGTAATAATCAAAGCTTGAAGAAAACACCAACCACTTGCTAAACAAAGCAATAAAGACAGGATACTGGAGAGTTATACCTTTAGTGGTTTCCTATGTGCTTGGTGCAAAAACCTATATTGGTTAGATTGCCATAATCTTTTAATGTTCATCTTTAAAAGCATTAGTTGCCAGAAGCAAATTTAAGTTGAACCTTTAACACAATTGACAGACACGCATAAAATTGCATATATTTTTACACCCAGAGTGAGTGAATCAGTATAACCTCTTTTATAACATTTATGATTTGTTTGTTTTGTCCAGTTTATCTCCACTGAAGACTGAGAAAGGGAAAGTAAGCAGCTCTGAGTCAGACCAGTCAAGTACTGAGACCGATAGCACAGTGAAGTCCCAAGAGGAGAGGACAGGACCTGCAGGGTCGCTGGATCCTGAGGAACTGGCCCAAAAGATCTTAGAGGAGACCCAAAGCCACATGCAGGCCGTAGAGAATCTGCAGAAAGCCAACAGTAGGAGGAAGGCACTGAGGGGGTCAGAGGAAAGCAGGCAGCCTCCTCTATCAACTCCTGCCACGCCAACAATGACTCCCAAGCAGGGGTTTCAACCCTCTGAGACCAGTGCATTCAGCAGACCTCCAAGCAGAGCAAGTCTGAAGGCCTCATCTCCTCTCTATCCAACTGGGCATCTGTCATCCCTCTCAGCTTCTGTATCAACACCTTCTCCAGCTCGCCCTAAACCACCATCCCGCTCCTCATCACTGCAGAAAATCAGTTCTGACACTTCTCTTCATTCATCTCCTTCCCAGTCTCTACAAAAGCAAACCTCTTACTCTGATGCACATACACAGGCACAGCTTAAATACCCTACCTCGTTTTGTAAAAGGCCCAGCTCGTCCCTCTCTCACACAAGCAGTAACGTGCCCAGCTCTCTTGTGTGCAAAAACCCCTCTCCTGCTGACACTGCTCCATCTCCGGCCCTCTCTTATTCCTCCACAGGCTCTATTTCTGCTTCTTCCAGTCCTGTAAACACTCCTGAACTGAAGCTGTCCAAACAGAATAGTAAAATTCACAACTTAAAAACCTTCTGGACCCATGCAGCCCAGAAACATGATGTGCCCTGTCCTGCTAGTTTGCTCCAAGGGGGAAATAAGAAAATGAGTACAGTTCAGAAGGATGTTTTAGGTTTGCTTAATCTTTCACCTAGACATGAGTCTACCAATAAACACCTAGAAACACCTGATGAGCAAAACACTGACAGCAGACCTAATGGCCACCAAAGGCTAGAGGCTAAACCCCCTCCAGCATCTAATCTTTCAACAAACTCAAAAGGTGGACTCAAACTCCCTTCTGGAAATGGATACAAGTTTTTCTCACCGGGACATTTCTTTCCATCTTCTAAATGCTGAGTTTAAGTTGTCCACAAAGACCAAGCTCTTTTAAAATGACCTGAACCTCTTTTTATAACAGAATATACAACCAGATTGTAGCAATATCTACTGAACACAAGGAAAAAAAAGTACTGTTTGAAATTGATTGATTTTACACTTGTGTGTATTGTGTTAAATTGGGTAAGTGTGTCTTCATTGCAAGAGCTGGAAGGATAACTTACTCTGCTGTAAAGTAAGAGGATGTCACTCCATGACTGACTAAAGAGCATGTGTCTCAATGCCTTTATGTACACTGTAAAGAAATTTTGATTGAGACTAAATGCTTGTTACTAGTGCAGAGAAAAGAGAACCTTTTATATGTCGAACTAAACGCTTGCTTGATATCTGTAAGCTTGGATTAATGAAGTAATAATTATTCTTAAATGTCAATATCAATGCTATTGTGTCATTTATTTTGTATGGTAAACAGTGTTTTCCAGTCATTGTTAAGAGTTTTATCAAAAAATAAAGAAAGCAAGACCAATGAAAATTGTATATGTGCTGTGATTTAATTGGGGTGGGAAACTTACTGTAACTTTTGTGAAAACTATGGTTTATGTCCACATGAATGTTTATATACAATGTCACATCTCTTCAAAATAACTATAAACTGTATAGGTGGTGTAGTGTATAGTTAATTTTCTTATAAGTAGAATGTTCTTTCATATTCCTATATTCTTTCTTTGCATGTCGAACCTAAACATTTTTATTCTTGCTCAAGGATGTAAGTTGTAGATGTTTGGCATACAAAAGCTCTCTAGAAGTTGCTTCTTTTGTCTCTTGACTCCTTAAGCTTATAATCATGTCCAGATGCACATTAATAGACAGCTTCAGTATAATATGATCTGGATGACCAAGAGCCTTGACAGGTAAAGGTCTTTGCGTTTGCTGCCAGTCGCAATTTTTGTGAAAAAACAATTATTTTACCCCAGCCCCCTTTTGCTACTCCTGCTACTTTTTAATATTCACAATCTCCAAGTATTATATACAAAAGACTAACTTTCTCTTTAAAAAATGAAGATGACCAGCGAAGGAAACAGAATAAAGAAAAAAAATAAACAAATAATGTTATATATGCTATATATATACAGACTGGGTAGGAAATACTCACAGGTGATTTTATTAGGCAGAACTGATAAATATTTATTTTATCATATTATGAAATAAATGTTTAATATTATTAATATATGAATAGACTTGTCTGTGTAAAGTATAAAATGGTTACTATATGTTGCTAAATAGGCGTAGACTTAAGGATTTTATTATGATAAAAATGGATCCAGGCTGAACTCTTCATGCCTTCTACCGCTGACCAGGCGCGGCGCAGCTACTCTGGCAGCGGGGGACGTCAGTGCGCAGCCGCAGTCGGGGTGACGAAGATGGTGCTCATCAAGGAATAGTGAGTCTGAAGTGTTTTTAAAAATGTCTTTTTGTACACTTAGCATGAGGTTTTTGTTTTAGCAAACGCGCATTATTCAAAATGAACGTGTATTTATTAGCTTCCCACTGTCTTTTGCGCGGCCTTGATCTCCTGCAGCTCAAAAAACCCTGCTTTGAGTTGGGCGGATCAGGACGCGGTTAACGGGACACACCGGTCTTTTTTCGGCGATGCTAGCTCAAGCTAACGTTAATTAGCTTCTTAATGAAACCGAAATACAGAGAGTGATAAACTATTCTCAGGCATAATTCGTACAGTGGCGTCCTATAGATTTGTACTTTGGAAACATACACGGAGATATCCAGTCAGCGGCTTGATATAGCTCTAAAGTCGCATAAGCTTTAGTCCCGTGAGTGACAGATTAAGGTTCCTTCTCCTACGGATTTAACATTAACGCTAGCTGTAGCAGCCGGCTAGCTGCTAGTGTTCTGCCATCAAGAGCGTACTGTTCCTTATTTATACGTTTTAAATTGGTTGGCATCTTATAGCCAACAAACAAATAATGATACCAAAATATAACTGTTTGATGAACCCGAGGAATTGTGAATTTGGCCTGTATGTGGCCACGCTTTGGGGCAATGTTATGACCAACTAAATGGTCTAACGTGACGTTGGCGCTATAATAACCAGAGCAATGGTAACCCGTTACTAGGCGGTAAATGCTCCCAATAATACATTTGCCAGCTGGACCTAGTAGGGCTGTGTCACCACCATCCACTTTTCTAATTCAGATCTGTTTTTACGTGTATCTTTTGTACACGTAGTGCTCACTGGTCAAGGATAGACACAGGTTGCTTGACGATAAGAGCATTCAACTGATTAGTCAGCTCTCCTCTCTTGATTTTGTGATTCCTGATGTTTTGGTCCATTCATATCAATTATTTAAAAACTCCTAAATAGGTTTTTTAGATTGTCCCAAAAAGTTTAATCTACTATTGATATGTATGAACTGCTGTGGTTTCCTAATGACACTATGGTAAATTCCTGAAAAATGTGTTTTTCTAAATATAACTGAGAGGACATCATCCTATTGCTTATGCAGCGCTTTCAACATTGATAAATCAATGATTGCTTAATTATTAACATCACCCGTCACAGCTGGATATCCATTATGGTCATAGTTTGTTTTAAAGTTACATGTCTGTAGGAATTAACAAACAGGCCTAATAATACTGATACTCTTCCAGATCTCACTTAAAAGACTAGTTATCACATTATAACAAGTAGGTGTAATTACTGCCCACTTTGTTTATTGTGATTATAAATGAAACATTAAATGAATACAACTTATTTGACTCTACCATTATGTATTTAATAGAAACAAAGCTAAAATAAGAAAGGTGTCAAAACTGAGTACCCCTTACTGTTTACATAGGATTTATACAGGCTAAGTAATCTTTAGCCCTTAATTGATTATGTCAATTATTATTTATTATATTATTATTATATGTATTAGGTGTGTAGACCTTTATTAAAAGCAGCTGGGTGCGTTCAGGGGTATGTTAACCCAACCCCAAAAAGGAAGCACATAGAGAATAAATTGTTGCAGTATGTCATTTTGTAAAAGTTTTAAAAAACATTTCCCAACAAAGTGGAAAGCATTCAGGACAGTTGCCAATCTTTCCAGGAGTGGAAAATTCACCAGGAGGTCACACAAGGCCTTGCTCAGAGAAATACCAAGCACTCATCTCAGACTCTCAAGACCTCACTGAACAACTTAAAAGTCCAATATAACATAGACTTTGCAAATATAATCTATGAATAACATAGATGTACAACTGTTTAATAATGAAGGGTCATTTGGTTTTTTCCCCACCAGATTTTTCCATCATTTTTGTTTAATAACTAATGGCATGTTGAAATAATTTCTATTGTAGTTCATTTGATGTTGTAATGGAGGAATTGAAAGGATTCATAGAAATGAAAGACTTTTGCAGGTTTTACATGCAGTTGTTTTAATGTTCTTTTTTAAATTTAAGTTTTTAATAATGTGGTAATGAGTAA
The DNA here is from genome assembly GCA_036850595.1 of Rhyacichthys aspro. Lineage (NCBI taxonomy): Eukaryota > Metazoa > Chordata > Actinopteri > Gobiiformes > Rhyacichthyidae > Rhyacichthys > Rhyacichthys aspro. Next base: position 16,958,057 of record CM072159.1, read on the forward strand.
ACAAGTTTGATTTGAAAATAATGTTTTTGTTTATGTTTCTCTTTGTTCCCTGTTGCACCTTGACTTTCCTCAGTCGTGTAATGTTACCAGTCTCAGTGGAAGAGGTGAGTATGACCGCTTGCCTAGCAGTCTTAAAATACACTGCTTATTAACTAATAATTAAAGTGTATTTAATCACTTAAAGTGGTGGTTAAAGCTGCAGAAAGATAGTGTTCTATCCTTTTAGGACCCCATTACCATTAAAAATGATTTAATTTTTAGAAAATAGACATTAAGTCATAAAATGTTGATAGTGCAACTTCTAGAAGCATCTTTACTAAACAACCAGCAATCTCAGGTTTTTTTTGTTGTTTTTTTTAAATCTATTTTAGCTTTTTATGTGGGAATATTAAGTAGGCTATAATAAACAATAGCTATTTGACACCGCTGAAGGTATGTAAAGTGTTCTTGTCTTGTCCTTTATTGTGCCAGTATCAAGTGGGCCAGTTATACTCTGTAGCTGAGGCTAGCAAAAATGAGACAGGAGGAGGAGAAGGCATTGAGGTGCTGAAGAACGAACCCTATGAAAAGGATGGGGAAAAGGGACAGTACACACACAAAATTTATCATTTAAAAAGGTAAGTCTCAAAGCTTTAAAGTATTTTTTTATATGTCAATAAATCTCAATAACATAAAAAATATACACATATGGTGTAAATAAAGTTACTTTTACATTTAATAATTCTTTTTCTTCCTTGTTTGCAGTAAAGTCCCTGCTTACGTGAAGATGATCGCACCAGAAGGTGCATTAGTTTTTCATGAAAAAGCTTGGAATGCCTACCCATACTGTCGCACCAGTAAGTCTAACATCTAAATATCCTAAATCACATTTCTGTATAGAGAAAGGATACATTAATCTAATGTATTTTTATTTTCTTCCTCTTTTTCCAGTTGTGACGGTGAGTCATTCATTTGTGAACAAACTTGTCAAATATGTTGAATTCTTGTGGTAAATAGGATACTTTCTTTGCTTTAATACTTGACTAAAAAGCCTAATATTGTTGTATTTTGCTTCTTAACAGCTCTTAAAAATAGTCTATGTCTAAGCAGTCCATTACTGACAGCTTTTTTTCATATTTGTAATTGTTTTAGTGGATTGGCCTAAGGCCGTTAGAGAATTTCATAGAATATGACTAGCTGCAATTCTTTAGTATTGTTACACAATTCCAAAATAATTGAGTCAAAAATATACCCAAAATACCCATTGGAAAGCTCTTTGGTTGTTGTTGGCTGCTTTTCAGAATGAGTACATGAAGGATGACTTCATGATAAAGATTGAGACGTGGCATAAACCAGACATGGGAACTTTAGAAAATGTAAGTGAAGAAATTTTATATAATTTGATGTAAAAGTACAAGAAGTTGACAGCATCAACTGTATTTCCAATTTAGAAGGTCTAATTACTTTTCCTCTTTACTTGATTGCAGGTTCACGACTTGGACGAGCAGACGTGGAGGACTGTGGAGGTGGTTCCCATAGATATTTCAAACAATGAAGAAGTGGCTTCAGGGGTAAATGTTTTGTGCAATTTAATTGAATCAAAAGTCACTTTTATTCATTTTAAAAGACAATGATCACTTTAGCCATGGTCTAGTTATAGATAGGCATCTATTCTTTCATATTCAATATGCCAGACGAGGACACAACAATTCAAGGGGACATTCAATTGTAAATCTCTTCAAATAAATTAAAAAGCAAATGAATTAATTCAGACTGCATCAGCCATAGACTGATTGTGTTATGGTAATCTGTAAGAATCAGGAGTTAGGGTTTTATGGGCCACAAATAGTTTTCTTGTCAGGATTAATTAATAAAAGGCCAGCCAATTTTCATCTTTGTGGGTCATGGTTATGTCAGGGCACTCTGCGTTTCTCATTCTCTTGTCAATAATGACTTAAGTGGATCAGTGTTGAACTAGGCCTAATCTGAATGTCCATCTGCTCCAGGTATGCACCACCTTTTACCCAGCAAATCTCATTTGTACTTTTAGCTCCTAGGACTGGGGGTTGGGGGGAAGTCGTTGATTCTTTAGTGTTTGAGGGCAGGGGTTTAAGGATAAGTAGTTGGAACTACCTCATAGGAAATGTATCTCTAGTTTTGTAGTTCATTAAGAAAAACACAAAAGGTAGTTCAGTTTGCTGATATTCCTGTCATATTTAAGACTTGGTCAAATTCAGTTTGCACAATGTTAAACAGTAATGGACAGGTTGAGCTGCAAATGTAACATTTTTCTCCATTTATTCTTCAGGACTATAAGCCAGAAGAAGATCCTTCTATTTTTCACTCCACCAAGACAGGCAGAGGACCCTTAGGCCCTGAATGGAAGGTATATAACAGTAAGCATAGCAATGAAATGCTGGTGAACATTTATGTTAATAACTGTCATTTTTCCCCAGAATGAACCGAAGGCAGATTGTCCATATATGTGTGCATACAAACTGGTCACTGTCAAGTTTAGATGGTGGGGTCTGCAGACTAAAGTGGAAAACTTTATTCACAGGGTAATGCCAAACAGGATTTTGTATGTACACTTCAGAGTCATGTTACTACAAAAACATTTGTGCTACGATATGCAGTTTATTAAAGGAATATCTTTTGCTTAACAATGGCAGCAAGAAAAACGTATTTTCACCAACTTCCACCGTCAACTATTCTGCTGGATTGACAAATGGGTGGGTCTGACCATGGAGGACATTAGGCGAATGGAAGAAGAGACCCAGAAGGAGCTTGAAGAGGTAACTGTCTTAAATTGCTTCTGTTGTTCATTACACTAAAGAGAAATAAGGAGCTCAGGTTTTACAGGGTTGTTATTCTGCTGTAACTACACCTTTTTTTTCCTCCTGTAAACTAGTAAAATTATTTGTAATAGATAACTCTAAAATAACTATTGTATGATCTGGATAAGTTTACACACATATTACTCCTGAATTTTATTAGATGCGTCAGAAGGGAGAAGTGCGAGGCACCTCTGCAACTGACGATTAGAGGTCTACTGATGTAGGTCAGACACTAGAAGCAGGCTGAGTAAGTCTAAAGGAAAAGTATTGGCACTGCATGGACTGCATGGACCATTCTGCTCATTAATATCACCTCTGCATCAAAGCTGTCACTAGTGTGTTTGTGTTTATTACCTTCTTTACTTTCTTTCTGTGCTGTCATGTCAGTCTCCTTTTGCCTGCTGCCAATTAACTGTCCATCACAGTCACATATCAACAGCCTTTACAGCTCTGTCACATTCTTCCTGAAAGCCTTTTCTGTTTCTGTTTGTTTTGCATTGTTTTTGCGTGATATGGATGAGTTATTACTACCCATGAATGCAGATATTAAAACTTTATGTACTAAACAAGATTTTTATTTTTCAATCCTACAGCTGCGTAAAACAGGTCCGATTCGAGGCACCAGTGCTGCTCATGAGCAATGAGGCAAAACAACCAAACCCTGACATGATGATGTCATCAGAGACACGTCCACACTGATGAGGAAGTGGCCCTGCTTCTTTTCCTGTCTCACATGATTCATTGGGGGGTTTGACAAGATTGGTTACCAGTACTGTACAGATTCCACCACAATCACATGCCTCCCGTTCTTTTAGAAAAAATAAACAATTATACATGGTTTTGCATACATTAAAAAAGAAAAAAAAAGTCTTTGCACAGAACGTAAATTGCCTAATACGTAACTGTTAGTTGATAATTACAATGGGCTTCATTTTTATTCAGGTCTGTAAGCCGTGACTCAGAAAGTCAAGCCTTTTATTTAACTATCAGAATGTTCTTTTTAGCTAAACAGGTTTCCCACAAAAATAGTGTAAGATGAGTTAGGGTTTTTGACAGCTTTATTCACCTTCCCCTGTATTTTAAATACTGTTCCTACGTCAACTCTAGTCTTTCCCTTAAGTGTTGTCTTTATTTTTATCTGGATAAATGTCTAGAGCCACCACTCTTGTCTCTCTGCTTCCTCTTTCTGGCAGGACATACTAATACAGTTTTCTTTGTGTATAGTTTTAATTTAGTGGTTAAGCCATGCCTGTAGATGGTTCCAAGGATATACAGTACAATACAAGTACAAATCATCCATGGTAATTATTTTTAGCTCACACATGCACACACTTTTTCACATGCCCCCCACCTGTCTACCTGTGCATGTGGACAACAACAACTCCTCCTCACTTCCTGTCATCGCATTTGTGCAATTGCTGCAATGCAGCTTTGCTGAATGGATTTTATTTGTTGGTTAGTGAAAGGGTTAGCGCCCTCTAGAGGAGCCTGTACAATACACCTGTGTGTTGGAGTGTGTGTGTGTGGTGTGTGAGTTTTTTGTGTTGTGTTCTCAACTGCCTTCACTCTTTAAGGACTGTCACTCTGGGGACTGAGATGGTAGATGTGGTTTCAACAAGTGCTCCTGCTCTCATGATCAGCCTGTTGAACTTGCCTCATGCTGATGCTGCATGTCCTTTCTTCTTTGCTAGGGCTTTTTCTGGAGGGCTCACAGGCTCCTCAAAAGCTTTTCTTTTTTACTAAAATGATTGATGCTGAGAGTCTGTGCATTGTTGTGTTCATGAATCCAAGGTAGTATTTTTATATTAAACTACCGATTCTCCTCTGAACTAACAGAGCTAATGGGTCCAGGCAAGGCAGGTCTGCAATGTTTTATGCAGTTGTGGACTGATTAGCATTTTGAGTGTGTGTGTTTTCTTTTTGTTTTCACCATGTATACTAATTAAAAGGGCATTTCATGTTCCTTAACTACAAGAACGTATGTTATCTGTCTAAACTTTCAAGTTAAGGATGAAATGACTTTGTAAACAGTTCATTCAGTTTTTTTTACAGTTATCTTAAAACTACAGTGTATATTCTGCTTAATTGCTTTCTAAATGCATTGACTTGGGGCTCAGTTTGTTTTTTGTTATTTTGGCTTCAGTTTAATACAGACCGTGATGAATGGCAGGTAACATTTTGTAATGTTTTGTATGATTATGGCACAGCTTAGTGCAGTTATGAAGTTAAAAGACATTTGTTTATGATCAGGTATGAAAACAAGTGTCTCTTAGATTTCTATGTGACCTCTACATTAGGTTTAATAAGTGTACTTTGTAATAGGCCCATTATAAGTGTACAGACCACTTACTTGAATGAAATATTCATAGTTACATGTGAACACTTATTCGATACTGTAGTGGTAAAGGTAAATGCAATGGACAGTGTGCTATTAAGTACAGTGTATAAAATGGAGCATACTGCCCATGCATTGTTTTTCTTCCCATGGTTCCACTGTACCTCATCCATGCTTATGAATGTACAGTTGTTTTAAAGACAGAGATATCATTGTCACAAGCATCTGAGCTGCAGAGACAGACATGTTTTACACATGTACAAGCATGACATGGACCCATTATATCACTGATATTTAATGTTAAATAAATGCAAAATTTTACTTTTCAATAGTGTGAAGGTGATTTGGATCTGCAATGTATACATATATCTTGTTTGAAAAGGACTTTAATTCCATATCAATAATGCAAGGGGGTGATTATTATTTTATCCCTGTAGATGAGAGAGGACTCTGATGTACATTTTTGTGCATTACCATTGAGCAGTTATTGGCATTGAGGAGTAAAAGCATAGGGAACAAAATTCCTGCAAGGTGTACTATAACCCTCACCCCCTTTTAAAGGAAAACGGTGTAGTTTTCTGTCAAAATTTGTATATACATGTTTACCCTTTTCACTGCTTATGAGCTGTGACATACGGGTGTAGACAGTGTAACATAATGCATACCAACAAAGTCATTGCAGAACATTATTCAGGTTAACCAGGTGTCAGCCTTATATTAAATTTGGTGAACTATTGCAGTCATTTAGGCCGGTGCAGGTGGTAGAGCCTAACAAATTTTAATAAAATTAAATTATTTTATGAGTATTAACTATAGTACTGTTAAAACTAATGCATGTATAAACAATCCTGTATGTTATGGTACCTTAAAGTACTTTCTGTTGGCTGCATCTTTTGTTATATTGTGTCAACACATTTACAACTTAAATGCACACATCACTCAAGTAGAGAAATGTTGCTAAAATCTCAGCCAGAAACTGCTGGTAGTGCGCATGCGTGAACCAGCCAACAGCAGGTAATTCCACCATGGCGGCGAGAGGCCATGTGCAAGATCCCAACGACAGACGACTCAGACCAATTTACGGTAAGCATTAAATGGACAGTGGGCTGTGTATGCATGATTTAAGCTTTCTGGGCAATCTCGGAGTTTCCACTAGTGCACTTGTTAAAACTAATATCTGCTGAAGTTGATGCGGCCCCTCAAGCTTCAACCTCGGACTGAGCTGGCTTAAGTGTCCAATGACAGTGCACCTTACCCGGTCTGCCATTGACCTGGGCTTGTAAACTACTGTCACGGATGTCCGATGAAAACCTTATATGAATGGACAGGCCACTTTGTCGTTTGCAAATGGAAACATATCCGTTAAACCGATACCCGGCGTGGCTTATCATCATAGTGCCTTTACCTTTGCTAATGGTTGCTATTTGACAGCCAGATTGCTAATTGTCTCTCCGTTGACTTTGGCGGCTATCAACAACATCAAATAGTCTCTTGTATGTTCGGGAGTTGTTCACTCTTTGAAGTTTAATGTTGTAATTTTCAGTTTGAATTTATATCTGCTGGTAGTTAGCTTGCTAAATGTTACATTTTGCATCCAGGTACCCTTTGATTTAGTTAAAGCAAAGGGACAATGCTTCGAGCTAGCTAGCTCTCATCTTGCTAACTAGATAGCATACAGCTGTCAGAGCCATGGACTGTAGCATGCATTGCAGACCATTGGTTCTCTCAGTTCAAGCTTTAGCTTTGTATGCTGTTAAATGGACAGTTAATGCTTGTAGTGGGTGCTAGTGTTGGCACTGGCTACTTCCTTTTATTGTTTGTAGGCTAGAAATCAGCTTGCTGTTTGCAGCAGCTTGGTGCACTAACTTCTTAAACTTCCTGTACCTTGGTAGTAACAATAAAGGGAGCGTGTTTGCTGTATAATGTATCAATTTATCTTTACTTTTATCTGTTAGTATTAACATCATGGGCGCTTTTTAGTATCCGGCCATCTTTGAGAATCCAGCCTATTATTATAATTGAAAACTACTGGCAAAGTGTCAGTGATCGTTACAGGCCTATAGCAACACAGGAGCTGTCAGTGATGACAGTTTTGAAGGAGAATAGCCATGATAAAATGACAGTGGTCTCTCTTAAATACCACATTTGAACACCTGGTGGTTTCAATGGGTTTGTATACTTCTTGCTTTCAGATCATGTTTTCATATTGCTGTCTTTCTTTTATCTATTTCAGATTATCTTGACAATGGCAATAATAAAATGGCAATACAACAGGCAGATAAACTGCTTAAGAAGCATAAAGAACTACATTGTGCAAAGGTGGGTGCCAAAGAAATCTGGGTCCCATTTCCTATATATTAACCATACCATATTTCTTTTGCATTATAAATTTTTTTATGCCTAACGGTTATTCATCACCTGGAAACATAACATCAGAAGTTGAAATTATTTTGCTTAGAAAATCTTTGACACAGCAATAGGCATGTTGTTCTATAACTCCAAACCCACACCAAACAGAGTGAGCAACAGGCTATATCTCTTTGTTTGCAGGTGCTTAAAGCTATTGGCCTGCAGAGAACTGGAAAGCAAGATGAAGCTTTTACTTTGGCCCAGGAAGTAGCCACTCTAGAGCCCACAGATGACAACTCACTTCAGGCACTGACTATCTTGTATAGAGAGATGCATCGACGTAAGTACAATATAATGAAAAAAATTAATTCAAATTAATACTTGTTTCCAAGGTTTATGTGTATGTTTTTTATAGCTGAGTTGGTTACTAAGTTGTATGAGGCTGCAGTAAAGAAAGTTCCTCTCAGTGAGGAATATCATTCTCACCTCTTCATGGCCTATGCTCGTGTTGGAGAATACAAAAAGATGCAGCAGGTGAGACAGCTCATATCCACTTTTGATCATGAATATGAAAATGCACAGTGGTTGCTTATTTGTTCATGTAAATTTGGCCCTTTACAGGCAGGAATGGCCTTGTATAAAATTGTCCCTAAGAATCCTTATTACTTTTGGTCTGTCATGAGTTTGGTAATGCAGGTACGATCCATGGTGTACAAAAAATTCTTTTATGTCTTTTAATATTTGAATTATTTGGATATGCCAATAATTTTCATGGCTTTCATGACCTTTAGGCCATATCAGCTCAGGATGAGAAGCTGGCCCAAACCATGTTCCTGCCACTTGCTGAGCGCATGGTGGAGAAAATGGTCAAAGAGGAGAAGATTGAAGCTGAAGCAGAGGTGAGTTTACATCTTTCACATTGGGTATTATAAATTCCAACCAAAAAATTAGCTAGAAGAAAAACTGGCGATTTTTTTTTTTTTTAAATTCCAAATCTTCTCTCTATGCACAACGGTAGGTGCAGCTGTATTTTATGATCCTGGAGCGCTTGGGAAAGTGTGAAGAGGCTCTTGAAGTTATCAGAGGCCCTCTTGGAGGTAAGTGTGTTGTATTGACAGTGGATGTACATTGTGTGTAAATTGTGGTGGTTAAACATTTTAGTATATTGCTTTTAGAGAAACTAACCAGTGAACTACAGAGCAGAGAAAATAAGTGTATGATGCTCTACGAGCGACTGCAGCGCTGGCCTGATTGCAATGCCCTTGCCCATAAGCTACTACTTAAAAAGTGAGTGAAGCATTTGAAATATATATTATCAAATATATATAATTCTTCAGCATTTACATACTTGTCTTTTTCTCTCGCTAGCCCTGATGACTGGCAATTCTATGCTTCTTACTTCAATTCTCTCTTCCACATAATTGACCAGTCATGGTGTCCACCTGAAGAAGGAGAACAGTAAGTGACAAGTAACTTTTACCATAAAATGTATACCCTCAAAATAATTTAAACAGCCAAAGTTGTTTTGATTTCTGACATAAAGAATAACTATTCTGTCATAGATTGTGCATGCAGCTAGCTAGATGGTATACTAATCACTAAATCCTCAACACATCAGCACCACTGTCCTCACAATGTATAAGACATGTATGATGATTAACAGGTCCGTGTGAGTTTGCAGCAGTGCAGTTGCACATAGAAACCTTGAGTAGCTCAACATTATCTAGTGTTGATTTGCTGCATTTTAACTAAAACTACCATGTGTATCTTGGTTTGTTTATGTAAACATTTGTTTCATAGAGTGTCATAGAAAAACTATTGAAATAAGCATGTTTATTCCTATCAGCTGCTTCGAGGGGTCTGTCCATCACACTGTGATTGAAGTGGTGAGGTTTGTGGAGGAGAGAATTAAAGGCGAGGACAGCAAAGAGTCTCATGCATTGAGAGGCCCTTATTTAGCTCGTCTAGAGTTATTGCACAGACTAAGAGAACGGGGCTGTTCAGATGAAAGCCTGCTTGGTAAGACTACTGAGTTTTTTAATTTGAGCTTTTTGGTATTAGCCTTTCACCTTTAGTTGTATGCTGATGTTGTTTGCTTATGCTTTTGTTTTCTTCCAATAGGTGAGCCTTTAGAGTTAATGATTCAGTTTTTTGTAAAGTTTGGAGACAAACCCTGCTGCATCACGGACCTAAAAATATATCTACATCTCCTCTCTCCTGAACAGCATGTTCAGGTAAAAGGTTTTACTGCTCTTTTTAGATTTCTGTTGTGGTAAACTAAAATGTAAATGCTTCTATTTGGAACCTTTTTTAGTTTATTAACTGCTTGAGTGAAGAAGTTCCATTAGGGGAACCCGGAGAGGAGGGGTTTGCTTTTCCAGAGGATACCAAAGCTCTTCAGAGGCATTTGTGCCTTTGTCAACTTAGTCGTGCACTTGGGCTGCATCACTCTCTCGACGTTGATGGCAAACTGCGGCTCATTTCGGAGCTAAAAGCTCGCTATCGTCATGGATTAAAGTTTGGTAAGTCAGTAATTCGTAGAGGTTTTGACCTCATGTTGACATTTGTTGATTGATCCAGTGATGACTTCAATAATTGTAGGTAACTAATAATACTACTAATGCTAGTGGTTTGTGGTGTTCCTGTTAGATGAGCTGCATGAAGTAGCATGCAGCATACACTAAGACAAAATATTTCATATTTCATCGTAAGGCTTTACAGACTGTACAGGAGGTCTCTCATCTCATCACTGCTCATATCCATTGTTACACGAGGTTTGATATGGATATCACCACTAGGATTGCGGTTGTATTGAAATGTTCATGTCAGCAAATATTACCTCATGGATTTATGGTTAGTGTATAGTCTGTGTCAATTAGAATAACTCTAATTGCATTACTAATACAAAAGGCCAAAGTCCTTATCATTTGAGCACCTAGACTAAAAAAGTTATGTACACCCTTGACCAGACTTTTGGGTTATATATATTTTCTAGTGTGAACGGTTGAATCGTTGGATTGTTTTTATTATTTTATTATTATTACCTTTCAATTATAGCTACAGCAAAATTGTTCCCCATCTTCTATCCTTCCTGACCGGCATTCCTATCTAACCTCGGTCTGACTATGCCCCTTTAGCTGTACATGCATTTTTGTCATAGTAAAACATTCTTTGGTTTATAAGAAGTATACTGTCCATCTGTGCAACAGCGAGTACAACCGTAAAGCACTGAGAGCAACAGCGAGGCTTATTGTTGGAACATATACGTTTTTAATGCTACAGCTTAGTATGGTATTATGTTACTTGTGCTTGGCTCATGGGCAGTTCCTAACTTGTTCTAAAGTGTTGCTCTTTTTAAAACAGGGAATAATGCTCTAAAGACAGAACTGCAGTTTTCTGATATGTATTGTCTCATGGCTGCTCATGTATACATTGATCTATGGACAGAAACAGGTGAGTCATTGCCTTTGTCTAATATGTCTAATTTGTGCTGATGTGTGTTAAACATCCTAAATGCCTTGTGTTGTGCTTTTTTAGAAGATGAGAACATGGTTTGGCAATGTTTAGGTCTCCTCCAAGAAGGTCTTTCTAACAGTCCCTCCAATGCCCAGTTCAAGCTGCTACTTCTGCTCCTCTACTGTCGTCTGGGAGCCTTCGAACCTGTAGTGGACCTCTACTCCAGCCTGGATGCCAAACATGTACAGCATGATACTATAGGGTGAGAATATTAACACATTAAAGTTTAAGTGCTGTTAACTAATATCTCAACACCAAATATCTATGTATGATAGGATATTATCAAACATTTCTCAATGCCAGAACATGTAAGAAGCAAAGGATATAATACTCGCCCCTTGTCTGCTGAAGTTGAGTTTACTCTGGTCTCACAATCACATTTTGGCCAATTGAAGATGAAGAAAATAAATACTCATGGCCACTCCACAGTTATTTGATCTAGCACTTGAATGCTGATTTTGGCTGATCCTATCACACATAAAAGTCATTTTAGCGAAAGGGAAAGAAGCTTACATGTTCTGTCTTTCAGGTATCTGTTGACACGCTATGCTGAGTCTTTGGGCCAGTTTGCTGCAGCCTCCCAGGCCTGTAACTTCTCCCTCAGGTTTTTCCACTCTAACCAGAAAGATGTAAGTCTCTGCCACTTTAGCGTGATTCAAGGCATTTACAACCAGACGTTCTTATAAGTTTAAGTAGCTGGTAATTGTTTTACTCACCCTAGACCTCAGAGTACATCATCCAGGCATATAAATATGGAGCTTTTGAGAAGATCCCAGAGTTTATTGCTCTCAGGAACCGGTTAAATCAATCGCTGCACTTCGCTCAAGTCCGCACAGAGAGGATGTTGCTGGACCTGTTCTTAGAGGCTGATATGTGAGAATCTACTCAAATATAACAAATAATATTGACGCAAAGCTGTGATGCTGTTATTTCTGATGCTATTTTTTTCTTTGTGTTTGAAAGTGTGTTGAGCCTGGAGGAGAGTGTGAAGGCCATGTCTTTGTCTGCAGAGGAAGATGACATCCCCTGGAATAATTTAAGGGACAACAGAGACCTCACAGTTTTTACCTGTTGGGACCCTAAAGACCGGTATGCATTTCCCTTTTTCATTTGATTCTTTCATAAAACATAACACAGTTTATTTTCATGTGTTTTTTGTTATGTTCCACATTTCTGAACAGAAATAGCATTATCACTCAATATTTCATCCACAGACAGTTAAGTGATGAGCACCGGCACCAATCATTAGAGGAAGAGTCTGTCTGGCTGAAGATACGCTCTTTAACTCTCCGCCTATTAGCCTCTTTAGCTTCACTTGGACACATACCTTCCACACAAAACTCTGCAGTGACCAGTGAAAATGGGATAGGTGATAAAACCTCAACATTCAGCAGCCTGCTCTCTCAACTCAACCAGACACTTCAGACAGCAGCTCAATTTGCAGAAAAACATATGCAGGTAAGTTATTGAAATATATTTATTTATAGTAGCAACAAAATGTTACAGTGTCACTCTCTCTTCCTGTATTGACTGTAATGGTCATGTTGCAGTATCCGCTGTTGGGACCACCCTCCACTCGATTGGGCCCGGCTCTGTCCAGTGGGAGCTGTCAGTGCCAGGCTGCTGCCCTCCAGCTCACAGTGCACCTACAGGAGCTGGAGGCTGCTGGACTTGGTACGCATATGGCATCAATGAGGGGGGAAAAAAAGGAGCAGGAGGAAGTTTTTTAAATTTACATTTCTTTTGTTTATTTGCACTAGATGATTCTGCAGAACTTCAAACCCAGATTTGCAATGGTTTCCAGTCAGTAGTAGTTCAACTTCAAGGTAAATAGGCTAATTTTTTAACTTTAAATACAGTAAATTTTGATATTTTGTGAGTTTACCATTTTTTATTTTTCACCTCTTCTGCCCACAGAAATTCTAAAAAAATGTAAAGGGGAATTATTGGAGATGAAAGAGGGCAGATTGAAAACAAGGTCAACCTTATTAGAAAATCTAGTTTTCTTTGTCGAGGTGAGACATTCTAATTGTTCATGCACAGATTAGGCTCTTTGAGTAACACACTTGAGTAAGTAGTAACACACTGTTAACTCTCCAGACTACGTGTGTCGTGTTTTGGGTGGCTACCTACTGTGCCAAGATCCTTCGGCCACTGAAGACAAGTCTACAGAAGAAGAAAAAGAAGAAAAAGGATGCCAGTACAGCTCTGGTATATTTTCAGTGATATATATCTACCATATATGCTTGGGAATTCATGGAAGCTTCTTAACTGTTTGTGGTATTTGGTTTTGTGTATGTTGTAGCCAGTGGTGGTGTGTGGATTCCAGGAGCTCACAGGGAGCTTGCAGGACTTGCTTACCCAGGCTTTGGAGTACATTAAGGGACAAGAAATTAGCGTGACAGCCCTTAAACTTGCAAGTTTAAACTTGGAAGGGTGCACACAGGTGAGATATCAGTTGCAGCCACTGATAAACATAACACAGTGGAAGGGAAAGGCAGCTTTTCATTTCTTTGAAAATGTACATGATTTGGGCCAACACTTTGAAATATCTGAAATATTTTGTATTTTCATGTCAACAATCATTTGAACAATGCAACACTACATACAGTTACTTGTAAGGCTTTGCTGCATGCTTCTGACAAAAGCATTTTTTTTCTTTCAGGAGGAAGCTTCGTTTACAAAGACTACAATGGACAAGGCGCAGAGTAGTTACCTTCGCTCGCTACAGGAAGTCGGAGATTTGCTAAAAAAGAGATCAGAAACTCTAAAGAACCTTAGGATCTGAAACCCATCATTAGTCACTGACTGTCTCACCATTGGTCTGAAGGCCCCACAACACTGTCTGCCATCAGGCCATTAGCTAACCACCCAGACTTCCTTTTTTTTCTTGGTCCAACAAATCACCGCCCATATACATTTTCAAACTTCCCCTATTCTGCATATTTGTATTTTCTAGTCTGGAATCTCTCAAGCCTGTAAGTATTGACAACATCCTTTAAAGAAAGCGAAAATTCTTAGGAAATGAGCAGCTGTCGCAAAGCATATGGCATTTTAGATGAATTAGTCAAATAAATTATTGTAAAGAGCAACACCTCAACAAAATAACAATATAAAAATAAATTGCTGTTGTATTTTTATGTTTTTTATGTTTCATTCTTTTTGGTCGCTCCAAGAACAGGTGAGATCCATCTAAGGATCATAAGGTTTTGGGTTCTTTTAATGTGCTGTGTTTACAGATTAGCCCTTAACAGTTTTCCTTAGAAAATAGGACCTCAAAGCAGAAACAGTGACAGTCGGCACAAGGAAACCAGCCTAAGTCATTCAGACTGGAGTTTTCCCATTATTCCATCATGCATTTTCTTCCATGCTTTGTGTATTTTGTGCTTTAGTGTGAATGTGGAGCCAATTCTGTAGTCACAGTATTATGATGAGCAACACAAGTAAATTTTTTTAAATCGAATTGCACTCTGCCACATTTTTGGTAAGAGTGGGTATAATCCAGTCAATGGAGAGTCAAAAAAGTCCTTTGAGCTACAATGACTGACTCTACTGATTGTAATTATGTGAGACCATATACGGTTAAATGAATGTGCAACAACATAGTACATTTTCTACTCAATTTATGAGTTTTTTTTATTCTTATAAGCTGCAGTCATAAATCTGTTTGTAGCAGTGTGATAAATGTAATGTATGCAATCATTTCTCTAAATCATAATTTGACTTTTTATCAATAGCCATATATGTAGAGAACACACTCAAGTGGATCTTGCTTTTTTCAAACTGATAAATATAAATGCAAACTTAAAAGGTATACATGCAGTCCTCTAGTAATAAGACCTGCTCGGATAGTTCTTTGTGTGTTTCAAAGGCAAACATTGGACCTAATTGTAAATAATTGTTGCTACAGAAGGTACTGTGCACAGGGCCATGAGTTTTGAAACCGCTTTATTAGTTATGTATGTTTTGTCGTTCTTTTTTCAAGACACCCCACCAAATTACCAACCAAAATGGTTGACTCAAAAAACGTCATTATCTACTCTGTATGTGAGACATTTCATCATCTGTTGGATAGTACCAGTGAGTTTTACCCAGAAAAGCAAGCAGTGATGCTGTTTACCAGTTTTACTATAACCAAGGAGCACTGATAGTGGAGTTCTGGCACTGCAAAGAGTGTGCAGTGTGACTTTTTTGTTGTGCGATTTTTATTGAAAATTGGAAGTGTAATGTAAAATGTGAATAAATGGTGACCCCCCTTCTCCTTCCTGTTAGTGTTGTGTAAGCATACAATCACATACATATTTGCAAATAAATGCCTTTATGAAGACTTGAGCCCATCTGTGTGAATGGATTGAAAACTTATAACAATTTTTTTGTTAAGATAATGGCTGACAATCTAGACATTAATCTTATCATCCTTTTGTGCAAAATGAAACACTGGAATGTCAAAGCTTTTTTTTCTTTTTGAATAAAAAGTTAAATGTGACCTGTCTGACATTCACTAACATTTTCATGGTTTATTTCTTCGTTCAAGATTTTTGCGACACTAGCTCCTATCGCCACCAGGTGGTAGTATAACACTCTGTGTTTAACAAAATCTAATGCTAAAAACAAAGAAGAATCGCATGTCCGGAACAGCTGTGAACTAGCTTATGTTAGCGTATAACAAGATCATGGTCGAAGTCTTAGCAACATAGTATACACAAAATATAGGGTCACCTTTCTGACAGAACTGCAGTAAAAGATTATCTGCTTTAATAGCTATTTTTTCTAGCTAGTTGGTTGTAGCTTTCAGCTAGCGGTTACTAGCTAGCTTTTTTTCCTTTGCTGAGGTAGTTGCTTCTGTCATAACACATGAGTGTGTCCCTGGTTGTAATCCGTCTGGAAATAGCCGACCAATCTCCTTTTCCACAAGATTTCCAATACACCGCTGGTAAGTGTCTAAAAGTCACTGCTAATTTGTGATGTCAGTACTAACTCCTTCGTCATCCTGAGTTGGGTGTGTTCTTGCAAGTGAGTAAAACCACGATAGTTTCTTAAAATATGCCCAAATATGTCAAAGTATTGAGTTGCCACTTTATTTAATGCTACGCGGTGAAAGTGTCACTTGTCAATGCAGTTGAAGGCATGTCAGAGGAGGAACTACAGGAGAAAGCTTTGGGACAGGCCAAACTGGTTCTCGGTGGAAAAACGGATCTGGAAAGAGCAGCAGTTCTGCACCAACACTTTGGCAGCCGGGCCATGGGGGACATGGTTATAGAAACCTTTGAACCCAGTCCAGGTAATGACCTGTAAGCTTGCTGACATCTGTTCAAAGGCTAATCTGTATAATTGAGCCTGAAATGTAATTAGTACAGTACATGTTATTATTTATATCCTAAACTATTTTGCTGTAGATAAAGGGGGAGGTGAAGCATCTGGTCCCTCAGTAGAGCAGAACAGTGAGCCTCCTTTTGAAAAGGCAGAAGCAGACAGCAAGTCACAGGACAACGCTGCTGCTACAGGTGCCACTCCAGACTCACCATCCAAACAGCTCCCAGACCAGATCTCCTTCTTCAGTGGAAACCCCTCAGTTGAGATTGTCCATGGCATTATGCACCTCTACAAGACTAAGTCAGTCACATGTACAAATAAAGTTTCCTTTTGTTACAAGAAAAGATCAATAACATTTCTACCTTGCAGCAAAATGACATCACTAACTGAAGATGTTAGACGTAGTGCCATGGTGTGCATCCTAACTGTGCCAGCAACTATGACCAGTCATGATCTCATGAAGCTCATGGCACCATTTAATGACGTCATGGAGCATATGAAGATCATACGAGACTCTACACCGAACCAGTACATGGTTCTGATCAAGTTCTGTTCACAGGTAAGTTTGTTTTACTAACAGTTCCAGTTGATGATGTTACCTGACATGTAGACCACAGTATGTAAAGGCTGGGTAACTGTGTGTCTGATCCTGTCATTAGTAACACAGAGTCTCCTCAGGTTACTGTTCTTGCTCCTTTTCTCTTCACATTATACACAACAGATTTTAATTGTAACTCCAGTCACATTCAGAAATACTCTGACAATACAGCAATAGTAGCTTGTATTAAAGATGGACAGGAAGAAAAATACAGGAGTCTTATAGAGAGACGATAGAGCCCCCAATTTATATTGTGGAGAAAAAAATGACATATTTTTCACCTAAAAATACCTGTGAGTGCATCTGGACAACAAGCTGTACTGGTCCATAAATATAGATGTATTTTATAGGAAAGGTCAAAGCTGACTATATTTTCTTAGAAAGCTGTGGTCTTTTAATGTAAATAATAAACTGCTGAAACTGTTTTATCATGCAGTAAAGGTTAATCCTGTTTTTATGCATCAGCCTGTTGGGGGGCAGTCTCAGAAAAAGAGATAGCGGGCCCCTTAAAAACTAATAGAGAGGGTGGTTCAACTAAAGGTATTAGTTTGAAGACTCTGGTTGAGGTAGATTCTCCAAACTAATAACTAAGTTTCTGGACAGTTTAAATTCCTTTTCTTTACTTAAACAAATACAGGTCCTCATTAGTTTTCAATACTGATTTACAAAGAATTGTGATAGAAATTAAAGGAAATTAAATGGTACTATATTTTCAATGTTCTGTGTTGGTTCAGGCTGATGCTGACAGTTTTTATACTGCCTGTAATGGTCGCCAGTTCAACTCAATAGAAGACGCAGTGTGTCAGCTGGTCTACGTGGAGAGAGCAGAGGTTATAAAATCTGAGCATGTAAGTATGTTCTTGTTTTATTTTTCCTCTCTGTATATGTCATTATTTCTGCTTTACTTGTGTTATTTCTCTGACTTTCAGGGAGCAAGTCTGCCAGTGATGGAATTGACCGAGCTGCCAAAGTGCACAGTGTGCCTTGAGAGAATGGATGAGTCTGTTAATGGTGTCCTCACTACACTCTGCAACCACAGCTTTCACAGTCAGTGTCTCCAGCGGTGGGAAGACGTCTCGTGAGTTGCACAAATTGCACACACTTGACAAATTCACCTGTAAATTATTACTTTAACTTTCATTTGCTCCCCTGACACTCGCAGTCTACTGGTTATTTCTGTAGGCTTCATGATGTTTGTTTTCTGGCCTGTTCTTCATACAAAAGCACACATTTTGAACAAAAGGTGATTATGTGCTGTGCTTTCAGGTGCCCTGTTTGCAGGTATTGTCAAACGCCAGAACCAGTGGAAGAGAACAAGTGCTTTGAGTGTGGAGTGCAGGAGGTAACTGACCCTGTCTACATAAGTTGTTGATTTTTTTTGTTTTTATTTAACACACACTTGTATCACTTCTACTCCTTTGCTCTATAGAACCTATGGATTTGTTTGATCTGTGGTCATATTGGCTGTGGGCGCTACGTTAGTCGGCATGCGTACAAGCATTTCGAAGAAACTCAGCATACCTACGCTATGCAGCTCACAAACCACAGAGTCTGGGACTATGCTGGAGGTACTGTTTGTGTTGGTGTGAATTATTGTTGTTATTGGAAGGCTATATTTTGGTAGTAAGCCCAGAATACAAGGCCATTCTTATGTGTATCTTTTGAGTAACATTAATTCAAGTTTGTCCCTATAGAGGGCAGACTTGGTCTAATTTTGAACATTTTGATTTGTCTATCCAATATTACTGGGTTGTTTTTAACATTTAAAACTGCCTTATTAAAGAATACATATTTAATTTCAGTAAATATTGGTCCATATAGCTTTAGCTTAGTAGTAATTCTTTGTGTATACTGTAATTTTTCTTTGTTAAATTGGAGTGTGAGATGCTACTTCAGAAGTCCTGTGTACCCTCTGTTGTAGATAACTATGTACATCGCCTGGTAGCCAGTAAGACTGATGGGAAGATGGTACAATACGAATGTGAAGGAGACACTTGCCATGATGAGAAAATTGATGCACTTCAACTGGAAGTAAGCTTGTCACTTTGCTTCTTCATTACACTACTGCTATTGTGGTGACCAACTGTTGTAACATTGCTACTTATCTACAGTACTCGTATCTACTGACAAGTCAGCTGGAGTCACAAAGGATCTACTGGGAGAATAAGATTGTTCATCTGGAGAAAGAGACAACAGAAGAGGTACTGATAACTATACACTCAGTTGTGTTTACATTACTCTTTCAATTCTTAAAAGAATTTCATACAATTTCACAAACTTACCATTTCTAGATAAACAATATGAAGTCTAAATTTAAAGAGACTCTGGAGCGCTGTGACAACTTGGAGCGGCGGTTAGGAGAATTAACTAAAGAGAAACAGGCCATGGAGAAAAAGTAGGTGAAAAATGATATATTTTCTGACATAGTTTAGATCTCGTTTAGCATATTAATTAGTTTGATAAAAATCCCGTTGTAGTTCCTTTAGTTGGTTTTGTTTCAATTTTGATTATGTCAAATACAAACAGCAGGGACCTCCCCACAGTGCTGAAACAGTCCGAAACCAAATAATTTAAATAATTTGCCCAAACAAAACCAGTATGCTAATGCTATTCAGTCATTTTATCAAATCCAGCTGTACTTGAGACATGCTAAAATATTGAGTGGATTTATGTGCGGCTTCACTTTTCTTGTCCGCTCAGATGCACCCAGCTCAACAGCCGAGTGGTGAAACTTAGCCAGGAGCTGAAGGAGGAGCAGGAGATGAACCGCTGCCTGCGAGCCAACCAGTCTCAACTGCAGACGCAGCTTGCTGAGGAAGAGCGAAAAGCCAAAGAGAGTGGTCAGTAGTAATAATGTGATGAGATAAAATCAGGAATTATAGCATATATGACATTAACTAATTATGGTTACCGCAAGGCTCCAAACCTGCACAGATGAGGATCAGTGTTCAGTGTACAGTCCTTAGTTTTATAAAGCATCCAAAATAACCATAACTCACCTAAAAAACATGGAATAGTTTGTTTTTACTAAACAAAGTAAAGCAAAAAACCAGCACATTTAATTTGTATCGATAACATTAAACCCAGATGTACTTCTCTGTTTATACTGTGACATCCACAAATAAAAAACAAATGACAGCTGTGTATATTCAAAGGATAATTACAGTCAACAAAAAATTTAGTGGCATGTCTTCAGTAAAAATGTTTTAAACAGGAGTACATCCTGGGTGCTTCCTACTGACATGTGCGTTGGAGGTGTGTTTATCACTACTTTGCTGCAGGCTTACATACGTTAGGGTGAAATGGAAAATTTTCTTCTGTACAGAGCTGTACTTTTCCCTTGCCATTTAAATTTTTATGACAGTTGGATGTTAGTGTCATGTTTAGACAGGAAGTATACACATCTGACAGATTGAAGCATACGGTGTGTGTTGATGTGTTTTATCTGATGTTTTTTCAGGGGAGCGTAAAGACATGGCTATATCTGAATTACAGGAGCAACTGAGAGATGTGATGTTTTATTTGGAGACGCAACAGCAGATTGAGCACCTTCCCCCCGAGGCACGCAATGAAATCCAAGAAGGACAAATCAACATCAGTGCTAGTCCCTCGGACAGTGTTCTGGGCCCAGAGGGAGCAGGCCCCTCCTCCTCTAGAGGCAGGAGGGGCCGCGGCCGAAAGAGGAAGTAACAGTAGTAGTTCACATTTACTGGAACATGCCAGAACACCGCTGTCCCTTGGTGGGACTCATGCAAATGACTGAGCTCTGTCTGTAAACATTTGTCTGAATCATTCTGCTTCCGCTCTTGTGTGGGTAAATAGTGCTGCTGTTTACCACATTGAGAAAAGGGTGAAGTTTGAAGCAGTGAGTGGGTGCCTCAGACTTGGATGTTGTGATAATTTCTGGTTTCCCATATACTTAGCATCAGTGTCATTTAAATATGCTCAAAAAATTATATTTTGTTTGGAATTGCTATTTATTTGATCAGTTTAAAATTTGCCTCAGCATTCTTCTGTTATCTTTGTATACAGTTTTTTACATGAGCATTAGGCAAGCTGTAAAATCTGGATTGTTGCTTCCTTTTAACTTTTGTTAAGTTGTACTAAATATTTTTTTAAGCTGACTTCTGGCGACAGTTTTCACTTATAATTTTGCCTGAAAATGGTTAAAGCTTGAAAGAAAAAGCTTTAATACTCAGGAAGACTAAGACACAGAGAGACAAAACATTTTTGTTGGAAGGATGAAGAGACAAAAGCTCCTGTTCTCCACTCACAATAAGCACATTTTAAAACACCAAACACTAAACTCATGATTTTTGACGCAGCCTTTACATGTGCCATATACAAAACACTGCGCACAGTGGATATTTTCAAAACACTGGAGTTACCTTTGACCTTAAGAGTGCTGCTCTGGAAGTTGAAAGTTTGTATAGCAAAGGAGAAATTAAAGTTGCTTTAGCTGCAACATTTTGTTGTATTCCTGAATCGCACTTTAACTTACAGCATATAGTATCTAGTTTTAGATATATCCATATAGCCTTTGAAGCATCAGTTTTAAGCACAGCATAATTTATTGTTTTGTATTTATGTGATTCAGTAAAAGACTTCTCCATTTACCCTGTCATGACTAACCTCTTACAGACCAAATGAACAGTTTACATCCAGCAGCTTGTTTAATGTAAACTGTGTACAAAGGGGTGTGGAGATGAGAAAAATCATTTTGCTGACAGTTTAGGCTAATGTTCTGTATGCAAACTTGTGCCACACCCATATCCTATTTATAGCTTGACTATTAAGTCTGTATTTTCCTCCTGTTTAGATTGTATGTATTAAACAAAATGATAACCTTTACTTCTATACTTTTTCCTGAGGACAAAATGAGTCATTTGAGTTTATTTAATTTGCGAAAAAGTATAAGTGTATCCTTTTCTTGTGAAGTCTGTATGTAACACTTCTGAAACTGAATAGGCAAATGAAAAAAGGGGAAGAGGAAAGAAGAAGAAGGAGGGGCCAGCGGATGGTTGAGTTCAGGATTTAGAGGTAAGATAGCCAGATAAGACGGCTCTTCCTGAGTTACAGTTGTGCTCTTTGCACTGTGTGCTTCTTCATTTTCTAAACTTCTTCAGTATGGACTAATATATGCATTTTCTGCCTTTGCAAGAGTTGAGACACATAAAGAGGTAAGCAAGTGTTTCCTTATATTTTCCTTTTTGTCTTTACTCCATTTCTCTCCTTGCTTTGCACTACAGTTTGGATGTGAGCCAAAAACTTTCTGTGTGACGTTTTCTCACAAAAATTTGAAGCAATAGTTAACTGAGTTGAATTCATCAAAGTGTTGAAGCTATGAAATGCTTGACATGCAGTCAACATTTTCGGGTCCCTGCATGTGAAAAAGAGCAAACAAAAGACCTGATTGCATGTTTCTTTTCTCTCCTGAATTCTTTTGCGATGAAGTACATTTCTTCACCAGACAGGACCCAGCTTCTGATACCCAACTAGATTCACACAATATAAACAGTGACCAATCCATTGCACTTTTGTTGTACTGCCTTTAAGATTTCCCTGAACCTACGGCAGGGGTTCCCAGAAGGCAAATATTTGACCAGATCCTAGCTTTGTTTGAGACTGTGATAGCAAAAGTTCATCACCTGACCTCCTGGAGTGTAACTGATAGTTCCTCCTTTCACAGAGGCCTAAATAGCATATTATCACACAAAGCACTGTGAAAAACCAGTTCCATAAACAGTGCTGCATTAATATGACCAGAAGTATTTGACATTGTAGTGATTGTGACTATTACACCCAAAGAATGTGAATTATTTGAACGATCCGCCCATAAGGTGTGACAGCTGTGAAGTAGAATAAGAGTTTCTTTGTGTCTTGATATGTAATGGAAACTTTTGGATGGGTTCAGCAAAATGAGTTTTTCATGCAGAGACTGTTAAAGTAATTTTCAAATGTCTTCAGCTGTTTTTTTTTATTTTTCAGTTGAATACGATTTACTTGTTAGACACATTTGGGACTTTTGCACTGTGACAACAACCATCAAGATTTACTTTGGCAACATGACTCATGGTCCTAGCCTAATTGGGCCATTCTCGGTATTAAAACACAAGGAAATAGTGGAGGGTACTCTTGAGCCCACAGCTATTTCACACACATGAGGCAATACCTCAGAGACACTCAGAGACTCTCAGCAATTTCCTTCACACAGATCACACAGAATCCAACTCTAAATCTGTAAAGAATACTCTGGGGCCATGTGCATAACTGTTTTGCTTGAATTTCTCTTATTAAATATCATACGTGTCTTCTCTTTGCAGATGAGCGACCAGGACAGCAGTGCTTCAGCCTCTCAAACAGGAGAGTTTGAGGGAGACATGGATGAAGACACAAACGGAGACACTAACAGTGAGGTAGAGGTGGACAGAAACGACAAACACAGGGAGAGTCATGCTGCAAGTCTGTCCAGTTTCTCCTCCCTGCGTGCAGTTCTACGCATCAAACAGAAATACCAGGCCATGAAGAAACGTAGACAGGAGCTGGCACTGGGCCATATAGGAGTAGGGACTCAAACAGGCGCTCCAGTCCGAACTAGCCCCAAAATATTCACCTTTGACGGACTAACCGCTTCCACCTTTCCCGGCTTGGAAACTTCTGTTGCTCCGAAGAAAAAGAAGAGAAGGAAGAAACGAGTCTTGTATCCTAACAGCGGAGCGCGCAGGGTCACACCAAAAAAGGAGCACAGCCGAGCCAAATATTGTCTTTATCTCTTGTTTGCAATTGTCTTTATTCAGGTAAAGTAATACGATTGATTTAAGAGTCCTCAATGCAACATCATCAAATGTTTTTTAAACTGACTTCAACACTCTTTATCTTTATGTCTCCAGGTGTACAATGCAATAGAGAACCTAGATGATCATGTTCTCAAATATGACTTGGAGGGCTTGGAGAAAATGTTGCGGAGAGAGGTGTTTGGTCAGCAAGGCTCAGTGGAGGGCCTGTTGTCTCACCTAAAGGAGTACCTGTCCACCTATGTCCACAACAAGCCTCTAGTAGTTTCTGTACATGGCCCAAGTGGGGTGGGTAAAAGCCACCTGGGGCGCCTTCTGGCAGGACATTTTCGTTCGGTGGTGGGGGAGGCTCTGGTTCTTCAGTACTACGTCCTCCACCATTGTCCCCAGGAGGCAGATGCCCTTCAATGCGCCCGTGACCTGTGCGCTCTCATCTCAGAGATGGTTGAGCGAGCTGAAGAAGAGGAGAAGATCCCGTTATTCATTTTTGATGAGGTCGAGCACATGCATGATGAAATCTTGGATGCCCTGTGGCAGCTTGTTGCCACCAAACAGTCCAATGAGTATCTAAATGCCATTTACCTGTTTCTGAGCAACCTGGGCCATGGTCACATCACCAAACATATGCTACAGAACTCATCAAGCATCTCCATGGCAAGAGCTGCATCTCGCCATAGTCACCTGGTCAAAGAGCTCACTCCTATTATACGTAATACTCTGGAGAAGCTTCACCCACTGTGGGCAGAGGCTGACATCTTACCCATGGGCCTTTTGGAGAAAAGTCATGTGATGGAGTGCTTCCTGGAAGAAATGACTCGAGAGGGTTTCTATCCGGATCACATCAACATAGAGCGGCTTGCGGGGGAGATTGAATATTATCCCGCTGTAGGGGGGCATGAATACTCCCAGACGGGCTGCAAGCAGGTGGTGGCTAAAGTCAACATGCTATGAAATGTGAATATGATGTTTGTGGATGCCGCAAATTCTTTTGACCAATGAAGACATAAAACATGAAGGGACGACCTAAGGTTACAAAACTTGAATGGCAGAATTGAAGCCAAGAGCTTTCAAGAACATGTTTTCACAGAAAAGAAAACCTGATTTACAAGACTTTAGACTTAAAACTATTTTGACCATCATGTGAAAAGAAAAGGTTTAAAAAGAAGTTGTTCAACAGGGAGAGAGTTCACCTTTCCAGAGGACATGTTTTCTTACAGACACGCCGAATCTACTGTAGTTGGTGTGGTACTATTCCTGTCCCCATTTCAGTACTATAGACCTAAATAAATCATTACTTGGGGCTTACTGAAATGAAGAGACTTGGAGATAGATGCAGTGTGGTGATATGAGGTGACAAAATGTTGAAGATTCTTTCAAGTTTCAGCCACATAAAAAGCATTCACTGTGAGGCAGCTCAACCAGAAATTAATCAATGTGAGTAAAGAATCTTACATGTGTTTAACTATGTAAAAAATATCCTAATACAGTCAGCTACACATAACTAACACTAGTCTGTGAATATACAATGTGAAGATATATTACTCAATATTTTCAATTTGTTGACCAGCTGTTATATTAATAGTAAGCATCAGCTAAATCCTAAGTACTTAGGCTTAGGATACCTTACTATTGCATTAATTTTTACTCCAATTGATGACCACAATATTTATTCAGTTTGAACTGTGAAAGATTCAGTTTCAGCATTCAGCATTTCAAAATAAATATTCATTAAACTATTAAAAAAAAACAATGAAACAGTTGTTTATTCGCTCTTGATCTTTCTTATGGCTGTAAGTGACAGTTCATGTAAATATAAAAATGATGCTGTGCACAAGATGTTTGACATTCTGAATTGAATTTTCTTTATTGACATTGGAAAAAATTAGGTACTGTGTCTAAACAATAAAGTTTAGTCTTACATAACCAACGTGTAACAATGGGGAAAAACAATTTATGGTTTTACAATGAACAAAAAAAGAGAGTAATGTAGGACACAACATACTCTTTCCCGATCCTGTTGTAATATGACTTTAAACAACAAAACTGAATATTATGTACAGACATGGACAATCAGAGCATTGGTTAAGATGGGCCGGAGCCGCTGAGAAAAATGCACACAAATGCAAGATATTCCTAAATGACCACTGGATGAAAATAAATAGATGAAAGCAATATTGTAGAAAAATGTCTAACTACATACACTATTAGAAGATTCTACAACACTGATTTCACCTATCAAAGACTTCATACAGGGTCAGAGCATATACACTGAAGCTTTTCATTATTCCTTTAAAGCAATGGACACAACATATCCTTCATTCAGTTTATACTCAAACCAGTCAACACATCAAACTTTGACCATTAAAAAAGTGATGTAACAGAACATTTATATGGATCAAAAGGTTACAACATAGTTTTCCAACTCAAACCAACACAAAGTAGAAAACAGACACTCAGCACCATTTTTACCAAGCAAAGAAGCTTTCGACTGCTTTCATATTTTCATTCTCACATGCTTAAAGGTAGGCAGGAACAAATGAATACAGAAGCTTTAATGAGCTACACTTTGTACACAAACAACTACTTCATCCAAGACTTACTATGAAATAAATATTGTCCCTTAAACTGTATTAAAATACATACTGTCACAATAAAACCTCCTGCCTTTAGCATAATGCAGAGACTCAACTATTACTGTCAAATATGCTCTGAACTGTGTGGTCAGGGCCAGGAAGGGCCATGGTATGTGCAGGGAAGTGTAGGGGGTGTCCAGAAAGGAGAGGAAGAACGTGCCATGATTTCTGAGTTCTCCGCTCTATGCCTCAATCTCAAAACCCATGCCGACTTTATGTCCACCGGCGTTGAAGTTCTTCCCATCAATCAGTGCTGAGAGGGTCACTTTGACACCTGCAATTCAACAGAAGTTAAAAAAAATCTGTAATGGATTTTGTGTATCTTTAACACAGGACATTTAAAAAGAACACATGGAATCTACCTGGCCTGAGGCTCTGAGTGTAACCTACTCCAATCAGGCTTGCGTTGTTTACTTTGGCCTGCAGGAAGAGACATCGTCAGGCATTTGTGAGAATGTACTGAGTAGATGTCAGATGCCATGTGCAAGCAGCTACTGAATATGTGAACGTAGCACTTACAGACAGCGAGGCATCTTTATCCAGTTTGTATTTGGCGGCAATGCCAAAGCGAGTGTTGTTGCTGCCAGCAGTCCACGCCAGAGTTACCGCTGTCTCCAGCTCTTCATTCACCTTCTGGTAAATGGAGCCACCAAACTCTGTCCCATCATTTCTAAGAGAAAAGTTTAATTAGCTACCCTCAGTGTGATTTTTATTTCATTTTATAAACATTTAAGAAGCTATACATAATAGAGCAATTGTGGCACATCACTGATAAAAAAAAACAGTTTAAGTTCTTTCTGTATGAACTGTCTCAACTGGTGCAGTCTAAAGGGTTGCTTAAAAGTGAATAATTTAATCTATTTGTTACTTATTTATACTTACACATTTGTGTGCAGCTGAAAGTCCCCAGCCCTATATCCTAGGGCAAAGTTATTCTGGGTCAGTTTGGATTTGGCTGTGTCAAAGGCCATTTGGTAGCCAGCCAGCCAGCCCTCATAGCCCAGCACAGCAGCAGCATGGACAATGGGACCCTCGAAGTCAACGTCACAGCTCAAGTTTACATAGTCATGCTTGTAACCCGACTTCAGCTTGCCACTCTTTTTACTGCAAAAAATGTACATCATATTGATACTGTCTCCATTGTGGTTTGTACTTTACAACATAGGTGATAGTTGTTGTAGTATTTCTATTCCTCACCCCGTGTTTGGTACAAAAGATGTGTCCAAAGCGACCTTTAATCCTTGAGCAAGCTGCAGTCAAGATATATAAATGCAATAATAGTTTAATAGACAGTTCACTAAGAAGACATTGTGTATTAATCAAGATCTATGTACCTGGTCCTCTACAGTGACTTCAGTGGCCAGTGTGTTATCCGTGTTCCACTTCTGGTTAAAGCTGAGGCCCAGTTCCTTCATCTTGTACTTGGTCTCCAGGCTCCCTGATGCCTTCCCTGTGTCTGTGTTACTGGAGCCAGATGTGTTGAACTCCTAAGAGTTGGAACATACAGCATTAAGTAAAATAATCTTTCAGTTACAGAAAACATCAGACAAATATAATGAAAAATGTTAGTAGTTAAAATCATATGTGAAAGTAAACGCTGGATCATATATCACAAACAGCGTACAAAAAGACAGAGAGTTCATAATTTTTCCATGCAACACATCAGTAACAAATGAAAACAGATGACAGATGCAAAAGTGTACCAGTATTGTTAAAATCAGCAAATGATACCACTGCAAACAAACAAGAGACTAAAATTTGAAATTGTTGAAATTGTGTGGCAAGTTAAATGGCAAGTGTTAAAAAAGAAAAAAAATGAAATGTTACAATGTAAAACATGCGTAGTAGCCTTCTACATTTACTTTTTTCAGACATTACTATCAATTGAAAGTGTTATTAATGGAGGAGATGGTAGTTGTGTTAAGAAACACAAAGGGACAAAATGATCAAAACAAAGATAGCGGTTGACAGAAAACCTGTAGGTTTAAACTCCAATCTTACCATCTACATTAGAGAGCAAGCATCCAGAACAGCAGTATAAAAACAAAGCAGGAGTTAAGGCGGGCTGAGAAACAGACCGGCCAAGATACCCTGGTAATGTTTCTCCAGAATACCACAGCAGAGCACAGACTAAAGACAAGCACACTTTATGAGCATACAGTAACTTTTATTAGATAAGATATTGATTCAAGGGCTTTTTATTTTTTCATTGTCATTTTAGTAACCATTGTAGCACAGTTAGAACAAAGCATTAATTACTTCAAAGCAAGACAAGCACAGCCAGTGAAAACTCATGGATGGTGGTAGACAGCTAGACAGAGAGACATGTTCTTACCACTCCACTTTGAGACTTGGTTTTAAGGTCCAGCTTCACAAGGCCAAATCCTGTTAGATGAGTAAGAGTTATTAGTGACATATGATTGTTTGTGTTTGATATACAGACAGTAAATTTATTATATAAACTATAACAGCACTTACCATAGCCTTTGCTAAATATGTCCTTGGCAGCCTTGCCCAGGTCTGAATATGAAGGAGGGACAGCCATTGTGCTGTAAAAATCAGACAATACAATTAGAAGCTGCTATCACAATGTAAAAATCAAGCTGCTGTTCAAAGGTAAGTATTGTAAATCAACAACTGAGCTGCAGCTGAAGGGAACAAGCTGTTCCTTTGAATGCTAGTTGGGAGCTTTGAGCTAATGGGCCAACTGACCAACAGGCTATGCACAGAAAGACTGAGCTAATAGAGTTCTACAACAAGAAGTAAATACTGCCAGGCCTAAAAATAATAAACATCAGTAATAACCCCAACACCTAAAGAGCCATGGCAGCTCATGGTCACACAATAGGGGGTGGGGTATAGTCAGTGTGGTTCAAGGTTGTGAAAAGGCCTTAAATCTCACACACTGCTCTCAAGTGAAAAGAAGAAATAAGTAGTGTGTTATTAAGAGCTGCAATACATTTCAGTGACCGTGAAAAACATAAATATATAATAGAAAGATACTTGGTGCTGCTCTTATTTGAGACAAAGGACAACAGTAGGGCCATTAAAAGGTGTGGGGGGTGTGACAGAGAACTGCAGTCACCAGCTAGCTAGCATCTCACAAAAACCAATGCACTCTAAGTCAATTTTCATAGATATTTCCGTCTGATAGAAATCCCTTTATGTTACGTTAGTCAATATAGTTTCCGTGCCCAATATCTAACTGTACTTTACACTTTGCTCTATAGTGGGCTATTACATTGAGATTAATTGTGAAGGCTATACATCATTACATAATACAATTGCCTTTAGCTAAATCCCGCAACATGCTAGCTAACGGCTAACCTCGGACAAGTTGTACTGTTATCAATGATAACTGTGATAATCAATGTTCTTAATAAACAAATTGCAAATACATATGTCCCGTAGATGATGCTACTTACGAGTGCAAATGTGTTAGCGGAAGAGTCTGCAAAGCCTGGAGTGTCTCTCGCGTGATGCTGCTGAATGGCTTGACAGCTAGCTATAGCTTAGCACTGATTAAACAGGGCACAATGAAGGAGACACAATGCGCATGCGCGATGTCAGTGGGCCTCTAAGAGTGAGCATCTACGGTGAGCTGAGGCAAGCCGTTTTTTTTGGGTCATTTTAGACCATTACATATTCGTAACATTATACAGAAAATGCAAAAAAAAAAAAAACCCACAAAAAACTGCATACAGAAAATATCAACTAATGTATTTTTACTGACCCCCTTTCCACTCATCATCGTCATCATCATATATGTAGTAACAAGCCTATGCCTAAATATGTCACTTAACCAATCCCACACGTTTTATTATGTACTGTTATGTATACGTGTATAAATAAATATCCCTCTCACACTTAAAGTAACCCGTACATTTTCTCTGGATCCCGCCGGAGAGACCAGCTTTAGTCCGTTCCACCTTAAGCATTTATGACAAACATGGCGTTTTTTCTGCGCAGGGGGAAAGTGCTGTGTCGAGCCCCTCCCGTAGCGCCCTCTGACTCGACGTTATCCGCCTCCGTGTAGCACTGAGGCAACTTGTCAAAAGTACACACACATTATCAACTTTAGGTTAGTACTAAGTCCAATGTTCACCACGAACTGGCCTTTGAATGTGTGCAGCGTTATTCCCGCACAAAGCACGCAGGCGGCACAAGGTCTGGAGCTCAGCGGCTCTTTGGCGACAGTCCTCCGTGTTGTGACTAAAAGTTAGGCCAGGCTTCTGCAGTCATGTCTGGACAACCTAGATTTGTGAGTCCCTTTCACAGACCACAGTGTTTGGCCGCTGCTGCTCCTGCGGGACAAGCCAAATTTACTCACCCCGGCAAAGCGATCCTGGCAGGTAAGAAAGTTTTGTACAGGTTCTTCTGCAAAGACGGACGTTTGTAAAACTTGTTTAC
The DNA here is from genome assembly GCA_036850595.1 of Rhyacichthys aspro. Taxonomy (NCBI): domain Eukaryota; kingdom Metazoa; phylum Chordata; class Actinopteri; order Gobiiformes; family Rhyacichthyidae; genus Rhyacichthys; species Rhyacichthys aspro. The sequence continues at coordinate 16,988,821 of CM072159.1, forward strand.
AACTTTCACGACAGTCCGTGTTTACTCACAGGAATAGGCAGCTGAATAAGCATGCTTACAAACGCGTAGTAAATGCATTGAAAGGAGCAGGGTTACCCCCAATGTTTTGTCAAAAAAAAGTTTTGATTTCTGTTAATCTATCCTAAATAGTCAGCTAATTCTATCATGGTAAAAAACAATGTGCTAATCTCATCAGGCTTCACCGACAACGCTAGGTTACATTATCAGCCTGAGGGGAGAGCTTGTGGTTATATGACAGGTTGGACCCGGATCCCTGGTATTTCTGGTGCATTTTTCGACAAAGAAAACTGGTTGACATGAATGAACCCAAACCTGCTGGCTTGTTCACAAGTAAATGATTGGCAGATGCTCAAACTCAAGGCTGACTCCTCTGTCAGCATAGAATCAATATGTGGATAACAGACTATAGTAGCACTACTGTTGATGTAAGTTATAAGTAATTGAATTCAGTCTTCCAAAACTCAATGTCTTTGTATTTTTATGTTCTTGGTGGACATATTCCCTTAGGGCCAATAAAGCTTTCTTTCATCCTCATGACTCTGTGATCCCTGTTGTGTGTTCAGAGGTCTCAGGGCATCTATTCACTTCCATGAACCACAATGACAAAGCAAACTGCTCTGTCAGCCGTGGCCTGAACATATTAACCTGTGGTGCAACATACTGTCACAATTCTAAGTTTAATAAACTTGGATAGAGATAACATCATATGGCAATAACATACAGGCAGTGTCTGGCACGTATTAGATAAAATAACATAGTGAATGTAGTATAATAAGCACACAAAGAAACAGTATTGTTATGGTGACAGAGAAGATAGCTTAAGTGGATAAAGACTCCAGATTAACTATATCTGTCAGTATATGCAGTTGTGGTTGTGTTTGGATAGAAAAAAATATTATGAATGCTCGCTTTGTTCAGTTTTAGCTGATGCAGAAGTAGGAGTCACAGCTAGTAATGCTATCAGTCCTGCTCGGGTAATAAAGGCATTCAAGCCTTTCTTGTTACTACATCAATTACTGCTATAGCTGTGTAGCAACAAACAAATATAGACAATTAGGAGGGAAAATTATGGAAATGACTTGAAACAGCTGACTCATATGTGTTGCTCTTGATAAACTGGTTATGTGTTATTTTTTGTTTTGTTTTTTCAGCCTGAATTCCAGGAAATCCTCAGGTAACATATGGAGGGTTGGTTGCAGAGGAAGACAGAGCCTGTCTTTTTAAAGTATATCTTAATTTGTGGTTACTGCTGTAGTTAGGCCAGTCTTAAAGTAATGCTTGGGTGTGTCATAACCAGCACCGTTACTGCACCTATGTGCTAGCAAAATACATTTCATGCTAGTAATCCTATATACTGTTGTTAAAGGTTGTCTTCGTTTTGTGTAGTGTACATGCACGAATAGTCTGGTCTGCATGTCAGAGTGCAGACAACCATTGTCTGTTGGATATTTCTGCATGGCATTTTAAAGACATTGCATGTCACTTTTGAAGCCAGTTTCCTCCTTAATACTACAGACTGGGCGGCACTGAAGCCTCAATCTGCTGGTATTTGTTGCTTTAAAAGTGTTATGTGGTGAACAGTTTGTGCTCCAAAGTCACACACCCCCTTGAGCTGGAAACAGGCCAAGGGGAGTATCTGAAGGCAGAATCACACTAAGGTCAGCTGAGCCAATCAGCTGCTAGCTGCGTTTTTGCTGTTCAACTGCAGACGAGTGACAGAAACCCTTTTTAAGGTGGAACTTTTCTGCTGAATGAGATCATATAAATGACCACGATAGACCAGAGGTTCAGTGTATTTCAACTTTTATTTTGGACTGTTATTAAATATTAAATACTGCTGTACAACTAAAACATTTAGAAGCAAAAAATTCAAAACAAATCAAATCAAATTCAAAATCACATATTTATAACATCTCTATTCATATGCAATATTTTAGTACTACAACTGTAAATATTCCGTAGTAAACGAATAAAACAAAATAAGTGTTGTGTTTTAATGAATGTCTTCAATAGTTTTGAAATGCAGGGCAGTATTTATGTTTCCCCTCTCTCATGGGATGGTATGTTCTTATGTTGTTTCAGGTGGGATAGCTGGAGGCATAGAGATTTGTATCACCTTCCCAACGGAGTATGTTAAAACACAGCTGCAGCTCGATGAGAGGGCCAATCCCCCTAAATACAAAGGCATTGGTGGGTCATTTGTCTATATCTCTATCTCCTAACCCTTGTCAAAGGCAATTTGTGTGTGTATATATTTGTAATACATTGCTAATTTATTGTTATTGCAATATTTGTATCACAAAGAGCTGCTTGAATCACAGTGTTATGATATTCATTGTGAAAGACATCCACTCTTTGCGTTTCATTAGATGTTAATTCACTTGAAGTTTTCTTATGCCAAAGGGAGCAGCAGGTCATACTGTTATAGCAATATTTAACATAGTTAACACATATTGCATGTTTTCCTGATAGTGTGAAGCTCTAATAAAGGCATAACTGAGCTGTCTCACTGTTTTAATTTGTTTGTTTTCCAATTGAGTATGTCATTTTTGTCGTTGAGTCTGTATATTTGCAGAAATTCTAGCTGAAAAGCAAGCATGAACACAAGTCAGGCACAAAGTGTAGTTTTCTTCTAATGTTTATTTAGAGTTTTAACAGTGGCACTAGTGATAAAAGTTAAAGATAATGTGAAAAAAATTGCTTTATTTTCTTTATCTGTTGCTCTGAGTTCTTGCATTTATCTTCTTTTATTTCTTTGACAGTCGACTGTGTGAAGCAAACTGTGAACAGTCACGGCGTACGAGGTCTTTACAGGGGTCTAAGCTCTCTTCTGTATGGCTCTATACCTAAAGCTGCTGTTAGGTATTTCACTCACCTATTGTACACTTTTATATGCTGTAATTAAAGTGGGGTTATATTGGGTAGTTATGTTTGATTTAAAAATGTATCTCCATTTTGACTCCTGCTTCAGATTTGGGGTGTTTGAGTTCCTGAGTAATAAAATGCGTGATGAGAGTGGTAAACTAGACAGCAAGCGAGGATTCTTGTGTGGCCTTGGTGCTGGAGTTGCAGAGGCTGTCTTTGTTGTCTGTCCTATGGAGACAATAAAGGTAACTCTAACGCAATAATCAAACTTATGATTATAACAGATTAACTACTTCATTTTTATTACTTACAGCAATAAATAATATTTTTCCTATTCCAGGTCAAATTCATCCATGATCAGACATCAGCAAACCCAAAGTACAGAGGTTTTTTTCATGGGGTGCGGGAGATTGTAAGAACTCAAGGTAAGATTTACTGCCATCTGCTGTTGAGACTTGTTGATCTTATTAAGTTGTGATTATTAATAAAAAATGATATTAGCATTATTAAAGTTGTAAAATATCATGACAAGGTCTCAGCAACTGTTTTTACTGGTGTGTTTTCTCAAGGATTGAAGGGCACTTACCAAGGACTTACTGCCACTGTTCTGAAACAGGGCTCAAACCAGGCTATCCGTTTCTATGTCATGACCTCACTGAGGAACTGGTACAAAGGTCTGTGAATGACTGATAATTATCACATGCAAACAGATCTCTTCCAATCTCTTACAAACCTTTTTTTCTTAACATCCAGGTGATAACCCCAACAAAGCCATCAACCCTGTGATAACTGGACTATTTGGTGCTGTTGCTGGAGCTGCTAGTGTTTTTGGAAACACTCCTCTGGATGTCATCAAAACTAGAATGCAGGTAGGTAGTACAACTTTTTGAATATTTTTTTTATGTCATAAAGGAGCTGTATATACAAATAACCTTAATGCATTTATTTGAAAGGGTCTTGAAGCTCACAAATACAAAAACACAATGGACTGTGCTGTGAAGATAATGAAACATGAAGGCCCACTGGCGTAAGTACATTTGATGGATAATGGTAGATAAAAGTTAGATTTTAGTTATTGATATGAGAGCTGTCATTGTTTTTGTAATGAAATTGCAATACCTGTTGATGTGCACTAAGTGTGTGTTCTTGCCTGTTGAATTCAGGTTCTACAAAGGCACTGTGCCTCGTCTGGGTCGTGTGTGTATGGATGTTGCCATTGTCTTCATTATCTATGAAGAAGTCGTCAAGTTTCTGAACATAGTTTGGAAGACAGACTGAAATGCCTGCACAAGGAAACCCTATTTCCAGGTTTTAATATCTACCTCTGCTCTGAGTAATTTGCAAACAAAGGGACTCGAATTTATGTTCAACACAGCATTTGTTGCATAGGAAAATCTTGCAGAACATCTGGTCTTGAAGAAGTAAGGGCTCAGGGAAAGGAACTGGATAAAGGACTACACTCTCTTGAGCAGAGAAATGACCAGCTTAAACAGACAGTGCTGAGTTCAGTTGTGCAATTGCTGTCAGCACTGTGTAAATCAGATTAAACCAATCCTTAAATAATGTGATTTTAACACTATAGAAATTATACTTTTCAAATGTAAAGATCTTCAAAAATTCTGATTTTAAAAGAGTTATCAAATTCCATTAGGTGCAAGGGCTATAGGTGTATCATAAACATAATGCCTCAACAAAGTTGTTAAATTTTAAAGCAATTACTTAAAATACAGAATACCCTTATTCACAAATACATATTTCTACTAAACAGTATTTGAGGTGTTCTAAATTGGATTCACATTATATGTCTCATATATGTTTAAACTAAACTTTACTAAAAGTAGATGTTCTCTAAAGTGCCTATATATAGTTTCTTCAAAGATATTTTCAGATTACAAATAACTGAATGTTCTATGTACTTAGTTTCTCCAAATGTTAAGGAAATATACATATTTTGTGGTGCCTGTTAAATTGCAGGCAGTATTTGAGGTGCTTTTCAATTACCATATCTTGTCATATTCATCATACTTTTCAGTATTTTATGAAAATTTAGTTTTGTTTTTTTTTCTCAATTTAAGTCTTACATAGATATGTCTATTTGAGAAATGCTTTTAATCATGCCTTCTCTTTCATTCCATAGAACGCTGGTGGTCTAGCTTTTTTTTTTTTTTTTTAATGTTTTTATGCATAATATCAATGCAGATTGTTTTATTAACTTAAGGTCCCTGTTGCCAACTGCTGCTCTGTAAGATGGGTATGTTTTATTTTTTTAAGTGGCATGGTACATACAGTGCAATTGATTGTTTGTCCATGTATATCTTTGTGTAATCCACACATTGTTTACATTGACATGCCATTTTACTCAGTTTTACTTTCCTTGCATTTAAGTAGACATATGCTATTGCCTTACATTTGGAGATGTCATATTAACCAATGGAAATGCTCCAGTTGTTAAACCCATTCTGTGCCTTCAGAGTTAATTAAACCGACTACGTATGTTCACAAATAAAAATTGGATAAAATAACTTCTGTGGCTTTGGGTATTATTTCTTAGATAAGATGCATTAACTGCAGTAGCTATGTTCTTCGCGTTTTTCAGTTTGTGACCTTGCTTCGCTCATTTGGGACCGTGCACTTTCCGTAGTTGTCAGTTGTGCTCCGGTCTAATGAAAGAAGAAGATGCTTGTGTCTGTCTAGCAGTTTTTTTTTTAATATTTTAAATCATGTCTCTCAATGGAGGAGGAAGCAGAGGGTTTTATTTTAACACGGTTTTATCTTTGGCACGGTCGCTGGCGGCTCATCGACAAGCTCCGATAGAGAAGGTAGGTAGTTATGGCTAGCTTCAGCTAAAACCTGTCAAGAGTCTGAGACTTTAGGCCCATCAACAACTTCGCTTGTTTAACACTGTTTGTCATAAAGCTAAGACGTTCTTCTAATGCATTTCTCTTCGATTATGTATGTTTAAGGTTCTCATTTTGAGTTTAAAGAGCATTATGAGTCGGTTGTGTCTGTCTTGGTCTGTAACTTGCTAACGCTAACGTATCTCAGGCTAATCTTAAAACCAGTGAAACAGGAGCAGAGACGTATTAAAGTAACAACCAGTAACAGGGAAATAAACGCCATACATTTGAACTGAGCAAACAATTAACTATTGTTTATGTTTTAAATAAGTGATATATTAATAATTGCAAATAATATTTTCTACAGCAGTTCTAATACTAATGTCCCAAAGTGATAAGCAAACAACTAGAATCAATGAGTTAAGTCCCGACAACAGTGTCTGGTCGGAGCACACAAATTATACTAACATCAGTTCAGTTAATAAATCTGTTGCTTACAGTGTGTACATTTCTCAGAGTTGTTTCTTCAGATTCAAGCAAGAAAATGTTTTCGTGACTCAAAGAGGAACCATATTTCTGTGAGCTGTGGTTGCAATTATACAAAAAGTTAACACCCATTTTATTGTGTAAGTGAGTATATGGTTGTAGAGCTTGTCAGACATGATGTCAGCTGTAAACTACAGAAGCTGGCTCCAGAACACAGACCTCATTGTTTGTGAAAAAACAAATTTGCTTTCAGGATTTGTTTAAATAATTATATATGCCATTTATAACATTGTATTCCTTTAAGTAGACATGTAGCTGTATCTCATATACAAAGATATGAACATTTTGAACTAAGCTGCCATTTAAACAGGCATCTGTGTCCAATAAACACATAGAATATATTAAGATAAAGGTAATTGTCATTTGAGCCTTCATGTTTAATTGTTAGATGTAACATGATTCTTTAAAACAAGTGTAAGGGAATGTACGTATGTATCTGTGGCTCTCTCTGTGTAGGTGGTTTATAATCCCTCTCTAAAGTTGAGCCTCATGCTTTAGCATAAAGCCAGTTAATTCCAGAGACATGATTTTTGGCTCAGTTCCTACTAACACATTTAGGCTGGGAAAAATCATTACTCACTAGTGAAGCCAGCCATAAACTATATGTCTGTTTATGCAAGTGGCATAATTCCAGCTTTTGCTGATGGATTACAATGTTTTGTCTTTTCACAGGTGCAGAAATTACAATGTATGTGTCCTGTAGATTATCGAGGAGTCTTCCAGTTGGATGAGAGGAGGAGGGATGCTGTCATTGCACTGGGTATCTTTTTGGTTGAATCAAACTTGCAGGTAAACAGGGAACTGTTTAGCTATTTTCTGCTAGTAGCCCACATTTCTTTTTTAAACTTTTAATCCTTTGGTGCAGCACAAAGATTCCATTGTCCCATACCTTCTGGGGCTGCTTAAAGGCCTTCCTAAAGTTCAGTGGATTGAGGAAAGCTCCCTACGCAAAGGACAAGGTAAAGCCACATAACTGAAACACCTTACTCTTTTTTATTCTAGTGTGCATACCAATTGTGCTGTTTAAAACATTATATTATCTGTCATGCAGAGACTCTTCCTGTTGCAGAAAACTTCAGTTTTTGTCTCGTAACACTGCTCTCAGATGTTGCCCAGTATGATGAGACTTTACGAGGACAGGTAGGGTTTTTTTTTTTTTGTGACAAAGTTGTAGGTTTTCTTACTTAAAAAGTGATGGAACAAATGCTAAACATCTTCATTAGATCCTGGAAGCAGTCATGGATCTCATGCAGGTGCTGCAAGATATTTGCAAGAATCCAGAATCTCACGATAAAGGTAGCCCTACTGCTTCAGTATTTTCCTACCATTTAGGCATTGATTGTTTTTGATGACAATGTTTTTTTCCATATGACAGAATACCTTTGTAGGTACACAGTGCCGACACTGCTTGGGGTGGCCCGAGCCTTTGGGCGATACAGCAACACAGATGAGTCATTGCTCTCCAAACTATTCCCTCGACCAGTGGCTCCGGTGTTGCCTACGGGTGATGAAAGTGATTCTGCATACAGGCGGTCATTCAATGATTTCCGTTCAATAATGCCAAGCTCTTTGCTAACTGTGTGTCAGAGTGACACTCTAAAACGTAAAAGCTCCTCTGTGTCCAGTGTCTCACAACAGGTAGTTGTTAAGTGAAAAATTAAAGTAAATAAGGTCAATAAACATTGTTGTAACCACAACACTTGTTTTTAGGCCAGTCCAGAAAGGGCAGGTCTGACACCCAGCTCGCCTGCTGATCCTTCTACGCAGTACTTTGAAGGCAAGAGACCTTAAATATTCTCCTGGCCTTTTACACCGAGCAAGTTTTAAAGGTTCTTTTCTTTGTATTCAGGCTCATACCTTCCTGATGGCAGTGCTGTGGACCCTGAGTACTACTTCTCTACCATCAGCTCCAGCTTTTCGGTGTCCCCTCTGTTCACTGGAAGCAGTACTGGAGAGTTTAATGTCCCAATCGATATGCTCAGACAGCTGCTTCACATGGTCAGAAATCACACCTTTATAAAACGTATATTCATTATATTTATCTGGATTCCCGACAGTGAGAATTGATTTGTTTGTTTCTCAGGTTGAACAGTTTGTCTCAGAATCATTTCTAAAATCGCTGGATGACACCTTGGCTGAACTATTAGAGGTATGGCTCAAAAACATTGTGACACATTCATGTAAAGTAACATGTACCTTGTAATGTACCATGTACCTTCTTTGCAGCTGAATCCAAATATTCACCTATACTACAAAACCTTCAGTGATCCTCTGTATGTGGCCATTTTTAAAATGCTAAGAGACACTTTGTACAATTTAAAAGGTAGGTCTTTTATGTTTTTATTATCACGTACTGTACTTACTTGATAATAAATTGATATGTGTGTATATATATCTGTACTCTCCAGACCTCCAGACAGACTTTGTGAAGGAGGTCCACGATTTTGTCCTGGAGCAGTTCAGCAGCAGTCAGTCAGAGCTTCAGAGGATCTTACATGATGTGGAGTATCTGCAGAGTGAAATGAGCCCACTCAAACTGCGCTGTCAGGCCAATGCTGCCTGTGTTGACCTGATGGTGTGGGCAGTGACAGAAGAACAGGGTAATGCTTCAGATTATGCCTCTGCCCTTAACACAAAGTAAGACATCTTTATCTGAACATTAACCATGTTTTTTTCATTACTAGGAGCTGAAAACCTTTGCACTAAACTGTCTGAGAAGCTGCAGTCAAAGACATCCAGTAAAGTTATCATTGCTCACATGCCCCTACTCATTTGCTGCCTCCAGGTAAGAGTCTGCTTAAACATTTTCACTGCAACACTTTATTAACATTTTATGATCAACCTTTGACAAGAGACAATTGCTCAATTATTTCCTTTTTCTATTTCTACGTCTTTGTATTTTTCAGGGTTTGGGGCGTCTGTGTGAGCGCTTTCCTGTAGTGGCCCACTCTGTCACCATGTCATTACGAGACTTCTTGGTGGTGCCCTCTCCTGTTTTGGTGAAGCTATACAAATACCACAGCCAATACACTACAGGTAGCAAAAGAATGTCCAGCAACTCAAATATTCATATTTATTTCACATTTCGAGGCATTCTCACGAATTCTGTCTTTCTCAGGAGGGAGTGAGATAAAAATTCATGTCACCAATGAACATTCTCAGTCAACGCTGAGCACTAGCACAAGCAAGAAGAGCCAGCCCTCTATGTATGAACAGTTGAGGGACATCTCGATAGATAACATTTGCAGGTTATTAAATATTCAGTTCATATTTACAAAACCACATGCACTTGAATTTATTGAGGCAGATTCTACAATTTTTTTTCATTCTGTTTCAGGTGTCTCAAAGCAGGACTGACCATGGATAATGTCATTGTAGAAGCATTTCTTGCAAGTCTTTCTAACCGTCTTTACATCTATCAAGAGAATGATAAGTGAGGATCTAATCATAGGAACTGTGATGAAATAAACAGAACAAAAAAAAAACACTTATTTTTGGCCTACTTTTACAGAGATGCTCACTTGATCCCAGACCACACAATCAGGGCTTTGGGCCATATTGCTGTGGCCTTACGGGACACTCCCAGAGTAATGGAGCCTATCCTTCAGATCCTACAGCAGAAGTTCTGCCAGCCTCCTTCTCAACTCGATGTCCTCATTATAGATCAACTTGGCTGCATGGTCATCACAGGCAATGTATATATTCAAAGAACTACTCATTTTGATCACTGTAAATGTCTTTTTCTGATTGATGTTACTTCTCTTTCAGCAATATATCTACCAGGAAGTGTGGAATTTATTTCAGCAGATCAGTGTCAAGGCCAGCTCCATGGTTTACTCCACCAAAGACTATAAAGATCATGGATATAGGTGACCATATGAGTGAATAAGATTAGATTCTCCAGTAGGCTTCCAAAGGCTTTTCAATATTACTTACTCTTCAATGATCTGTGTTTAGACACTGTTCCCTGGCTGTGATAAATGCTCTGGGCAACATAGCAGCAAACCTTCAAAATGAACTGATGGTGGATGAACTGCTTGTCAATCTGTTGGAACTTTTTGTTCAACTGGGCCTGGAGGGCAAAAGAGCAAGTGAGAGAGCCTCGGACAAAGGCCCAGCTTTGAAAGTATGTCTGTATTTACACTTACATGCATTAATTTTGAAATCAAATGTATTAACTATATATAGTATGTATTAGTCTAAAGTCTTACGTACACATATTACCTGTAGTTCTGGACAAAGATCTTAGTTTGGGTTTGGTGTCCTGGGCTTAGCTGCCATCATTAACGTGTTGCAACATGTTCACAATAACACTGTGGATTTCTTTGTCTGTTTAGGCATCAAGCAGTGCTGGAAACCTTGGTGTCCTAATCCCAGTTATTGCAGTGGTATGTTATTCAGATTTAATTTCAATCTTTCACATACTGCAAAAAATTACATATAATGTATAATGTACAACATTACACATTCGAAGTGTGAATCCTGTATGTCCATATGTACACATAATAAATCCACATTAACAACACGTTTGCTCTGTCTCCATGTTTTAGCTGACTAAGAGGCTGCCACCAATTAAAGAAGCAAAGCCACGCCTGCAGAAGCTTTTCAGAGACTTCTGGCTCTACTCTGTAGTCATGGGATTTGCTGTAGAGGGCTCAGGTTGCAACTACTACCTTTTTGTTTTGCCCTGTTTTTTTTAGTTTAATGAAGATATATTAAAATGTTCTCCCAATACCCAGGTCTGTGGCCAGAAGAATGGTATGAAGGAGTTTGTGAGATTGCAACCAAATCACCCCTGCTCACGTTTCCCAGTGGGGAACCATTACGCTCAGAGCTGCAGTACAACTCTGCACTTAAGAACGACACTGTCACCCCTGTATGAAGCTTTAGTACACTGATGCAGTACATACATTTTCACAGGCATTCATGTCAGTCTAACACAGTAATAACATTTCAGGCTGAGCTGAACGATCTGCGTAGTACCATCATCAACCTGCTGGACCCCCCTCCTGATGTAGCTGCTCTCATCAACAAATTGGACTTTGCCATGTCCACCTACCTGTTGTCAGTTTACAGATTAGAATATATGAGGTATGCCATATTTATGCAGTTGCTTTATATACATTTATCTGACTTTAAGTCTATTTATTACAATACTTGATCTTTTAGGATGCTGCGCTCTCTGGACTCTGATCGTTTTCAAGTCATGTTTCGATACTTTGAAGACAGAGCAATCCAGAAGGATAAATCAGGTGAGGGTATATGAAATACAGAAAATGGGTATCTAACATAATACCACCGTATTAACCTATAAATATGATTTTCAGGTATGATGCAGTGTGTGATTGCTGTCAGTGACAAGGTTTTTGAGGTCTTTCTGCAAATGATGGCTGAAAAAGTAAGATCATTTCAACTCATCTCTATTTTGACTCCTTTTTAGTAAATACTGTCTTGATTTATGTATCATTTTATATTTTTAGGCAAAAACCAAAGCTCATGAGGAAGAGCTTGAGCGCCATGCTCAGTTTCTCCTGGTCAACTTTAATCACATTCACAAGAGGATCCGCAGAGTGGCTGACAAATATTTGTCTGGCCTTGCTGAAACGTGAGAATACCCCTCAAATGTGTAAATTTACCCATAAACCTATGACTTTATTGACACTAGGCATCTATATAACTTTCTCCTTAGTTTTCCTCACCTGCTGTGGAGCGGTCGTGTGCTCAGGACCATGTTGGATATCCTGCAGACACTCTCCCTTTCACTCAGTGCTGTAAGTAATAATCATTGTCATGTATACATGTTTAAAGTAGGTTTTTAATAAACATGAACAAACAAAGGCTTTTATTCTATTGCAGGACATTCACAAAGATCAACCTTATTATGACATCCCAGACACACCTTACAGAATCACTGTCCCAGACACGTATGAAGCAAGAGAGGTTAGTTTTAATGTTATATTTATTTATGTACTTGTCACTATATTCTACCGTCTAAAATACTACAATATTAAAATAAAAATAAAAATGCTGAATAACGTTGTGATTGTAGAGTATAGTGAAGGATTTCGCTGCTCGATGTGGAGAGATCCTTAAAGAGGCAATGAAGTGGGCACCATCTGTGACCAAATCTCACCTACAGGTAATGTATTTTTAGCCTATAAAAACTATAAAAAACACTGAATTTTTACTTAATTTTTTTGGCCCTTTTTACAGGAATATCTCAACAAGCACCAAAACTGGGTATCAGGGCTCTCTCAGCACACAGGCCTGGCCATGGCCACTGAGAGCATCTTGCATTTCGCTGGCTACAACCGGCAGAGCACCACACTGGGGGTGGGTGATAACACCTACAGCCAAATTTATGCGTTTCACCAGCACAAGAAAGTCACAGCCCTAATTTATTACAGCATTGCATTGCCAGTAAAAAAAAGGAATTATCAAACAACTTTACAGTTCATGCTGTTATACTTTTCATTTTCTTGTGAGGTTCAAATGCTTCCTTAAAGATCTGTATATTTAAAAATAGGGACTGAATAAACCTTGTATAAACTGCTGCTTGACAGAAGCTAGATATTGCAGTTGATTATTATTTTATATATATATATATATATATATATATATATATATATATATATATATATATATATATATATATATATATATATATATATATATATATATATATATATATTTATATTATATTATATTATTGAGACAATCTATTAATGTGCTTTCTTTTATTATTAAATTACAGACTACTCAGTTGACAGAAAGACCTGCCTGTGTAAAGAAGGACTACTCCAACTTCATGGCCTCTTTAAACCTTAGGAACAGATATGCTGGAGAGGTAACATCCCTGCATTAATAAACTACAACTAATCTATTGTTGCATGTACTAATTTTGTAATGTATGTATTGTTTCTGTAGGTTTCAGGCATGATCCACTTTGCCCAGGCAGTTAAAGGACAGTCAGATTTGAGCCGACTGATGATCAAACAAATGGGGGATGCTTTGGACTCTGCACAACCTGAAGCATTCACTGAGGCCATGTTTAAATTGGCTGCACTGCTCATCAACACCAAAGGTTAATTTTTCCCTAAACTTTGCTGTTTCTTTCCTATTGCCCTTAGCATTGGTACTGATTATGGAGAACCCTTTTTGTCTAGACTGTGACCCTCTGCTGCTGCACCATCTCTGCTGGTCTCCTCTCAAGATGTTCACAGAGCATGGTATGGAGACCGCTATCGCCTGCTGGGAGTGGCTGCTGGCAGCCCGAGCTGGAATTGAAGTCCCGGTACAAAAGATATCGTTTCTTGGCCAGTTTTCATCTTTAAACGTATCTGTGTATACTTATGGCTCTTTATCATTTGCCTAGTTTATGAGGGAGATGGCAGGAGCTTGGCAGATGACTGTGGAGTTGAAGATGGGCCTCTTTTCAGATGCTCAGGTGGAGGCTGATCCTTTGGCTGCATCAGAGGAAAGTCAGCCTGTCCCCTGTCCTCCGGATGTAACCCCTCATCACATTTGGATCGAGGTTAGAGTTTATGCTTCAGTCTAGGAGTGTCTAAATGTCAAGTTATTGTAGCCCCCTAAAAGCCATTCTGTTTGTCCATTGACTAACTTGTGTTTCTGCCGCCTTCCTGTAGTTTCTAGTCCAGAGGTTTGAAATAGCTAAATACTCTAGTGCAGATCAAGTGGAGATTTTTGGCAGCTTGCTACAACGATCACTCTCTCTAAACGTTGGTGGGGCTCAAAGTAGTCTTAACCGCCATGTAGCTGCCATTGGACCACGCTTCAGGTAGTGTTCACATAAACACATGTAAGATGGTGACATGATGCTACTTTAAATAAAACTGTTTCTACTGTTGCAGACTGTTGACTTTGGGACTAGCTTTGCTTCACTCTGATGTGGTCACCAATGCCACGGTTAGGAATGTGCTTCGTGAGAAGATCTACTCTACCGCTTTTGATTACTTTAGGTAACTATTATCAAGCAACTCAATCTCTCTAATGGCCCCAGGAGTAAGATTAAATTTTGTTGCTATGAATGTTGCACTATTAATACATTTACAACTCTTTGATTTCAGTGTGTCCCCAAAGTTTCCCACACAAGGCGACAAGCGACTGCGTGAGGACATTTGTGTCATGATCCGTTTCTACGCGAGCATCCTTTCTGACAAGAAATACCTGGCTGCGTGTCAGTTGGTCCCACCTGGTGAGCTTGGTACTACCACTGCCCCGAGCACCCTCTCTGCCGGGATTTTTGGATCGCTAATTGTGTCCAGCACTTCTCCGATATCTATCTTGAGTAAGCCTAATGTGGTGGAGCTCGGACTGCACTGCAGCAGGGGCATGCTTTTACGCGTGTCAAATTTGACGCTGGATATCCTCACAACTGTGGTCCCTCATTTTTTTCTAATCTTTCTTCTCCTACTATTATTAAAAATCTTTGTCTATCCGTGATGTGGAGCAACTGTGAGGAAAAGCGCAAATTTGTCATCTGCGTTAAGATGCATGATTATTCATTATATCAGCCCACCCACCAGCCTTTCCCCTCTATTTACCAATTTGCTCTCAGTGAACCTTCAAATTGAAAAATGTCTTTCTTCCCCATCAAAAAGCCTGTCCTTTTCATTCCGAATGACCCAGATAAAAAACATGGTCTCATTATCATATACATCTACCTCTAACCACAGATCCTGGGTCAGATTTACCCAATACCCCTTCAAAACAAAATGAACAAGAAATCATATCTGAGCCAGTATCAGTGGTTTCTGGCCACTGCTCTCGTCCTGTAACTCCTGCTGGATTTCCCTGCATGACCATTACAACAGCAGGGGACTAACTGAACTCATCTCTGTTCAGAACTTCCACATCATTGTCCATATTTTTCATGTATTAATCTAGTGTTAAAATTACACAATGCCATTTATATAAGAAATGTTTTTAACAATTACAGGATACACCATACAGTATGTTAGCATGTTTTTCTAAATTTAGTTTGGTGTGAACAGACAATCAGGACCCATCACTGAACAGCCTGTCAGTGATGAATGCTGCCGACCTGAGGAGCAACATTGACTCAAGCTCTCGCTCCCAGCAGAGTGGCCAGGGATGGATTAACACCTACCCACTGTCTAGTGGCATGTCCACCACATCTAAAAAATCAGGTAGACTTGCATTATTTACCGTAAATAATTATTTTAGCAAAGAAATACACAAGTACCACAGCTACCATACTGGTCTAACGTTTTGCCATTTCTTTCAAGGCACATCTAAAAAGAGTAACAGAGGGACACAACTTCACAAGTATTACACAAAACGCAGAACTCTGCTACTGGCCTTACTGGTGAGAGCTTTGAATATACATTTTATTGGACCATTTTTGTTTTAGATTCATATTAGAAGCACTAATTAAATTAAAGAACTATATAATTATTATTTTGCTTGAATAAAACACAAAAGGTTGAGCAAATGTTAAATACATGACATAAAATTACTATAAGAAAAAAATGTGGTAAAAATATTATACATGAGACATTATTTAACCAGGAACATTCATCATCAACGTTCATCTGTCTTTTCAGGCCAGTGAGATTGAACGTCTGACAACGTGGTACAATCCCCTCTCCACTCAAGAACTGGCCATTACTACAGAGCAGTCTGTGGAAACTAGCATCTCCAACTGGAGATCCAAATACATCTGTCTGACTGAGAAACAATGGAAGGACAATGTCAATTTAGCTTGGAGTATTGCACCTTACCTTGCAATGCAACTACCCGCAAGGTGCCTTTTTTATGTATTTATTTATTTTTAATATACTTTTAAAAATACTAGATAATACCATGATTATCCTTTGCCAGGTTTAAAAATGAGGCTATTGTTGCTGAAGTGACTCGTCTGGTGAGACTAGACCCTGGAGCTGTCAGTGATGTACCAGAGGCTGTGAAAGTAAGTCTTAGAAAACCAGACAGAGAATTCAGAAATGGCATTTTCTGTTTTTGGAAAAACATCTACTGTTTCTTACCCAGTTTCTGGTGACCTGGCACACTATTGATGCTGACTCTCCTGAGCTCAGCCATATCTTGTGTTGGGCTCCAGCTGACCCACCCACTGGCCTGTCCTACTTCAGCAGCATGTATCCTCCACATCCTCTAACTGCTCAGTACGGGGTCAAGGTTTTGCGTTCATTTCCCCCAGTAAGTTACTTTAATTCAGCATCTTATTGATAAGGTTTTATCCCTTTGTCAGTACAGCTAATATATAAATTATACTTTGTCCATTTCGTTTGTTTAGGATGCCATCCTGTTCTACATTCCCCAGATTGTACAGGCCTTGCGTTACGATAAGGTAAATTGCTTTACCCTTTAATTAACACAGTAATAAAAAAGTCATTTCTTTCGGGTAGCATCACCCTTAAGTTCAGGGTAGTGATCTTGGTTCTGATGCACTCTTGTTCAGATGGGTTATGTGCGGGAGTACATCCTTTGGGCTGCCCAGAAATCACAGCTGCTCGCACATCAGTTTATCTGGAACATGAAGACCAACATTTATTTGGATGAGGAAGGACATCAGAAAGATCGTAAGTAGTAGCGTTGTATGTAAGAGAACAAATAAGTTCATGTATTTACTCTTTTTTTTCTATTTGAATATATTTAGCTGATATTGGGGAGCTACTGGAGCAAATGGTTGAGGAGATTATCAACTCTCTATCTGGACCAGCGAAAGACTTTTACCAGAGAGAGTTTGACTTTTTCAACAAGATTACCAACGTGTCTGCCATTATCAAGTGAAGTCTTTGGCTGTTTAAATATTGCTCCTTAAGTCGCACTTTAACCTGTAAGTATGAATGTACGCTGTAATTTACTTGTAATTTTCAGGCCAGTCCCAAAGGGGGAGGAGAGAAAAAGGGCCTGTCTAAAAGCTTTGTCTGAAATTAAAGTTCAGCCAGGTAGGTGGCTTGGCAGGTTTTCTGTGCAGTTATAATCAAATAGTCCTGTTAAACTTTGACATGTTTACAGGCTGCTACTTACCCAGTAATCCTGAAGCAATAGTCTTGGATATCGACTACAAGTCAGGAACTCCAATGCAGAGGTGAAGCTTAATATATAAAAATACATTTGACTTTTATTGGTTTTTATTTAACTGAATGTGCTTTTCTGTCATTACAGTGCAGCTAAAGCACCCTACCTTGCTAAGTTCAAAGTGAAGCGTTGTGGTGTGAGTGAACTGGAGAGGGAAGGTCTGCGCTGCCCCTCAGACTCTGTAGAAGATGGAGAGGAGAATTCCGATGGGTCTCGCAAGGTTTGCTGGCAGGCAGCTATTTTTAAAGTGGGAGACGACTGTAGACAGGTACTTTTTTTTGTCCAGATTTACAAACTTAGAGTAGAGAGTATTTACAGCATATACAGTTATTATTATGCTTTCTTGCACTGTTTAGGACATGCTTGCTCTACAAATTATTGGACTTTTCAAGAATATTTTCCAGCTGGTTGGTTTGGATCTGTTTGTCTTCCCATATAGAGTGGTCGCCACTGCTCCAGGGGTAAGGCAAAACCAGACTACTTTTTTCAATCTTTGTTTGTTCTCCTGCATGTCAGCATTATAATATGGTAGTTTGGTAAATTTGTGTTTAAGAATGTCCTGATATCTTTAGTGTGGTGTGATTGAGTGTATCCCCGACTGCAAGTCCCGTGACCAGCTTGGCAGACAGACAGACTTTGGGATGTATGACTACTTCCGTAACCAGTATGGAGATGAATCCACTCTGGCTTTCCAAAAGGTGTGATGTCAAATATGTAAATGTAAAATATGAGCCAAATGTGGCCAAACACAGACATATCTCATTTATGCTGACATCTTTTTTTTACACAGGCTCGGTATAACTTTATCCGGAGTATGGCCGCCTACAGCCTTCTGCTGTTCCTGCTGCAGATCAAAGACAGACACAATGGCAATATCATGCTGGACAGCAAGGGACACCTCATCCACATCGGTACAAAATATCCACACGAGCCACATTTTGTTTATGTACATAAATGGGTAAGACATGTAAGAATGGGTAACTTACTTTTTGTCCAGACTTTGGATTTATGTTCGAAAGCTCCCCCGGCGGTAACCTCGGCTGGGAGCCAGACATTAAGCTGACTGATGAGATGGTGATGATCATGGGAGGGAAGATGGAGGCCACCCCTTTCAAGTGGTTCATGGAGATGTGTGTCAGAGGATACCTGGCTGTACGGTAGGGCAAAAAATATCCTCCACAATTGAGCTAGGGATTGGTAAACTTACAAAAGCATTTAATATCTATTGGAAAATTAAAATGACATACTTTTTTCCGCATAAAACAGACCATACATGGATGCAGTAGTTTCATTAGTGACACTCATGCTGGACACTGGACTACCGTGTTTCAGAGGACAAACTATTAAACTCTTGAAGTAAGTACAGCACAGTATCGTGTCTACTTAACACATAAACTGTGAATGCCTATATAATACAGCATAAATGACTTGCTTGTTTTAAAGGAAGCTTTTTGGAGTATTTTACAGCTTTAAATAACAGTCTGCCTTTTTGCAGAGGACGATTCAATCCACAAATGAGCGAGAAGGAGGCAGCAGCATTCATAATCAAAGTCATTCAAAGCTGTTTCCTTAGTAGCAGGTGAGAAATTATTCCTTTTGGGAAGTCGGGCAAAGATTCAGTCGGTTTTTCTAATATATTTCCATTAAATTGCTTTACTACAGGAGCAAGACCTACGACATGCTGCAGTATTACCAAAACCAAATCCCATACTAAAGGTCTCCTGCAGGATTATTGGACATCCAGCACGGACGTCTCTACAAAAGCAATGCAAACCTCCTTCTGTATGATTTGAATAAGGTGGTAGACGTACCTGACATTATTAAAACATTATAGTCAGTTAATATACCAGCCTGCTGCTTCAAAAGACAATGTTGTCCCTAATTTTAGAGTTTTAATTCTCTTTAGCCGTCAGGTTTGTGCAGCTGCATTTTAAAACGGTTATACTGAGAGTAAATAATGTGTTCAATTATTTAGAGGAGGTATTTGGATTTCCCTTTAAGTGTGTTCTTCACAATGCTGGTATTTGTTACTAATGTTCATGGTCACACTAGTGGATTATGACCAAAAGGGAGCCATATTTATAGTGTTTGTTAAAGCAGCTGTTTTATCATTATCATCTTGTCTTTATGCTGGTATTCACTTTGATGCACTTTATAGATCACAGTATTTCATTGGCTCTCCCTGCTTTAGGGTTACTGTTTAAAACATATATTTTAATTCAAATAAGCAGTGATGTGAAATATATCAAAGACTAAATCAAGAGGAACTGTAGTCATAAAATGTAAAGTTATCAGCCTTGATTATTCTGTGTCATTTTAAAAAATGCAACAAAATCACCTCCGAAGCTGTAGATTACATAAAACAAATAGTAAAATATGAATAGAGTGTATGCTAAGGTTTTAAAAAGTTTAATCTGTGCTTCTTTCTTGCTAAGACTACTCTTTGCCTACCCTTTAGAGAGCAGTCGCTGCAATCTTTTCCAAATAGTACATTCCTGTTCACGCTCATGGTATTTGAGTTGCATAGTAGTAGATGACATTGCTGCTAATGATGCAGACGATTAAAAAGCCATTTGTCCTACTTTAGTACAGACACGGCTATAGTAATACTTGACAATAACCTCTAACCTTATGCAATATATTCATGAACCATAATACTGTATTTCTTAGTAGCTGTGTTGTGCTGACTCCCATCATGTTGCAGCTATCATTTACTGTAATTGTGTATTAAAGGGTGAATGTGTAATATTTAAAATATAAATGCAGTAAAATGTTTATCAGCTTGTAAACTTAGATTCAAATCAGTTATTGTTGGTGTAATCAACTTTTAATCAAGCCATTTTCACGTTATTGTGCTCTTGAGTTTTTAATCAAGTCCAAATTACTGTATGTCCACGTTTCCCGGTGCTGTCCTGAAATGAAAGTGTTGATTTGAGATGTTTGTGTTTGCAGTTTTTGTTTGCTCAATACAATGCTGTTCAGATGACAATCATCTGTGTCGCTCTGATTTTCTGAAAACATCTTGTCTCTAGTTTAAATGTGTGTGTTACATCAGTATATTACACTGTTGGTGTTCTGATAAATATAACTCAAGCACAATTCTCTGTATTCTGTCAGGTGAGCATTTCAGAAACAGCTCCACAATGATTTATCAATAAAAGTAAATTTGGTCTTTCTTTTTATCTTTCTTTTGCCTTCATACATTAATTACTTTGCTCAACTGAAGTGGTTTGCATAATTTCACTTCAGTTTTGTTTTCTCTTTCTGCTGCTGTGTGTATTCAGGGGCAATAAGCTTTGACTCCCTCGACCAGTGGTTTTTAATTGGCGGCCCAACCTTTAATCTTCTGTACAGAAATTTACATCTGCTGATCAATGAGCAGTTTGAGCAGCTTTGTCTACATCATTGGGCACTGAGTTGTCATAAATAAGACGGGCTCAGTTAAGCCAAACTCACTTGATGTACATAGCAGATGTAATATAATAATATCTGTACAGAGGATTAAAGGTTGACATTCCAGCTAAATGAGCTCAATTTCATCATCTTTGAGTCATTTTTATATTTATTTTTCAACTCTACCTATTTTTCATGTTTTATTTTGATTTTGGGCTGATGTGGCCCCTGGGATGCCAGTTGATAATCACTGCTTTATGTTTTAACCGTGGTTGGCTTTCAACATTCATTTAGGTATCTCAACATGGGACACCCTCTCTGCTGTCCCCAGATTCCCAATAACATTACGCCAATCTCTTTACTGGCAGGCAAATGTGCCTCTGCTTCTCCTCCAAGGGACTTCCTCCTGCTAAAAGAGCACTGTGCCTTACTGGTTGCTGGTGGTACTGCAAAAGTGGGAGGCGAAATAAATAATAGGTACTGCTGCCTGCTGTCTCTTTACTTTCATGATTTTATCATCCAAGTCAGTTGTCTCTTCTTCGTTGGTTCTTACATGTCCAAAAGTGTTAATCCTAATCCTGGTTTAACTAAACCTGTCTCAAGTCAAGCCTGACTTAAGTAAGCCTGGCTTAAATGAGCCCAGGTCAAGTGAGCCTGACTTTGATTTAACTTTAATATTCTGTTACTTGTTTCTGCACTCTCTTGCCACATTATTACTTCTATTATTCTGAAACTACAGACTGACATCTAGTGTTCACGGGACTAAACACAACAATAGAGTAGTTGAATTTGCTACTTTGCAATGGGATAGACACAGAACCCGAAGCTTTAAGGGGGCTTGCCAAACACTACTAATTGCATAGACTTTAGATTAGGTCATATAAATTGTTACCTGAAAGTTTAAATATTATCTAATACAATGAATCTCAAACTTTACTCACCAAGTCCCATCTCATAATATATTTGTTTGTCCAAGTACCACCTACATATATACTGTAATGATTATGGACATAAAACAGATCTAAAGTGAGTTTAGTTCAATTTAAATACAGTTTCAGTGCTTGAACTTTAGTTGGACTTTAACAGGTTTAAATGGTTTCAGTTAGACACTGATAGATTATCAGTGGTATCAGTGGTACTAGCACCACAGTTTGAGAACCACTGATCTAATATCTTCTTCTTCTTCTATCTGTCTTTGATTTGATGTTTTTATTGATTGATTATGTAAATTAAGTTTTGAGAGATTTGATTTGACACACAATATGACAACTGTAAGCATAAGCAAACAGATTAAATACAACAGCTCAAGCCATAAGTGTAAGCAGTCTGTCCTTTTTGGTCTCAAGACCTGTTAAGCTGTGCAAGAGCAATTAAAATTGATTTACACCTTTATTGTCTTAAAAAGCAGACTACACCTTTATCTTGAAGGTATTCTTAAGTTCTTTTATATCTGTTTTATTATTTGTTTCATGATTCTGAAACTCATATACCATAATAAAGTTATTGGTGAAGCTGCTGCATTAGTCATGGTTTCACTGCTTCAGGTGAGCTGCTCATTTCCAAACACTGTACCTCGTATCTGCGACGTCACTGGGATGGGCAGGTCACGTGGTGAGTCCGAGGGAAACCTGGTTTAACGTTACTGAAATGGGAGAAAGAGGAGGAAAGCGAGGAAAGCAAACAAGGTAAGCAACCAAACCATCGCTTTTACGCAGCACTTCATTGCGAAACCAAAAAGCGCATTTATAAGAAAAGTTTCAGACGTATTTCGAGTTTGTTGTAGAGCTTTCTTCCACGTCGAAAAGTCAGTGTTAGCGTTGTGGCGCTTCGAGTGAAGTTTACCTCCTCCTCAGGCGCCACCGCTGCGCGTAAAAACAACCAAACCTGTTCAAACAAGCGTGCGCAACTTTTTAAGAAGGCGACAATAACCTAAATGACTTTGCTTTTGAACATAGGCCACTATAAAACAATGTGCAGCGTCTTAAGACCGCGTTCAGTGGTGTTTTGTTGCCTTTCGCCCGTCTGGCCAAGCCCCGTGGCACAGTGCCAGTAAGAGTACGTCCCACAGGTTCAATAGGCCTCTGACTGCGTAACACTGGACATGAAAGTGACTGCTCAGGCCCAAATCATTATCAAGACTGTGTTAAAATGACACTTAAAAGTACAAAATATGACTAAAAGGCAAAAAATGCGCACATACGAATAAAATTACAAACAAGAAATTTTTGTTTAACTGCATATACTTTTACAAGGGCTCGCTGTAATTAGAAACACAATTCATCTGTGTTTTTATATCTCACTATCTTCTCCCTCTGTCTTCCTGTTTTTTAGGTTAATCATCACTACGCTCTATGTTCATAAATGGTTTGCATTGTGACCTGCAAGCCAATGTAAGTCGTGTTGAGTGACTGCGTGTGAAAGAGGTATAAAAGCAAGGTCATTAAGTTTAATTTTTTTGTAATATTTACCACTGAAGATCACATAAAGTATTGGGATTTTAAAAAGTTGATTGACCGTCAAGAGTGTATTTTTGTACAGTCTGTGACTACTGCCGGTAAGTAAAAATCACATGGATGGTTTGTACAGTCTCCTGCTCCTTCTTGGCTTGCAGCACAAAAATACATTCTTGACTGGGCTTGCATGGGCGATGGTCAGATAACTGAAGGGGTAGCTGGTGTGAGGGCTTTTCTTGAGGTTCCTCAGGCTCTCGGGTGTACATGGTTTTCTTATCTCTTTGGGCTCTTTTGGGTTTGGGCTTTCTCCTTTTATATACATATGATTATTAAGACAAATTAGAAACAAAATATTACTCAAGTTATCTGTAATCATAAATAAGAAATTACCAAATAAAGATAATAGAAGCCAGTATTTTTTTTTTTTTTTAATTTTTTGACTTTTTTTTTGTTTGTGACTCCTCAGGGCCCATCACAATACTCATGTCCTATGGGGAAGGCTATTCCGGACGCACTGAGCGAGATCGCCAGGCGCCCTACTATGACCAGGTCCCCCAAGACTCTTTACCTCGAGATTTTCAGCCGCTGAGAGAGGAGACCTCAAGGGGTCTGGCTCAGAGTGCAGATCCTCTGCCTCCACCTCCTCTGCCAGACCAGCCCCCCGTGGGTCCTGAGTTTGATCCAAGCGGCAGCGAAGAAGAAGTCGACCCGGCCATTGACATAAAACCAGTGCACCGCTTCATCCCAGACTCCTGGAAGAACTTCTTCAGAGGGAGTAATCGCAGCAGTAACAAGGCTTGGTCCATGCCGGCCTCCTCGCACGAAAACAATAACGGCACCACAGAGGGGGTCCCCTGCTCTCCTCCACACTCTCCGGTTCCTGGATCCTATCGTGATCCTTATGGGGGCTCAGGCAGCAGCTACAACTCCCACAAGGAGCTTCTGGGAGTACAGGACACTCACGAGTCCGTTTCGGGACGCACTTACCACACGGCTTTAACCTACAGTGAGCGAGTGGAGCAGTACCATCAGCGCTACGCCTACATGAAGTCCTGGGCTGGACTGCTGAGGATTCTGGGCTGTGTGGAGCTCCTGCTTGGAGCTGCAGTGTTTGCCTGTGTCTGTGCCTACATCCACAAAGATAATGAATGGTTTAACATGTTTGGATACTCGTATCCAGGGGGGGCATATGGAGCGTACGGTGCATATGGTGCAGGTACAGGCGGGGAGTACTACTCTGGTCCGAAGACTCCATTTGTGTTGGTGGTGGCAGGACTGGCCTGGCTGGTAACGGTTATCCTGTTAGTACTAGGGATGACAATGTACTACCGTACCATCCTCCTGGACTCTAACTGGTGGCCTCTGACTGAGTTCACCATAAACCTGGCTCTGGCTGTGCTCTACATGGCAGCAGGTAAACAATACAAACTATGGGCAAAGTGCACTTGATATTAAAATGTTCTGTTTTTACTTAGATTATCATTGTAGTATTTAACTTTAGAGCATGATTTCCAAAGATTGTACAGCTATAGGTTATACATTTTGGCCAACTATTTGCTTTGAGAATAGTATAGTATAATTTGTCCCTTTCTTTCCCAGGAATTGTTTATGTCCGAGACACGACCCGTGGAGGGCTCTGCTCTTACCCGGTTTTCAACAATGGCATCAATGGTGCATTCTGCCGAACAGAGGCTGGCCAGACTGCGGCCATCATCTTCCTCTTTGTCACTACATTGGTGTATCTGATTGGAGCTTTAGTGTGTCTCAAGCTGTGGAGACATGAAGCTGCTCGCAGATATAGGGAACGCTATGGCCAGGAGGTGGGTTTTGTTTGAGCCTTCTTAAAATGAATTTTGCAGATGATTTTACAAACGTTTTCACAGTGACTTCATTGCAACTAAACCTGTTTGTGAAAACAGTCAAAGCAGATCATTTGCATGGTGGCTGAGGAAGTGCATACAGTTTTACCGTCCTAGTCCGTATAGCGTCTGTAGAGATTCTCATACAAGTCATCATGAGATAAAAAGGGTTAAGGTGGTTGCAAATGTACAGTTCATGTGACTCTGGTAAATTATACTTATTAGTGGTATTCTAATAGAATTGTTTTCCTCCAGATGCAGACGGCTCAGGTGCGAGGAGCGCAATCATTGGTAAGCTTTCTACTGCATTTTTACTCTAAAATTATTTATTGGACTCTTTCCTAGAACACAGCATGCCCAATGTCTTCTATCTGTATCTCAGCAGCTTGCTCCAGATACCATAAATGTGCGCAAAGTTCCCGAACAGGTCCAGGGTTCCTCTGTTGTTCCCATACAGGCCGCCCCCAAACCAGCCCCTGCAAAGGTTTTACAGGGAGCCATACCATCTGGACATATTCCAAAGCCCGTTATTGTGCCTGATTACATTGCGTAAGTTATTATACAAAATAATTAACAAAAATGGTGGCTTAAACTCTGTATGCATTTGTGTGTACATTGTCTGTTGACTATTTTGTGACAAATTATCTGCTCACAGTAAGTATCCAGCAATCCGATCAGATGAAGAAAAAGACCAGTACCGAGCCGTGTTTAATGACCAGTACGCCGAGTACAAAGAGCTCCACTTAGACGTTCAGGCCACACTAAAGAAGTTTGATGAGATGGATGCCATGATGCGTGCTCTTCCACAGCACCCCACCAGCCAGATGGTATTTTCTCACATTTTGTTTTTATGATACCAAAGCACTGTGTGTGATTTTAAACAAAGAGTTCTTTTCTACGCTATTGATTCATTTAATTTCTATCACTGCTTACACTACAAGCGATTTTTGTCACTCTTGTCACACTTGTAGATCCACTATGAATGTTATACAGTATAATTGCTTATAGTCAAAAAATCTTTATGTTTTTTATTTTTCTCTGGTGGCACTGGAGGCCGTTCACCAGCCTGTTGATGTAATCTGTGTCATATCTCGTTAGTCGTGAACAGAGCTATGGAGTGAGTGTAGAGGAAGGATTTTGGGCAGACACTGATTGGGGCATTGCATTTTCAGTTGTTTAAATATAATTTCCTCATGCGTCAGCTTCCCCTAGGACTACTTCCTGTTCCCTGACGTGCTCTCCCCACCTTCAATTTCTTCTGCTAGACTTTAGTGTGTGAAGAGAGGTTCTATGACAGCATTCATGCTCACATGGAACCACACTTACACAGCGCCCATTTTAATAGTTTTAAACTGTGCCAAACATTTTAAGTGTGAATAAAACCCAAATAATTACTTAGGTTGATTGCATAAATGTGGATAATAGTTGCTCTTTCCTTTCAGGAAGTGGATCGCATAAATAGAATCCTTCAAGAATATCAGAGAAAGAAAAATGTGAGTCTTAATGGGTTTTTTTTTTTCAACTCAAGGCACATCAGCCTTCTGTTAAAGTAATGGCAGTATAGTAATAATGAGAGTACATTTCCTCTTTTTACTACCAGGACCCTACCTTTATTGAAAAGAAGGAGCGCTGTGAATACCTGAAGAACAAACTGTCCCATATCAAACAGAAGATCCATGAATACGATAAAGTCATGGAGTGGAATGATGGCTACAGTTAAAGCGGCATGTCTGTAATATCTGCACTCAACTAACAATGTTGAAGTGAAAATTACATTTTAAACAGAGATTGAACTCTTGTGGACTCAGGACACTACAGAGGAATTTACAGAATTGTGTGTCATTTTAGGTGTTAATATATTTTACACGGTCTTAATATGCAAAGAATTTTTATGTTATGTGTGACACTGTGACTGTATTTGCACAAGAAGCTTACCACTTATTTCATAAATGACACTGGCATCCGATGTGAATGTTATACATTATCAAAGGGGTAAACAATCACTCTTACATGAACTTTAATATCTTTTATATTTGTCTTTAGATTTCTGGACTTGTCTGCATCACTTTGCTTTGACTGATCCTTGACTAGCTGAGTCTTAGAACTGCTGAGTTTTAAAATGTTTTGCTGAGAAAATACATGCTCTGTAGTGGTATTAGTATGTTTAATAATATTTAGCTTTGTTCAACCATTTCATAAATAAATACCGCACTTGGACACTTAAAAACAAGTGCACATTGAAGCTGATTTTTAAATTTTTATCATTCTACTTGTTGAGGGCAAATAAGTAGCAAGTGTCTGTGGACCTTTGAATAATGTACATGCTAACCTATTGCCTGTATTTTTTTTTAAATCTGATGTACTGCTGCAACTGTCCATATTTTCATAATTTAAATGTCTTAATTGGTGCTTTCTGTTGTCAGAATACAATTAGGCTTATGCACTGAAATCTGTCGTCTGTTTCTTCCTTTAAAAAAATGAAAGAAAGTAATTAGATTAGACAAAATTGGTTTTGTGGTCCAGTCTCACTAAACCCTAACCTGGCCACCCATGTTTACGTGAAACACAGACCACTTCCGGCGTCGCTACGTAACGTGACACCTATGCGGGGGGCGGGGCTTACCTGACAGAGTCGCGCTCATCAAGGTGTGTCCCGCATTGTTTATCTGCGGCACAGTTTCAGTCGAGATCTTAACAGAAGCAGAAGGAGAAGACTGCGCTCTCAAAGCAACAGGTAAGCGCTCATTTTAAGGATTAAAGCCAGAGGCGTCTCTAACTTTGTGGTTAAAATTTGTTATAACTGGGCTAACTATGTACAACAAACGTGGTACTGCTCAAATCCCTAAAGCTTGTTGTTTTTTCAACAGTTTCAATAGACCTTCACTAAATGAAACCAATGCTACACTGTCTGACGTGTTCTTTCTTTCATGCACTTGTAAATAATACTTGAATAAAAAGAAAGATTGGGGATATTAAGTTTAACATTTAAAAAAAATCTCATCTCACAGATCAGCACACACTAAACCAGGCACAATGTCCTCCAGACCAAATGGGAGTCCACCTCCCTACGAGTCTGAAAACGAATAGTAAGTTTCTTTTCATTTTTTCAATTCAGTGTTCAAGTTACCAGTTCATTGATCTCAAAATTTAACAAGCCTAGCACATGTACAAGAAACCCTCTCCTATCCAGTGCCTGATGATTTTTCTTTTTCTTCACAGCAATGTCCCCCCGCAGCCGGCCTACTCTTACTACCCAGATGATGAGTTTCAGCATTTCTACCGCTGGACGTCCCCCCCAGGGATCGTCAAAATCATGGCCGTCATTGCCATAGTGTTGTGTGTGGCCACATTTGCTTGTGTTGCCTCTACACTTGCTTACGACAGCCAGGGAGCCCTGACTGGCTTTGGGTATGGGGGACCCTACGGGGGATCCTATGGAGGGAGTTACGGAGGATCATATGGGGCTGGATATGGTTCATATGGTAGCTATGGTTCGTATGGAGCTGGAAGCAACTACGGCTACGCTGGCATTGGAGGAAACTACAATGATCCAAGGACTGGCAAGGGGTTTATCATCACCATTGCAGCCATAACTTTCATCTTCTGCCTGGTCCTATTCATCATCGTTGTGTCTCACCAGAGTTTGTCTGAGAGCAGGCGATTCTACCTGGCCATAGTGATCATCTCCGCCTTTCTCGCCTTGCTAATGCTAGTGGCTACCATAGTCTACCTAGTTGCAGTAAACCCCATGTCCCAATCCTATCACTCAGCATATGGCAGCCAAATTGCTGGGTTGTGTGCCCAGTACCAGCAGCCACAGCCCTCTGGAATGTTTGTCAACCAGTACCTCTACCACTATTGTGTTGTGGAGCCACAAGAGGTAAAACACACAAAGGATTATCCCATGAATTGCCCTTTCCTTGTTCCCAGTAAAATGTCCTTCTAACTCTCATTTTATCTTTAATTTCAGGCTATTGCAATTGTGTGTGGCTTCCTGATTACTGTAGCACTTATTATCATCCTAGTCTTTGCCCTAAAGACTCGCCAGAGAATCCAGCACTTTGGAAAAAGCAATATTTTGTGGAAAAAAGTGAAGGTTGTTGATGAGATGGAGCCTCCTCAGGATGTAGAGGCATGGGTGAGTGTGTGTTTTCAAAAGTGATAGAACCTGTTTGGCAGCAGTCACCTGTTTATCGACAGGGTTAAAAAAGGTGTGGCATGATTGTTTCGATCAACGGGCACTTCTTATTTTCACTGAAACCAAGTGACATTTACCTGTCAGTGTATTACAACAAAAAAATATGTTGAATTCTACTACTGGTAATATTTTAAAAAATACTACCTATTGAACTTATTGTATGGCTTGTTTTCAACATTTATTCTCAGAAGGTATAGCAACAAAATGACAAAATGCATGTGAATAGTTTAAAATCAGCACAACTTATATCTTTGCCATAGGATTCACTGCAGTACAATAAAAGAGGAAAAACAGGTTGGACTAGTGGTCCAAACTATAACGCTAGTCATTGAAACACAACACCCACAAGCAACACGATACTTTGAAGTATTTCGAAGAAGGTTGTGGGAACTTAGCTAAAAGTGCTGAGTATTGCTCACTATAGTCCACTGTTGTACATGTCAACTGTTGGGTGCAGTAAGGTGTAGCTGTAATCATGTCACATACTTTTCAGAACAAGTCCATGCAGGCTCACCATACCAGAGCTGGTAAAGAGCCAATGAAAAACAATTTTCTATGTTTAAATGATAAAAATGTGTTCTTTTTAAGGTGAACAATGTGTCTGCTCCAGAAGAGATCGCGATTTCTGACTATCCCGAAAAGATGCGAAGCTCCAGGAGTCACCTGGATGATGAAAGCTCAAACTATGACAAGCCCCCCTACAGCGACACCCCACAGTGAGTACATTCACAGGAGCTGCACTCACGGCAGGGAAATCTATTTCCTCCACTGTGTTCCTGGACTCAGCAAACGCAGCTAAGAACATTTAGAGTGATAGAGTGATGGGGTATATAAACAAGAGTAATAAATATCAATAAATTAAAGTTCTTCAGTGATGTCGCTTTGCATATTAAATGTAAATGTAATGTTAATGTCTTTGGGTGGTTGTTTTGAATTGTAAAAAGCACTCACTTCAGCAGTTTTACAGAACAGACCTGTAATGGCTGTAATGGTTCTGGATCATGGCTTCACTTTTATGAAATTTAATGAATTATGTTAATATTACTTTGAATGCACAGTATTACCTTTGCATGCGATTAAAGCAGGGCTTGGACTTGTTTTGACTTGTTTTGCTTTAAAGGCCTGTTGTAACTTGTAATACCTAAGTGTGAGTCAAGGTTTCTAAGTATTCTGCACTAACTACCTCGAAAGCAACTTTAGTTTTCTAGAAACTTTGTGGTAAATACCTTAATAAAGGTTTTTGGTTATGAGGAAATATTAGGAGTGTGACAAGACACAAATCCCACGAAACGAGACGAGATTTCTGCACTATGTCAAGGCGTGGCTGGTTGAAACCTGTGGTTGTTCTGTGTCTTTGCATAGTGCTTGTGTTAGCTGTATTGTTTTCTCACAGTGTTTACATACTGTTTGTGTCTTGTCTACCACTCTTTCGCTGATTCTTATTTCCACCGAGAAACCAAAATGTTGCCACAAAGATGATTCAAAAGTGGCGGGGCCATCTTGAATACTGATTTCACCCTCACACTCCATCAGGCTGTTACCATGAGACAGCTTTTCATCCTGTTGAGAAATCTTGTCACGTTTTGATCTCGCGAGATATACTCACACAATGTGGATAATTATTTTTGATGGGATTCATTTGTTGAAAGATTAACTGAAAGATTATTTAAAAAACATGGATTTTATTTGTTTATTTATCACAGTAAACTAACTAAAATGGCCAACAATTGTATTAGTAGTGAGCTTACTCATTTATTAGTAATTGCCATTGCACAACTAAATACAAACTGTTGTCTTTCCTCACAGGCCTGCAGTGGAAGAGGCGGTCCCTTTGCATTCGGTAGTTCCCTACAGCAGTAACTCAGAAGCAGAGAGCTCAACTGGAAGGCCCAAAAAGAGAAGAGCAGGTCGGCCACGTCGCGCTGATGGACATGACTATGACACAGACTACGCCTCTTCAGGAGACGAGCTTGACGACGATGACTTCAGCAGGTACGAATATTAAAGACGCCGACTCCTAACACCTAATGTAACATCTTATGTAACTTTGATCATCCTCTTTCTTCTGCCTCAGTGAATTTCCTCCAATAGTAAATGATCAGGAACGCACTGACTACAAGCGGGAGTTCGACAAGGACCACTTGGAGTACAAGGATCTGCAGGCTGAGCTGGACACTATCAATAAGAACCTCGCTGATGTGGACCGAGAGCTGGATCAGCTTGAGGAGGGCAGCCCACAGTATCTGGTAAGAGCTCTCCAGAAAAACACTTAATTTACTTTACCTACTATTCCTGCTAATACTGGCATCAGGGATAATTTGTATTCATATTTCACATTTCATGGCTATAGTTTGTGTGCTTGTTGTGTTGCTAATGATTAAATTCTGTTCTTACAAAAGGATGCTTTGGATGAGTACAACAAGATAAAGAACGTGAAAAAGGTACAGTGTGATTTTGTTATATTTGAATGAATGTAAAAAATAAGATGTGTTTTTTATGAACCTCATGTCTTTGTCCTCACAGTCGTCTGATTATCGGGTGAAGAAGCGCAGGTGCAAATATCTGAAGGCAAAACTGAATCACATCAAGAAAATGGTCAGCGACTATGACCGCACTGGCTAAAGTACAGGTCATACCCCTGTCCAAGGTGAGGCAGGACGGACTCAATCATGTTTGGCACTGTACAGAGTATTTCTCAGCAGCAGCAGCAGACCAAGAGGAGCTGCATGTTGAGGATGAAGCCTTGTGCATGTTGCAGTCTGCACTAACTGATGATCTTGTTTAAGCTGGTGAAACATGCAAAGACTGTGTGTACTTTTCAGGAAAGCCAATATATGTTGTGTATTTTGCCACTGTGTGTGTTATAATCTGCCATATATTTGTTGCATGTATTTATGTTAGCTGCTGATCTGAGTGGTATCATTTTTCATTATCTCTACTAGACTATAGAGTGAATCAAACAAGTAACTGCTATCCATTTTAAAATTTTTAATATTGCAGAAGAATACAGCCTTTGTCTGAATTTTTTGATTCATGTTTTTTATTACATGTAAATATATGGGAAACATGGACATTTTTCAGATCAAAGTTCAGTTTCCATTTTTAGATGTGTGAAATATTTTATTCCAGAAAGATGAACTGATATTAAAGACAAAACATATCAAATACAATGTTACTTTTTCAGTGATTTGTGTTAATCTTTTAATAAATTTCTATATTAAACACATGTGTTATTGTTTTAACAATACAAGTAGTATCAACAGACTACAGCATGAATTGCTCTTTTTAACAAAGTCAGAATCCCAGTGATATAATACTGCACAATAATGACTAGCTTAAAGAAGATTTGTTGTTTTACTTCAGAAAAAGCTGAACTTTGTAGGTGCTGTTATGTGCTCGAACATTTAATTGGTTTCTGCAGCATATGATCCAATACATTTATTTTATAACACAGATTGTGTAATACATAGCAGTACATTTTACATTAAAGCACACTAATGAGCCTTTTCTTGAGTGATGTAATTGTTCTATGCTGTGGTTTTGTACTCAGCCTGCATTGAGTGTCTCCGTAGCAGCATGCGCCTGGTCAGCTCCTTTGGGGCCCCAGGAGGAGCCGAGGGAATGAAAGTCCTCTTATTAGACTCTTTCTCACAGAACGTGCTCCCGCTGTTGGAGCTGAGGTTATAAACACTGAGAACAGACGTTTTTGAGGAGTTGACGTTCAGTGGCGGCAGAGCATTGGGTCTGCATTGTGAGTGGGGATCCAACAGAAACGCTCCAGAGCCTCTGCGTTCGTACCTGGACAGCACTCTGCGACTGAGGCCTGAGGTAGGTGTGTCCCTGGAGCCTAGGGTGCTGGAGCAGCGTAACGGTGCAAGCTTCTTACTCTCTAGTGTCTGACCAGCTCCTTCCTGGGGCTCCTCTGGAATATTTTTTGTATTCATAGCTATCTGTGGATCAGAGCTATAAATGTCTGCTCCTAACCTGCGCTTTTGGATGATGGTATAAAGGCTTGACGAGGCCATACTGTGAAGGGAACTGCCCAGTGTTTTTTTACCGGGAAAGGAGGAAGAGGTGGTCATTGAGTCTCCTCCTAGGTTTTCAGAGTGTAAGTTCGGATGTGAGGCTGAGTGGGGTGACAGAAGACCAGGTAAGGATATCTTCTGGCCTACATATTTAACACCTGCTTTTTTATCCTTTGAAAAGCTTTCTTCAAACATCCTTAAACTTTCTGTATTTAAGTTATTGTCATCATTCATTCTGGGTTTTGTCGAACACTGGGCTTCATTGTGGTTGATATCTGGACCTGTTCCTGTGTTGCCATGCAGCTGCTGAGTTAAAACAGAAGCTGGAATCTTTAACCATGGCTCAGAGTTCAGCCTGAGGAGTGGCTGTTGAAGTCCGTTGGTTGCAGTTTGGCCCAGACCTCTAAGTCGGGAAGGAGAACACGGATGTGAGCTGATGCCAGTGACTCCACAGTCTGACGCTTCTTTGAAGGAGAACACTGGCTGTGTGGCACCAGAGGATATGGAGCTACACTGGGGAGAAGTGATGAGCTGGACTTCAGAAGGAGAGGCCGGAGCAGCCAACGTCGTTTTGTTTGTCCGGTCAAGAGGACTAAGTGGTGGCATACTGAGGTACTGTTTAGCTTGCAGTTTACCACATGGCAATTTGTCTGCTGTTATAATGATGACCTCCTTTCCATTGGCTTTGCATGTGTCCAACAACAGCCTGACAACCTTCCAGTCCCCAGCAGTGACAGCATAGACCAGCGCAGATGTCCCAGTCTGGTCCTCTAGACTGATGTCTGCCCCACTTGACAGCAGCAGAGACACCACCTCAGACCCGGCCAGCTCTCTACAGGCGTGCATTAGCGCAGACATTCCTGCTTTGTCCTGGATATTGGGGTCAGCTCCTCTCTCCAGGAGGAACTGGACTAGTTTGACCCTGCTGGCGCTCTGGGCGTCAGTGTGCTGAGTTCTGCAGGCAACCATAAGCGGGGTTTGGCCTTGACTGTCGCTCTCATTCACATAAGCCCCTCCGTCCAAAAGCAGTCGTGTCAGGCGCAGTCGACGCAGAAACACAGCTCTCAGCAGGGGGTTGGCCGAGTCCAGAGGGGCATCAGAAACACCAATCACTCCCTCCATCCCTCTGCTTTGAGATCTAAAAGGGCATTAGAAAGAAATACTTTGAGAATAAGCTAATGTTTTACAGACAATATTAAAATCAAATCAATCTAATCTTGGGGTTTAATTTGAGGTAAAATCTGTTCCTTTTGCTTCACTGCCAAACAAACCTATGCACAATTAGTCATCAATTCTCCATTTTTTGTTTGTATTTTGGATCATTTTATTAGTACTTTTCCTTTGCAACCCCAGCAGAGGCAGCAGCTGTCTATCGGCCTTTGTTTTGTTTGTCCTTGGCTCACTCTATCAGACCAGCTAATGTGGCAGTTATGAATGTCTCAGACTATAACATTTTCAGCATGAGTCACGCACCAAGTACAGACAAAAACAGCAGGAATTAGAACCTACAAAAGTCAAAAACAGTTTACATGTTACACATTTTGAGTGCAAAAGCATAAAGGATACATGTTTGTAAAGCGTTTTATCCAGCTCAATGAAGCATTCTTAGTATGTAGAAGGCCAAATGACAGTGTGGAGGGGACGAGGAAAGCTACACCCTATTGATATGCTTCCTGTATGTATGTCATGCTAATTTTCATGATGAGTATTTTATAGTAATAGCTCCTGATGGGCTGTGCTCTACTTGAGTCTACCTGCACAATACTTTCAGCGTCCGTTGCTATTAGCAATGCTCCAGTTCCTGCATATAATAACCTGTTGGTATGTTCAAACCTACTCATACTACACATCCTGTTTTATTCACAGTAAATAATGAACAATTCTTATAAAGTAAAGTTGGTGACAACGGTCTAATTTTACTGCTGTTTTGTCCAACACTGGAGTAGCCATATTTCAAATTGAAAATAATTTAAAAAAAAAGAACAGACAATCTGGCAAATGAGGTCATGTTTCAGCTCAAATCCTGCTTCAAACTAATTATTGCTGCATTGGCTTTGAAACAGGCAGATGAGGTGTTACTGTTTTTGTCCACATTCATTCTGCTGCTGCCGTCACTAGTGACATCATTGGACACAATTGTGTTTCTGCCACAGGCTGCTGAAAACACCACCTGCAGCTTCACAGATTATATGAGCATTTGCTTTTATAATGGCAGTGAGGCTTAATTGTATTATATTTTTAACTGTGTTTCCAAAAGCTAAGAGGCTCACTCTAGCTCATTAAATTCACAAACCCTTGAAAAATATTTATTTCCACAAGGTTGAAGTTGACATTAGACACAATACTGCAGATTTTCTTTGCATAGTGTAATCAATGTACTCATCTCTCCTGCCTCTTAAACGTACTCTTAACAGTGTTTGAACTTGACCCTGCTGTTTTGGAAAAATCTACATTATGTAAACATTTGTACAAAGAAAAAGACTACTTAAAAAACTCAAGTTTTCAAATATATGAGTAAACCTAATTAACATGTGAACTAATTTACAAGAGTACACACAGGATGACTTTTGTTGCTTTATTCTGCGGCACCCTGTTTCCACAATCCCTGCTGTTAACCATTATGCAGATTGAAAAACTCCACTTCACCTCAACAGGTTCAGCTCCACACTTATCATCTAAGAGCTCACGACTGTCAGTGTGTATGTACTCATCGTATATGCACACATTGTCCTACGCTACCAAGCAGAAACTGGACATGTTAAAGAGACACTGCACTGTGAAATATATGACTAACAAAGCTGACACAATCAGGGCTATTCCTTGAAAAGTCTAAAAGTCAATCACAGACTTTGTCTATGATCATAGAAATGTGATCTCTCATTGTTTGAAGATACTTACATTGTGTAGTCAGGCTTAGTCCTCTCTAGCAGACATCACTGAGCCAGTGTATGTGTGGCGACGGAAACTCAGAGCTCCTTCAGCTTGTTTACTCCTCGGACTAAGTGTGAAATGAGAGGCAGACAGAGTGACACAGGCTTGTGGTGAGGCAGTTCTAAGAAATGGTTAATCCATCTCTGCAGTAGCAACCACAGCTTGAGTGCTCAAGAGAGTTAAAGAGAGGGAGGACAGGAGAGCTTGAAAGCGATGAACCTGCAAGGTAAAGCTCTATGGCAACCCATTTGTCTTTTCATCACATCTACTTCTGGTTCAGAAAAGCACTGGCAAATATGAAAGTGCCATGTAGGACCTTCTTAGTATCCTTACAAAAAAGGAGAAATATATTGTCTACCTTATCAATGACATCTCCATGACAACCATCAAGGAGACTGCACTGCTGCACATGTTGTATTAGAGCTAAAGAAACTGTTCATTGTAGCTGTGTGGGAGTATGTGTGTGCACCTGTGTGTAGGTAACATCTCATAATATCTCATAATGTGTTGTTTAAAAATGATTAGCTGTAAATAGCACGTTATGAGTCTATAAAGAGAATAACTTGGTGTCAAACTGCAGCCGTGAAAATAAAAATGGTGCATTGTCCTACGGAGTCCAAGGACTGCAGTCTGCACTCTTGTCTATGATGTGCTCAGACTATTACTTAGCAGCTGTTAACTGTCCAGGCCATGGACTTGGTTGTAGCCATAGAAACACTGAACATTACCTGCAGCTCATCTCCACGCCACTAGATGTCATTACATGATCAACATTTCCCCGTGACCTAGCGCTAATAAAGTGTGTTCATGCCATTTGTTGTTTTCTTGATTTTGGCTTTCACATATAGATAGCAACTTTTTTTTTTTTTTTTTTTAACTTTGGAGCTCAATAAGACACTAGTCAGCATAATAACTGCTTTTCAAGTGTCAGAAGTCTTTATCTGTGTCTTTGTGTTTGATTTTTTACTGAAAACATTACCACTGAAGGTGCCACATAGAGGTCAAATGTGTGATGAAACACAAACTTTAACAGCCTCATGGGTCAGGCTGC
Organism: Rhyacichthys aspro; assembly: GCA_036850595.1. Classification (NCBI taxonomy): domain Eukaryota; kingdom Metazoa; phylum Chordata; class Actinopteri; order Gobiiformes; family Rhyacichthyidae; genus Rhyacichthys; species Rhyacichthys aspro. The sequence continues at coordinate 17,026,085 of CM072159.1, forward strand.
TTTAGTCCAAAAAGACTAAAGTTTTTTACTGATGATGCAAAGATTCAATTAACTTGTTAGGATTTGTCTATGAATATATTTATTTTTTGGTTTATTATGTGCAGCAGTTATAGCTGGCACACAGTAATAGTAATCCCCCATAATCCTGCTGGCTTTATCAACAGACAAGAGCAGCATTATTAAAGCCCCTCATGGCCCCACCCAGGACCACCCACAATGTCACAGCATCACTTGGACAACATTACATAAAACTATTAATGGGGCATCTTCAGTTTGTGTTCAGCATGGAAACAGAAGTTAAGATTTGCTTGGACTACTCTCAATAACTTCTTGTCATTTTAGGCCTTCAGTGCAAATGACATAAATACAATGCCTGACCTTTAATAGTGTAATAATTATCTCTTGTCTCATGTGTTGCTCTTTTTGTGTTGTAGTCTATGAGCAACTGCTGAATGTGGACAGTTGCCGGAACCAAACCCCAAAACTCTCCAAATAAGACATGCACATCTTTGCAGTAAATGCCTCTAACAGTGTTTTGTTTTTGTTTTTTTCAGTGGGCAGCGCGTGTCTGTTGGCTGGCTGTGATGCAACACACGTCCTTGCCCCCTCCTTTAACCTCACTGGGATTGCTTCCCCTGGCGCTCGTCCCCAGTTACATTGCTGATACTAAGCTGCTGTGGGATTTTATATTTATTTGTGAGCTTATGGACAGAACAGTGAGATACGATCAATGTTTTGGAGTCAGGAAAACAGGATAAAGCAGTAGTTGAAGCAATACTAACTCTATGGGACTGTTTGGACACAAGATGTATTAAAATATATATAATGTTTGGGGTCTGTTTAGTTCTTGTTTCTGACATCATTTTCTTTACCAACTTCTTTCTTCCTTAATAAAATGCTAAATACAATCCTAATAGTCAAACCAAGAGAACAATGACTAATATTACCTATATAGCTGAATATGGCAGGACATGTACTTCTTGATAAGGGCCGATCACAGTTTTACACCATTCCTATCAAATCTACACTTCAGCCTTTTTCCAGAAGTATTTCCGAATCATTGTGTGTAAGGAGTTGGCATGTGGTTATCCCTCTTGCTTTTTCAACACCTAAGACAGCACATATCAGCTGAAAATGTGTTTTAACGCTGTCGCTCACTGCATCAGTGAAAAAAAAAAAGAAAAAACAACAGGTCAGGACAGAGTAGTGGGTTAGACTTCATCACAGTAAACTGATACTAAGCTGCCTAACAGATTACTGGCATCGTCTCTGTGTTGCATTGTGTCTTTTGACAGCGTGATGTGTTACTTGATGTCCAGGAGCTGTTTGACTGTTGCATGTGTCAGACCATGACAGCATGTGACTCCAGACTGATCCGTGTACATGGACAGGAGAAGAATAGTGGATCAGCGTCACATTTGCAGTGATTCATAAAGGTCTAACTATTCTATTGCTCACCATTGCTGTGAACTAAATATAAGATTTAAGAGTAATCTATAAGAGAAATATCACTTACTCACTTACTGCCTCCATAAACTCAGTTAGTTGACTTCTACAACTTCACAGATCATGCCATTATGACTTTATTCCAGTTTATTAAGCCAGCAACTACATAGGCGGTTGGTGTTTAGGTAGAAAGCTAAGGTCACTCAAGGTCTCTTTGGCTCCATGCATCACTGCCACAGAGAGAAGTAATGAAAGAGTGAGTACGTAGTAGTGAGTAAGCCAAAAACAGGGCTTTAAAAACACATGTGCAATCCACACCATAAACATCTGTTTCTGTGAAATGAGACAAACACACAAACTGTCCACTACAACACAACTGTGATGGGCCAGATGGGGGCTTTAACACACTTATGAAACAATTTGATCTTTTACAATGATTGATATTTCTGCTTTGGATGTTAGCATTGACTTCTTTTAAAATCCTGACTACTGTATATCCCAGTTTTAGTCATTATTTAGCCCTATTTGAGACCTGTATTTTCCAAATTAGTCATGAATTTAGGCCATGGTTTAGCCCGGGTTTTATTTCTGGTCTTTTTTTTTTTTTACACAGAAATAGACACAGCTACATTACAAAGACAAAAAATAGGAAAGAAATGCTAAGCAGTCTCACAAATACATATACATATACCATTTCATTTTTTACTATTCAGATGATTTTTGTTTCCCGGTCTTCAGTCTAATTTTTTAGTCTAGTTCGTCATTAATTAGTGCTAGGTGAAATGCAGGCGTCGTTTTAGTCCTGGTTTAATTTCATTGATGACCAACATTTGGCCGCAGTGGCAGTGCCTTGAACGCAGCAGCCTCTCGTGACCCTGGCTCTGATTGGCTGTATGTAAACTTTTGCCCCCCTCGCGCGCCTTGTGCACCTGTGGGCGATAGGCTTGTGCGCTCGTGAGACGCAGCGCGCAGGCAGACGCAGAGCGGCGCGTGGAGCGGCGCGGCGGGCTGCAGGACCTGTCTCTTTAAGTTGGTGTCAAAGCCGATTACCGCTGATCTCGTCGTGATTCTGTTTTCACCGTCTGTTCCCTCAGTCTATTTTTATTGCGCGGCGCTGGCAGGACGCTACTTCGCTTTGAAGCATCTCAGACCTGCCCCTCAGAGGGTCTTCGGGAACTCTCAGCCAAAGTTTGGAGCATGGAGCGACTCTGAGGGCGATGCTCAGCGGCTCAGCTCACAGCGGTACAACACTGATACTACTCCAACTTTTTATGCCATGGTAAACCTGGATTACAATCGCAACAAACGGACATATTGACCGCTTTCACACTTCAGATCATGTCGTTGTTGACAGGAGATACCACCACGTGATGCTTCAGGTCACCATTTGAAATTGGCACCAAGTTGAAACTGAATTAAATTCCGGTGAAATGCAGAAGAGCGTGCGGTACAATGAGGGGCACGCTCTGTATCTGTCTGTGATCGCCCGCAAAGAGGGCACCAAGCGGGGCTTCCTGAGCAAGAAGACCACGGAGAACGGCCGCTGGGCAGAGAAGTACTTCGCCCTTTACCAAAATGTGCTTTTCTACTTTGAAAACGAGCAGAGCCCAAGACCGTCGGGCATCTACCTGCTGGAGGGATGCTCATGTGAGCGGGCACCGGCCCCAAAGGCGTCTTCCATTGGCAGGGACCCTCCCGAGAGGCAGCAGGTAATACAATTCAGGGGGCCGGCAGTTACTGGGGCAAACTAAATCATACTGGGCATTAGTTTATACGGCCTCCCCCTGCTCTTAACATAAAGTTTAGGCACTTTCTGCATTTTATTTTTCTGGTGTATTTTGGAACCAGAAACTAACGACCACTAATAATTTTAACACAAACACAAAGTTCCCCAGTTTCATTAAAACCCTAGATAACTATAGCCTATTGCATCCTCTTTGGTTCATTTGACTGAATATGGAACCAAAGCACTTAGACATATTGAATGTAAATGTCCACATTTTATTGCTTCTTGAATCCTGTTGAAAACTATCCACAAGGTCCAGAGCCAAACTCACGAGACCTGCTCCCTGAACCCAGAATTGTGGTTTGTAGAACAATAAATACCCCACCAGTTTCAAAGATTTAACTAGATCAATTTTTCTAATCATACAGTTTCAGCAGTAGGCCTACTTTTTCCCTGTCTCTTTCTCTCCTTTATAACATGATTAAACATGAGTTCATTCATTTATAAAAAGTTACATCTTGTTCCAAGATAAACCAGGCATTCCCTTGTTGTTTTGTTGACTCTAATACTAATATTAAATGACCTAGATTTATGTTTTGCTGCTGCTGGAATCAGCAGCTGGGGCTGATGTCCATTCTCAAAGGAAAGGCTCATTTGCCTTTGACCCGTTCACTCAACACACATTTTATGCAAACAGATAATATCCCTAAAGAGCCATGTTATTAATGTTCTGCAAGATTGTGTCATACGATGTCAGCTTTAAAACTGTCAGCTTAATGCATCACTCTTGATTTTTGTTTAGTTATAATTAGTCTGGTCACTGCACACGTCAAGTGAGTGGAGAGAAAACTGCAATTGTTATTTTTAGCCCATAGAAGAGTCTCTGCATCGACAGACTCTCTCTGTTTGTGTAAATCTACGCTCACATTTGTTTGTGTATGACACCTGGGTCCTGTCTGAGTTGACAGATTATATTTATAAGAGTATGCATATTGTTTATTACTGTCTTGTATATACCACACAACAAACCGAGAAAAGTAAAATCACGCTTTTCATTAGCCCTAGAGGGACTGATACACAATTGTCACATTTGTAGTTGCCCTGAATGAATGCAAAGAACAGTCTTTATGTTAAGTGAAATAATCTGAGACAGTGAAGATATGTGTGTTGTATTCAGTGTGACAGCTTGGCATTAGAGCCACAGGGGTCTGTCTGTGCTGTAGCCACTGTTTACTCCTCGCTGCTGTAAAGGGGCTCAGAGATCATCAGCTGGGGGCCACACCAGACAATCAGCTGGAGGGAGCTTTCAAAAAAGTTGTACATCCAACAGCCAGACATAAAAGTGACAACATTCAGGACGCAGACAGGCAGCCGTCGTTTGATCCCTTCACAAAATCTGAAGCAGGTGTTTAAGAAGTGCAGCGACATTGAAGTCAGATAAAACATCGGACAACATCAAAGCAATCAGCTGATGACAGGGCTCTTTTCATGTGCACTCTCTGCACATGCATTAACGCAGCCCTAATAGTCTTCATTTACATGTCTGATTGAACAGGTTGATGTAAAACCTCACTGTATTTGCTCTTCAAAGGAAAGACAGTTTGGTGGGCTACAACGTAAAGCTGAATTTACATCTAATGAATGGTATTGCTCTCAGGCCTGCACAAAAAAACCCCAAGACTACACCTGCTCTGTGAACTCAAATGGCTGTCTCTGGGCGTATAATGCAGGGCAAAGCTTGTTATTGATGGCTGATCCGCTGTGTATCAAGGTTTAGCGGCAGTTCTAGGTCAGAAACATTGGCCTGGTCCTAGCTGCTTGCTGAGCTCTATTTACAGGATTGTTTAAATTGTTGACAAAGACACACAGTGCGATATTGGCAGCATGTTTGAGTGTCTTTTAACATAATGTTTTAAACCTATACCTTTCAGCCTCCAAAGTTTTTTCATTATTACAGAGCATAAAGCACTAGCTCTGCAGTAGAAATGGAAATTTAAACTCATAATTACATAAAGGTGGCACAGTTTGTCCATTCTTATAAACGTGAATTGATGAATTGAAATTGCTAATAGTGAGTGAATGTTAGTGCTGGCCTTTGCTGGCTATTGTCTGTGGTGTACCTCGCAGTGGGTGTGGTATATGTTCAAATAAAACGGAAACAACAGTTGTATTAACTATAGCTTATTGTCGGAATCATCCAAAACAGCCACTAACAGCTTCTGTTCATGCTCTTTGTATTTTGCTCTGCCATCTTAACTTGAATAAAGTGTTTGTGTGTTGTACATACTGTATTTGCTGCCCACCACTAGCCTTATGCTAATAGTGCTGCCCACCATAGGATACAGTGCTGCGCAGCTGACTGATGTGTTTCCATGGCAATGAGGGTTGATAGTTGAAGAGGCTGTAGTAGTGTAAAATATAGAGTAATTTCAATGTGGCAAACACACAAAGGCAGAAAAAGAGTTTCCAAAGCTCTTTCTAATTAAACAAGAGTGGTTAAACTGAAAAGATTACAAGATAATAGTTTACAGTTTAAAACCTGAAAAACAAAATGAACAAAATGAAATGGCAACAGGACCCTGAATGTTTGAACATGTATTGCTGTTTGTATTTGTTTGTATGGAGGCTGGTGGTGCTCTGGGATGCTGCTGTGCTTGACTAAGAATAGCAACCTTGCTGGTCCTTTCGCCTGCAGACACTGTCTGAATATCAAGCCAACATAACTGCAGCTCACACACCATACTCACAATGTGTAGTCACTTTAATACACTCACATTTGATGCTAACATTGCACATACGCCTAATGTTGCACATTTACATTTGTACATGTTCATGTATTTTGTATTATTATTACATAGGCTTATTGTTTACTTTTATATCAGAGAAATTATATTGGAACTTACATGGATTTATGGGACTTTGTCACTTTAAAAACCTTAAAAAGTATTTTTACTAATAAATAAATAAACATAACATGAACACTTTTAGGAATTTTACAAATGAAATCGGTTGTTGTTATTGGAGTTTAATAAGTTTGAATGCTATTAAAAACAAAGAAAAGTGCAGATTAAACAACAATTTAAACAAAATTGGAACAGTTCATTGATGCTCTAAGAGACCAATATTTTGAAATGTTTCCCAGAAGTTTGTTAGAAGTTACAGATGAAGTGCAGTCCTGTCTAGTGTCTCTGGATGTGACTTGATGCTTTGGCTGCTCTTTAAGCTGGGCGTCTGTCTTACTGTCGGGTCGCCTGTCTGTCTATTGGTTCTCTCATTGTTATCCTTTCGTTTAAAGCGAGCTTGTGGTTGGGGAAGCCGCATTAGCAATGCAAGGAGCTGTACAAGCCATGATGGTTACATAAAGCCTCCCTCCCCCAACACACACACAAGCCCTTAAGCCTCTCTGGTCTGTAGCCGGCACAAGCGAGCAAGTGTCTCTCAGCCGCTTATCGTTACATCATTACTATACAGGCCTACTTTCTCCCTGTGGCAGGTTTACCATCACATCCAATGTCACGAATACAGTCATAATATCATTTTGGATAGGTCTGCTGCTGCTTCTGTAAGCTTTAAAACAATCACTGTAATCATTTTTATCAGCATTAATCACTAATAAAAATGTATATCTGTATTCTTTGAATCATTTTGTTGCAGTCTTTTTTACAGAGGCATTTACTGAGTGTGGGTATGTGTGCAGAAGTACTTCTGGCCTACTTATTTTACAGACTATCCTTGAGCGCTCCTACCAGTCTACATTAAGCTAGTGTTCTGTTTTAATCATTATATAACATGTTTGTGGTAGCCTTTTGTTATAGCCAGCATTAACTTGTGTCTTTACATTGTTGTTATACAGGAACCAAGGAGTTTTAATAATGACTGTGTATGTCAGGAGAAAGTATGTGACCAATAGGGTTTTGATGTTAGGTTTATAAAAAAAACTACTGTAAAGGCCTTCTCCAACCAGAACAACATGTTTTGGAAAACCCCAGCTGTTACCCACTTGGCTTATCTTATACAGAATATGTTCATAAACAGGACATAAAACTGTGATTAGCCCCCTCAGTGTTGACATGTTATATGTTGTTGTTCTTGGCTTGTATTTGTATGTCACTCTGGGGTTTAGTGTGGTCTATTGTATTTCTAGGTAACACACTTTCCTTTAAAACGTACCCATGCATAAACAGATTGAAGTGGTTCACATGTCAAGGGGATTTACATAAGTACAGTTCATAAATTACGTATATTGTGATTAAATGTATGACCCTGAAGATTATACATGTACAGGCATAGGAAGTTCACAGATGAATGATTAAAATGAGTAACTGCAGGGTGACATCAGCCTACTACAGTTGGGGTCTATTAATAATTCCTTTAAAGTAACATTGTAAATTCATTATAAATGTAATTTTAATCTAAAATTATCCTGCCACTTGCCACAGCCAACATTGTGGTGTATGTAATGTTATTAGGCTCATTAACAGTTCTGCAGCGGGGGGAGGTAGGTAGTCTGTCACTCTCTGATGTGTGATCTTACTGTTACTTTGTTTTGACAGAAGTATTCAGTGTAAACTCATCATGTCATAATACAGCAATTATTTTACTTCAAGTAGCTATTTTTTAGTTGATTGGAATTGGTTCAGGACAGCTCAGAACAATATGACTTTCACTCGTCTCTGAGGTTTTGTTCTTTTTATTGTAGCACTACTTCCTGGTTATTTTCGGCCATGATGGACAGAAGCCTTTGGAGCTTCGGTCAGAGGAAGAATCAGACTGTAATGAGTGGGTGGAGTACATCCAGCAGGCGAGGTAAGACTGAACTTTAACCTCTCCGACCATCACACCTTCTCTTTTAGTTATGTAAGGATTAAGTGACATTACTATTTCACATACTTGTCATTTATTGATGTGATTGTAAGAAAATGTGCATGTACATGTAATGCCACTGTATTTGCGACTGCAGCAGTTCACATTTAGGCCACAATGGTGCTATATCACAGACTTGGTCTTGTCACTCAACCCCTATTTCTCTGCTCTTCCTATTTTCTTATCTTGCAGAAACTGTGTCTCTTATTGCATGATGATATGTTACATTATAAGTTTTTACTTTTAATATGATTTTGTTTTTTTGATATTCAGGTATAATTCTGTGTTGATGTTAAATGAAGCTCTTGTTTTCAAACACTGTGCCCATGCCTTTCCGTTGCTGCATTTAGTTACTCAGACATCATCATTGAGCGTGAGATCCTGATGCAGAAGTACATCCACCTGGTGCAGATCATGGAGACGGAAAAGATCGCAGCCAATCAGCTCCGTACTCAGCTGGAGGACCAGGACACTGAGATCGAGAGGCTTAAAGCCGAGGTATGCATGGCTGCGCCACATCTGCGTGCACATGCATGCGTACACTAATTCACACAACCACATGCTCGGGCACTCAAACATACAACAAAACTGAACCATGTAAAAGCATTTGAGAGTTGAAGTTAAGAGTGGGTGCCTCTTAAATAAAAGTATCGAAAGGGCTACAGCTCTGCCAAGTCCTTTACTTTCTTATCATGCAACACAGTACTTGCTCTTTTGAAGTATATGAATATTTAATTCTCTGAGCCAGTGTATTCACACACAGACTGCTGTTTTCAGATCATAGTGCTGAATAAAACAAAGGAAAGGATAAGGCCTTACCAGAATAATCAGGAGGAAGAAGACCCAGATATTAAAAAGATCAAAAAGGTACATGAACCATTTCATGCGACTACGCCCTGTGTGGAAACACATATAAAACACACTGTGCTGTTATTGTGCAGGTGCAAAGTTTCTTGCGTGGCTGGCTCTGTCGGAGGAAGTGGAAGATTATTGTCCAGGACTACATCTGTTCACCGCATGCAGAAAGCATGAGGAAGAGGAACCAGATCGTCTTCAACATGGTGGAGGCAGAGACTGAGTATGTCCATCAGCTCTCCATCCTGGTCAACTGCTTCCTCAGGCCGCTGCGAATGGCCGCCAGCTCCAAGAAGCCCCCCATCAGCCACGATGATGTCAGCAGCATCTTCCTCAACAGGTTAACAAATACTTCCCTGAGGCTCCTTGGTGTGAATTTACTTGTACTTGTAACTCCTGCAAATAACATATCTTTGTTTCTTAGTGAGACCATTATGTTTCTGCATGAAATCTTTCACCAAGGTCTTAAGGCTCGGATTGCCAACTGGCCCACTCTTGTTTTGGGTGAGTAGACCAGAGAGCACAGTTAGGATTTTATTTCTATGATTACATTTTAACTGTTAATTAGTTTGCGTAATTTTTGATAACTTTTGTGGAAAAAAATGCTTTGTTTATTTATTTATTTTCTTCTTTTTTGTCGTATTTCTTTTCTTCTTTTTTCAGCGGACCTATTTGATATCCTCCTGCCCATGCTCAACATATACCAGGAGTTTGTGCGTAACCACCAGTACAGTCTGCAAGTTCTGGCAAACTGTAAGCAAAACAGAGACTTTGACAAGCTCCTGAAACAGTACGAGTCTAACGCTGCTTGCGAGGGCCGCATGTTGGAGACATTCCTCACATATCCCATGTTTCAGGTAATGCCTACTTTTTATCTGTGAAGTGGTTCTAAACTGTTTCCCTCGAGGCACTTCAAACCAGTGAATTAATTAAGTTTACCATGTTAGATTCCCCGATACATCATTACTCTCCATGAGCTGCTGGCACATACACCGCATGAACATGTGGAGCGCAAGAGCCTGGAGTTTGCCAAATCCAAACTAGAGGAGCTGTCTAAGTAAGTACATTATATATTTACTGTATATAGGTTATAACACATGACCATGGTTGAGACAAATAGTGTGTTTTCAGGATGATGCATGATGAAGTAAGTGACACCGAGAACATCAGGAAGAACCTGGCTATAGAGCGAATGATCGTAGAAGGCTGTGACATCCTCTTAGACACAAGCCAGACCTTTGTCAGACAAGGTAAACAAATGTTTTTTTTAGTTTAAATGTTAGCAAAGTAACATTTTATTTACATAGGAGTTTCTCTGTCTAGGCTCTCTCATCCAGCTGCCATCCAGCAGTGAACGGGGCATGCTCAGTAAGGTCCGCCTGGGTTCGCTCTCACTGCGGAAAGAAGGAGAGAGACAGTGCTTTCTGTTTACCAAACACTTGCTTATCTGCACTCGAACATCAGGAGGAAAACTTCACTTGCTCAAGGTTAGCGTCACATGCCCACAATACCCATCAAACTACACAGGGGATAACAAAACATATTCAGATTAGATGCTGTTCCAAAATATTTCACAAATTTCCTGTAATTCAAACGTTTTTCCCTAAACAGCAAGGCGGCACATTGTCTCTGATAGAGTGTACTCTTATTGAAGAACTTGATGCCAATGATGAGGACTGTAAGTATCAGACACATCCTGTTATTAGCCAAATGTGATTTCAGACTTTCAGACTTTATTTTTTGTTTGTTGACAGACAATGCAGCAGGTCAGGGCTTTAACCATTTGGAGTTTAAAATCGTGGTGGAACCCCCTGAGGGCCAACCTTTTTCTGTTGTCCTCTTGGCTCCTTCTCGACAGGAAAAGGCTGCCTGGACCAGTGATATCAGCCAGGTTGGCCTCTCTACTACAGAACATCATAATGAATTTTTAGATGTAATAAATCTTTGTTATTAAACGTCCTATATAACACACTCTTTTCAGTGCATTGATAATATCCGATGCAACGGCCTGATGACAAGTGTGTTTGAAGAGAACTCCATTGTTTCTGTGCCACACATGATCAAGTGAGTCATGATGATTTAAAATAAAATAGGGATTGACATAAATAACCACATGTTTGTGAGTATTTTAACTGAATCTCCGTAATGACAAATGATTGACTTATCTTGTTCCTTTCCTTTAAGATCTGATGCCCGACTACATAAAGACGACGTTGACATTTGCTTCAGTAAGACTCTCAATTCGTGCAAGGTCCCACAGATTCGATACGCCAGTGTGGAGCGACTGCTAGAGCGGCTCACCGACCTGCGTTTCCTCTCCATTGACTTCCTCAACACCTTCCTGCACACTTACCGGATCTTCACCACCGCAGCTGTGGTCATTGACAAACTTGCCGACATCTACAAGAAGCCGTTTACCTCAATACCAGTCAGGTATGTGTTGTGAGGTTTCTCATTCATTCATCCTAATTTTCTTTTCTTTCTTCTCCTGAACACACTCATTTATCATGAACCTATCTCCATCACATCTTCATTGTGTTTTGTCAAGTCACCTCATTGTCTTTCTACCATCTGCTCCTACCTCTTTCTTTCACTGCCCCAGGATTGAGCAACATTCATGTGACCGTCTGTCCATTATGTCCCTCTGTCCTGACTACAGTCTGAAGATCACTCAGCTTGCCTTGGACCAGTCTAAGTAAATACTGTCACAAGGACTGGCCATTGACTTACAATAGCGCTCAGCCTTTTTTGTGACAAAGCTCTAAGACAGCTCTTTTCTTCCTCTAGGTCACTGGAGCTTTTCTTTGCCACTAACCAGGGGGCATGGGGAACTGACCCCTTGAACAACAAATCTCCAAGACTGTGCCGCAAGTTTTCCTCTCCTCCTCCTCTGTCAATCCCCTCTCGGACGTCCTCTCCCGTACACAGCCGCAAGCTCTCCCTCAGCTCCCCAGTCAGTGCGAAAGCTGCAGCCTTGGACCTGACCACCACCCCTTCCTCGTCTGCAGCAAACTCTCCGACATCTAGTCATTGTCCAGCCATCTCTTCTCCCCCTCCCACTATCACCAGACTCCCCTCTGGCTTCTCCTCTCCTCCACCCACTGCCAAGCGCTCTCCCAGTTTGCCCCAGGCCTCGGGAATGTCCTCTCCACCCCCCTTCTCCACCAGGGCCCCCCTGGACCTCAGCCGTGGTCCCAGTTCCCCAGAGCTGAGCCCATCTGCAGGGGAGGACATCAGTGGAGAGCTGCCTCGCATCGATGCCTTCTGTGGGAAGCTGAGACGCAGCATCCGCAGGGGTATGGAGTCGATAATTCATGTGTAGGCACACGGTTAGCAGCCACTCACATTTAGGGCTATTATTAAACCATAGATGATAATATACAGAGAGTTTAGGTAATGATTTAAGTACAACTCCATTTATCTATGATCACATGTAAATCTGACATATACTACATTGCTTTTTTGCCTCCAGCATCCAGATATGGGTCTTAAATGTAAATAAATATTGAGTATAATTGTCTTACATCACAAGATTTATGGATACAGATATAGAAAATGCAGAAAAAGGCAGAAAATTATTGTTGTTGGATTGTAATCAATACAAGAACTAGAAATAAAACGTCTTATGACTGTGTAACCTAAAAATTTTCCTAAAAAAAGGGAAACAAAGGAACAACAAAGGAAGCCAGCAGAGTGAATTTAGATGAATCTATTTATATCTATTAGTCATTCCACTTACATCACTTGGCACTGTGGTTTTTACTGAAAAGCAGCACAATTGGAGAAATACATATTTTAAAACTAAACTAAACCCATCCAGCTTTATTAAAAATCAGTTTTACTTCAGGCATCTAGTTAGGTCATGTTACAGCTAATGGTTACTGCAGAAGAAGATAATGTCTGTGGTCATCTAAGGTTATAATGTAGTCTGATGTTGTACTGAAACAAGTATGGCCTCCCATGTTAATATATTATATATAACTATCTTCTTAGTTTACAGTATTTACACTATTCTTATATGTGTAAATAAATATGTCAGTCTTTCCACTATAACACTGTTGTCCAATTGAAGTAATGCACATGTCATTGTGATGATTTACAGCTGTCCTGGAGTCAGTATCACTGGACAAGTTTATCCCTGAATCTTCAGTGAGCAGCGAGCCTGGAGACATGTCCCCCTGTCGGTCACCTTCTACACCCAGACATCTACGATACAGACAAGGAGGAGGTAGCTCTATGGCCTCTAGATACACATTACATCTTCACTTTTTTTTCAAGATTTATTTTAATTGTGTTTTTGCAGTGACCTCAGGAGAAAATTCTCGCTGCACAATGTCACCAGCTTCAGCGTTTGCCATCGCCACTGCTGCTGCAGGCCACAGCAGCTCCCAGAGTAAGCACAGCATTTTGGTACATGAAGTGTTAAAAGCCTTTTTAGGTGTAGTTTTGTAAACATGTTCAAATGATAGACTCTATCATTTTATCTGTTCCAATCTGCCTATTTTTTCTAGGCTTTAGCAGCTTGGATAAAGCTTGTGACAAAGAATTCATCATTCGCAGAGCTGCCACCAACAGAGTTCTTAATGTTTTGCGTCATTGGGTGTCAAAGCACTCTCAGGTGAGCTCATTTCTCAATAGATCTGTGAAAACACAAACTTAAATCTTTCTCTAGTCTGTCATTAGCTGTAAAAGGTCTGTTCTTGACCTAAGGCCGGACAGGAGAGTGAACTCTTGAAGCTCACCTTTGTTGATGTTTGTTTTTATCACCACGGCCCCCTGAGCGCTTCCTTTCTTGTCACTCTCGGTGACTGAGGTGCTCTTTGCTCTGTTTGTCTTTGCGCCTACACAGGAAGCTATGAAAAAGGTCAGCATCCTCCCGAGGGATGCTAAAGGACTCTGACTATTTCATATAAGAATATATAAGAAGCTGTTTTTGTACGTGGGAGCTGTATCCCACAAATGAAATACAATGAAGTCAACATCTCTTTATGAAATGATTTATCACGGAGCAATGTAAATTAAGAGGATATTCTTAGGTGTGTACTGCAAGATACAGCAGGAAAAAATGGATGTTAATTATGAAGTGAATTATTGCATCATTAAAATAGATTATCATAGAACATGAAAATAGGGCATTCAAGGTCATAGATGCTACCTTTTCTTAACTGACCTCTCCCTTGAACACACTCTATTTATTTCTTTTCTCAGGATTTTGACATGAACAGTGAACTTAAGATGGGGGTCATTACTCTTTTGGAAGAAGTTTTGAGAGATCCAGACCTACTGCCACAAGAGAGGAAAGCAACTACTAACATTTTAAGGTATTACACAAAACCATAACACCTACCTAAGTATATGAAATGGTACTTTGGATGAAGTATAATAATAGATAAATGTATTTCCTTATTTAGATAGGAGTTGATTTAAAACAATGTGGTTTTGGTTTCAGTGCTCTTTCCCAAGAAGATCAAGATGATGCTCAGCTAAAGATTGAGGATATTTTACAAATGGTTAGTATTTAATGCCTCCATTAAAATACTATTCAAAAGTTGACAGTACATTTAACTTACATAATACACCCATCGAGTAGTTGTTCAAATGCTCTATCTTCAACACAGAAAAGCTGTCCCCTACTTCACTTCATTGCGGTAAGAATAGCACCTGTTTTATGAAGAAGTCCTCCTGCTGTAGTTAACCATTAGTGTTTTAGTTTGGTGGTGAATCCTGTCACATCAGACCCAAAGTTTACTGGTGTATGTGGCTACACTAACTGTGTGATACTGACTAACTGCATTAACCAAGTGCCTCTGCAGTGTCTACATGTGTGAATTGTTTTAAAACCCTTAACATTTGAATAGATATATGACATTGTACTTCCATAAAGGTGTGTACTTGTGTGAATGTAGGCGGAGAGTCCCAAGGCTGAATGTTTTGAGTCGCTGTCTGCCATGGAGCTTGCAGAGCAGATTACGCTGCTGGATCACATAGTGTTCAGGAGTATTCCCTATGAGTAAGTATACGGCCCAGTGCTCCAAACCAACTTGAGTTACATACTATAGAAAAATGACATGGGGCATTTAGATACAACCACTATCCTGTATATCTGGTGTTCTTATACTTTAACTATACTTACACAAGTTGCTCTTGCAGAGTGTGCAGTATGCATGCATATATAGTATGCATAAAACTTCATAATAGAGGGTATTTGCTCATTTAAGTGATCATTTTGTTATTTCAGAATACATTGCAGTGGTGCAGTGAGCACTAGTTGAAATAGACACAACATGACATTGTCCTGTTCTCTGTAGAGAGTTCCTGGGTCAGGGCTGGATGAAGGCTGACAAGACAGAGCGCACCCCTTACATTATGAAGACCAGCCAGCATTTTAATGAGGTAAGAGAAAATGTTACATTTGTGAAGTTTTCATCTTGTGATTGTCCATACCACATGTCTGTGAATGCCTCACCCGACTCCAAAAGGTTTGTTACTTTAGACAAGAACTATAAGGCCAAGTATTTATATTCTGTAAATGCACTCGCACTAAGTCACTTCATTTTTAAGAATCTGTTGAAAATATAAAACAGAAGATGCTCTCTCCTCTTTCCTCAGATGAGTAACCTGGTGGCCTCTCAGATTATGGCCCATACAGATGTAGGCTCCAGAGCCAGCTCCATAGAGAAGTGGTTAGCAGTGGCTGATATCTGCCGCTGCCTCAACAACTACAACGGCGTTCTGGAGATCACTTCTGCACTTAATCGCAGCGCCATCTACAGACTGAAAAAGACATGGGCCAAAGTCTGCAAACAGGTTGGACACTGTTTTTACGGACCTCTCAGTTGTAAGTAATGTGGGTAAATGTCTAAATCAGATCTTGTTATTATTATTTTTCTGTTTTTCAGACAAAGGCACTCATGGACAGACTGCAGAAGACAGTGTCGTCAGAAGGAAGGTTCAAAAACCTTAGAGAGACCCTAAAAAAGTGAGAACTGTTTAATACCAAGTTTAACAATCAAATCCAACTTGAAATCTCACAATGATTGCTGTGTTTTTGTGTCCAGCTGTAACCCTCCATGTGTCCCATATTTGGGAATGTACCTCACAGACCTGGCTTTTATTGAGGAAGGAACACCTAATTTCACTGAAGAGGGTTTGGTTAACTTCTCCAAGATGAGGATGGTAAACAAATAAATTGCTTTCTCCACTTTAAATGACTCACTGTGTTGCCTAATTGGCTTCTTCTTGTGTCCAACAGATTTCTCATATCATCCGAGAGATTCGGCAGTTCCAGCAGGCCCCTTACAGGATAGAGCACCAACCAAAGGTTTCATAATGTTATTCTATTGCTATGTGTTTGATTTACCAATTTAGTTTTAACACAACCAATACTCTGTTTGACCATGTTCCAGGTGACACAGTTCCTCTTGGATAAAACACTGGTGATGGATGAAGACACACTCTACGAGCTCTCACTAAAAATTGAACCTCGTGTCCCACCTGGCTGAGGACAACAATCCACTGGATACACATCCACAATGTGAAGTGTCACAGAGAAAAGTAAACAGAGAATAAAGGCTGGTGTTGTTGCATCAGCACTGCTTTTAAAGCTCAAAGATCTCAGGTGAAAATGTGCCTTTTTCAATATTTCAATTGTATTTTTCATACAAAAAAAGATGGGCTGTATAAAAACATGGTTATGACTGTATAAATCTAATAAAACACTAGAAGTGAACAGTTGCTGCTAACACGGTGTAAATACCAAACAAAATGCCTGTGTAGTACACAGTATCTCATGGTTGCTTTGACCTTAAAGGTGTGTTTTATTTTGTATCCTTACATCTCTCTGAGCTGTAGGCTTTTTTCATTTCAGTTCCTTTGTCAAAGTTGCTACTTTTACATGTTGTTAACCTTGAGCCAGGATGTACAAACCTGTTTTTATTGTTAATGTCAGAAAACTCAGTTCTTCTCAGGTTTTCCTTTATTATCAGATTTGCTTATTTGAGTATAATTTATAAAATTATAAAATAATTTTTGCATGGCCTGTGAAACATGTCACAATGTCTCTTGAGTTGCATGTCAAGACAAATCTATCCAAATGAAAATGATTTATTGGTTTACTTTTGTTCTTGACAGTCATTGGCTGCTAAAAGTGAGTTTGTACAGATATGTTTTTTATTAGTGGGCCTAAAGGTTTCTTACACAATCCTTTTACATTTATTGATAATATGCTGTTGTCAGTGTTGACATCATATTTATATTTAAAATGTTGCTTGTATTAGTCAAATAGTCATATCTTGGCGCTATTTATAAAGAATGTCAATAGACTCAAAACTTGTTTACAGCATGATTTTTCTCTGTTCTTTAGACATTCTTTCCTTGTGCTTCACACTTAGCTTTTTATTTATTCTCAGATGTAACACTTAACTGCATTCATATTTTAAATCCTTGCTTTCTTACTTTTGTGGTTATTATTATTATTTAATATTAATATGGCTTTCTTTCCTTGCGTTTCCTGGTACATTGTACATATATGAACTCCAAGATTGACAATAAAAGCTGAAATTTGAATCAATTTATGTTACATGTGTAAAAGTTCATGTTGGACAAAAGAAGGCAGTATAAATGCAATGGCTGCTATTAACGGCTAATGTAAAGGTTGACGTCGTCAGTGATGTTGAACTCCAGGGGCTGTGCTCAGCTCTGGTTAAGGTCCTCCTTGTTTTGTTATCTATGATTGGCTTCAAGAATATAATCCCCAGTGAGGGGGCGGAGTCCCCATGTCAGGCAACTGAAAAGCTCTTTAACTGGAAACCTCCTGCAAGAAGAGTGAGCAGCTCTGCACAGGTACTGTACCTCCTCATTCTTTCCTTTAGGCTAAAACTCACATCAAAACTTTTTATTAGACAATTACTGCATGTTGTAGTTATTTTCTAAACAACTGATTATGTAATGAAAGAAATACAAAAAAAAAAGAGAAAGAAAAAACAATGGCTTGATCATAACGTGTAGTTTAGCTGAAGGTGTGTAAGAGTTGTCAATATTATCATTTTTGAGTCTGTGGTAAGTGTATGTTCTCAATACAGAGAGACATGCTCTTATGTTCTGAGTGAGCAGTTGCAGGTGAAAGGTCAGTGAAGAGGACGTTTAACCTTGTCTTCTCCTAGTGTTGGTGTAATCTTGACAAAAAGACTATGTAATCCCACATGATCTGTCTACTAACAGTGCAAAGATTTTTATGATTACTTTAAGGTTTTACCTTAAAAAAATACGACCAAAGAAAAGACAGACTGACTTTCACTACTATTAACGTCTTTTCCACCTGCCTCCTGCGGTGTGCCTCTCTCGCTCTGCACCGTGTCACGAGGGTCTGGTCCTGTAACAGGTCCAGAATGTTACAGAGTTGTGAGCCAGAGATGACTTGGCACTAGATCCCAGTGACATGTGCCCTGCAGTGATCTATTAATATCACCTTTGAACTAAACTCCCAAAGTTCAGTGGTGTACAGCACCAAATTAAGTCTTCAGACTTTATCAAGTAAAAAGAGTGAGAGGAGTGACCCTCCTTGAAGTGCCGAGCAAGGACTTGTCAGCCATGGTCCTGCTCTAACTGGGATTAACAGAAGTAATGATGTCCTTCCAGCTCTCTCTAAATTAAGACATAGTCATAGAGACGACTTGTCCTCTGTGAAGGACAAACAAGAGAATGGCCTGTGTGTCTCTTTTAAGCAGAAATTCAAGTTTAAATTGAAGGAATGTAAATTCTACTTGAATTTGAAAATAATATTGACCCCAGATTTCAAGCCTTTGCGACTTTTTCAAGAATACTAAAGGACATATAACAGGGTATATTAGGTATGTATTATATTAGATTGATTTGTGTTTATATGAACACTGTCTCCAACCCTGTGTAATTTTTTTAAACCTGCAGCATTCGTAAAAAGCTGACATCTTTAATATGTTGGGTGATAATGAGGCTAAAGAGGCTCAGAGCATCTGCCCATCCCCTCTAGCTCTAAGCTTGTTACTGCAGTGAACCAGACCTGAACCAGTCTGCCCACCCTTTGTCTCAAGCTTTATGGCATGAATACATCAGTGCTTGTTGTTTTCTTTTTCAGCTCTTTGGCTACAGTCATATCTCAAAAGGAGAAAGATGGCGAACTCTTTCACACGCCTGATCTCAGGCCGTAACAGGGCCGTCCTGTTGGCCGGTTTGGGTGCTGGGACTATGGCAACTGGTTTCCTGTTGAATGAAAGTGGCTCTCTGTCAGCTGAGGCAAAAAAGAAGCTGTATCCTCCCAGGTGAGACCACACAAACTGATGTACAGATAAACAGCTAAAGGACACCATAAATACATAATGATTAATGCTAAATGCCACCAGCCTTTTTCAAAACTATTGCTGATTTCTATCTCCACAACAAAAGCATAAGGACACTGACATCATTTGAATACTAAAAAAAAGGACATGGAAAGTGAATCTATATATGGAGCTATGTTAGATAATGCATGTTACAGACGTTTATGAATGTACCATGAGTGAACATCTAAGGCTCAAAAGCTCAGCAGGTCACCGCAGTAGGACGGTCAGTCCTGCATGATCACTGACATTCTCAGGTTTCATCTGCACTGCCTTTGACTCACTTTCAATGTCACACACTTTACAATTTCATCTTTTTGTCTTCACTTTAGACCTCTATGAACAGGGTAAACACACGTGAAAGTTGAATATTGAATTATAAAACAAGAGCCTAAAATGGACTAGGACTGTGCAGCTGCTTTGTCGACCACTACCTAGATGTGTGAAATATTTGAGCTGGTATTTATGAAACTGCAAGTTGTGTGGCCTCATACTATGAATACGTTTGTAGCTGTACTTTCCTTGCCATCTACTCATAGCTTCCCAAATTCAGCTTTAAAGGTCAAAATGATGTCCCAGCTGCAGCTACCAAATCATTCACAAGTTTCTGAATGACTTTAAGTTTCACTGACTTGGACAAAATCCAAAAGTGAGTGTGATTTTTCCATCTGGTCCCTGCTGTAGCTCTGACTTCCCTGATCTGAGGAAACATAACAACTGCATGGCTTCAGCTCTGTCTCCAGCTATTTATGCCAAACTGAGGGACAAGGTCACTCCCAACAACTGGACCCTGGACCAGTGCATCCAAACAGGAGTGGACAACCCCGGTCACCCCTTTATCAAGACAGTGGGGTGTGTTGCTGGTGACGAGGAAAGCTATGAGGTCAGTTCTTTTGTGTAGCTATTTCAAATATTTGCAATGTTTCAAAGACCTTGGCTACATTTTTTGTTAACCTTTTCTCTAGGTGTTTGCTGACCTCTTTGACCCTGTCATCCTCGACAGACACAATGGCTATGATCCAAGAACTATGAAACACCCAACGGACCTGGATGCTTCCAAGGTGCCTCTTTTATCAATCCGTTCAACTGTCCTAATCTAGTCTTCTCACTAAACGACATGTCCTCTCTTCAGATCACCAATGGCATGTTTGATGAGAAGTACGTGTTGTCCTCCCGTGTGCGGACGGGGCGTAGTATCCGTGGACTAAGCCTGCCTCCAGCCTGCTCCAGGGCTGAGCGGCGTGAGGTGGAACGTGTTGTTGTGACCGCGCTGGCAGGGCTGAAAGATGACCTGGCTGGACGCTACTACAGCCTGGGAGAAATGACAGAGCAGGAGCAGCAGCAGCTGATTGATGTAAGTTAGGAAAGATCGGATCCAATGACCCAGCGTCTTAAAAATAAACACTTGGGAGCAACCCAGGTCCTTATCTCCTCACTCTTTTTTCAATGGGTTTCAATCTATATATATCTATCCAGAAAATGCCAACAAATATTTATAAAAAGACCAAAAGTGAGTTAAGAATCTGTGAAATACCCAGCCTATATCATGGCATGGCTCATGGATAATTATTATGCTTGATCTTTCTCTGACACATTCATGCGGCCAGGATCACTTCCTTTTTGACAAACCTGTGTCTCCATTGCTCACCTCGGCCTTCATGGCCCGGGACTGGCCTGATGCCAGAGGAATCTGGTAAGGCAAAAGAGTAAACCGTGTCATCACAATCCCACGTCACCTCAAAAAAAAAATACTTCGGGTTCAACCTTTGTAAACCTTATCCCTGTGTAACCCCAACATATTCCAACGACAAAAATAGTGTCTTGTGAATGTAGTGAACATCTTCTTCTACTTCCTCTCTCATTCTGGCTCTACCCTCTTTACTGATCCCACCTTTAGGACCACTTCCTGTTTGACAAGCCTGTGTCTCCATTGTTGACCTGTGCCTTTATGGCCAGAGATTGGCCAGACGCCAGAGGCATCTGGTAGGGTCAGCACATCGTCTCTGCTGCATGTTGTTTGCAGTGTGACATTCTTACAATAATAACTGTCTTTAGAGACACCTAAGTTGCCAATTAATATAAGAGAATCTGCAAAGACACAGAAAAGAGAAGAGAACAAATTGTGGTTAAAGAGTTTTAAAAGTTGCTTGAGAAGTGAGTTGAGAAGTGTTTTGAGTTGTTGAATAGATGTGTGTGCAGCATGAACATGAGTGTCTATAAAGTGAGTCATGCTCAGAAATGGCAGAGGTGTATTACCTGAAGAGCTCTTTATTTAGCTGCCCTCGCTGATCTACTCAGGCACAACAACGAGAAGACCTTCCTGATCTGGATCAACGAGGAGGACCACACCAGAGTCATTTCCATGGAGAAGGGAGGCAACATGAAGAGGGTGTTTGAGAGGTTCTGCAGTGGACTCAAACAGGTACAGTGGATTGAAATATGAAGCATTATGCGCAAACAGGTTTTGTAATGTCTATTTTTGTCAGAGCAAAATACAAAGGACATACAACACCTATGCATCTGTGCATTTATGGCAAACATCATGTGCAATGTCCCAAAGGTGGAGCATCTGATCCAGGAGAGAGGTTGGGAATTCATGTGGAACGAGCATCTCGGCTACATCCTCACATGTCCCTCCAACCTGGGCACTGGTCTTAGAGCTGGTGTACATGTTCGGCTGCCAAATCTTAGCAAGGTAACACACATCTAGACCACTACTGCACCAACATAATTACAGCTAATTCTGTTTTTCACAGGGTTAAAAAAACAAACATGAGTAAAACATATGTTGGGAATCTGTTTACCAGGATGTTATGAAGAAAACTCTGAACATACTCATTTATACCAACATGATCTTGCATCTAGATGTGACATTGCTTTGTAGGACGCACGTTTCTCCAAAATCCTTGACAACCTGAGGCTGCAGAAAAGAGGCACAGGAGGTGTGGACACAGCTGCCACAGGAGATACCTTTGACATCTCTAACAATGATCGTCTGGGGAAGTCTGAGGTGAATAATGATTGCTTGCTGATAATGGTCACCTTTGTGGTGATTATAATGACTCCATCTTTTATTTGTGTAATCAGGTGGAGTTGGTCCAGCTTCTGATCGATGGGGTCAACTACCTGATTGAGTGTGAAAAGAAACTAGAGAAAGGGCAGGACATCAAAGTCCCATCTCCAGTCTCCCAGTTCAAAAAGTAAAACTGCACTGCTCAGGATGAGCCATGTGCACACCTGGGCCTGAAGGCTGTCCTCCCGACGTGCAACCTTGGTTCCTGTTACAGAGGAGGCCATTTCTCTTTGTGTCCAACAAACATGATCAATCTTTGTGCTGTCGAAGGGAAAAACTACCTCACATTAAGGTCTTCACTGTAACCCTAACTACAATAAACATGACAATGTTACCAATTTGCCTGTGTTGTGTTCTTCCAGGGGTATTCTCTGAAGTATTTATGCTGTTACTTTTTATTTTTGTTAAATTAGCGTTTGATTATTGGTGATAGCTTTAAGTCATATATTTTGATGCATTTTTGTTGACAGAATTGTGATATTATTTTGTACTAGTGTTATTTTTGAGCACAAAACCACTTATTACAGCAAATTTATGGACATTCGTCTAATTGCTAAATTATTTTCTGTATCTATGTCAAGAGAATGTCCTATAATCTATCATTTATTAAATAAATGATATAAAAAATAATAAATTCTATCATCAATACTTTTAATACCAATTTAAAGAAAAATGTAAAAAATATTTTGGTAAATTTACCAATACAGGTTTAATGATGCCAGACTCCAGTCTGACTGCTTTATACTAACATGTCTCATTTCATAGATACAGATCACCCAATACCGCACTAAATAAAACTGAGTCACATGACACAGTTGCATCTCCTGAGAACACAACCCAACTTTCCACACGTCTGACATAAAAATAACATATGACATATAACAGCCCCATTGTCTATGCAGCAGTGTAGTTGTAGACAGTCTATCAAAAGGTACAAAATCCAGAAGAATTATGTAAAGTAGTTTTAAGCAGCAAAAATCTCAGTCAATTTAAAAAATGAGTATCCCAAAGGACAACACCTAAGATTATTTCTAAGACAACTTTTCTGGTTTCTGACTCTGGAGAAATAACCATAAACAGCCAAAAGGTGACACCTAGAGGCAGTAGCTTGCCCATACAGTCACAGTTACTAGTTCTTTTTCTTTTATTGTTTCTTTTATTAGGAATAAAGATTAAGCTGACATGTCTATTCATAATAAGTTGACAGCAATATAAGACACAACTTTTCTTGCATGTGAATACAATTTACCCTTTTCTTTTCAGCAGTTTTGAGATAGATTTACTTTCCCTAAACGTGTCACAGGCGTTTCCATTACAATGTAAGTCACAAGGAAAAGAAAAGAAAGTGGTAATAGTTCAAACAGTGCTGTTTCAGGGTCAGAGGCTGACGATGTGGCCTTAAAGATTAAAGCTAGTAGAGATGGTTGTGTTTAAGGACGAAGGAGTGCAATTCTACCTTGTTAAGATGGCCAAGGCTATAGATAGACAAATGAGTAAAATTAAAGTTTGCCAAATTGTTAAACAACAGAAGACTTTACATTTTTGCCAATGATAAAGCCCAGAGAGACTTATTCCTAGATACAGACAGTCTCAATGGACAAACCACTCATATTCCAGAGAAAGCAGCCAATCTCAAAGGGGTCACGAGTGACGGGCCCTTGACTGTGTTTACAGGAAAAGGTGAAAGCTACCAGACTTAAAATGCGAAAAAATCAGTTGCTCTAGAGTTTAAAAATGTTTTGCCTAGACAGGATAAGCTAGGATTTCTAAGCTACCAGGTTAGAGTACATTCCAGCACCACTCAGAAGCTTCAAATGCCAAAGAACTAGACATACTGCAACATAAAGTACATACTTGAGTTTGGTAAGTGTGAAAAAAGGGCAAAAATCAGATGTAACTGTGGGGGAGAGCATTGTGCTGCTTACAGGGAATGTCCAATTCAAAGACAAGCAAGAGAAATGATGAAATACAAATCAATAAATCGAGAATGATATGCAAATAAAAATAAAAAAGCAAAGCAAGTGAACCCAGCCAATCCATCCAAGGACATCACAAGTGGACAAACAGACACACTCATAGTGCACAAAATCAGCTTTGTTGCCTTCATTTGCAAGAACATTAATGAGGCAATGCAACAACAAAGGAAAAGCGACAGAAACAGAACAGTGGTAGCTATATTAGGAATTTAGAGAGTGAAGGCAGGAATTAAATGTTGAATCCAGCCAATTAGATAATTTGTTACAAGCCGATTAAAATCATCATGGTATTTCATATCTTACAATGGAATGGCATGGATATTGCAAGAAACATAGCTTAAGCCACACTTCGATTTCTCAATGCCAGGATACACACCAATCCGATGTGACAGGAATGATACTCCCAGTGGTGGCTGCTTAACATTCCTTCCTTCACTTTAGCATGAAGCAGAGAAAATGTGGAAAAGGTGAATTACAACGTACAGTGATAAAAGTGTGAAGTCCCAGGGAAGATATCAGATTAGTCTACAACCCATGTAGGAAACTATCACTTGAAGCATTTCACAACATCTGATTAAAATGTGGAGGAAGAAGAGCTCATGGAGGAGAGATCCCTTTTCTGTTTAAATTATGGCAGAACAAGCAGAATATATGGAACAAGGAAGAGAGGCTCATGCTTCGACCTAACACTAGTCTCGGGAACTAATCTCTACATGTGGAGTATCCTAAATAACAACATAAGCAGCGACCATTTTCCTATCCTCTATAGTCTGAGGGCTCTATAATATAAAGATGGTGTTTTGCCAAGACAGACAGAAGGAGAATCATGAAAGAACTGCTTAGAGACAGTTCTGCTCATTTATAATCAGGGAGATTGAGTTAGGGTACATATGGGCAATGGTTAGAAAAATAACTGTGAAAAACAATATAAAAGAATCTCAGTCAATTTGAAAAATGTGAATAGCTACTGACAGTATGCATGTCCTTGGAGCACCAACACAGAGGGTTTTTAATTACAAAGGGCATTAGAAAATAAAAAAAAAACAGTACAAATAAAACATGACTTTTGATGTATTTATAAATTTTGCTATTTCCTCAGTTATTTTGCATCAGTAATAAAACTTAATTTTTTTGACTGCAACAGTACAGTGCATAAAAGGGGAAGGAGAAATAATGAGTGAGAGAGGCATAAACAACAGGAAAGTCTGCAATCTATTTTGAAAGAAAACTTAAAAATATGTAAACAACAACAGGTTTGCGTGGGTTTAGTGAGTAAAATCTTTAAATGACAATTATTAAGAGAAGAACAATTCTTATCATATGACTTATAATTTCTAAGAGAGTTTTTCTGTCACTATAAACAGCCAGAAAGTGACACCTAGAGGCAATAGCTTTCCTATACAGTTATTATTGAGTGAAAGTGAAACTCTTATAGGTGTCTTACAGAGTGGTGGGTGCTAAACAACATTGGACAATAGACTGTCTCTGTGTTTTGGGCATGAGAAGTCAGATAAGACAGGATAGGCAAACAAAAACAGGCTAACAGCCATGTGCCAATGTTATGGTCTTAGTCCACAGGTCGCTTTTCACTGTGTTTTTTTGTAAACTCCTCAGCATTCTTCATAAACTTTGCATGATCTTTTGTGAATTCCTCCGCCAGGTCAGCCCTCAGTGGATGCTCAGGCTGTGGGACGTTCACTAGAGCAATAAGACACTGAATCACTGCAAGAGACAGGAAAGGACACGGTCATCAACAATTTTACTGTACCTCTGGACAACCGAAGAGCATACAGTTGGCCACAGTTTTTAATAGTGCAAAAAGAGAATATGAATTTCAAAGCGAAATGTGTCATTTTTGTCTTTCACAACATTCTGCATCTTTCTACTGACAATATTAAGAAGAACAATGAACAGTTGTGAAACTGCACTGATTGCTTTCGCACCTTGGCTGGTTCTAGTGGCTGGCTTCCAGTTCTCAACACTTATAATAGGTAGGCAGACCTGGCCCTTCTCATCAATGTTGGGGTGGTAGATTTTTGTTTTGAAGGTGATTTTTGGTGGTTTAAAGGGATATTCAGCAGGGAAAACTATCTCAATTCGAAATGCTCCTTTGTCGTATGGAGGACAATCCTGTTGAGTGAAGAGAAAATATGTCTGTATCATAACATATATGATTATATTTAAAAGGAATTTCTTATACTCAGTACTCACAGGAACTATAAGCCCCTGCCAGTTCAACATATTAGAGTCATCCACTAGTATGTTACGGAAATGTTTCATTCCTGAATTGCGAATGTCTTCAAGTTCCTGTTGAAAACAGATACACAGTTCTGATGAGATTACATACGCTGCTACTAATTGCCTGTGAGCAACGCTCACAGCAGAGATAGACAGTAAACACATCACTTGATTTCCAATGAGTCATACCCAGACTATAGACCCATCCAATGAGTTCAGAGTTCTTCCTTAACAGTTTCACATTTGCTTTTGTTAAAGTGTTTATTACTCTATTTTAAGAGCTAATCTTCACTTCAAATCTTACCTTACCGCTGCATTTACAACTTATTGAAAGAGAAACTGACATGACTCTCACTCTCACACACAAGGCGACACACTACAATCAGCCCTTTTTGCTAATTAAAAAGGACAGAATTTTATTTCACAGTTTGAGTTAAATTGAACACTTAACTTTTACAAAAGTAAAAGGAGTCCAACTACAATTCTTTCACATTCTTTTTTCTATTGAGCCAGAGGTTGACAACAGTGGAAAATACCACTCTTTCCAGTAATGTAGGTTATAGAGGTTAAAGTTGCAAATACCTGTCACTTCTAATCGATTTCTAATGAGTAAGTTTACACTTTGGCTTAAATTTACATTCGGGTATGAATCATCATAAAACACTGTAACACCGTAATGAAAATTTAACGGACCGACGGGCCTATATCTCTTTAGGTTTTTGTTCCTCTACGAACAAAGCTGATGTATGTTATTTAGAAACAGTAAAAGTGATCAAAATTCGACACTGTTAGACAATTTTACCTTGCTAAGTCGCCTGGTAGTAGTCATTGTGGTACCGTGCTTGCCGTGTTCTTCTTCTTCTTTTTCCTGTTTCTTTCGGTTTCTCAACACTTCTTCTCAGTTTGATAGCTGTGGCTGATTCCACGCCTCTTCTCTTTTAGCGCCACCTACTGGTCGATAGGAGTACTTAGGGAAAGTCAAAGTCAGTGTTTTTCTACTATAACCTACACACAGGACGACATAATAACAACCAGGATATTTTAGTTAGTTTATGTGTGCCGCATATAAAGAGATAATCCACAATTGTCTTTACCAGCGAGAAGAAATTCTATTTCTATTAATTTTTCATTTATTTGTTTATTTGGTGTGGACAGTGCATTTTAATGAACATTTGGTACAAGTGTAACTAAGCCGGATTTAGCCCATTTTAGCTAATTTCTGCTGTCCTCAATATTGAATGACAAAAACAAACGTAACAGCAACAAACACTATATAAATCAAAAAATAAAATTTCAGTATAATAAATACTATTTTAGAGTACTATATAAAGTGCTGATCACATTTCACATATGGTCACAGGTTTGATTAGTCTCTATTTTATACATCCATCCAGTATCCATTTAGTATCCAGTAATTCTATTTCAAGGCAACATTTTCTACACTAATCTTGTTTATCTGAGAGGTACATATTAGGAAAAGGTTGAGCTGACCTCTATATCTATAATAAGACACAACTTTTATCCATGTGAATACAATTTACACTTTTACTTTCACTAAAGGTGTATAGGCATTTCTGTTGTGTTGCTGGGTAAAAATCTAAAAATGATGGCATATCAAAGTTTAACTGGGCCAATAGACATACCAAAAAGACTTAAGTCACTAAGTCTTATAAAAAAATAAATAGATCTCTCCTTAAAGTGTCTTAGAAATAATAAATCCATGAGTACGACAGAGAGAAGTCAGGTGTGGGAGTAGCAGACTGCTCCTGAGCGGATCCTGTGACATCTCCACAACCTATTCAAGATGGCCGCCTGAGTAGGATTCTACACAGCTTCAAATGAAACTAATCTTACAGCTAACTAGCTTCCCAAGCAACTTTGACTCGTTTATTTAAGAAGGATATGGTGGCCGTAAGGACGATTTTTTCGAGGTGAAAAAGGCATAATCAGTGAAGACATCGTCTAGGTTATGAAGTAAAACAGTGTTGGTAAGGACTTTCAGAAACTAACCAAGTTAACACACATCAGGCTAGCGACATTAGCTGCTTGTTAACTCGTCTGTAAACCACTAAGGTAATGTTCAATACAGCTATAAACGCCTGCTACAAATCCGTGTTAATATCGATGAACTTGTGCCTTTTCACTGTAGGCTATACCTGTATCTGGAGTCATTTAGGTTAGTAGACAACGTAAGCGCTAATGCTAAGAGCTACACATTTGCTTTCCTCAAATCTGTTTGACATTGTGCGGTTTCATATTAACTAATCTGAAGCACTTGGATGGTTAGCAATTGATTAACCTTTGATTGTTCCATCTTATTTTCTGGAAGAAATTGTAGGCTTCAACTCAGCTAAATTGTCAATCGTTTTGACTTTGATGATTTAACCTTATTTTTATGTGTCTGTTAGCTTGTATAACTGTTGCACTATTCTTAATTGTAACCGTTTTCTCTAACAAAAGAAATATAGTCTTAAATCCAATGTATTTATAACAGTAAGAAGTGTTAACAACGTTTTGATCTGTTATTGTTAGTCATAAGACTGACTAAAACTTCCTCATTCACATGAATCCTGCCTAACAACCAGTTATTCTGATAACTGTGTAGATGTTTGTCTTTGATTTGTTTTTAAGCTTTCATTAGAAAGATAGATAATTAGTAGTTCAAAGTATTCATGTAAAATTGTATGGCAAATAGGAATGTAGGACAAATGGAAGTTATTGTCCTTAGGTGACCCTAGAGAAGGTATTAATAATAATAAACAAAATCATATATTTCCTCTTCTTCTCTCCCTCTTCTCTAACTGTGTGACTGCCCTTTCTTTTTATTGCCCAGTAGCAGCATGTTTAATTACTGTGGGGCTATACCACCCAAAGCACATATATAATATGTACCCTGCCTTTTTTTAAGGAGTTGAAGGGGTCTTGTTCAAGGTCCTGTGTTTAAGCCCAGCATGGACAGCTTCTTTAAAGCTGCTGTGTGTGATCTGGACAAACTACTTGATGACTTTGAGCTCAGTTCTGGTAAGATTTTTAAGAAAACCTTTACCATTTAACTTGATATATTTGAAATAATCTCATGTATAGACCCATTTTAGAAATGTTCAGCATTATTTTGTTTTTTCTTACAGAGGAGCCAGAATGCAATCCAGTTTTCCTGAAGCCCACAGCATGTTCTTTTTCCACTTCGACCTCTACATATTCCTCCTCAGAGGCATCCACTGTATCAACAAACCTCCCTGACCTCAGCTCTCTTCATTATGGTTCTCTCTCACACTGCTCTGAACGCTCCATCAACCATAACCACACCACAGAAGAAAGAGAGGTCAAAGCTCAGCCACTCACAGGTGTGGACCTTCTGTCCTCTGTTGACCAGAGGCCAGCTAAAAGTTCTGCCCCTCCATGCCCAGACAGAGCTCTGAAGCCAGTGTGTGATCTAGTAAATGACACCAGCTCTGCCATCCTAATCAGGGCCAACAGCCATGATGCTTTCAGTGAGCTGGACATGGTGGAGAAACAGATGGAGCAGGAGGAGGCACTGCTTGTAGACTTTGATAGTCCTCTGGTCTCTGAGAAGGGGCTGGGAGGAGGCGGTGAAGCTTCAGTCTCTAAAGATACGTTGGAAGAGCAACATTCAGTCAGAGAAGATCTAGAAGAACAGAGCTCTTATTTGGCTTCGCTCAGACTGGACATCATTCTTCCCGTGGCAACAGACAGGGGCTGTGAGTCCATTGAAGACTCAGTCCAACCAAACACCGCTGAATCGGAAGATTATGAGGAGGTGACCAGCCATACAGTGGAAAACTCTCTAGACCAGTGCAAACAGGAGAGCACACACCCTGCTGAGAGCCTTAAGGAAGCTGACTTAAGCTCAGACAGAACAGAGGAAACACATGAACAATTACATGAACAACATGAAGAATGTGACAGAGAGTCTCATGCTGAACCCAAGCCAGTCTTTTCAGACAGTGAGCCTGTTGGTTTGTCGTGTTTGCCTTTAGCTGTATCTATGTGTGGAGCTCTGGTTAATAATAATGCAGTAGAAAATGATTCTGTACAAGCTGTGGAGCAGTGTGAAAGAGATGTATCTCAGAGCACTCAGGCAGATTGTCTGTCAGCTGTGGAAACTTTGGAGGAAGGTTCTTGTTTGGAGGCACTAGCAGAGTCTCACCACGAGGTAGAGGCCAGACTGTCCCCTGCTGTTGCTTCACCAGACTTTGCCTCACCTGATAACTCGGAGCCAAGCCCAGTTGACCCTCCTGAGTTTGGGTTTGAGTATTTACCTGAGAGTGACCAGGCTGAGATGCTTGTTACAGATGAGGAGTTAGATGCATTTCTCCAGGCCCATACTGAAGCAGAACAGGTCAAAAGTGTCTCTTGTTGCAGTAGGTCTGGAGATTTTACTCAACCCAGGTGTTCTTCAGAGTCTCACATGGATCTGGAGGATGAGCTTGTGGACAGAGAACTGAGCAATTGCAGTCAGGCTAATTGTGATGTACACGATGGTCTAGCTTCTCCAGAAAGCGACAGAACAATGTGTGTGTCTGTCGAGGAAAACTTAAACCCTGGTGCTTCGTCATTATCTGACCTCTCCGGTAGTCCTCCTTCTGGAGTGAACAGTTTGTCAACCAGCAACACATTCCTATCTCAGCATAGCATTAGCCCTGAGCATGGCGGTGCTCGGCCTAAAACACTTCACTACCAAACCTCCAGATCACCACCAGCAGAGGGAGAAGAAGAGCAGCATGAAAAGCCTGCCTGTTCTACATCACAGCCTTGTGTAGTGGAGGTTACAGCAGGCTCACCTACAACACCCAGCCCAACAGAAGGGCCTTCTGACCTCAGGGACTGTAGCCCTGTATATAGCACTCAGGACCATGACAATAACAGTGTGGGATATGACGAACTGTCAGAGCCTCCACCTTACCCTGGAGAGACCTCCCGAGTTGGTGCTAGGTCAGCTGACTGGAAGAGAGAGGGAGAAGAGGAGTTGGGGAGCAGACAACCAGCCTGGGTGCCCGATGCAGAAGCTCCAAACTGTATGAACTGCTCCCAGAGGTTTACATTCACAAGGAGAAGGCACCACTGTCGGGCTTGTGGGAAGGTATGCTGTAAAATAAGAGTGAACTTCTAACTATTAGCAGGGTCCATTCCTCTAGCTGCAAGTGTGCATTAAAAAGCTTCTTATTGTTACCATATTGTATGTAATGAGTTTAAATGATGTCATATCAATCACCTAGAAAGTTAACATCTTTTAGAAATGGATGAGAGAACAGATTTGGTCCTTGGCACCAAACATAGCAGAGAGGAGTGGTTAAAAGGATGAGTCAGCAGTTCTTTTTTGAGCTCTTCTATAGATCACTGCTGAGCCACATATGCTAAAAATAGAGCAAGGTAATTTAAGGCTTGTGATTAAGGCAGCATTAGAGGGCTGTTATAGAAGTGTTATTGTTCACAGTGCAATCTGATGTGGCTGTAGAGGCTACATAGACAACCATGTATCTGTTTATGAGCCCTTTATGTGGATTTATTCAACAAGCAACACACAAGTTATTACTTCCCCCTTTTTATGGTGGCAGGTTTACTGTGGTGTGTGCTGTAACAGGAAATGCAAGCTCAAGTACCTAGAGAAAGAGGCTCGTGTGTGCGTCATCTGTTTTGATTCAATACAAAGAGGTAAGACTCTCAAAATCTTACTCAGCTACTTGGTTCATTTTTTGTCAAAGAAAAAGCCTCTTTATAGAGTTCTACATGTTCAAGGAAATGTGGTTGGTTTATTTCATTGTGTGAATCGGGAGTACACTCTGCAGAACTAGACAGTTTTGTCATGATCTTACTTCCTTACTGGAGTCTCTAACTGCTTATTCTTAGCCCTGACCCCTGTTTCCAGCAGCCCCATGTCACAATTTTACACTGCACACTTTATGTCCAAGATTACTGTTGCCTGTAACAAAGTTATTAATATTTTAGAAACAGCTGCCTTTAGTTATTTAATTTGTAAAAAAAAAATCACAATTGGATTCCTTCTTTCACTTTCAGTAATGTTGTTTCAGTTGTGTTGTGTTATTTTATAAGTATGCTGCTGTGATTATGAAATTAAAAAGCCACCTTTACAGCTAAAAGAAGACTGCAGCACAGGCCCAGAGGAGAGAGAGAGATGGGAGGGGTAGATGGATTGAGAGCAAGGAGAGTTATAGCAGGACACTGGCATTTGTCCTTGGTTGTGTGTGGTGGAGCAATCACCTAACGCAGGAGACATGTGATGCTCACACACAGTCTAAATTAAGAGGAAGGAGGTGATCCATTTCTTGTAGCTGCGGCATGCGCTCCTCCTCTCCTATTCGTCCTCTTTTTTCTCATTTCTGTCTCTCACATCAGCTGCCTTTGAGGCTAACTGCACACTCCAGACGAAGGCTAACAAGCTAACAACATCAGATTCAGAGAGGTTGTGATGCATGTGAGAAAAAAAACGTGGTGTGTTCTTTTACCGATGTGCACTGGACTGACTGAGTTTTTAAATGAAAGGAAACATAAGGATGAGGTAAGGTATGGTCGACTTACGGCTTTTTTGTGTTGTTGTAAACAGGTTAACATTTTCAACAAAAATATAAGCTTTGTTGTTCTTAGTGCAAGTAACTTAAAACTAGCTTTGTTATCTTTTGGGGTCTGTTATTGCCAAATCTGGTCCAACTATATTCAATCTTTTACTTGTCCTTTGTTTCTTGTGTTTGTGTTCCTTTCAGGGTACACACTGTAGTTGGTGGTTGTTGGCACACACTAGATCTTTAAAGATCTATGATGCTTAATCAATATAATGTAGACGAGTGCTGACTTAGCATTTGTGAGCGCAGGCAGAAATCATTGAGGGTCTTTCAGTCACAGGCACCCTTCCTGGAAGTAATGTTATCACTTGTGTGTCTTGTTAACCTCTTTTCACAGAGCACAGTATGTGATGCACTTTTTATTTAAAAATCTTTTTTTCTTGTTCAACTTGGTGACTTGTCCAGGTCACAGCTCCTTTGTAGCCAGATGATCAGTATTGTGTGTAAATACTTGGTAATAAATGGCTCCTCAGGATGTTTGCTTACAACATCCATGAGAAGTTAATATTAATGTGTTCCTAAATTTGTCAAATTTGAAAGCTCACACAGCTGACCCTTTTCTCTGCAGCACAAGCTCATGAGCGGATGATGAGTCCTACAGGTCCCAGTCCAAACCCAAACATCCCATCTGAATACTGCAGCACCATCCCTCCTCTGCAGCAGGCCCGCGCCGCAGGCACTTTGAACTCTCCTCCTCCCACCGTCATGGTGCCTGTGTCTGTTCTCAAACACCCAACCAATGACAGTATGATGATTTATTATGACCACTTATGACATGTTTTATTCCTAAACTTCTTAAAAAATTCAACTTTTTCCTTTTGGCATCAGCTTGTCCTCGTGAGCAGAAGCGCGTGTGGTTTGCTGATGGCATTTTGCCTAATGGAGAATTTGCAGACACTACAAAGCTGTCAGTGACAAGCCGCAGAAGTGGAGAGTTTACACCTGACCAAACAGTAAGAAAACAACCAAACACTAAACCCAAATTCTTAAGTATTGAGATCTCTCTTGCAGAAAGGTAGTGTCATGCTCAAAGGCAGAATGTTTAATTTAAACCTGATAAATGTCTATGCCCTGTTTTAGCCAAGCCCAGCCGGATCTGACACTGGAATGGGTGGCCATTCAGCCCCTGAGCCAACTGGAGCTGCAGAAGTAGTGCGACCCCCTCTGTCTGGGCCTTGGGATTTTGCCTTGTTATCTGCTGTTGGTTCTTCTCTGAAAAGGATTCCCAGTCTTCTGCCAGATAATGTTGATGGGCTTCCTCCGTTGCTAATCACCACTGGGGAGGATGAGGCTGGAGGTATTTACGCACGATTCTACATTATTTTGTTTACGTTGTTTTGTTGATAACTGTAATAGTTTCATGGTTTTATATTTCTGTTGCATTTGAACAAAAGTCTTTGGTATTTTAGACGTTCTTGTTGAGGAAAATCCTGCCCCATGTCAGATCCTGCACCTATTAGAGGAGGGAGGACCACGTCCTTTAACGTTTGTGCTGAATGCCAACTTGCTTGTCAATGTGAAA
Organism: Rhyacichthys aspro; assembly: GCA_036850595.1. Taxonomy (NCBI): domain Eukaryota; kingdom Metazoa; phylum Chordata; class Actinopteri; order Gobiiformes; family Rhyacichthyidae; genus Rhyacichthys; species Rhyacichthys aspro. The sequence goes on from CM072159.1 coordinate 17,060,735, forward strand.
ATAGTTACGTGTAAGTTGAAAATGTATCAATGTTTTTTATTTGAGGTTGAGATCCATCTTTTCTAAACATAATGCCAACAGTCTGGTGTGACTCTTGGGTTTGTATTTATTTCAGATGGCAGTCGCCAATGCTGGTGCTTTGGCTCAATTGGGCTGCAGGCTCTGGGACAGAAAGAGTTGGTGTTTTTGTTGGAGTGCTTGCCAGAAGAAAAGACGCTGCCACAAGATCTATTTACCCTTTATCTCAACATCTATCAAGATGCCCAGAAAGGTCTAGAAATCATTTTTTGTATTCAGTAAAAGAAGCACAAAAACTCTAATTTTATGCATAAGGAAATGACAGTTCTTGTCTTACAGGAAAATTTCTGGATGACCTGGACAACATTACTTTTACCAGCAGTTTCCTCGGCAGCAAGGACCATGCTGGGATGCTCTTCTTCTCTCCCAGCTGTCAGCCTCTAGATGGCCTCAGTCTGCCTCCTCAGCCTTTTCTGTTTGGTCTGCTCATACAAAAATTAGAAGTGCCCTGGGCCAAAGTCTTCCCCCTGCGACTGCTTCTGCGGTTGGGGGTTGAACATGGTGGTAAGTGCCTATATGTAGTCCTCAGCTGATGCGTACTGTATATTTCTAACATCCTTCTCTTTTTCAGTGTATCCCACAGCACTTACAAGCATCCGTTTTAGGAACTCAGTATATCGGGAGACAGGGCACACAATAATGAATTTACTGTCTGTAAGTTACAGAGTGCCAAATTAATTTAATGCACCTATTAAAACTGACATTTAAAAATGTTTGATTGAATCTTGAATTGTTTGATCACAGGACCTGAGAAACTATCAGTACAGTTTGTCTGTGGTGGAGGGCCTAAGAATCCATATGGAGATGGGCCACAGCTACATTGACATACCCAAAAGCAGCTTAAATGAGGTAAGGCACGAACAGGCCCAAGTAAACCCAGAACAGTCAAAGGGCATTGTTAATAGTTAATAGTCTTACTCCATTTCTAGACGCTGAAAGTTGTCAATTCATCCAATGAGCATGTGATTAGTATTGGAGCAACTTTCAGCTCGGAAGCAGACTCCCACTTGGTGTGTTTTCAAAACGAGGAGGGAAACTATCAGACTCAGGCTAACAGCATGCCTGGAAAGACACGAACAGGTGACACTCTTACTACTACTACTTACTACTGCAGATTTAACTCAAGTTAACTCATTAGTTTTATATAAACTACTAAATACTCAAATCCTTTGCAATTTGTAGTGACTGGGGCCAGTTTTGTGGTGTTTAATGGAGCATTGAAAGTCTCTTCAGGCTTTATAGCGAAGTCCAGCATTGTTGAAGGTAATAGAGATCTGTCAACAGCTAGTTCATCATTTCCAGTCTGTATGATTGTTGTTTGGCCTGTTCTAAGAAATGTTTGTTTTTCTGTGTCAGACGGACTGATGGTTCAGATCCCACCAGAGACTATGGAGTCTCTGCGCACTGCCCTCAGGGAGCAAAGAGACTTTGACATACCTTGTGGCAAGAATGATGGTGCAGAGGTCAGAGAAACTGTCACTGTGCGCTGGATAAACTGGAGTGCACCAGTCAACAAGGGGTAAAATACACACAACACATTTATTATCCACTACAATAGTTACAGTTACTTGGTACCTTTTTGAAGTTACTATAAGCCACTATTATTCCAATTGAGGAAGATGATATATATGATCTAACTGTAGTAACTTTTCTACATTGTCTGTAGCAAAACAAGTGCAGTGGATGGGAGACCTTTGGATGGAGTTCGCAGTATTAGGGTGCAGAAAGATACCGAGTTTGAATCAGACGGATGCACTATTAGATGCACTGAGGTAAATGTATTTTACCATGATACCTTGATATATTTTTTGGGTTACAAATTAGTGACAAAATCTGAATGTGCCTACAGGTTTTCTACCAGTTAAAGACTCCTGACAGCAGCCTTGCACCCATGTTGTCGTCCTATGATGCGTTTCAAAAAGACATTGCTTTGGCCACATGCAGTGCTCTGACCCCACACCTCACTGTCCTCATGTCCTGTGGCATCAACTCTGTGTCACTGCGAGTGTCAACACAGGCCGACATGGTAATCCTCACTTCCTCAAATGGGCATGCCATAAATCTCTTTTCTAAAGGTGTACTGATGGTTTATGTTTGCCCACAGGTTGAGTACCAAGCAGGTTCTGGGGGCAGGCTGCTTCCTCAGCGCTACATGAATGAGCTGGACAGTGCTTTGATACCAGTCATCCACGGAGGCAGCGCAAGTGTCCCGCAGACTACTATGAACATGGAGTTTGTTTTCTACATTACACACACCATCTAATGGACACTCAAAGCACCTAAAGCACCTAAGATTTCATCTCAGTGGAACTCTAAATGAGCATTTGTTAAGGTAAAGATTGTCAGAGATGATGGGAATTTTTTGATGAGGAACTGTAATATGTGTAAGTCCCATAGTCACCAAAGCTGCTTATATTCAAGAAGCCAAACACTAACCAAGGACACCATGACCAAAAATCATCAGACTATTTGAAGCATTTGTCTTTTCTCTGCCTTCCACGCTCCAGCCCGGAGCACCTCAATGAATGTTCCTGCAACACGCATTTGGATGTATTTATTGTTGTTTATTGCAGATGATTTAAATTAAATGCTATTGAATCAAGGGATGGTTGAAACTGCAACTGTAACTGGTCTGTATGATGTAGTCCAGGATTATCCAATTTCATTAGTGATTATGTTTCATTGAGGACCAGAAAGATAACCTTTTGTCCCTGTCTTTCTTTCAGAGCACAGTAAAAACACAATCTTTTGATGATTGTATTTAGCTAAAAAAAAAAAAAACAATGAAATTTTCTTCCTCTTGTTTGCATAATTTTATTTATAGGTGTAGGTCTGAATATTGGTGTTTTCACACCAATGGTAGATAGCTTCATTCAAATGAATGTTCAGCCAAGGGCAGCTGCTTCCTGTTGAAAAAACAAACCAGTGTGATGGTTATTGCAATGATTGCATTGACATTTTGCTTTTTAAGCCATTTTCATTACTATTATTTATTTAAATGGTAGCATTGTGTGCAGCTGATTGAGATCCAACAGTAACATATGTTTAAATATGTTGCAAAACCGCTTGCTGTAAGATTACTGTGCTCTGATTGCTTTCAGACAGTCTCCTCAAAGTGCTAATGGTTGTCTCAATACAATGAAAAGCCACACAATGGTTTTGTGTTTAATATGTAATTAATATAACTTTTTGCCATTTAATGCCACAGTACAGCACTTTATATCCATTAAAGACAAGACTTCTCTGAAGCTTTTCATTGTATGAGAGCAAATGTTTTTAGTTGATCTTTTTCATCTCTCCTCTTCACCCAAATTCAAAGCTGCATCATACATGATCTGATTTTACTCCTGGGCTCAGTATCATCTTTCTGCTTTGTCCAAATGTACAGAAAATATACTACATGCATAGAGGTTGTATTAACTGATTGTTGGTTTGTCTTTTTAATATGGGAGAGTTATTTTTTGGACTTTATGGTAAAAAAAAGTTTTATTAAATGGAATAATCAAATATTTTTGATAGGTAGTAGGCTAAGTTAATTTTACACTTTGTGTAGCACAGAAAGGAAAAAACACACTACCTTATTTCCTTAATCATACTATGTATTATTTGTCATAATGATTGGGGGAAGAGGTGTCCAGAAATGCAATTCTTTAGTGTATGATGAATTTGCATATACAATACTGACAAAATAAATGCAGCCAGTAACTTTGACTTCCTGTTTTTTCACTTCTCATTATGTTGAGTTCAGGTCTATACAAATTACATTGATGTTTATGTGATCATGTAATGCTTAAAATAGATCTTCAAAGGTTACTAAAGTAAGGATAAAAGCAAGGCTGGGATCCACGGCGTACAAGAATGTGACAACTGTTGTAAACTAATAATCACTTTTATTTCAAATGAAACAGTGTTATTAATTCAAATGCTAATTGCCCTGAGACAGCCTCATAGTGGGCAATACTGCTGAAATGAGAATTGGAAAAGAGCTTGGGTCAAAGTTTTCTGTTTGAAACTTTTTAAACCATTTTGAACCTTCCATTTTGACCATCACTGACAAAGACAAACTGCTTTAATTAGCAGTTGAAGCATTATCAGACTATACTTTATTACAGTTCAAGTCTTCCACAACATAAGGTCTACAAATTAATTGAAAAATTTAGTAACAATTGTTACACAATAACAATTAGTAACAAATGGTGAAAGTAATGTTTATGAACTTTTAGAGAAATCTCAGTGAAGCTGATGTTTGGTCTTCATATGTGCTGCCCCAGTAGTTTTGATTTTATTTAAGCTGTTTTTATTTTCATAATGATGCAAATGAAGGAGGCTTTTTATTAGTGTTCAGCCATTAAAGGGTGGTGTCGCCATGTTTCTTTTGAAAATAAGCACGCAATGGTCTGGATATATATTCATCAAACTACATTTGGTGTTTTTGATTAAAGTTTCACTCCTAGAAGCATAAAAATAGGCTTTTTTTTTTTTTTTTACATAAGTGGCTATTTTGATATTCTCTGTCAGGGTGGTAATTTTATCTCATTTTTTGTGATGAAATCAAATTTTAATTCAGTGAAAGTGTTGCACTAGAGCCACCTCACCCACACAGCTACTCCGATTAAAGAGCAAACACAGACACAATGATGGCTGAGTTCTTCGTCTTTATATAAGGTTGAACTGATTTATCAGTACATGTAACAATATAGATCTTTGATGATAGGCACTGGTATCTATAGATAATAAACATATAAACACAAATGTCTCATTAATTATCTAATTATCTACATTAACTGAAACTATGAATAAAATCCTTTATGATATATATATATATATATATATATATAGAGAGAGAGAGAGAGAGAGAGAGAGAGAGAGAGAGAGAGAGAGAGAGAGAGAGAGAGAGAGAGAGAGAGATAGATAGATAGATAGATAGATGACTGATAGATGATTCTCTTTTGTGTAACTCATCTATTTATTCAGAAGCTCCACCAACTTGATATCTGGGTCCTGATCAGTTTTTGAATAGTTTATGTATTCAAAGAACAAAAGTAATTTTATATGTTGTTTTTATTTATTTATTATCTTTCGTTATGTCCCAGATTTCATGTATACTTTTCTTTTCTTTCTTCCCCCCAAAGTGTAGAGTTACACTCCTGACCTGTTTGGGATCATTGTTTGATTGTGTTGCAACAAAAATCCTTGAGCGACAGGATAAAAGTCCAGTTCTTGGTGCGAAGGGGGTGTGTGTGTGTTTTCACCTCACCTAACTTTGACTCTGTTTGAGTTTGCTTCATTCACTCAGACGCAGGCTTTCGGAGTAACAGCACACTCTCAGCAGCTCAAATATGAGTGCACTGGTTGGAGACCTGAGCTCAAGGCAGAAGGAAATCCTAACTGAGGTAAGACATTAAAAATAAGTTCAGATGTGTTGGTTGTGACTTAAAATGTGTGCTTATTTTTTTTTACTCATACCCTGTTTGTTTTGTTATCAAGTTGCTATAACGTCACTCGGCAACATGAACTGATGTCTCTACTTTTTGTCTTGTGTCTCTTTACATGGGCTGTAGCAAACTTTTAACATTTTTTATTCCCAATTTTTGCGTTCAGTTTCGGGCGAGAGTCCAGGACATCCTCCCCCACCTGCCTGAACAACATGACTACTACCTCCTGCGCTGGCTCAGAGGTGAGTCCCACAGCAGACACACACCTAAATATGGGATCAGATGTTAAACCAACTGTGAAGCTACTGATGGTGGCAAAACAGCTTTGTACACTGTGGAGTCAGCATAGAATACTGGAGAAAATACTCTTTAAAGTTTTGGGCGGATCCAACCTTTGAATGAATAAACAACCAGAAATTTCCCACCTACCTAAATTCAGGAGGCATCGATACCATTGTCTCCATCTCTGGTATTTCCTCCTTACTTCAGTGAAACTAGCTGCATGGTTTAGTGTCATGCGTAAAAGCCAGGGAACAGGTTTGATTGTGACATCCAGTAAGAGTAGTGCCTGTGAGTTTGTAGCCTCAGGTGCTTACTAGGTTGTTTTACAATGACAGCCAATGCGCTAACGTTATTTGTTCTGTTTTGTTTGCAAATGTCTTTAAAAAAATGCACCACAATCTGCATTTGCATTATTTGTCACCTTGTTCGATGTATATTTAGACTGATCAACTGCATAGTTTTGATTTCCTTTAAAAGACGTATGTGCTAAAACTTTTAATGACCTAACCTGTCTGTCCATATTTGATCTAATACGAATAAGCATGCCTCAGTGGTTCAGACCACTAAACTACCCAAATACACTAGCAAGCAAATAAGAACAACACAAAGAAGATAAATAACCATGTTAAATAAATTAGTAATTTGTGTTTTAATCTGCGCAATATTGAAATAATAATCAGGGGTGTTACCAATCTCATGTTGTTTATTATGGTTAGTATATAGAGTATAACATATTCATCTAACCCAATGTGATGTAGTGTAGTTACTGTTGTGCAGTGTAGTGTAGTACTGTATAGTATAGTATACTATAGTTATTAGTATAATATTGGTATTAGTATAGTATTAGAGTTGGTATCATATTAGTATTAGTATTAGTATTTTTTTAATAGGGACAGAACCAAAGCACACATACAGCACATTAAAACATACAGGACAAACAATACAGATTATTTGCATTAAAACTCTATAGTATATAGTACATGTATGGTATTCAGTCCTCAGTCCTTGTTTAAAGTTCTTAGAAAGTCACCTCATGGATCAAATCTCATAGTAAATGTTTGTTTTACCCCTGTGCACAGTCAAACCTTGGTCAAACTTTTTTTCCCCATAATAAAGACATGGTCATACATTCCATCTATTACAATTAGTAAGTTAAAGTAATTTTTGATTAGATTTACTTTTTTTTGTACTTTCTACTTACTGCACAATCTAGTGCATATGGTGCTTTTATACCTGAGTTAAATAACTGGTCATCTCGGGCACTGTGTCTGTTGACTCTACTGGTCAAATCAATAGGGCACTGGAGGTCAATATTTGCACTGACTGTTAACCTTGAACAGTATTGCACAAGTCAAAGCAGCTGAAGTGTATTGAGCAGTTTCATCAAAATAGCTTTACAGATTTGACTAATTGAGTGTTTTTGTTTTTCATTTTGTCAGCCCGTAACTTCAATATTCAAAAAGCTGAAACTATGATCAGAAAGGTAAGTTGACCTTCTTATTTGTCTGTTTTCTTTCTTTTTTCCCCCCTCTTGTGTGATACTGACCATGAATTCATTGTCTGCAGCACCTGGAGTTTAGAAAACAAATGAAAGTAGATACCATCATTGAAGACTGGACACCTCCAGAGGTTAATCTTTTTAGGCCGTTTTATTTAGGATTTTTTATTTTAGTTTAAGTACAATGTATAAAAGATTACACACATTTGATATTACTAAATGCATTCTTCTTCTTCTTCTTCTTCTTGATTTTAGGTGATTGAGAAATATGTGTCTGGGGGGATGTGTGGGTATGACCGAGAGGGAAGTCCCATCTGGTATGATGTTATTGGCCCTCTGGATCCCAAGGGCCTCCTTCTGTCAGCGACCAAACAGGACTTTCTGAAGGCTAAGATCAGACATACAGAGATGCTACGGAGGGAGTGTAAACAGCAGTCTGAAAAGGTCCGATAAATTCTTCTTTAGTTCTTAAAACTATTACTTTATGCATTCTCTCTTTTAAATGTTCTCTAAAAAAACAGTATTTCTGTATCTCTCGTAGCTCGGCAAAAACATAGAATCCATTACACTTATCTATGACTGTGAAGGTCTTGGTTTGAAACACATGTGGAAGCCTGCTGTTGAGACCTATGGAGAGGTTTGCCATCTTCTATCAGCATAATATATCTGCCTATTCATTGTAATTATCTGTAAAAACAACAGTCGGTTCTTCCATGCAGGTCCTCACAATGTTTGAAGACAACTACCCTGAGGGGCTAAAAAGATTGTTTCTAATCAAAGGTATTAAATTGACTGAACTAACACATGACATGATCAAAAATAAGTGCAATGGTTTAATGTTCTTTATATTTGATGCAGCTCCCACCATCTTCCCAGTGGCCTACAATCTGATAAAACACTTTCTCTGTGAGGAAACACGACGGAAGATCATCATTTTAGGGAGTAAGCCAAATTTTATTTATCAGTTTATTCACCACAATTATGCCCTTGCCTTTAATTAAATATTTTTTTTAGGTAACTGGAAGGAAGTCTTGCGTAAAAATATTGATCCAGAGCAGCTTCCAGTAGTGTATGGAGGAACACTGACTGATCCTAATGGTGACCCTCACTGCAGAACAATGGTGAGATAAATGTTGAAGATGAAGATCAATCAAGAACAAATAATATATATTTTTTGGTTGCAGATAAATTATGGTGGCACAGTTCCCAAGTCATACTACATTCAGGACTCAGTGAAGATTCAATATGACAGCAGTGTGACCATCAGCCGCGGATCAGTCTTTCAGCTTGAATATGACATACCTACTCCTAGCACTCTCTTAAGGTAAAACCTTAATGCTTGATGCAGTAATCTGTACAACATTTTAATGTTCAGTAAGAATATATTAGAATGTATAGATTTAGGATGGAGGAAAAGGCCACTGTGTTTCTCCTTTTTGGGGGCCAACATCACTTTGCATATGTCCATATCACATACACTATATGAGCTTAAACAAACAAATGAATAAAAACTACCAGTTGTCACAAAATCAGAACCCTGTGGAGGCTGTGCTTGTACCAGTCTGTAAACAGGTTTGTTTCATATGTAAAGACACTATTGGTTTTCTTGCAATTCAGATGTTAGGTGCCTGAAAAACTTTTATAAAATAAAAAAAAAATTAAAAAAAAGATGTGTCAATCTTCAGAATTTGTGATTCTTTTCCCCACCCAGGTGGCAGTTTGCCAGTGATGGAGCAGATATAGGTTTTGGTGTGTATAGGCGAACCACAAAGGGGGGGAGTCAAAAAATTTCAGAGATGCTCCAGGTCTTGCCTAGTGAGCGCTACAATGCTCACCTGGTCCCAGAGGACAACTGCCTCACCTGCCCCGAGCCTGGAGTCTGTGAGTCACCAAAAATAGCATACATGACCCTTAGTGCTGACCGTAGATCTGATGATGATCACTCTGTTCTCTGCAGATGTGTTGTGCTTTGACAACAGCTACAGCATTCTGCAGTCCAAGAGGGTGAGCTACAATGTAGAGGTGGTTCCTCCTGCGGATGGACAAAAGCCGAGTCCACACAGTAGAGGAGACATGAGGCTGCAGTAAGAACATGTGGAGGACTAATCCAGCATAAACAAGTTTTTGTTACCCAGCATTTCAAAGCAGTTTGTATACTTGTTTGAGCACAGTATAATATTCAAAAACAAACCTTTTTAAGAGTGACTAAGCTACAAATAAGAACAGTTCACACAAAGAGTGAGCTTCTCTGTTACCATTATCATACCTTGTTGATTCTGTTTATGACTTTTAATCTACTTGTAAAGTTACATGACTGATGTAAAATCTGTTCATATGAAAAGTTTGATAATTTTGATAATTTTATATAGTTATAACAGTATTTTCTTGTTCAGGATGTGTTTATTAATTGTCAGTTTGGGTACATGTCTCATTGTAATTTAATAAAAGCATTCACACTGTATTTGTGCACTTTATCGTAACCAGTCACATTATATGTATTTTTAGTAAACCTACACTTGTTGTACTTTGTCTGATAAAACTTTTGTATGCACATGAAATGGGGAAATAATTGAGAATAGTAGGTATAATTGAGAGTAGTAGGTATAGGTTGCAGGTCTGACCACGGGAGGGCAGTGTAAGCAAAGGCAGAGTCTAAATGGTTTAGGCGCTCTGTGTTACATAATTGCTGGTCACTAAATATTACGTTAGGTCTTCTGTTTACACTGCAGACGTTCAGGTTGCTTGGTGTAGCCTACGCAGCTGAATAGATGAAATTCAAGATATAGGCACAGAGATCATTTTAATGATATAATTATTTTTATACTTGTGTTGTAGCCTATTGTATTAAATTGCATCGTATGCACCATGCTATGTGCTCTATTAGACGGGGATAACTATTGGCAATGCAAATGTTACAGTTTTGACGACTGAGTTAGCGGTCAGAGCTTATTTCTGAAAATTGCTGATTGCAGTAAGGAGCAGCGCGGCCTGGCTTCATGCCAGAGGGATGCAGGCATGGTGCAGGATGGGTTGGGGATGGGCTAAAGAAGAGGGATGCACGGATGCCATGTGCCTTTACATAACAGCAGCTGGTCCCAGATAGGCTACAAAACTGTCGCTTGCAGCTGAGCATTATAACCGCTCTGCTGCATTCCCGCCAAAATTATAAAGGCCTTTCTGATTTATTTTGGGGTTTTTTTTTTCTAAAGATGTGTAATTAACTGGAAGAAAATCTAAGAGTAAGATATACATTCAAATTTTACCCTTATAGTTATATGCTCTTAATACACATTTTTCCACTGATATAAATCTTAAGAAAACACCTGCAGAAATCAGGTAATAAAAAAGCCGCTTTTACATTGAGGAATAGACAAAAAAAATGATAATCATACGATTATATATAAGTAATCATGGAACAAATCTGAGGATAAAGTTTAAAGGGAGAGTGAGTTGATGAAGCAGTAAATGCATGTTTTCTTTGCTTGAGTATACAAAAATAAGAGCAGTACCTGAGGTTGTCCAGTAATCGGGGGTTGTCACCATGGTGATAAGGGGGTGTGTGCGTGATGTGGCGAGAGGGCGGAGCCGCTCGGACATGAGTAAATGACGTCAGCTCGCAGGTCGCCAAGCAGTGAAACAAACATGGCGACAGAATGGAGCGGGCAGCAGGGTTATGTTCTCACCGTAATTATTTTTCTATGGAGTGTGGTCGATGGCCGGACAGAGACGGCTGTCAGCGGCGGTGGGGGAGGCAACAGCGGGGGACAGGTGCTCGGCATGAGGCTAGAGAGGAGCGACAAGCCGGCTACCACCAATGACGATGGTGTCATCCAGGTGACTGAGGAGAGCTCGGTCCTGCTCCGGTTTTACGGGGTGCAGCTTCACTCGGGCGCCTGGGCACAAATTCGCTTCACGGAACTGACAGACCACAACGAGGGTGATGCAGAGGAGGATGAGGAGGAGGCGGCGGTCAGGAGTGGCAGCGGCATGATGGACGTGCCGGACAGGACTTGTTCTGATTTTACGAAGGACATAAGCATAGGGACCTTCATGAACGTGAGTCGCAGAGGAACGTCAGGGCTGCTTACCGTTCACATTAAGCCTCTTCGGAAAAGCGAACCGCAGAAGTCGTATTCCCTGTGCACCCTGAGCAGTGATGGAAACACGTGGCTGCTGATGGGAGGCAGTGATGCTAAGGTCCTGGTGGTGGAGGAGAAAAAGCCTCTGTTGCCCATGTGGCTACAGGTCATCCTCATCTCCTGTCTGCTGGTCCTCTCAGGGATGTTCAGTGGCTTGAACTTGGGGTTGATGGCTCTGGACCCGATGGAGCTCCGCATTGTCCAGAGCTGTGGCACGGATAAAGAGAAGAAATATGCTCGGAAAATTGAACCCATCCGCAGCAAAGGGAACTATCTTCTCTGCTCTTTACTTTTGGGCAATGTCTTAGTCAACACTACCCTCACCATACTCCTTGATGACCTCATAGGGTCAGGTTTGGGTGCAGTGGTGGCTTCCACTATTGGTATTGTCATTTTTGGTGAAATTGTTCCTCAGGCCTTGTGCTCGCGCCATGGGCTGGCTGTGGGAGCAAACACCATCTTGGTAACCAAACTCTTTATGCTTCTGACCTTCCCACTGTCCTTCCCTGTGAGCAAGCTGCTGGACTTCCTGCTAGGCCAGGAGATTGGCACTGTGTACAATAGGGAGAAGCTTGTGGAGATGCTGAAAGTCACTGAGCCATACAATGACCTGGTTAAAGAGGAGCTCAATATGATCCAGGGAGCCTTGGAGCTGAGGACTAAAACAGTGGAGGATGTGATGACACCCCTAGCAAACTGCTTTATGATCCAGGCTGATGCTGTGCTGGATTTTAACACCATGTCAGAGATCATGGAGAGCGGATACACTCGTATACCTGTCTATGATGATGAGCGGACTAACATTGTGGACATACTATATGTGAAGGACCTGGCATTTGTTGATCCAGATGACTGCACTACCCTGAAGACCATAACCAAGTTCTACAACCACCCTGTCCACTTTGTGTTTCATGACACCAAGCTGGATGCCATGTTGGAGGAGTTTAAAAAAGGTTTGTCTGCTTCCTTGTGTGAATAACGAAATGCAGCTCAATGCTCTGTTCTTTTACCTTCCCTACACCTTACACTGACAAAAAAAGGTAGCTGCAGAGGGATCAGCTGGTGCTCTGTTTGTGTGGAATGCAAACCTGCATGACTCTGTTCACACAAGCACTTCCTGTCTGATGTTTCTCCTCTTTCTCTAATGATCAGCAGTATTGATGAGTGGAATGTCCCAGCTGGCATTAGCTCCCATAACAGTAGAACACAGTGCAAGTAAACACTCATTTGTGGCTATGATGGTGACACACATTTCACCTAGCAGTTTAAGAAGCTATTTTTATTTCAGTCTGTTTGATTTGTGGCATTTTATTAATTGGCAGCATCACAGATGGGTGGATTTTCACTGATAATCATCTTTAATCAGATAGCCAGAACTAATCGGTGACATCAGAGGCTGCAGTGTTTCTGATTTTGATTGAATTAAAATCTGCATGTTGAGACAAAGGATTAACGCTGCAGCTGACTGTAATGATTGTTAATACAGTGCCAGTATCATGATAGAAGCTTACTGCAGTGTCATAAATGCCTCAAGTTTTTTGTGCAAGGCTGTAACTTAATATTCAAGTTCAGTAAATCTGCTGACTATGATAATTTTATACAAAATTTTATATAAAAAGCATCTTAAAGACTTTTTTTTATCTTCCATGTTGTGAACAGATGAAGCTGTCTTGGTAAATGTAAAGAGTAAATGTCTTATAAATCAGCCCTGCAACAACATAAACAAACATAAACAATTCTGTTAAACATTTGTCTCCCGAAAAATCTGCAAAGGCACTGAAATTTTAGACTGCATCCCTCAACTAAGACCCACATGTCATGTAACGTTTTGCTGATGTGCTATGGAGCAAGTCACTACAAACTGCCCAAGGGAAGCTGGCCGTGACCTTTAACCTTCCCGTGCTAGAGTGGCTGAAAGGATAGGTCAGTAGAGTCATCTTGTCTTTAGCCACTAACGCCACAGAGCTGAGTTTGTCCACGGTAGCTCCGCCTGCTCCTCATTTCGGTTGCGGCAAACAGGCCTGTCTAATGTTTATGTGGTCAGTCAATCAGACTATAGTGGGAAACCAGCACAGCATCTCACTTGTTTGTGGCAATGGGAAAAGTCTGCTGCATAGGTTTATGGCTCATTTGAGATTCACACCTTTTACGAGAGATAATTGTTATAGTCAGAATCAAAATGTAACTGGGCCAAATAAAATGATGTGAATGAGAAACCCCTTTGAGAACAGTGCAAAGCCTGGATTAAATCTCTGTTTTCTGCCTTTTGCTCTGTCTGCCTGTGCTCTAACTTTATCTTTCTTTTGGCCCCACTCTCTTTTCTCTCCAAAGCTCTTAGTGTAGTCTGAGCTATATTAAGGTGTCCTCCCGGCAGTCAGGCTAAATCCATTGACAGCTCTGACAAATTGAACAGTGAATCTAGCTATGCTGCTGTCAAAATACAAAGTGGCCTGTTTATGGTGGCCTGTGTTTAATACTGCCCTACTTTCCTGACAGTTGATTTGCTTGTAGCCTAGTGAATTGTGATGGGTATGGTTGGTTGCAATCTAATGGGGATCTATGTGCTCATCAGGCAAATCCCACCTGGCCATCGTCCAAAAGGTCAACAATGAAGGGGACTGTGATCCTTTCTATGAAGTGTTGGGATTGGTCACCTTAGAGGACGTCATTGAAGAGATCATCAAATCAGAGATCTTGGATGAATCTGATCTTTATAGTGAGTCAGCATTTTCTGGTTACAATCTTAATTACTTTATAATATACTTATAAGTAAATTAAAACTGCCTTGTCTCCAATTTCATTCCCTTTGCAGCTGACAACCGAAACAGGAAAAAAGTAGACCCCAATAAAAATAAGCGTGACTTTTCTGCTTTCAAACAAGAAGGTGACAGCAAAGTCAAGATCTCTCCTCAGCTCATGTTGGCGGCTCATCGTTTCCTAGCCACAGGTAAGCTTTGACTATGGCTGTTGGTGTCTCAGCCCCGTCATTTTGCAGGCTGCCACTACTATTCCCTCTTATTTATTAAATGCCTTCAGTCACCAACTACAGCATATTTTTAGTAATTACGGTGGACTGAATACATTTGTTACATAACTAAATCTGACATTCTTCTTGTTTTATCATCTCCTATTCAAAGGATATAGGAAATAATATGTAAAGAAGTAGCCTATTGCCATGCCTTGAATATGGCCCAGAACCTGTGGTTTTGTTTGGTACCATAAGACAAAGTTATCAAGCCAAGTTTCTGGTGTTTATCACTTTAAACACCTTCTCCTTTGCTCTACTTTTGGAACATTATTAACAATTTTAATACCTGGTTATGGTCTCAAACATATCCATACAACAGTCAAACTGCATTTTTTGACAGTCGCAGTAAATGTATGTTTTTGTTTTTATTTATTACAGAGGTGAGTCTGTTCAGCCCATTCCAGATCACTGAGAAAGTTCTTCTGAGGATCCTGAGGCACCCAGACGTCATTGAGGAACTTAAGTTTAATGAGAATGACAAACGCTCGCCACAGCACTACCTCTATCAGAAAAGCAAACCTGTGGACTACTTCATACTCATTCTACAGGTAATTAGTGCAATTCACAATCTAAAAGTCACCACACCGACACTGATGACCCAGTGCCAGCTGATTACTTTAGTTACTGTTGCAAAATAAATAAGGTCGGGGGTCAGGGAGATAGATCCTATATTAGAAGAAATATATTTTTGTCTAATTGTAAATGAATCTAAATATTTTATAGAATATGTTGTAAAGGGAATTGGCTTGTTAAAGGTCATAGAGAAGTCAGATTAGATAACATAGGTCAACATGTTTAAACTGGTCGCTAGCACAGGTTTATCCTGGGTCACTGCATCAGTCTGGATGGAGTATTAGCACAAATGCCCGAGTTAAACATGTTGACCTTTAAAGACATGACTGACGTAAGGTAATCAACTTTTCCAAGAGCTTGCTTTTTTCTTCAGCAGTTATTAAAGCAACAGTTAAGCAGCGATTAACTTTAACCTTTTTTACTTGATTGTATTAATCCAATGAATAGTATAGTAATTCATAATTAATCTAAATATACTTGGAAGAAAAAAATATAAGCTTGCAAATATCATTAAACAAGATACAAAACACAATATAAGTGTACTGTTGTTTGCTACCTTATTTGGGTGTATTGGGGGGCTCCAGTGTCTCTATGACCTTCATTTAATAAATCCTCTTATGTAAGAGAGAGAAGCATGGGGCGAGGGGGATTGAAGGGTTAAGGAGGATGGAAAAGGAGCAAAGCAGATGAATGGAGACAGTGAGCACTGTTAAAATCATCTGTGCAGCACAGCATATGGAGCATGAAGTAAACACAAATCTCACCCTCTCTACACCAAATGAAGTGAAGTTGGGAGAGATTTATTTCTGTTACATAAATGAACTTGGTTGTTAATGATATGTTATACATTTATTTAAATATAAACACGAAGCCATACAATAATGAACTTAAGGCCCTGTTTTGTTTGTTTGAGGTATTGTTTTATAACCACATATTGTCACATATTGCTTTTCCCTTTTAGTTCTTAAACTGCTGTGAAGGTGGTTACATATTATGACTGAAAGTGTGTGTTTGTACATGAAGCCTTTGTTGTTGACACCTGAGGTGTGGATAAAGTGACTGCAGACACTCAGCATGCAACATGAGCACAGCCGCTCCTATTGCACCAGCCTAGAACATATATGTCTGTGTGTATGTGTTCTCTGAGGGACACTGGGTTAAGGCTACCTCACAAACAATGTCTGCGTGTGCTCCTAAAGCAGTATATGTGAGAATGAGATCAGTGTGTGTTGGTAGTAAAGGGACACTGCCAGAATGTAATATTTATAGGATGTTAAAGTGTTTCTGTTACTTGCCATAGGAGATGACTTCTGGATTTTGTAAAGAAGAAGCATTCACAGCCACTCAAGTGTAATGTATACTGTTAGTCAGTGTTCTGTACCTATGTATTTCAGGGCCGTGTTGAAGTGGAAGCTGGAAATGAAAACATGAAGTTTGAAACTGGGCCTTTCTCTTACTATGGAGTCATGGCTCTAAGCACATCGGCAATGGGTGAGACTCTTACACATGTATACAGCATTTAGGACATCCATCTGAACTTAACAAACACAACTGATGAATGCTGCTGAGAATTTTCTACTGTAGGACAGTTTACTGAAGCTTTTCCATACATGATGTGTGGGTTAGTTACAGATAGAGCTGCTTGTTGACTGCATGGGTTTAGTCCACACTGTACACACTAAACTACATTTTAACTGGTGCAAAAACTTTACAAACCCGCGCTATCTTGATGTGATGTCTTTAAAAAAATGAAGAAGCTTTTTATATTTATAGATAACTTGTATATGTAAAAACAACTTTATTCATTCTTCATTATTTGGAAATGCATCTCACATTGCCAAAGAAAGCCTATTTGGATTGTAACGGTTTATGCGGTCACATTTTGATTAAAGGATTGGAAAAATCACTAATTATCTAGTAAACAGTGAACAAATGCTTTTTAGTACTGTATTTTTGCTAAAGTCTGGTGTAATAGTAATTGTGTTTGTTGGTGTCTGCCAGCGTAAGAGGGTACATAACCTTCCATTCCTGCTCACTAGAGCCAAGACAGTATTTACACAGGCCTCACTGCTGTTTGGTTGGTGTTGAGGTTACACTGAGGCACCTAGACCCTGTGACACTGGTGACTCCTAGTGGTTCAGCCTCAGAAATACTGTAAAAAATACAATGGTTTGTTATTTTCCTACAATTTTTTTATTTATATAGTTGTGTAGCTGTTCAGTTTCTGTTACTCTCTGTCCTGGGTAAACTGTTGTGTGAACACATTATGCTGCTTAGTGTGTGCATGTGCTGTGTCATTTTTTATAAATATATATATACTTGTACAGCCAAACATGCTACCATTTGTCATTCTGAAAGTTTATTTTTAATGTACATTTTCTGAAATCACAGTGATTGTACTCCAAAAGAAGGACATTTTAACTCCAGACAGCTTCGCATCCGGTTGTATAACAGTCCTGACATAGCTGCTGGCACAGCATTTATAACGTAATTTTTTTAAAACTTCAATAGAAAAAAAAGATGCTATTTGACCAGATATTTAGAAGAAAGTTACACAATCAATGACAAACATCTAAAGTTTAATGAACAGCATCTCTTGTAATATGCAGCCATATGCACATATGCACACATTTCTAAAAAAGTTAAATATTGTACTTTGTTCGTAAAGTAAATGTAGTATAGTAAAATATTATGGTATCTCTTTGAGTTAGTGTAGAGATTTCTGGACAAAAAAGTCCTAATATAAACAAAACCTAAATATAATAAGAAACCCACATAAAATAGGTTCGAACTTGAACACCGAAGTGCTCTCAGCCCTGTAAAATATAAAACCCAGTTAAACCGCTCATGTTTCTTTCTCTGCCCCCTCCTCCCCTGTTTCTCAGCCGTCACCCCTCCTCTCTCCCCATCAGTGGCATCCCCCCCTCCACGACGCCTCTCTCTTAAGAGGTTTTCTCTATTTTCTCGTTTCTCAGGTAAACACTCGCATGGGCCCGAGAAGGGAGGGAGAGGGCTCTTAATTTTACAATTACTCTCACCATTTTTCCCTCCATCATCTTTAGAGCCCTTCTCCAGCAAGTAAAACCTAAGATAAGACCAGGCACAGAAGGTTAAAACTACTTTAAAAAGCTAAAATTAATAATAAAAAGTTTTTCATTTCCTGTAGTATTAGTAATTATTTATAAACAAGTGTAATGTGCCCTCACTGTGCGGTCTGCAGGTGGAGTAGTTGCATAGCTAAGCTGGTGCTGCCTGCGGAGGATCTGCAGAGGCTCTGTAGGCAGCACCAGTGGTTCATGGTTCATGATTGTTGAGCATGTCACCATTTCTTCTTCAGCTATGAGACATGAAGTCTCAGATTATTGGACAGACTTGCTGGATGGGGCTCGTTTTGCCATGTCCTTCATATAATGGGGCCTATTCTCATCTGGGCCCTCTGATTTCTAACCCTGTCACCTCCCCTTTAACCACTGAGCTATGGTCAGATTATTCTTAATGACTGTGATCTAAAATCTGACACTAGGGCTTTGGTTAAGCACACAAATAATTTTAACCTCTTTTTACACTTGATTTGACATTTAACTTAAGTTCTATAATCATTACTGGCACTTTTTCTTTTAACAATATCATAAAAGGCAGAAAAAAGTTCAGTTTCTGCTTCTTGGTTATGCTCCATAACTTGACTAAATTTAGTAAATAAATGATCACTTTGTCAGCTCAGTCTAACTCAGCTTCCAATCTATGCACTATGCCTTACTGCATGGCAGTCTGTTTTACACTATTTCATTTACCACAACCATCAGTCATAGTAAATGTATGTTAACGTTAATATGCTTCATAATTGTTTGATGTGTTGCAGTGTGATCACTACTACCTCCATTCATTGTTTGCTTTCTTCATCTTGCTTACATGTGATTCTCTATTGGTGTAAACTGAGTATGTGAAGTCAGTCCATTTTTGTTACATTTGTTGCATCTTGTTCACCCTCTCCTCTCCATCACAGAGTTTCGCTCGCCATCACACGGAGGCAACCTGAACCGCTCTGCATCTCTGAGCTGTACTGAGCGCGGTCCTGAAAGTGGCTCTGTGAGTGGCAGCAACACCCAGCTTCCAGGCACGCCCTTCCAGTACATACCAGACTTCTCAGTTCGGGCTCTCACAGATCTACAGTATGTCAAGGTAACAACCTCTTTACTTTCTTTTCAAATTAATTGACAGTATTAAAGAAAGCAAAATATATATTATATTTGGAAAGCAAGAAAAAATATTATTGTGTCCATTGTATCAAGAGCTTATGCTGCTCTCTAGAACCGAATTGTGCATTATTTTAGCTTTTAGATTGCAGATTGTTTTTCCTTGCAGTGCAGTTAGCTAAATACATGTTTGTTTTTTTCCACTTCAGATCACTCGTGCTCAATACCAGAATGGCCTCCTAGCATCCAGACTGGACAGCACGCCACAGTCTCCAGATGGCAGCCAAACTCGGTTGGACATGTCTGCTTCAATTCCCCCTGTCACGCCTCCAGGGAGCCGCACCCCACTGCCCCTGGCCACACCTCCCATAAAGCGGCCACCAAACACTACTGTCTCCAGCCGCAGGCCAAGCCAGTGTCTGCCTCAAGCTGTGCCCCCTGCCAGTAACCATGCACCCCTCTCCCAAACGTGTTCTCTGAGTCCTCACATGGCTTTGACCTCTCCCCATTCCTCCAAGCCCCAACCAAATCCGCCTGCTGCTGTTCCTGAAAATGGACCAGAAGAGACCACCACTCTGCTCAGTGAGCAGCAGAATTGTGTGGGCCCTCGTAGGCTCAGCCACACCCAGGCCCATGCCCAATCACATGTGCACAACATCACCCATGCTCACACTGAGAGCACCATCTAACCCAGGCCTTTCTGGGGGTCTAAAAAACTACCTGTGCACTCTTTCTCCATCATACTCTTCCTGTTCCTGCTTCTTGAACTTCTCTCTCGTCTGAGGAACACTGATGATCAGATCATCCTTCCATCCTTCCTTCCTGCATGATCCCCTCCCGCAATATCACATGACCAGAAAACAGAGGCACAGATTTATAATATAGACACAACCTAAAATATGTATGCTGTTCTTAAAGGCTCAGTCACCAAATTACAAAAGACATTTTATTATTTTGGGTCAAGTTCAAAGGAACTTGAAATATTGCAATAACAATATTCACTTTACACTAATCTGACTTTATTGTTTGTTCTGAAACATTTTATTTATACCAAAGAAAGAATTTAAACTTTTGTTCTGAAGGGCATACTGCTATTTATTTATCTAATATTATTTTATTTTTTATTATATTTATTTATTTTTGCTTTTTTATTTTTTGAAAACCACAAATTAATTGTCAAAGATGTAAGGTAGATACACAACTTCTGCTGTTAGCTTTTGTGATTTGAATGAACTGAACCTTTAAGTAGTTACAAGAGACACATAAACAGAACTCTTTTAGCATGTTCAGACTTGCACTGAATCTGTCTGATTATACACCGTTTAGAGTTAAGATCCATGTTGTTCTGTCTTAGGTCACTTGACATTTCCAAAGATTGAAGAATTTATTTGTATGATTTTAGGTATGGCCTTTTATACTGGAAGCCAGTTGTAAGATTGGTAAAAGGGAGGACTGAAGGTGAAAAATTAGCTTAAATCCTCCTGTTGTCAGTGAGTCTATTCAAGTACCAGCAAACTGACCAGATTCACTGTTATGAAAGGGGCTGCTGTATGTACTCAGCCATACCAATGACTATGGGTTTTATTACTGGTTTTAACTTTGTTGTAGTTCATTAGATTTATATTATTTATATTTGTCTGCAGTTTGTGTCTTCCATTCATTTCAGCATTGCATGGAAATCTTTTTTTGAAGTGTACTTCAGCCAATTGCAGTAAATATGATGTCTATTTATGTGGGAGGTTGTATATCTCACAGTATTTATTTGCACTTATCACCAAAAGAACTAAAGAGTCGCATGAATATTATAGATCTTTTCTCTGTTGAAAATGAATGGAAACAAATGACTGCATGATAGGAGTAAAGATGGCTTTCTTGAGAAAGGCAATATACTGGTTTATAATTTCCAAGGCTAATAATATATTTATTTAAGTTATATAATGTAAATAAAAATTTAATTTTTTATGTTCTAAAATTAACGTTTAAATTATAAAAATCTATTCGATTTAAAGGTTAAGCTGTACATTTAAAATGCTTCCACTAAGAATCTCCCAAAAAATATTTTTTTCACTGTGATACTTCATATTGTCAAAGAACATACACTAAAACTGAAGCTATTACATCACTGTGAGTCCCAGACCCAAATAGCAAGTGTAGATAGTGTCACTGTGGGTTTCAAATTACATTTTCTCTTCCTCAAAAAATGCAATTTGGATACATGAAAAAGAATAAAGGGATATTTCACAATAAGGGCATTTAAACAAAAACAATGTACAGTGTCAAAGTTGGTTGTCTTGCAGTTTGATAAAACTGAACTGTTTTCACGCTGGGCTGGAACTGAAGTGAGGACAGTTAGTGTCTGCAAAGCTACCCCACATAGTGCAGTTAATTAGCCAAGGAGAGAGTCTGTAATTCTCAAAATTACAGATAATAACATCCACATTCCACAAAAACAACACAGGGATAGCTAAACATAGATTATTAATTAAGATTTAAGGATTGGCTCTTTAAAATCAGGTGATCATCTCCATCACACACAGCACAAAGGCTTGTTGAATGGGATAAAAACATTCCACTATTAACATGTCTTCTTCGTGATTGACACTCCTGATGGACACTGTATTAACAAGGGACTTCATATATTAGCATGAAAGTCTTGTGTTATTTTCTCTAACTAAACAGCATGTTTCCACATCACATTCCAAGCATTACTTGGTACTCCTGTTACTTGATACAATGTGTAATACCTGTGTGTAACAGATGCTGTATGTATTGTTTGGTGCAGAGCAAAAGAACTGGGAGAAAAAGATGGAAGTGGGGACTGTAGCTGCTCACTCCTTACCTTCTCTCTGTAAAGAGCTGAGCTCAGATTTTAAAGCTGCTAGAGTGATCTACCTATTTTTTTCTTTATGCAGTGACTGAAACAATGATCTGTTTTGAAACTGACTTTAAAAGAGTTTATTTTGGTGATGATAGTAAAATATATTTATTTGAAACGTTGAAAATTAAAAATATTGTGTAAGCTAGCACTACTTTGAAAACATTGTTCATAGTATCAATCTGAAAAGAAAATCTTTATTAGCATTTATTCAGTGCAAAACAAGGCTGGATTACCAACTGGACAGCTGGTTCATAGCTGCATGAAACTGTCTCACTATTACTGCTGAGCCATTAAAATTCTGAATCTAAGCACAATCTCAAAGGGTAAAAAAAGGGTTGCATAATGATAAATAAGAGGTTGGTAAATATTTTTATGAACAAGAGGGTTTTTTTTTTTCTTTTTTTACCAAAATGAGTTGCTGCAAATATATACAGCAGTAATAAATACCTTGCAGTGTGACAAATGAGTGCCCAGCTCCAGTTTGTTGCCCAGGGGCAGCAGGAACACGGTAATCTAGCCATAAAGAAGATCAGCACTTTCTTAAATAGATTTCATTCTTGAAGGTAGGACCCTTTTGCTCCAAAAAGGGTGGACCTGCCCATTGGTGCAAATTTTAAGTTAGCCTTACAAATTTTGACCTGCCTGCTGGTCATTTAGGTCTCATGTAGCAATCAGTCTACTGGTTTCCATTGAAGCCACTGGTTGGCTGTAAGAGTACCATTGAAATGTGAAAATCATTGTTAGACTTAGTAATGTTGTATTTATTGTAAACATTGTATTTATGGTATTGTTTTTGTTCTTGGCTTGCACCTTAAGGTGTGGTTTTTTGAAGCGGGCTTCCAGCTATAAGTACAGCTTTCACTGTTCATGTTATATTAATGTTGATACTCTGTACAAAACTAATGGGCCTCTTGTACTCCCTGAGCTGAGTAAGATGCTCCAAAAAGCAAACAGTATAATGTTAGGCCAGAGGGTTATGTTATTTTGTTTTACAAAGGGAATACATAGCAATAAACATTGCACAAAGTGGACCTCAGAATATGCTTTTCTGTACACCTTTGTGTCATGATAACTAAAAAGTATTTTATGTCTGGCCTTCAGTTTCCCATCCTGTCTTCTTCCTGTGTCCTTTGTCATCCTATACCCCTGTTTTATTCTCTACTCCTACACTTCCTCCTGACGGCTCACTCCTTTCTTCATCGACAGTGCCCTTATCTCAGCTCGTCCCCTGCCGCCCTAAAATATTGAAATTCCTCCGGGTTTCATCGCTGGTCTTATGTGCTAAGCTGTTTTTATTGTTCAGACATTTTGTATTATGGGACTAAAGTGGGGGGCTTATCAGCAGCTCATGTTGTTTTTAGGTCTAGAGCAGTGTGATGATTAGACCTGAATGAAGGTTAAATATTTCTGGTGCACGGTTCCCATGCTGCTGAGTTTTCCATTGTGTATCATTTACAGGACTGTTTGAGTTGTTTAAGAATTTGAAGAAAAGTCAAGGAGAGCAAGTAAGAGAGCGCCCAATATGATTTTAAATCTTATATTCGTAATAATAATAAATAATAATCTTATATTTACGCAATGAAAGATGAGGCAGTAGTATTTATTATTGCCTAGTAAACTTAGGCTTACAACTAATTAGTTTTTCATGTCAGAAAGAAATTTGGGATTCATTAATTCATTTAACCTGTTCCTTTTTTACTGAATGGCACCAAAACAAAATTAAAACAGAGAAACACATGGTTTGAAATATAGGCTATGGACTGTTTGTAGATGCTATAGCCTAAGCTAAAATCTAAAATAAACCTGGCATCTATTTTTATACTGAAAAGCTATATGTTTAAGTCATATCAAGGATTTAGCTATAGTAAAATTTTAGATATAGGCTATACCCTTGTTTTTCCCAGATTTGAAGCCTGATAGATCTCATTTACAAAAGTGTCTTGAGAGATCACTAGGTGTAGCTTACCAGGGCAAATTTTAAGTATTAACCTTTTAATCTGTTTCACTTTAGTGTGGAATTAAGCCTCTTGAACTGAGTAATGGTGGCAAGATGAAAACCATATTATACATATATTGTACATATCAATACTTAGGCAACAGGAAATGTTGGACTTAGTAAAAAAAAAAAAAAAAATATATATATATATATATATATATATATATATATATATATATATATATATATATATATATATATATATATATAAGCCTTTCTTTATACGTGGTCCCATTGTCAAAGTAATATACAGTGTGAGCGTATTTGCATTTATTTTATGAACCCACAGATTCTTCAGCATTCAAACACAGCTTGTTTTGTTATCCAACAAAGATGGGCGGGCGATGCTGGTTGTGGTCTTGGTTTTCATTGGCTGCGGACAAACAGCTCTCTCCACGACTATGAGAAGAGGCGGGGCGACAAAACACGAAGCCGTAGGTCCCAAAATGTACGCGCTTGTTGTGTTTTGTGCATGTGTATCAGATCCAAAATGGCCACCATACTCTGCAGTTTCATTTAGCCATGTCGCCGTTAGCCGCGAGCTCAGCCCCCTAGTGGGCGGGGCTGCTGCGGGGCAGAGTCACATGATTCACACAGAACCAGGCTGACCAATTCCAATATGGTGGCCAGCTTGGCAGGTCTACGGTTCCTGTTGATATTGTTATTGTACTGGATCAGGTTGGGTGCCTGCGACCAGGAAACCCCGCTGGTGGTGGGGCTGCGACTGGAAGACCCCGAAGCAATAGTGTGCATGAAGGAGAAAATAATTTTAGCGCCACAAGGAGCTACGTTCAAGCTGCGTCTGTTTGGGACCAACCTGAATGGAAGCTGGCCGTGGGTGTCGTTTGCACGGGCCGTGGGAGATGCGCCTGACCCGTGTGAGAAGGAGTCCAGCCGAGAAGCGTCTTCTTTTCAGGTGAGCGGGGAGTTCGAGCAGGACGAGGAGCACAGTGGCGTGATAAAGGTGCAAGTCCAGAAGAACAGCATCTCTGATGGGGCAGGGGCCAGCGGCCAGACCTACCACCACCTGTGTGTGCTGAGTGGCGGAATATGGGCTTCTGTCGGCCGGGACAGACTGCGGGTACAAACCGACAGCTCTCTGCCACCAGATTACATCCCTCCTTGGGCTTTGGCGGTGCTAGTGGTGCTACTACTCATCCTCTGCAATGTGCTCAGGACTGTGCACTTTAGCCTGTTGTGGTTGGATCCCGTGGAGCTCTATGTCCTGCACAGCTGCGGGTCCGAGGAGGAAAAACGAACCGCCAAGCGCCTGGAGCCTGTCAGGAGGAGGGGGAACTTTATGGTAAGTTTGTGTCAGAGACACGAAAGGGGACGCCGTTTATTACATTAATTTAGTAACCTTTAAACAACATCAACCAAAACAGTGGTGTCAGAGTCAAAGCTGTACATTTTTATTTACTTTTTGTATTTATTGATAACTTCAGGCCTCAGTTTGTCAAGGGATAAAGAGACCTTTTGCTCTCTAAATTACATATAGCCTATGTTTGTTTGATCTATACCTAATATAATATCACTGCATCCAATATTATAGTAACTTTTTAAATTTAATTTAAGTTTTAGGAAACTGCACGGTAAATGATAACATTTCTGTACACTTTGAGGGCTAAATGTGTCCGTCTCTTTCCCAATTCTAGACATGTTCTCTACTGTTCCTGTGTGCGGTGGGATACTCTGCGCTGGGTGTGCTCCTCTACCGCGCACTGGGCTCTATTGTCTCTGCAGCCTTCACCAGTGGTTTCCTCATCTTTTTCATTGTTGAACTGGTGCCTCACATTATATGCTCCGGTTACGGATTCCAGCTGGCACCGGCTCTCACCTGGCTGGCCCAGGTGTCTATGGTGCTCACTTGTCCCCTTTCCTGCCCTCTGGGGCTCATCCTGGACCTGGCTCTCAGGAGGGATATCAGCACCTGTGGGATAAGGGAGAAAGCTATGGAGATGATTCGGACAAATGTTAATGACCCTTACAGGTATAGACTTTTATTCACAAAAACAGACATACATGTCACTGTTCTCAATATCTAATGCTTCTGTCTCTGCAGTGAGTTTGTGAAGGAGGAGTTCAGCCGTGGCACTTTGCGCTCTAAGACAGTAGAGGACATCCTAACTCCTCTAAAAGATTGCTTCATGCTGCCCAGCTCAGCTGTGCTGGACTTCTCCACCATGTCTGAGATAATGCAGTGTGGGTACACACGGGTGCCCATCTATGAAGAGGAGAGGTAGGCCCAACCACATTCCTTTACAACTTTAAAGAGTACTGATTTTCAATAATTCAAATAACTTTTAAATCATTGTGTGTGTTTGGACATTACCCGCAATGCAAGGACACTTAAATGTAAAATAATTTACCCTGACTTGTCCAATGAACCATATACATTTGGGTTTTATAGGTCTAACATTGTGGAAATCCTTTATGTAAAAGACTTGGCTCTGGTAGACCCAGATGATTGCACACCCATGACGACTATCACCAAGTTCTACAATCATCCACTACACTTTGTCTTCAACGACACTAAATTGGACGCCATGTTGGAGGAGTTCAAGAAAGGTGTCATTATGCTTTCTTTGGAAGTCATTTCTGTGGATGTACAATATACTGTATATGCAGTATATTATTATTTATATGTTTATATTCATAGTGGTTTTTGTGCAGTATCAAAGCAAGGTCCTCAGATAACACCATCCAATAAATTTATTCATATTATTTTTACCTTCTGTTATTGTGTTGAAAAAATGTAACTTTTCCTGAAAGAACAATAACTTTTTAAATGTACTTATTAGGCAACTCTCACATGGCCATTGTACAGAAGGTAAACAATGAAGGGGAGGGCGATCCTTTCTACGAGGTGCTGGGATTGGTCACCTTAGAGGATGTCATTGAAGAGATCATCAAATCGGAGATTCTGGATGAATCTGATGGCTATTGTGAGTTAGCTTTTCAAAATAATTTCATATGTAAAGGTGTGACTCCTTTTTCTATAACCCTCTGTGCCTTTTAGTGGACAGAAAAGTCAAGCGTCCACTCGCCCCTCTGGAGATACCCCTAGAGCCTAAGAGCACCCATGAGGAGTTCTCTCTTTTCAAGCCTCCGGAAGGAGAACCCAAGATCCGCACCTCACCACAGCTGCTGCTGGCCACACACCGCTTCCTGTCCAGAGGTATGTCAATGTTTATCTGAGAAGTCTAATGTTTGTGACATTACAGGACACTGAGTGGAGTTTTGTTTTACCTCCAAGTGAGTAAATCAATCACACTTTAGTTAAAGACTGTGATACAATTCACAAAGAAAGTTGAATATTAATACATAGCCTTTACTTGTTGTGAAATGTTAAGGACTTGTGACATAGGACTGTATGTGATACCTGTGGACAAAATGCAACATCCTCTGTAAAGTGTGGTAGCCAGCTGCTAAAAGACAGCACATTGCACTCACTAGCTTAGTGTCAGGAGAGAGCACTTTAAAGATGGCCCGTGTTTTGGAAATTAGTCCTACTGCTGAATTGGATAGTAATCACTGTTTATTATTCTAAAATATCTTATTTGTAACCTGAAACTTTATTACTTCAGACACATGTAATTTAGACCTGCAGACCAATTTCTTTTGAGGCTGTTATTATCCATTTATGTTAAGCTGGTTGATAGTGAGTGTGAATGTTTTGTATGTACATTAGTTGTCTTTGTCTTGTACGTTTCTATGTGTAAATGGCTTATTAATATTGTAAATTACGTTTTGAGACCCCAGGAAGGATAAATAGTGCTTATTGCAGTGGCTAGTGTAGATCTAAAAAAACTTATGAGTAAACAACAAGCCTAGTGATTAACAGT
Organism: Rhyacichthys aspro; assembly: GCA_036850595.1. Classification (NCBI taxonomy): domain Eukaryota; kingdom Metazoa; phylum Chordata; class Actinopteri; order Gobiiformes; family Rhyacichthyidae; genus Rhyacichthys; species Rhyacichthys aspro. Next base: position 17,088,680 of record CM072159.1, read on the forward strand.
GAATAAATACATTGTTAAATTATGTAGCATACTTCTTAACAGATATTTGTTGAGATAAAACAGACCGTATATCTCGTGTCAGATCAACTGGACTGGAGACCTTTTAGCTACACTGTGTGGCCTCATTGCATATCCATGCACCTAATTGTAAACCTTGGTTTAAAACTTTGTGTCCTTCTTTGACCTCTGACCTCTGTAGAAGTGGAGCATTTCAGCCCTGTACGCATCTCAGAGAAGGTCCTTTTTCACCTCCTCCGTCACCCCAGTGTTAACCAGGAAGTGCACTTTGACCCCAGCAACCGACTCAGCCCAAGCCACTATCTCTACACAAGAAACCATCCTGTGGATTACTTTATCCTGCTCCTGCAGGTATGTGCTTGTATCCCAACAAGCTGCAGCTGCAGCCCTGCATTCTAGGAATGATTTGTTGGGACAAGTTGTTGGCATTCTCTTTCAAAAGCCTAACAGGCATCATATTACAAAATGCTTATTTTTATTTTTTTTAGGGTCGAGTGGAGGTGGAGATTGGCAAAGAGGGGCTGAAGTTTGAAAATGGTGCATTTACATACTATGGTGTGTCTGCTCTAACATTGCCATCTTCAGGTATGATGAAGAATTGCTGGAAAATATCCTCTAGTAAAACTGGTTTTAAAACTAGTTAAACTGGCAATATTGCTCTTCTAATATGCTTGGTGTCTGTGTATGTGTACATGGGTACACAACAGTGCACCAGTCTCCAGTGTCAACGCAACGTCACTCTCCCAGGGATCCTTTTGACTCAGGAGATGCTACAAGCCCGTCTAGCTATTGTCCTGACTACACTGTCCGTGCACTCACAGACTTGCAACTCATAAGGGTTTGTATGTCATCTGTCATTGCTATCTACAAACTTATAATCCAAAAAGGTAACTGTATGCAGACAACTCTGTGTTGTCTTTTAGCGTTGTTCTTACTTTTGGCATTGTTGACAGAGTTGGTTTTATTTTTTATTTTCTATGTTGATCAGTATACTGTATATTTTTTATTGTTTTGCAAAAAGTTATATTAAGTTGTATGTTAATTGTGGATGTGTTTCAGGTGACTCGTCTTCAGTATTTAAATGCTCTGATGGCATCGCGTGTTGGTCAGAGTCCAGATCCTCCTGAAATAAAGATTCTACCCAACAGTCAGACCAAGCTGCTCAACGACCGAAACATTACACAAGGTAGCTTTGCTCCAAATGCTGTCTGACTCCAGGGTCTGTTTCCCTGTGTGTGTCCTCCGGATCACAACTAACATTTCTGTTGATGAGAAATCTCACTAAAACTCTTTTAAATACAGGTTTCTTAACATCTTTGTACAACTTTTTCAATGTACTGTCCCGTTTTGCCTACAGCTGAACTAAAACAATTTTCTCTTTCTCTTTTCTTCCCTCCTTGTGTGCGTCCCTGTTTCATATCCATCACTGGCCTGTCCAGAGTTTCCTGTAAACTTTTCATTCTTTGATACAATTCAAAACTACTGTTAGTACTTTTGCATGAGGTAGATGAAATGCAGCCTGCCTTTGGCATGACAGCAGACACAGACTGTACGGATACAAATAGACACACACAGATCAGGTGGATCATGTCATATAGCACAGCTGTAAACGCTAAAACTTGTACTGCACCATCTGTTACTCAGTCCTGTCTTATTCCATATGCATTTACAGTTTAAAAAAATCTGTCCAAATATAAGCTTGTAAGACTGTGTAACCATAATTTCAATCATCCTATGCTGCCATCATGTATCCTCCCTGTATACCTTTCACATCTCTCTAGTGCTTCAATCTTTATGTCTTCCTTAGTCTGTCCTTTCATGGTGTGTTTTCTCAAAATGTGCATGTCTGGTCTGTTTCTATTGGTCATAGTCCTTAAAACAAGCAGGCGTTGCTGTTCATAAATCTCAGGTGATGAAACGTGTCTTCTGACATTCAGTTGGAGATACACAGGTTTTTACTACAACACATTTTCCTAATATCATATACATTATTCATTTTGTTTAGTACAAAAATAAATAATTAAATGTAATGGTAAGAATAAGCTCACTTTCACATTAAGCATTCGATCTAGTCTCCACATGCTTGTTTCCAGTGTACATAGAAATTCAGGGCTCGGTCCTTTCTATTAGAAAAGCTACTTTTGTTTGAAATAGTGAAGCTCACGGCCTCCAATATGAATCTCTAAAGGTATGTTACATCATCGTACTGCAAACAAAAAAGACAAGATGGCACTAAAGAAAAACAAGGTATCAGCTATTTGGACAAACTGACAGTATTGGCTATGACTTTCTGTCATGAATAATAGCTCTGTTATTTCTTGTGTGCCATTTTACATGTCTTCAGTAACTGTTGGGGTGTGTTTCCCTCTCTATGTAATTATCTTACATCCCCCTAAAACCTGTGTGTGATGTCAGCCCACCACTCTCCTCTCATTGGTTGTTTGGGTCCCACAGGGAGTAGTAGAGCCCAGGAAAGCTCCACAGAAGAGGAGGCTGTTGGGTAGTGCAGCCACCTGTAAAAGGTCACTTCAACCAAGCAGAGATATATTTTTATTGTTTTTATTATTGCTGTATCATCTATGGCTGGAACATACTTATTGGACAAGACTGGAGTGAGAGCGTTTTCCGATGTTCCACCTGTTTTCTCATCGTCATTGTTCTACATGATGTCCTTGTTTTAAGTTTTATACAGTTTGGAAAATACTTGTGTGTGTATATATATATATATATATATATATATATATATATATATATATATATATATATATGTATTACCACTTTTTACTTCATTTTGGTGGTGCCTTTTTTCCAGGTTGAGCCCTCTGTACTAAATTTTTCATTGCCATTCCTCATTTGAACCTGTTTTAAGTGCCAAAGCTGTTTGTGTGTGTGTGGGGGGGTGGGGGGGTTGTTCTCTCTGTATGTCTGTCTCTTTGAGACCCTGAACACAAAAGCTGAATGAAAGCAAATTTGCACATAGAATCTGTGCTCAGTTGATAGTGCCATTTTACAGGCTGTAAGGTACGTCCATATTTTTTTGCCCCATTGCATACTATCATTGGCAACCAAAAAGTTGCATTTTAAGCCAAAAGACACACAATTATAAGTGCTATGGCATTATAAGTGATAATACATTTGACAGAGGCCAACTGATTTATATTAATTATAAACTAAACAATGAATGATCTTGTCAGGGTGCTGAATTTGACATTAAGATCTTTCGCCCTGCCATCATGGCTATACAATGTCCATGTTTAAAGGAGTATTAAAACCTGTGTTAAAAAACCAAAAAGGTTGTGTAAAGAGGCTACAGTGTCTGTGCTGTTCACTCAAAGTGTTTATGTGAGAGTGTGTAACATGTAATTTTTCATTTTACCATCCCTCCTCCTTTTTCTTCAATCCTTTTTCTGTAACGTGTACTCAAACGCTGCATCATTTTTGAATTGATGCCAGTGAGATGAGGATGGAGGGGAGCCTTTTGGTCTGATAAAAGAAAATCTTCAGCAGTAGAGTTGTTTTGGTGTTACTCGGCACATGTTCACTTTCTTTGTTTCTCAATTCTGCTTCTTCTTATCCCATGTCATATCCCATGAAAAATAGTTTTCACTGTTTATCTTTGTGATTCTAAGTTAAGCATTTTCAGCTGTATCCTTTTATTAAATAATGTTTGTTTATATTGTAGGCTGTCAAAAAGACTGAATGTAAAAAGGTCCTTCCCTTGTTATAAGCATAATGACTGAGAGACAAAGGAGACCTGATTTATATGACTGATAGATAAGTGTTTTGTTTGATGCTCTAGTTTTATTAATCAGATTTTGTATAAAAGGTGTTATTCATTCCTAATTTTGTTTAGGCTACACATGTAAAGAGGTCCATTCTGTTTTTGTTTTGGGGAATGTTTCAAGTTCATTGACAACACTAACTAACTGCATTTCTTAGGAAATAAACTCAATTTTGTTCTTAATTTGTGTTCTGTTTGTGCTTTCTACAATCGTAGCAGTAGATGACATTATTTGATGTATCCAAACAGAAACCATAACTGCATTTCTAAACTTTTTACACTTTCATTGAACAACACAAGGACATATATATAAATTGTTTTAATCTACGAGTGCCACAATACAACCAACATGAGCAATGTAATAAATACATATGTAAAAAATGACCTTGCGTGGCACTTCTGCCTTAAGTGTGAATGTAATTGCAAAACATATTTGTGGCACAGATGTCAGTAGTAAAAGTGTCATGTGTCTGCAAACCACTTCCTGTTACAGATTGAGCATGAATAGAGGCCATAGTATTTAACTCGTATCGTAACTTTCTGGCATGGAAATAACATGGTTCAGGGATTTCTCTCACACTTAGTAAAAGACCACCCATAAATACAATCAATGCAGTCCATCAACAGTGCAAGATGTATATATTTATTATCTTTTCTGTAACTTTGTCTGAATTTGAACTTGTGAGAAAATGGGGAAACAAGATGAAATTAAGAATTACAATTTACAGACATTTCTACTGAATACTGGTCTTTTTGTGGTATTGTGTATGATTGTACATATGACCTCTTGCATAATTTCACTCCTTTCATTCAAAATATTGTTAATGTTTTGCAAGTATGATAATAGCACATACAGTTCTGTGTTAAATACATCTATATACAATCTAAACCAAAAAGTTTATTAAATTATTATTGTTATGGGATTTTTGTAAGCTTATTATGACACCTCCCATGAGAACCATCCAAAGTTATTGTTTAGTTGCCATTCTCAAGGCCCAAAAGAATTCTTTCAGGAACACAGAGCAATCAAAAGCAGATAACAAGGAATATATCTGTCCTTGTATTTGTCTAGTCTCATTCTGTTTGTAGACTGGGTTGGTCTGATCCTGAATTGGTTCTTCTGATCAGTTGTTAAAGAGATCACATTTGACCAAGTTGTTCCAAAGATCTGTAATACTTCTAACTTCTAACATAAGTGTACATTATTATACAGGTAATGGATATAATTACAGACTTAGGTGTACTTTGACCAAACTTGTCCTGGTTACTGCTTTCAGTTTTAGTACTCATGGAAAGTTCCACCGCATATACCACTGTTATCATAGCCATGAAGAAATAGAATGAAATTTTAGTTACCTGTAATGGGACACAGTTCGGAAGTTCCCTCTTCTTTACTTTTTGCTGTGGGTGTTTTGTTTTCACCACGTTCATGGGTAAATTTTACTCATTACATCGTGCATTAGCTGAACTTCTTAGGAGGCATGTTTCTTTTAAACACTGTGACATCACTGCGCCCACAAAGGAAGCAGATGAAGGCAGGCAGCCAGACACACACACATTGTGTTGCACCATGAACAACGCAAGTAAAATAATGGCTGATTTTGATTTAGCTCAAGCTTTGGAAGAGTAAGTTCATTGCATGTTTTGTGGTTGACTTTACAAATGTCTAATTGTTATAGCTACACCTGTTGTTTGAAAACTTAAGTTTAAAACAATATTAATTTAAAATTTTGTAGCTGGAGGTAGGAGTTATTGTTAATTGTTGTTATTATTGTTATTGCTAATTCATATTAACAGTGGCCAAAAATGTGTGTTTTCTAGACTGATTGAAATACTGTAATGTATGGTTTGTATTTTGATATTTAACCTTATTTTACTACAGACCTGTTGAAACACCACTTGATTCCTGCTGCTGTGATGTTATGGCAAGCAATGAGCAGGTTAAGTACATTAAAGCTTATATATAATACGCCTTTGATCCTTTGATTCTGCCTATTCCTTTTTTGTTTGATTATTTAATTGTAATGTGTAAGTGGATTATTTTTAATAAGATAAAGCTGACCAAAATAAACATTCACAAAGCCCTGCAGAAGGTGGATTTATGTAAAGGTGGATTGGTAAAAAAAATATGTGAAAGTGAAAACGTGCTGTGGTTTGTTGTTTTATTGTCTGCTTGGTCTCACGAGGCCATGCTGTTGACTTTCCTTCTTCTTTGTTTTGTAAAAGGATCCACATTTCCCTCTGGACATGCAGCTAATCATTTCCTGCAATCACAAGACAATGACGCGTGTAGCGAACCTGGTGGTGGCAATCAACAGGATGAAGAAGCCTCTGATGAAGTTTGACAAAGAGCTCAGCGACGAGCAGCTTTGCTCTGTGATCTTTGAGAGCCTAATAGAAGGTTTGTGCTGTGACCACAAACATGTTTCAAGCTGTAAGGCCTTTCTCCGGAACTTACACACTACTTTCTCTAAAGCAAAGACTTCTGAAATGGTGAAGTACTCATCAAATAAGAAGAAGATAGTGTACCAGCGTGTCAACAGTGTTAATCAGTGCACTCTGTGTGACACTGCACAAAAGGATTTGGTCTGTGCCTCTGGAGATTTGAAATTATACGCCATTACCCTGAGAGGAGGAAACTGCGAACAAAAAGGTAAGAAAAACACAATTTATTGACAATGCACAATATGAAATGCTTTGACTTAGACCTCAGTTTTTTGTATGTTCAGTAAAGTTTCAGGTGTCCAGGTACGTCACTCCTGACACAACAGTCAAAGGACAACCTGTCATCCTGTCCATCAAAAACTGCAATCTACACATTACCTGCTCGCTGAAAGACGGGGAAGCAGTTTTGAATCTAGAGGTGAATAGAAAGTCACCACAGAAATGATGCAAACAAATGATAAAATAGTCAGTAACCAGCGGGTCACTTTGTGTTTTTGGTAGGAATGTTCAGAGGCAGACTTGAAGAGGATCAGCAATGAGAAGGACATGGACCGTTTCCTGTTTTATGGCACCATCAAGGGAATATCAGAGACAAAGTTTGAGTCTGTCAACTGTCCCGGCTGGTACATCAGCACTTCTTCTGAGGATGAGAACCAGCCCGTGGAGATGTCTCAGGTGGACTCCTCAAACAGACTCACCTCTTTTAAGATCAACAGGTCTAAGTGAATTACAGAAACACTCACAGTTTTGAGAGGGAAAAGAGTAAAGAATGAGGAGGAAGCATCAGGACAGCTTCGCAGAGAAGTGATGCTCCTGCAGGGTTTACAGCTATCCACTAGAGGGAGCTGTTGGCTGCAGGTCTCACATCTCAGTGAGGAGGCCTTGTTACTGTTTAAGGTCAGACAGTTAAGTAATCGTGTGAAGGACGGTCCACCACAGCCATACTATTCACAGAAATCTTTCTTTAATTAAATGTGTTCCAAAACTATTATGACTATGAATAAGGCCTTCAAATTTATGTTTTACTTTGGATTACATTTGTACCAACCAGATTCCAGCTTATTTTCTTCAAGATACAGCAAATGTTTCTTGGCCTGTTGGTGATTATATTTACTTCATAATTAACATCAGATATATATATAAACTGTGAGTTTTCTGTGAATGTGTAAATCAATGTAACGTATAGTCGTCATCAAATAAAGCTAAAACCCCAAATACTCTATGGCACATTTTGTTTACACCCAATATTCAGTATCGTCTAAGGTTTACATGTTGTAAATGTGAGCTGTCTTCTATTATTTTTCTTCTGGAGTGATAACTAGATATGCATATGCCGAGAAATTGAGAAATGTCAATAAACCAAAAAATACAGGGACTATAATTTTTTTCCCTTTTTCTCTTTTTTCTACAATCAGAGAAATGTCTGTTTCAAAACTTCACGATGGTGGATTTGGGAAAAGCTCAGCCAATCAGAGGCTGTGGAGAAGAGTTCTTCCTCTTATTGGGCCAGCCTGCTTAGTGATATCTATTGCTGTTTCTAGACTCCACACACCAGTGAAAGATGCTGAGCTCTACTTGACTCAAGGGATGAATAACAGCTCATTTTGAAATAATGTGCAGGTGACTTTAAAGATTCAGTGCAACCAGGGTCATGAGTTCAAGAGTACAAGACAAAAAGTGAAGGATACTGCTGTAATAGATTTTTAAAATAATATAAATTAAATGTAGAATGAAAATCTTTAGCCCTCTGCAAGATCTGACTGAAACACACAAGTGCGACCGTTGTCCTAGATGTGTAGATGTTTACAATAATGCACACACATGCATGTGTTCTTGATATGCAGATGATCTCTGCATAAGAAGAATTTCAGTCATATTGTTGAAACAGGCTCAATGACGTGCACACACTGTACAGAAATGAATGGTGCATAGTTTTTCTATTGCACTGAGTGTTGTGTTGTGTGTGGAGCTATGATTTGTGAATCATTGTATGTGTCTCCCTCTGCCATGCACATTCTGGGCACATGGCAACAGAAGCTAAATATAGCCCCAGCAGCCCCGCTTCACAGTGGGATCATGCTTCCTCACTAAGGCCGGATCCCTCTTGGTCCCACTTCCTCCTACAAATGTGGGTCCCCTTTTCTTATTCACCTTTCTTGTTCACCTTCCAAAGCTTGGTGTTGTTTCATAGCACTAATTTAGATTATATATTTTTCCTCTAGATACCTCTTATTAGTGGATTAAAAGTACAGCACCCCAAAGCAAGATCAAACCCACTTCATGTCTGTGCCTACAGTTAAATTTAAGTTACAGGGTTGGCTCAAAGTGATAGTGGCATGAGAGGGGTGTGTAGTACTATCCTGGTTTGATTTGGCACAGTGCCTAGTGATGTATTACATTGCTCATAACCTGTGTCAGTGGCATAGTCAGTTCGCAAGTGAACATTCTCCACATTACTGCTGTTCTGCTGGGGAAGAGGTAGTAGGATGCAAACAGTGATGGGGGTCACTGGGGATGTCCAGCTTTCCTCTGACTCACAGATGAACACATTTATACTGAGACACAGCACTGTGACAATTGAGATTGTGTGCGTTTCTGCTGATGCAGACAGAGAACATTGTTAACGCTGATCATGGACTAGTTTAGTGCATAAAATGAGCTACTCATTACTGTAATGTGCTTTAATGAACTGGACACTAACCTCTGTTTATAATGAATTATGACCAAGTGAGGCATCTATGGTCTTCTTATCCCTTTTTGATGATGTACCATTAAAAATGACATGGTGTGTCTGCTGGAAATACCCAATGATTTAAACTAGATCTATAGCACATTTGTAAGACACTTGTCTAACATAAAAATGTGTCTTAAGTATATTATGAATACCTCTTCACCTGGATGACTAGACTGTAGTTATTGGAGGTAGTGAGGATTTAATTTCAGGCAAATAAAGTCTATGAGTATGTAACTTACAGGCAAGTCTGCTCTTTGATTATTCAGTCTTGTTTATGGTAAGGAAAGGAAGCAGGAAGGAAAATAGTCACCCGTAGTGGATTTAACATTGAAAAAGCCTTGACAAGTAGGACAGAATTTAACATTTTAAGAAACATATAGTATTAGGTGTAAACCAGGTTATATGCTGTAATATTACACATTACAGGTAAACAAAAAATAAACAACAAAACACATGCAAGTGTGGTTTCTAATGAAACAAAAAGAAATGGGGGAAATGTGATGCAATTACTAGTGAGAAACAAATGAACAGAGTAAAAAAAAATATATCATTGAAACACTTGTGAAAACTGAAGTGAGTGAAGTGTCAGAAGATTCACCATGCTTTAATCTAACAGTGTCGTATCATCTCTGCACTGCAGTGTATTTATACAGAAGAACTCTGTGTCGTGTGTGAACATATCTCAGCACAATCAGCCTGTTGTAGCACTGTGCCATGGGCCATGAGGTCTTAATGGCACAGCTGACTCCTTAACTTGGAATGTCAGTCTGCAGAGGCCTCCCACATTAAAATAGCCCACATGCCCTGTCAGCACACACTCACAGCAAACACATGGCTGACCAGCAGCTGCCCTACTCTGAATTTTACAGAATGGGTGGGGGTGTCTCGAAGAAACTAGGAAGCAGTTTGGGAAGAGAAGTAGCAGCTAGTAAGAAACTAACAGGAAAAGATCAGTATGATGGAGAATCAAATTAGTCAGACTGCTTCACAAATCCTCTTTTCACTTTTCAAATCAGACTGGTGGAGATTCTTCTGTCAAAAACTGTTGTGTGGAGTGAGTGGAGATACAGACCTATTTCCTGCACATACATTACCTGTGAAACAGCTGTGTGGTCAAACTTAAGGGTACGAGATAACTATAAAGCATATGCTCACATCCAACTAGGTATGAGCTCAAGTAAACATTTTAGAGCTTTAAATTGGAGAGTCAGTCTCTCTAAGGTAGCAGTCTAGTCACTGCAAAAAACTATATGAGTCACAACTGTTTTAAGAAATTAATGTTTTTTATTTTTAGTCTTGAAATTCTTTTACACAATACATTTTTATTTATATGTATTTCAAAATATCTTGCTTTTTTCAGTAATATCTTTCCTATAAGTAGATTTTCATTTCAATATAATTCTCTTTTGAAAAAAGAAACACTATTAACAAAAAAGAAAAAAAAAGTGTTTCGGTCCAGGGTCTTCACAAGGTGCAGGTTAGAGAGGCCGTCTGTCTCCAGCAGAGAGCCTGATGGAAAAGAAGCTCAGCTGTACTGGATGCAGTACTGTCCAGCTGCCGCATATTGGACCCTTGGTGTCGTGTGGGAGCACAATGAACACAATATATATGTGGATATATATAGCTGTATTCTCCCAGGTTGGTGGGCTCCCACGCAGCACTCACACATCTGTCCCCGTCCCACTTGGCTTCAGAGCTGTCAACCCCAGCACCAGGGATTCTCTGGTGCCAGGAAACCCACTGCTCTTCCAGATTTTGCAGTGTGTTCACTTAACAATATGATTTATGCTTTGAGATTATTGCTAAGATTTGTATGTATAACATAAAACCCTGCCGATCCATGTAGTCACTAACTACTGAAGTCAGGGTTTTAATTTAGCCTTAGGACCCTTGTTTGGGCTTACAGATAATCCGCTCAGCAACTTCCCCTTACATTTTGGGTAATCTTTTCGATTAATGGCAGGCTGCTCAAAACCCAATGTTGTCTGACAGCTGCCCATCTGCTGACATGTCAAATGCAACGCCCAGTGAAAAATAGCGGCTTTCTATACATTCCTCTTAGATACATTTAACTGACTTGCAAGAACTCCACTTGTTATTATCCACTGAGGACAGACCTGGACCAAACTGGAATACAGTGAATGCCATTTCTCTCCATAAGGAAACATCTCAAAACAGGCTGACTATGGTGCAAACAGGAAAGCATATTCTTCTTGTCATAAACTTGCTGGTTTTAGTAGGTTCTCTCTCCTCCTTACATAATAAAGCATAAAACTTACTCTGTATTTAGCCAAAGAGAAATAACTTTACACATTAAGTCCACTTTTTCACTTTCAAATTCACACAACCAATCCAACCTTATCCTACACACTTCAGGAAAATACACCGAAAATTCCCTGTACAACTTTTTTTTTCTGCCACGATACTTTAGTATGCTAATACAGCACGTTTTGTCATGCACATTATCTGTCATATTTCTTTTTATTTTTTACCCCATCTGTCATGACAGTGAACTTTGACATGTGTCTCAGTCGTCGTCCACATCATCTGCCTCGGACTCGTCTCTCCTCTCGTACATCTTATCCCTTTGCCTCTCCTGGATCTCCTTCATCTCCTCGGCGTACCTGCAGAAAGCACCTCCAAACTTGCTCCAAGCTTTGAACGGGATGGTGATAGAGTTCCTGTAGCTCGGCTTCACTTCGCTCACTCGCAGGAACACCCCGTATTTGTTGGCGCCGACGTCGAAAAAGAAGCGCTTTGAGTCCACCATGATGGATGTGCCCTCGGGAAGCTCCCCATAGGCCCCTGCAGCGGTGCCAGAGGTCAGCTCGTCGTCGTCCCCGCCATAATCATCTATGAGCTTAGCTAGGGCGTCCCTAAACTCTATGAGCCCCTGGGCCGGAAGCGCTATGGTCTGTCCAGCGAGCATGCCGCCCACAGGGCCCCCCACTCCAAACCCTGGTCCGCGGTTCACGGTCTGCCGGATGCGCAGGAACCTCCCTCGCTGGTTCTCTTTCAAGTCCAGGTAGTACTTGCGATTTTCGCGGACAAGAAACTCACTCTTGAGCGCTCGCCTGGGCCCCCCGTCCTCACCCACGCTGGCTTGGGCTATCTGCTCTGGACTGCTAGGCCCCAGCTGGGCGTAATGCTCGATGAAATCCCCGAGGTAGTCCCGAAACTCCGCCGCCACTGACAGCGACAGAGTCAGGCGACTTTTGGAGCCCCCGGCCCCTACCTCGGCGATTTTGATGAACCTGCCCTTGCTGTTCTGCTTGACGTCCAAGTAGAATCGTTTGTTTTGGATGTCGAGCCGTTTGGACGCCAGCTCCTGGGTCTCCTGGTCCCTCTGGAAGTGCTGGAAGCCACTTCCACCGCCTCCGCCACTGCTACCACCGCGCTCACTCCCGCTGTCTCCATCCGCCATCTTCAACTCCACCATCGGCTTCTGCCCCGCTCCTGCGTAGCTGCTTTCTGCGTGAAGCTACCCTCAGCGCGCCCCCTTTCACGCACGTCGGAGAGGCGCCTTGGACAAAAATGTGATAGGTCCGACCGCTTGTCAATCATGCGATTTCTCACGGTTTCGGCTTTCCTATTGGCTTGTGAGTGTGACAATCCCCGCCCACCTGAACAGTGATTGGTCAGAAGGCTAGCTTCCGTTTGCGAAAACTCACTTTTTCCTCCGCTCTTGGTCCTTCTGTTGTGAAATCTCACGTTGACAGCCTGGGTCACGGCCTGTGGTTACAGCGGGTTAAAGTAGGTTTTAAACCCTGTCCGAGTATCTTTGGAAGCTGTAACAGTCGAAAAAGACCCCTTAACAAACAATAGTCTGCTTTTTTATGAGTGTGAACTGTAGTAACCTATAAGATTAGCAAATTGTCGAACTATTTTATTTTGTCTCGCTCATTAAAAATTCATTTAATATTTTTCAACAGTAATACACAAGAAGGTGCCATAAGTGTTATCAATATTTGTCCCATTACAACACAAGGGACATATTGTCATTAGAAGACTCATCAGGCTGTCACACTTAAGGTTACAGTTTAGTGCTATTCCCGGACCCGTCCACAGATGGCGTCATTGTTGTAACCTAGATAGCCTACTTTTTACCCCTGTTGAGACGTAAACTGGAATAGCCCTAAATTCGCACCTGAGGGGTTTATTTATTTGATATATAAATATAGCAGTATCAGCTCTGGTCAATATACAAACCCATAATTATTAGTTGCACTTAACTATAGGCATTAAAATTACGAAAATTATGGAATTGTAGAAGAAGGAAAGGTTTTTTAAACTGCTAAAAATGTATGATCATAAAAGTAAATACAACCTCAGAAAAACAACATTTAACTTTTTTGGTATTTATTTAACAGAATTGAAAAAGTATCAGGTGTACGGGTCCGGAGCATTCAGGTGTGTGTTACCACATTTCCAAAAAAGAGCTCATCACTCTGCATCAAACAATTATTTACCAGAGAAAAGCATTCAAGACATTAGAGGCTTTGCTGAGTCTGTAAGATATTATATATTACATAATATGCATAAATGTAATGAAAAAGTAAATTCACTCAACAGAAATTGTTCTTATTCCACTCTGCACTAACTCCTTAGTTTACATGAGAGGGGCTTTTTGAATGTGGAGCTCTCTACCAATGACAGAGAAAACTTGAGCAAATATTACAGTGTGCTATGGATTATGTAAAGGTCACAGTAAACCTGTGTTTCACATTTACTCAGTGACAGGCATATAGTCAGAAAGAAGGGATGAGCTATGGGGACAGGATTGGAAATCCTACATGTCATGACAACACAATTACAAAAAGGAAAAATATAAAGGAAGAATATAAAAACATGACTGAGGTTCACAAGAACCCAAAACCAAACACAGCATTTGACAGAGTATCTCATATCTACTGTTGGGGCAGTATGGAGGATGTTGATGATGATTTAGAGTTGATTTAGGACCTGGGCACCCTGCAGTCAATGGTGATCATGAACTGCTCTGTGAAATAATAATTATTATGTAAGGCTGTAAAAGTTACAGTGGTAAAGCCTGTGAGTTGGACAAGAATCATGTCCAGACACTTGGGCAAAAACTGGATCATTTAAAGCAATGCTGTTAAGGAGAATGGACCAGAATTTCTCTCGCAATGTGTGACTGACAGTCAGTTACATTTACCACAATTTACTGCTCCCGTGTTGTTGCATAATATGTAGACAGTAACAACTTTGTTTTGTTTTTCAAACATGCAGAAAATTTTAAGATTTACAGATATTTTATTTTACCAATCTGATGCATGACAACAAAAATCAAATAAACCATTTCATACATTCAATTTTAAATAGAACAAAACTGTACATCATTACAAGGCACATACACACAGGATTGCTTGTCACCCCGTTCTTTTCATAAAGCTAAATGTGTCAATAATTTTGCAACATTTAAAGGATTCTTCCAGTCGTTATCCTATTAGGATATGGTAAAAGTCAGTACAATATAGTGACAGAATCTCACAGAGAGTGTCAGTAGTACTGGGGATATGCAGCGTAGGATCCCATGAGTGGAGTTGCAGCTGAGGGTAGCATCACTGACGGGAGGCTGCTGTACTGATACATTGAGTCCCGGGGCAGTGTGGACATTCCGGCCGCCAGAGGAGAGTTGTACTGCAGGCTGTGTGGATGGATGTAGGGGGTTGCAGCTACGGGGCTCTCCTGTGAAGCAGAGTGGTATCTGGGATAGGGCGATGCTCTATATGTCTGCAGCTCAGGGTAATGCATGAACTGAGAGGCCACATTTGCCTGGCAAGCATGAGCCAGGGCATCCTGCACTGTCCTCTTCAGCTTCATTCTCCTGTTTTGGAACCAGTTTCGGATCTACAAAGTAAAACAATTTTCTATTAGTAAAGTTGTCAATAAAATAAGAAACAAACAAGATTTTCACACTAGAGCTGGTTCTAAAACTAATATATCTGAAAGACTTTTACCTGTTTATCTGAAAGGTTTAGCTTCTTGCAGAGCTCAGCTTTGTCTTGCGTTCCCAGGTATGCATTTCTCTTGAAGGCCTGCTCCAGGCTGTTGATCTGCTCTGCTGTGAAGGCTGTACGAGGTCTCCTTCCAGATGGAGGAGATGGTGGTATCGTGGAGGCACCATTTGCAGGAGCAGTTGGAGAATGGGCATTCCCCTCTTCACTCTCATAGCCAGAAGTCTCTTCTTCTGTCCCACTGCTGAAATCTGCTTCAGTTTCTAAGAAACAGGAGAAGAACATTTAGATTACACACATGCCAACATCAGACCTTGCTGTTGGATCCCTTGTGTTCCTCTCAGAAAACTTACCTTGAGGGTTGTGAGAAGTGTGCTGTGAAAGATTGTGTGAGCTGTAGGCTCCAAGGCCAGATCTCCTGTTTTCCTGTTGTTCAATTTCAGTTTTTTGTCTGCAGTAGAAACCAGGCAGACTCTCTGAGTGTGTTCCACAGGTACTGGGTTCAGTTGTGGGTTGTGGGCCTGACACTGACTCAGTACTGGTTGACTGGCTGCTCTGGGCCATCCATTCAATTGAAAAAATACCCTTCATGGTTGTAAGGTTTTAGTCCTGGAGAATGCAAAAGTAAATCCTTTGGAGTCCAAACAATGTTGAGCAGTAGGCTGGTAATGAGTTATCAGTGTCCTCTGGAGCTGGTCAGTATTTATAGGGGAGGTCCATCCTCATCTCAGACTCTGTCAGTCTAAGATCAAAGCTTGCATCCTCTCTTTGCTCCCGCCCTCAGTTTTCACAACTAGAGTAATTAAGACGTCTCATTCAGTCTCTATGAGGCTGTTACACCGTGGCTCCAGTGAGTCTGGGAGACCCCCTCTTGCCCTCCCCTCCTTTCCTGCCTCCAAATACATAGACACACCTTGATCTCAGTGACTGCATCTTCAGTCACATCCATACTGTAAAATCTGTTTTTTTGGGCCTTGTCTAATTTCACCTTCTTATTTTGTCATCACTGTTTGCTTGCTACCTTTTAAAAATCAATCATGATAATGTACAACCTGATTAATTTACAGCTTTAAAAACAGTCAAGCTGAAAACAGGGCCTTAAAGAGCAAAATGAGCTGTGAGTGACTTAATACTCACTAATCCCATGATGATCCCCTTAGATTAAAGGCATGCCTGATATGGCATAAACAATGGAGGCTGTGGGTTGTGTCGCTGCTCTCATAATTAATGGGCTATTGGTGAGTTTTAAGAACTGGGTAGACTTGTAGATTCATGTACTAACATCGCTCCATTGACAACTTGAACTGAAAATGAATGGCCACAATGCAGTATCAGTATAAGGCTTGTATGTTGACACTGGACCTAAACTTACAATGACAAGCTAATGTTTTAAACTCGGTGGCTTGGCCCATGAGACGATGTAAACAGGTTTTATGTCTCCTGTTGGGCGTGTTGCTATCAAAGTGCAGTGGAGCTTTGAAGTGGTCAGTGTCCCTAATGAGCTATTAGCACCAGGCTTCTGCTGTCCGCAACGCGCACAGACAGACGGCCGTCTGCAGCCGCGCACTTCACTCTCATTATCTTATCAATGCCACAGTTTCATGAGTGAGCCGATTAATTCTCTAAGCCTCTCTATGTGCGCGTTCAATGCAACATTTGCACACAAAACAGCGCCATCACCAGTCGCCTTCGAGACGGTCAGCAGTGCAGCGCATTGGAGCTGATGCTTATGAGCCACTTCTCACTTACCTCCGCTTGTTATTGGACACATTAACCTGATCCCATAATCCCCTCATTAGCATCGAATCAGACAATGGTTTAAGATGATTTTAGGCGGCATGAATGGCCAGACAATGCTATAGTTATGTCCTTTTACTAATGCAATAATGCTGCTGCAGACTTAAAGGTCCAATACTCAACAGCATAACTTCTTCATCAATCTTTATCACTTTTCATGACAACTAGGACATTTCACTATGGACTTTTTTGTTTAAATCTTTAAAATAGACTAATTTCCAATATATACTGTATGTGGCAAAAATAACCTACCACACTACACTAAAATTTAGGTTTGTGCACATTGTCCAAATGTTTATGTTGAGCTTCTTTTGAAACAGTCCTATAAAGGTCATTCCCTAATGGGACTGTTATCCTTTAGTTTGCAGGACTGACATAAGAGAGCAGGAACAAATCTAAACAACAAATGGTAAGAGAACAGAGCTCAGACACATACAGTAGACAGACTGGGGGCATCTCAGCAATAGCCGTTGTCTCTGGATGTCAGCATGTGTTAGTCTCGTCTCCTGCCCCTTGTCTATCCCTGATATGTCTTCCCCTGTCTGTCTTTGGGTCGCTCTAGGAAACACTTCAAAGAGCCCCACTGTCACTGGGACAGGAGACTGATACTCACACAAGACAACACAGACAGAGACAGACAAAGGTGACGGAGGGAAAACAAATGATCAGACCCCATCTCTACTGTTAACTGTAGGCCTACCTATTGGTCATGATCTAAATCAATTGACAATGGTTGTGATAAAAGTAACAAGAAGAGAAATTGAATGATTTGGGCCTGAGTCTGTTTACATTTGTTCTTGTCTTTTGTCTTACACTCTGCTTGTTGTATATACATCTTATTCAGGTGAACATACTTGTCTATACACAAACATGGCTGACAGTATCTCAGTATGACTGCATGTTTTGTGGATGCTCATCATCTATCTGCCAGTGCGGTCCCAGGCTGTTACTGTCTGTGGGGTAACAGTCTCCTGCTGGGACAATCTTTGATTGGCTGCATTCAGACTCTTTCATGTCTAATGGGCCTGTTTGCTGCTCTGTTATGGAAACAAACACACCTTTGCCCCCTCGAGTCATAGGGTCCAGCCCTGGGGAGGCCGCAGGAGAGACGTGCCCAAACACAAGAGCTAAACTTATTTGTACTTTAATGTCATGTTTTCTTATGCTTTGTGTCCTCTTGTCCTGTGTGTTTTTGGTTGTAGTGACTGCATCTTTTTATCAGGTCTCCTGACATGTTTTCTCATATGTTACAAAATCCAATAAGGGCATGAAACATTGTATTCCAGTATGTTGCACCATTTGCTGACAGTGGATTACCAATATTTAAATGATTGATAATGATTACTGTTTACTAGTGTGGTCTTTTAGTACTTTACGTTTGACATCAGCACTTTAGAAGGAAGCAGCGCTTTATGTTACATTCTTTTATTACTAGTTATGATCACTTTATTAAGACTGAGTGCCAACACAGTATAAAGTGCTCAAACCCATGTTAACAGTGTCTGAATGGATTCTCTATGTAGATGAAGGTGCAGATGACACCCAATAATCATTGATCTGAATTGCAGCAGTCTCCAGCAGTTGCCCGCCCTGTCTGTAACACAGTCAGTTAAGGCCTCTTCCCTTCTGCTATTGATCCCTATCAACCTCATCAAAGACTCCCTGGGCTTTGATGGGGCCAGCGGGACTGGTCCCGGCGGAGCAGTGCAGCAGACGCCCCTCAACACATGAGCAACAGGAAAGCTGCCTCTGAAACACTTGCATTGGGAGTTTTAATGTTTGACATGAATCTATTCATGAGGCTCACACCCAAGAGTCTGGAGCATGAGACAACACTGATAAAGTGAACTGTGCATATTCAGTTACAGCTATCTTAAACGATTCAGTATCGTTGGTCAGTGTGAGGCTTTTTTTTGTTACTGGGCAGCAATACATATCACTTTTCTCATCAGTTTAATAGTTCTTCCCATGGCTTGACGTATGTGGAGAAAAAACTTTAAAAAAAAAAAAAAATTAACTTAAACTAATTTTATTTTGGCTTAGAATGTTGAATTAACATAACTACAATCTGAAATTTTCTTTATAGGCAAACTAAAATTTAGGATGTAAAATTACACAAGCAAAGCTATATTTGTATATTTGTCTTATTGTCTCATAGTGATTTTATATGACTGCAGCTTTTTTTTTACCATCTTTGCTTGTTCCCCTTTTGCCCTGTGTTACAGATTTAAAAAAAATCTTAATACTATAAAATCAAGAAATGTAAACAAATATGTCAATTTTTATTGGTAATTGTAGCAAAAGTGATCCCTTCTTACACCACTGTACCTTCTCTTTCACAAAGGCCCTAGAGACCAACAGTCTCCTTGGCTCAGGCTCCATCTCCTTGAGAAACTTTTGCTTCACACTTTCGGTGTCAAAAACAGTCATGTGTCAACAGGCAGAGAAAAAATGCAGAAGCCCTGTTTTTCTAATAATTGCTTTACATGATTCCAGAAATCCTGTGTGAAACATTTATTTATAGATTTAATTTTCAGTATTGTGAATTATGTTGCCTTAATTTGGATTTTTGCCTGAAGTGTCAGTACACAATGAACTGTGGCCATGTTACGTGAGAGAGGAGACAAAGGTGTGAGGGCTCACGCTGCCTTTGATGTTAAACCAGTATTTAGAGGTTAATAAGGCTGTTAGCAAGAGGTGTGGAAATGCCTTTGAGTTGACACTCTCGTGGACACACACACAAAACGTACTCTCACACACATACAGGAAGTGTCGTGGTGGATGATATAAGCTCTTACTGTAATGGTCTGCTAGTTGGGATTTGGGATGTATTTCAAAGAATGAGAGGAATCTTATGAATAAATATCTTATGTGACCTATATCTGTTCTCTGCATGAAATGTTTTTTTGTATGGTGCAGATGTACAGCATAAAGGTGTAGTGCACAGGTGTGTCTGTGGTTAAATGTCCTCAGCCCCACTTTTTGCAGTCTTAACTCAGAGTGTAAAGCAACACAGGAGATATAACTCCCAATACATTTTCAAGGAATTTGTTCATTTTGTTTCATTTTGTTAATATTTATACTACTCTTATCACTTATCTTTTTTCTCTATCCTGGTTTACACTAAGACTTCTCTGGAGAACACAGCTTACTGATGTGATTGCACACTTTTTGCTGCTTTTGCGGCATCTAGTTAAAACAGCAACTACTGTATGCTGCTGCTCCAAGATGCATTTGTTTAAACGCAACTATTGGCCATTTCAGCAGCTGCATATGTATTAAAATAAACACTGAACAATTTATGCTTTTGTGTCAGTTTTGGTCTCACTATTTATTGCAAAAACCAACAATGTAAAAAAATACAGCAGTAATATTTACAACACATTACTTCCAGTGATGGATACGTTTTTGACTAGTCTTAAAGCTGATGTTGTTATAAATTACATTATTATTATAATATTAAATTGTTTTCATTATAATTTTTTTCAGGCATTTCTTGCTGATGGAGGGATGTAGTCCAGACCAAGATGAGCAAATATTTCTTCTTCTGACATAGCTCTCAGATACTTGCTCTGTTTTACAGAAGACAGATATGAAGGATTTAATGACAACTAACAACAAAGAGGAGGTAGAAATTATGTGGGGATACCTGTTTACTGTCATAGAGGGCATGGCTGCTCAGAGACATGGACTTTTCATGACCTGCCCATCGACGTAGCTCTCTCTCAAACAACTGAAAAGGATAAAGACTTGTGTGAGTATTTTACCCCATTTAGCAAGCATCAAATGGCAGTGTTCAGCGATGAGAGGTCACCTTAGATCCGGTCCAGCCCAGAAGAGCGAAAGCAAACTGGCTGATGGGAGATACCACCAAGTCCACTCTCACAGCTCTCCACATTTTATCTGCAGCTGGTCTTATATCTGAATATGACGTTTCATCTGTTTGTGAACACAAGTCTGTGGGTTCAAGCTGCGTGTTGCTTTTTATACAGCATTTTCCAGGCTCATCTGTGTGCCCAGTGGTTTGTGTGGATGTTTTCCTCAATTTAAAGATGGAGAAACACCTTTCGAAGCGGTCCATGTTTGAGGAGGGACGTGTGGGGCCATCTTCAGACTCTAGATAAGAGTTTCTAGTAGTTTTCTGGTACAACAACACACCCTAAAAAGACAGCACACCATTAATGGCTGAACAATTTCAGTTTTATGTACTAGTGTTTATTGTAAAGTGGTTTGTGACAATATTTTGCCTTGTTTTACCTGTGATTTTAGCCAGGAGACCACTTTTGGCATGAGTCCCACTTCTTTGCCCTCTTCTGGATGAGTTATCAGAAAGTCAACATCATGTCCTGTTATCTTCCCTCTGGAGACAGTTATGTTGATTTCATTACTTAAATCAATTTGGGTTGATTCTTTAGACTTTTTTTAAACAAGATTAACCATTCATTGTATAGTGTGCTGTGATCAGTGTTACATTACCTCCTGAATCCTCCAGTGAGAGTAATCTGGGACCCTGGTAACACAGCAAGCACTGCCCTCTTAACAGTGTCGCCAATAGCATCAGCTTCAGCCTTAGTGACTGGTTGGTTGAGGTCAAAATAGTGCTCCAGACCTTAATAATGAAAAATAATCTGTATATTACCAATATTTAGAAGTAAAGAGTAAGGACTAAGGAATATAGTGACAGTGATTTAATGTGTCCACTGAGGGAGTACCTGCTTGCTGGGCTCCATTGAGGTAATGTCCTGAATTTGCTAACTGTGTGAGGTTGTGAATGCCCTCTCTAAACCATCGGTCTGCTGTCTTTGTTCCAACTCCGAAAATACCAGTTAAAACCTGAAATAAAGTAAAATATCTCTTGCTAAAATAAAAATAATAAATATTCAATTACAAGTTACAATTTTTCAGCTGCCTCACCTTAAGAGCTTTAAAACGCTCAGACTGCAGAGTTGATTCAACTTCACTTGAAGCCCCATTCTCTAAAATGTCCTGTTGAAATTCGGAGAGAGACATAAACATGTTATAGGTGTTAGCAAAGCAGTTTGTTATTATTTAATATAAAGTGATGGGTTTTCCTTGACCTTGATGACCTTCTGAGAGTGCTCCCCAAGACAGGGCAGTTGCCTAAGTTGTTTCATGGAAGTGACCTTTTTTGGTAGGGCCTTTAACACAGCAGCTGCTCGTTGAAATGCAACAGCCCGGCCATCCTCATTATTGAGCTCTGCATTTTCAGCCAAAAGTGACAGAGCATCCTGAGATACAAAAACAACTCACAATTCCCGGCAATGTGGACTATATTCTGGTTGAATTTGTAAATAATGACTTAACCAAACGCACAGTGAGGCTGGTGTTATAGTTGTCCAAAGTGGTTTGTCTCTGACAGGCATAACCTGGAACTGAGAACTCATCTGACTCTCCTTCAGTTTTCGGTTCCTCCTGAAACATACAACAGGAAGAACATTCAGCTATGTTCAACAATTTGCATAGAAAACAGTGATCTAAAGTCAGTACTAAATTCAAAGCACCTGTAATTTATGTCTGTCCAATATCTGAACTGGACAGCCTGCGCGCATGCTCTCAGTGAACCAGCTGATGTCCAACAGTGGTACATTCAGCTCTGCATGGACCTCCTGTGAGTTCAGCCACATCTTCACCTCGTCCCCGGAGTTGTTTTCAGAGATGACATGAGTGACACGATTACTGTGGACACATCAGGCACAGCAGAAAATAAATACAAGTTTTAAAAATTAAAAAAATGTTGTGTTATACCTGAATGAGTCTTCCACTTGAAACCCTTTCCTCCGACCGAGCTGAGACAGAAAAGCTCTCC
This sequence comes from Rhyacichthys aspro, assembly GCA_036850595.1. NCBI lineage: Eukaryota > Metazoa > Chordata > Actinopteri > Gobiiformes > Rhyacichthyidae > Rhyacichthys > Rhyacichthys aspro. Next base: position 17,111,260 of record CM072159.1, read on the forward strand.
GACTTGATCCCATTTTTCTCTCTAATAAAAATAAAACAACTTGGGGGAACCTGATGACTGTATCCTTCTCTGTTTCCTCAGATAGAGAGCCAGAGAAAACCACTTTTCTTCGCTTTAAAGGCACCATAGTTCATACGGGTCGTTTAAATAATAAAAAAAAAATACATGTGATATTCTTGTAAAAAAATATCTTAAATTGTTTAAAGAGGTTAGCATAACCGCAGCAAACTGTAAGTGAACCTATCCTGCGTTTTTTCTACTGGTGCGCCACAAAAACACTTCCGATTGGAAACACTTGACGATGACAAAACTTTCATAATCAGTGTTCTGGAGACATACTGACTATAATTACATCAAAAGTGATAGTGTTGCCAGTAAACGTTAACAACAGTACTATTATTAATATTTTAAGTTTTAGTTTTAATCATCATCGTCATTTAAATTGTCGGACTTACTGTCGCCACTAGAGGGAGACATGCGCATGTTTGTCACAAGCTAGAATTGCGCAATGTATTCTCAATAAATAGCATAAAATAAATAAATACATTACCCATAATATTAACTTTAACGCGTTTAGTTAAAGTAAACAATGATGTTACCTGTAACTTTAATTAAATGTTTAGATCTCTTCAAGTTGCAATAATACAACCACAAACACTACTTGAATACACAGGAGGTAAATGCTGCTCTTTTGTTGGTCTCATTCAGGACCCATTCCCTTTCTACTCCTGTCAACGCAGTTAAATGATAATAATGACATAATTTATGTAGCCTATGATTTGTTACAGTAGACCAAACCCAAAATTCTGAGGTGTGTGGCAAAAAAACCCAAAACCAAAACCAAAACAAAAAAACAACAACACAGGGCTGTACTCTTCATCTGGTAAAAAAGTTTTACTTTTACTTGTGATTTTAAAATAATCATTCATAGCCCTAAACTACCATTTTTTCTTAAAAGCTTTCTTTCTTGGTGGTCCATTGTGTTGAAGGATCATGGCTAAATATTTATCAGAAGAGATGCCTTCGTCTCTTTGCGGAGCCTAAGTGAGCAGAATGATAAAGCTGTCTGTAAAGCTGACAGTAAGGTCCTATCAGCTCTGTTTCAGCTGACATTTCATTTCACGGTCTGACAAGCAGCATGTCAGGCATAACTGCCTTGATGAGTACCTGGTTCCACAACAACTTCCCTTAAACAGCTGTGGCAAGACCATTAAGTGTGACCACATGCAGACATGGTTCAGACAGGATTAGTGTGTACATAAGTTTATACACAAAAGGATTTCATTAAGAAAAACTTATCGTATCTCATCTTACAAATACAGCAGAGGCAAAGATGAGATATTTCAGGTTACACACCAGCAGAGTAAGTCAAAGTAATTGTAACTATAACAGATAAGCAAATTTGCATTTATTGTGATTAAGCTGGTGTTTAAGACATTTAGGCCAGTTTAAATAAATTGATGGTAAGATATTAAAATGGGTCATTGTTAAACTCTATAATACTTACACTTAGTTATAATATATCTAAGACACATACGAACAAATACTCAATTACGCACAAAAATACTTGAACAGAACAGCTATAGTAAGTGTTTGCTTCTCTTAACCTAGTGACAATATAATAAGAAATATAATATTTTTCCTTGTTAACTGCTTTTATTCGCTTTAATTTGTTCGTGCTGTGTTGCGTTAAGTTTTCTGTTGTTGTACATTGTGTTCTGCTCCTGCACTTCTCCTCCTCTTCCCCTTGACTGAGGAAAAAAAAAAAAAAAAGAAAACAGAAAAAACAGAAAGGTGGTCATATGACCTGCAACACGCGAATCTACTTCCTTAAACTTTGCGCTGGTCCAGTTTGCACTTTACTCTGCACATCTTTCTTGTTGTTTAAAGGAAACGAAAGCGCGCAGACAGTCCCAGCAGCAGCAGACCTGCTTGAGCCGAGGCGCGGGGGCTAATGGCAGCTTTGAGCGGAGCTGGAGCGACAGGGGGCCCACTCAGAAGAAGACATAGTGCCGCTGTTGCGATCGCACTGTTGGCCGCTGTGCTGCTCACCTGCTGCGTCAGGTGCGCGCAAAGTGACAAACCCAGCAACATCGTGCTGATATTAGCCGACGATCAGGATGTCACGCTGGGGGGAATGGTGAGCTGACTCCGGAAAATGACTTAGTAATCACATGTTTGAGAAGAGGATCAAGTTCAAATCAGAGGTTTAGCCATGCATACAAACTTTGAATTGATCTTTTCTACTGTGTGCTCGTAGTTTTGTGTGGCGTTACTTTCAGATACATTGTAAAAGGAGTTGCCAAGATTACTTTATACAGTTCTTAGTGCTCTTCTAGTGTAACTGCAGCCATATAACTATCTAGAAGAATGAAGAAGTAAAAATGGAGTATCAATAAAGACATTGATTGTCAGTCATCCTGGACATATCCAAGAAAAGGTTTCAACGAATGCATCTGGACGTAGGGACTTTTTCAATCTATTCAGTCTCTTGAGAAATGATGAGGAATGAAATGTGTTCTACCAATAAACCTACGTCCAGATGCCTTCTTTAAAACCTTTTATTATCATTGTGTAATTTATTTGACAGATAACTAACAAAATGTCTGTCTTACCTTTGATGAGAAACACATATCCACCACATATTTGTAGAATTATCTGCTGCATTTACTAACAGTGAACACTTTTCCCTCCTTTAACTCTCTCTCCTTCTGCAGACCCCTATGACCAAAACTAAAGCTCTAATTGGAGATGCCGGAGCAACATTTGTAAATTCTGTGAGTAATTTGATTGCCTTGTGTTATGCTTTTTTATATGCTGCTCATATCTCTCTGTTTGGTGCAGTTTACAGTGACCCCGCTGTGTTGTCCCAGTCGGAGCAGCATTTTGACGGGGCAGTACCCTCACAACCACGCGGTGAGGAACAACTCTCTGTCAGGGAACTGCTCCAGTGCCCTGTGGCAAAAAGGTCCCGAGATGGTGGCCTTCCCCATCTACCTCAGTAAACAGAAGTACCAGACATTCTTTGCTGGGAAGTATCTTAACCAGGTGTGAACATATTCTTGCAACATGAGAAAATAAATCAACAGCATTTATAAATAAACATAACGCCATTGTATTATTGTAATTTAACTTCGGTGCACAGTATGGCAAGAAAGAGGCAGGAGATGTTGGCTACGTTCCTCCAGGATGGGACCAGTGGCACGCTTTGGTAAGTCTTCACTGTGAATTTGACTGTGTTTCTAAATTGTTTTGTTAATTTCAGTTTTCTATTTGCATCTCTTGTGTCATTTCATACTTTGTTTCACTTTAGGTGGGAAACTCCCAGTATTACAACTACACTCTATCCGTAAACGGCAAAGAAGAAAAGCACGGAGACAGTTATGAGAAGGACTATTTCACCGACCTCATTGTAAGTCCGTCAGCAGCACATTTTGGCACAATGGAAGGCAATAAAGTTTTAAAAGCACAATTATGTAAGAAGTTATGGGGAAAATAAAACGCTTGGTGTTATACAATGGCTGAATCAGCTGCAGTATTTATGTGAAAGACCCAGGCTGTGCTAGACAGCTGTGTGATTGTATGTTACAATTATACAATGCATCAAAAAATACACTACAAAATTACTACTGCTATACAACATACATTATTTATCTTTAATTTTGAATGGTACATGTAACAGGCAAAACGTGTCTTAATTTCGACAGCAAAAACTGAAGTATTCTGACTTCAAAGAAAATTACAGTTTTGCCCAAATATTAAAGCACATGTAAGATCTCCTGTCTCTTTTCTAAATGTGAACAGTTTGTCGTTTACCTGAGGTTTACTACTGAACTAATGTGTTAGGACTTGTTAACGTTTAGCAATGGGTAACGTTGCATAAACCTGGGCTTGGGCTAGTTCTGATTAAGAAGTTTGTCTGGCGAGTTTCTCTTCATTTTTCTCTCTAGTATTAGTTTGGTAAGCTATAGCAAGCAGCTGTGTATTTATAGAGTGATCTAACTCACTAACTCACAGTGGGAGTTGGGTCGTTACTCACCAGTAAAACACACGCTCACCAAAAATACATAGCATCAGTGTTGGGAAATTTGAATCATGGGATGCTAACAGCTGACATCTGTGAACACGCACATCTAAAAGCTAAAACTCTCACACATTTTTTTTACTGTGCAGCTCTGGTATTTATTTCCTCATGCCCCGTTTTAACTTCCTTGTCTGTGTTACATTACAGACAACAATTGAATGTTTTTTTTTTCTTTGATTAGATGCAGTAATACCTGTACCTTGCTTAACCATTTGCTCCAGACAAACAGGTCCCTGGCGTTCTTGGACAACAGGAGTCCTCAGCACCCCTTCTTCCTGATGCTTTCCCCTCCTGCTCCCCATTCTCCATGGACTGTGGCTCCTCAGCACCAGAATACATTTGTGGATGTAAAAGCGCCTCGAGACGGCAGCTTTAACAAGCCAGGCAAAGTATGCACAACAAAGAAAAATAGGATCTATTCTCTATTTTTCTGTGTTTTCCGTGATCCTCGTTGGATAAGTTTTGTTTTTTTTTGTGTTTCAGGACAAGCACTGGCTTCTGCGTCAGGCCAGCAACCCAATGTCAGATAGCTCTCTTAACTTCTTGGATAATGCCTTCAGGAAAAGGTATATACAATATTCTTTAATTTCATCTGCTTTTTAAAATTCAGATATAATAAAATATAAATGAATAACATTTCTGGCAGGTGGCAGACCTTATTATCAGTGGACGACATGGTGGCTGCGCTGGTAAAGAAACTTGATGATATACAAGAGCTGAACAACACATACATCTTTTACACCTCAGACAATGGCTACCATACAGGTCAAGACATGCTCTAACTTGGACTCTCTTATTATCTGGTCGCTGTTGTTGTTGCATTTAATCATTGTAATGTGTTTTATTTACTGCTTCAGGTCAGTTCTCTCTGCCCATTGATAAAAGACAGCTGTATGAGTTTGACATCAGGACTCCACTCCTGGTCCGCGGCCCTGGCATCAAACCAAACCAAACAGTGCAGGTTACGTGAAAATTCAATCCACTGCAGTTTGTGTTGATCCTAGTAAAGTTAATAGACATGTTTTATACATTTTATATGTCTTGTTATAGGCTCCGGTGCTAAACATTGACCTGGCTCCCACTATACTGGACATTTCAGGAGTAAACCTATCGACTGTCAATGTGGATGGTCAATCATTCCTCGCCCAAATGGTTGTCCTCTTATAGCTCTGAATAATTTTAAATCTGTTTGTAATTTATAATTGTAACAAAGTTTGATAAATGTTTTCGCTCTAGGCCCCTTCATTGCGTAATGGCACAGCTCGTCCATTTTTCCTTGTGGAATACATAGGAGAGGGACATCCAACAACTGATCCTGCTTGTCCCAAACTGGGCCCTGGACTGTCTGTAAGTAGTTTCCACAAAAATACTGTAGTCAGGAACAATTTAGTTCACACAGACAGATATCAAGTAGCTAGTCCTGATGCAGGATGTCCCCTGAAAACTGCCTTGAGAGAATGAAACTGTGGAATTAAGTTTAGATCCCATGTAAATGCTAGGTGTTACTCGAAAGATTAGAGCTGGAAACTTACGGAAAAAGAACATGTAATTCAAGATTTGAAAGGGCCCACAGACCTACTCTTGTGACTGTTTAACAAAAACCAATATATATTATGAACTAAGAAAATGAGGATACAAAATAGTTCTCATAGCTCTCATAATACTGGTAACATTAAAAAGTAGAATTATTATTTTCCTAAACATCTGATCATTTCTAAAATACAGATTTAATCACTATACCAACCCTTGTTTTTACCAGCAATGTTTCCCAGACTGTGTGTGTGAAGACGCCTTCAACAATACGTATGCCTGCGTGAGGACCCTCACTAAAGATCAGAACATCCAATACTGTGAGTTTGCAGACACTGAGGTAGGTATCACCTGCTCTTTCTCATATATGTATGAGTCACTTGTCGACAGCTGGTGTGAAGTACCACTTCCTCTTTGTGTCTACAGTCTTTTGTTGAAGTGTACGACCTGTCATCGGACCCCAACCAACTGGAGAACATTTTCAAGAAGATGGATCCAGCCGTCCTGCAGACCATGAACCAGAGACTGATAAAACTTCAGTCATGTGTGGACAACAGCTGCCGTGAATATGAATGAATATTGATAAGTTGAGGCATCAGGGAGGGACTAACCATGACTGTGAGTTTACAGCAACAGCTTTGTCACAGCAGTGACTGCACAAATACAAAAAAGAGTTCATGTGGTCGTTAGGTATATTTTCATGCATATGTTATTTTTGAGCTGTGCTCATCTTTTAAACTCTATTATTCTGTATGTTGTCAATTAGTTGTTTGTAGCATAAATACAAAACCAAATCCAACTGTGCTCAAGTATTAAGGGTACACAAGACTATTTGCCAATCATGCATAAGTTTCCGTTTTGTAAAATGTGTTCTAAAATAATGCACAACCAAAGGATTGTTGGTAACTGCTGTATTGAAAATTGTTTTAACACCTTTGCACTTATGCTAATCATTTTATCTTTGCAGCACTTTCACTAGGAGTAAAGACAACTGGTCTTTCTTGAATGGACATGCTGGTCTGTCAAAGTAATTTTTAATGAATACAGGTTTTAATTATTTTAACTCATTGTTAAACATAAAGGTTTGGTAACCATCTCTATTAGGTGGTTAAAGTGCTGTGATAATGTTTGAAGTATTTTTCTAATTGTGAGGGTATTAAGGGACTTGTAATTTGACATTTAAATTGCTTTAATTTGTGCCTTGGAACTGCACTGACAGGGCACATGTGCCTTAAATGTGAATGTATTTGCACTGTAATGAAAATGATTAAGATAAATAAATTAAAAAAAAGCATTTTTAAAGATTTAAAGAGATATTTATACAAACTTCAAACTTGTTCCACAGTTTTGTAAATCCATTCAATATTTCAGGAATAAGAACAGTTGCTTTTACATTTTTCATGATTATGGGTTTGAAGGATAAACAAACACTAATGTGCACATAAGCAGAATCTCACAGATATTAGAAAAAAAAAAAAAAACAGTTCAGCAACACAAACTTTAAATGTATTTATAAACAGCTTTCTCCTGCAGAGTCTGAATCTCTAACTTGACTGGACATTTGTAAAAGTGTGACAGCAGTGACTCTGAGTAGCCAATCAAAAAGTAGAACTTCTGTGGGGGCAATTTCTGTAACATTAAAGCACACACAGTAAGTAGGTTGCCACGTCTTTTGATCACAATCTCATTGGCAAGGCAGCCATGGAAAGTCCCGAACATGAAGCGCCTTATAAAAACATCTTCAACAGTCCGCTCGGCTGCTCCCCCTTCTCCTTTGAGATTACCTAACAGAAAACAAAAAAATGTACAATCCATGGTTCCAATAATGTTCTTAAAGATGCACAGACAGCACATGACAGGACTTACTGGTGTGCTGTGACAGCCATCCTTTCCTATGGCCAATCTGATGAGGATGAAGTGCTTGTTCATAGGTTAAAGGTTTGTCTCCTTTCCCTACACGAATACGGGCTGCTCGATTCTGGAATAAAGAAACAGAAGAAGAGATGACCAAATAAAACATGCTAAGCTGCAGAAATGTATTAAAATGTTTTTTCCCTTCTCGACAGTGTTTACCTTGCAGCACACTGAAGTGACATGAAGGCTTCTGCTTCCATAACTGCACAATGAGCTGGACCTGGTTAAGGCACTCTGATAAACAAACAAATATATATATATATAAACTTAAATTATCACAAATTAATGAAAAGCAAATTGTATCTGCAGGAATACATAGTTATCATGGGCTGATTTGCAGTTCTGTGTCAGTGGTGCATTTTTATTGGTTGACAAAGGAAAATCTCTAAATGCTGTGCTGATATGTCTGCACTATAAACATTTTATGTAAGACAAAAATAACAATATTGTCTAAAACTACAATCTTCCACGTGGACAAATTCTTTAGGGAAGTAATTATTTCAGCAAGACAGGAAAAGCGCAGGTTATTAATTCTATGATAAAATTAATAAGATAAACACCTGCAGTCAAACACTAGCTAACAAGACTAAATTTACTAAATTAAATAATTACTTCACATTAAACTTAATATTAAAATGCAGAAAGAGGTAAATCCTACCAGGAGCCTCACAGTACCAGCGCTGCTCAAGGACGCCGCCATGCTTTTCCAAACCAAGGGTTGTTGCAGTGTTATAGTGAAGGCTTTTCGAGTTATTAATTGCTCTTATACTTATATTAAATTAATTTAAAAATTACTTGTTAATATTTCGTCACCACCCTAACTCTTAGGCACTTCAAAGAAGAAAACCTGTCAATTCTTTTATCAAATTTTTAATCTGAAAACAGGAACAGTTTTCAAAGCTAATCCCCTGTTTCCACCGGAAAAACGTGAATCTGCACTAGGCGGAAAACAGAAAAAATAAAACTTACAAAGGGAAATGTATTTTTTATTAGTGTATTAAAGTGTGATTGTGAACGGTAAAATACCATAAAACGATATTCTATTAGTATATGTAAACGTATTAAGCTCTATATTTTTACGGCAAAAATATTTGACAAACCCATGTCTCTTTATGTTTTTATATTGAAAACATGTGACCGGAAGTATTTTTGTTCTGGAAAGACCCACACAGGCTTGTTCTAATCTTCATCAACAACAGCTACTCATACTGTTTATGATAAAGGTTTTTAAAGCTTTATTTTCACATAAACCATTTCATTAAAAGTTTGCCAAAGAGGAAAAGGTTAAAACCTGAGATGGCATCGCCTTTGGAGATGACAGAAATGTACGACAACGCTCTGTTGGGCATACTGCAGCATGTTGGGAATATACAGGACTTTCTACAAGTCTATTTTGGATTTTTGTATCGCAAGACAGATTTTTATCGACTTTTGTCAATTCCTAACGATAAAATGGGCTTTCCGCCTGGTGTGGCAGAGAAAATGGTGCTCAAGGTAAAGTAGAACAAGTTTTTCTCCATGGAAACACCAACTGCTTTAGAACGTGTACGCAATCAATTTTACAATAGAAATAAATCAAATGTCTTTTTAATTAATAGTTTTTTAAGGCAAAATATTAAGCGTTTTTTTCTCAGATTTGTTTTTCTTAGTGTTTATACTTTATTTTGAAAGTTTTAATTAATGTAAGTTCTTGCAGAAATGTAATGACTGTCATCAAATATAGCCATCACACAATTTCGTATTTAAATGTGTAGTTCTCACAGACAATACAGTTATACAATAATTTTCACTTTCATCTACAATAAATATATATTTTCTTTGATCCAGACATTTAAGTTGTTTGAGAAACTGGCAGAGCATGACAGAGGGATACAGCAGAGTGGGCTCCAGAAGAGAGAGGAGAGCAGATTAGTTCCTCCTGCCGTTCAAGAGTTGGAGGTCTCGTCTGACCCCCAAGAGGAATCAAAAGAGCCAAGTACAGAGGAGGCACAGATGGACATGTCGCCATCAAAAAGTGATTGTGTCCCAGGTCCTGCTCCCTCAGAACCGTCCCAGGAACCTCAGCTCAACACAGTCCAGTCAGCTCAGGGAGAGCAAGCAGCTGCTGCCAATCCAGCAAATAAGTGAGTAACTATGAATCCTTATGTGGCTGTCAGTTTTTAGATGTTAACTAGTTTTTGGTAGAGCTACCATTTGATTCATTAGTGTGGTCAGAAAATATATAATGTATGTCCACAAGCTGTGAAAATTGAACCCAGTGAGGACCCAGAAGAACTTTGCTCAACGGACAGAAGCTCAACATTTGTGAGATTTTATGAACAATCCTGAACCCCAGGATGAAAAGTGGATATGTACTTGTCTGTAATAGGCCCATTTTAACCTATTGTCAGTGCAGTCATCGTCTGTCAGATTACTGGGTCAGTACAATGATGCACAACTCTAGCCTGAACTATGAGTTTAGGAGAGTATACGGTAATACTGTGTAATAAAGGCAACCCAAAAAAAACAAGATTTCCCTCGGGCCACTTCCTTTGTCAAACAGCTGCTGACAGAGATTAATGGCCACAGCTTGTAATGTATCAGTGGGAGGCTGTCACTGTTTTTAAAAAAGAGCTATACTCTTGTGTTGCATACCCTCTATCTGTTCAGGTGACGTGTCTCTCACCTACATTAGTCCTACAGTTAAATGGTGATTGGGTGTATGATGCCTCAGACTCAAAGTAGCTGGGACAGGCTCCAGATCCTCATGGCCTGTAAAGAATATGCTTTAGAAATGGTTATATTTGAATATAGTCAAAGTCAAATAAAACCTGGTGTGCATATATGAATATACATGTATACATCAGGATCCTTGAGACTGAGAAACACCCACTTCACTCCCACATAATCATGACATTTTTCAGGACTCAGGAAGAATATCAGTCTGACCCTGACAGTTACAACGGTGCAGTGAGGGAAAACTACACCTGGTCTCAAGACTACACTGATGTGGAAATTCGTGTGTTAGTGCCAAAGACGGTTGTCAAGGGCAGGCAGGTAAATACAGGCTGCTCCACTGGCTTTACAAGTACACAATCACTGTTTTATCTTAAGATGATATTTCCCTCTTGATTCCCTCAGGTGTCAGTCAGTCTGCAGAGCAGCAGCATACGAGTGTGTACAAGAGAGGGAGCAGAGGAGAAAACACTGTTGGAGGGGGAATTCACCCACAAAATCAACACAGAAAACTCTCTCTGGAGCTTGGAGCCTGGAAAATGTGTGGTTGTAAGTTTTGATTTTTAATGTGTTTTTATGGTTTACTTACAAATAGCAATTTAGTTTGCTTCTCATTCACTTGCAGCTGTCGCTTAGTAAAACCTCAGAGGTTTGGTGGAACGCAGTGCTGAAAGGAGAAAAAGAAATTGATATTAACCAGATTAATCGTGAGCGCTCCATGGCAACAGTTGACGATGAGGAGCATGCAGTATTAGACAGACTCACGTTTGACTACAATCAGAAGCTACAAGGCAAACCACAGAGCCATGAACTGGTGAGGACAAACTTTTTTGTGACTTACCTCTAGATGGCACTATAGTCTCTATGAGAATATCTGCCATGTACAGTATGTACTGTTAAGAAAGAAGCGTTTGTTTTTGTCTCCACAGAAAGTGCATGATATGTTGAAGAAAGGCTGGGACGCTGAAGGCTCACCATTCAAAGGCCAGCAGTTTGACCCCTCCATGTTTGACATCCCATCCAGTGCGGTGCAGTTCTGAGGCACAGCTTGCTCTTGGCCAAATATGAACAGAAACAGAGTTTACACACAGTTTTGGAGCTGGTTGCAGTACATTTGACCAGTATAAACTGGACTAGAGATGAGGAGCCAGTGTGAATTTGTGTGGTGTGAAATTAAAAGGCTCTTTCTTTGCAATGTGAATCCTTACATTGGTAATGTGTAATTTAATAACTCTGAGGTGCCTGTATGTTTGTCTGTCATACTAAAACCCTCTTTTATTCGCCGGTTTCCTTTCCAAACATTGTCAGCTAAGTTTTAATGCTTTCAGTATGATACTGCTACATTTTAATGTACTCTCTCATCTGTTTCATTTCTTTATCCATCTCATACTCCAAATATAGGCTGTGTTTTCCAGTGTTATGTCATATATTGTCTGTATAGAAAAGAGAGGTTCAGTTGTAACACTGGATCTGCAACACTTTTCTTTTCTAAAGATGAATGACAAAAATCAATATAAAAGATTTGTTTTCCAAATTTGGCTTTCCAAAGATGTATTATTAATGCAGAAAAGCCTGTCATTTGTGGGGTTTTTACTTAGCAAGGTTCCCACATGTCCCAGAAAAAATGGAGGTTTAGACAGTAGTTGTCCAGTCATTTAAATTGATTAAAATGTACAAATGTAAGTATATTGACCTGAAAGTTGCATTTTAGTTCCTCTTTGGTGGTTTGTATTTTACCTGGATTTACATAAATGATGCAACGTCAGTGTAACCAGGAATTTAAAGCTTGATACATGAATATGATCAGACTAAAACTAAATATGAGGAAATGCTAAATTGTTTTGGAAAGTATGTGTTTACCATTTGGCTTTTTTATTCATGCATTTCTTTGCCTTCATCTGATGTAGGTGTCACCAAACTAAGCTGTGATCCATTTATCCAGCCTGTAAATGGGAGGAAGGGGCAGATAATGTACTAAATGGAGGATGGGAAAAAGGAATATGGAAAGAATGCTGTAATGCTCTGATGATTAACAGCTTGAAGAGGCACTATCTGCTTAAGGCAAGACGTGACATTTGTACATGGCCAACATTGACTGTTTGATGTCACATAGATTTATTATTCCTGGCTGTTTTGTTAGAAAATATGCAATATAAAATACATTAGCACTGATGGTACATTTTGATAAATAACTGCCATGTCTTTTAACATGATTTGGTACATTTTAAGACAGTACATAGGGTTCTGTGCATTTTTTAGTTTTGGAGCATGCACACACATTGACATATTGCTTAAAAACTAATCTGTTAGTCAGCCCCAGGGCAGCTGTGGTTACAGAGGTAGCTTAGCACCACCAGTGTGTGACTGTGGAGTGAATGAATAATGGAGTCAATTGTCAAGCGCTTTGAGTGACTTGACAAAAAAGCGCTATAAATATGTAATCCATTATTATGAATCTAACTCTATCTTCCTTTAATATCTAGCTTTGTCTTAAAGAAACTTATCTTCTAACCTGACTGCTCACATGTATCACATTAGGCTAGATTTAGAGAGGACAAACTGAGCACTGCTGGAAAAGAAGCTCACTTACTGACCTACTGCATGTATGAGCTAAACTGATTTTGTTTCTAAACTTGAAGATGAATTCTACACAATATCTTTTTCTGCAATTGTTCAGAGACACAAGCATGTCCTTGCTGGGCCACCATAGGAGCAGAAAGAAGGCATAGCAGTGTGGAATTGCATTTTGCAAATATGCCACAAGGTTATGGCATAAAAACTACACACTCCAGCTTTAAATAACATGCCTACCTGAAAATATTTGTATTGAAGGTTTGCACATGTGACAAGATACTAACTAAATAACTAACAAAAGATTGATATGGAGCCCTCAGTAGCTCACATGTTGCATGTTTGACCTTTTACAAGTGGCCACCCAATGCACTACTTGGACGGTAGGGCCCAACACTGTCACCAGAGCAGTGTTTCTCAGACTCTTCACAACAAGTACCATCCTAGAAAATACTTGTCTTTCCAAGTACCACCTTTACGCTGATACAGATCTATGCCATTTTAAGCTTTATGTGAGCACATACCTATCTACCTCTGTGAATGTTATGAAATGAATTTTGTTTGCTGGGCTGCTTCTTTGAAATCACACAACTTTTTAAGAGTCCAAACATTTAGTGATATAGTAAAGTGTATTATAGAAACGTTGCAGCAGAAATCAATCAGAGAGTCAGAGCACCACCAGTGGAACCCCTACCTGTTCTAAACAATTAGGCTTTATAATAATCAGTCATGTTTCTGGTGCATTGTGTTTTCTGTGCTGAAAATAGCTATAGTATAAGGCAGCCCCAGTAAGTTACAACAGAAGTCATTTTATTCTGGGGGCAGCCTGTGATAATGTGTATCCAAACCAAACGCTGTGCACTCATCAATCAGGATCGCTTTGATTTCTCTCCATCTCTTTTCCTTTTTTTTTTTTTTTACCATGTGGTTCGCTCACATTGCCATTTAGAGAGAGCCCGCTGCCTTCCACTGTACTATAGTGTGTGTGTGTGTGTGTTGGTGACGGGCTGCAGCTGAAGAAGCGCTCGGTCGTTCAGGAGGTTTGGAGGTGGGCGGAGACTGAGCCTGGGGTCCTCCCGTCCGCAGCGACGCACCGTGCATTTTAGACTCTGCAAGCTGCACCGTCCGAGGAAGCATCATGGCAACGACTACTTGCACGCGTTTCACAGACGAATACCAGCTTTACGAGGAGCTTGGAAAGTAAGCCCACTGTTTTACTATGGCGTTTTGTGTAATATGCATGCAGCCTGACCCCTGTCCTTACAGCTAAACCAGACACGGAAGGATGGAGCACATCTGCGGTAGTGAAGGAAACTGCTTCATTCCTTCAGAAGAAAACTTAGGTTGGAGCTTTCCCGCACTTTTAACGAGGCACAATCTCATGTAACTGTTTGTTCTGTACAGATGGTGTCTGTATGAGCACTTCCTCCTATGTGCCAAAGGCTAATTGGGGACTAAAAGACCTAATATCACAGTAGGAAAAAAAAAAAGTGTCAGAATTAAGCTGCCTCATCATGTGCTGGCATTAATCACAGTGGCTCAGCTTAGTGCAGAAGTAGACTCTTGATCTAGTGCTAATCTGTTGAGGTGTGTCTTGTGGTCAAACACAAGTGGGGACAGTGATGTAGTCCTTTGGGGGGCAGAGACAGTAGGGAGAGTGATGCACAGTAGTGCCAGGTTGTGCGTGGGTTGAGAGGAATTCTCTGCAATGTCTGCCTCACAGGAACATGATCCGAATGCACTGCTTCCACTCACTGATCTCTTTTTTTTTTGTCCAAATACTTGAGTTTATTCTGCCTCTGGCTTTGTGTGTGTTGTGTGACATGTGATAAGTTTAAGACAACAGGCACAGTGCAGGAGTAGCAGCAGCTGTCCCCACTGATAACACAGTGCTTGTACTGTTTCAGCCTATACTTGTTTTGTATTGTGTTGTGATTTCAGTGGGCTGTGCAGATGCGCGGTTACAGCCGGTGATTACCCACAGAGGGGTGTGTTTAGGAGTGCAAAGTGTTGAGACAGCCAAAGTGTTAGTAGGCAGCCAGCATCTCACGTCCACCCCTCCCTGACTGACTGACTGGCTTAGTTAAACAGTGGTTTGTAGAGTCCAAATCTTAGATTGCCTTGACGTGTGGTGTTTTACCTCTGCATTGAGCCGGATTACCCAACTCTATGATATTCACAGAGTAGAAATACTGACATAGAGGAAAATATTGCTTAGAAATAGAAAGATGTATATACACAGTGTTCTCTTAAATCTGTTTATCCAATCAGTATACACTATTCTTTATTTGGCGTAGACAAAACTTCTGATTGTGTGAAAGACCAACACTCTAAATTGAAGAATGCCTTTGAATATCTCCTTGCATATCTTGATGATCCTTTAATACCTAAATCAGATAAAGTACTTTGCAATACAGATCAATTTGTACCTGGACTGGGCACCAAAACTAAACGTCAAAAAGTAGAATCCCTCACGGCGGATAACCTGTCAGGTCAAAGCCCCCCTGCTTTCTCTGCCACATGGCGCGAGTGTCACAGAGTGTCATGCTTACTCACCCCAGCACCTCATCACGTATGCGTGTAGAGAGTGCTTGTGAGAGGAGAGGCAGGGGCTCGGATGGGAGTGTGAGTGGTTCATTGCATAACAATACTAAGGTGAAGTAAAATTAGCTCTGAGGAATGACAGTGGTGGTTATTTCCGTTGTTCTCCTTTGGGTTTTGTGAGCAAATGTAGACCTGAAACACCAGCACATCTTCCAGTAATCTGTCTGTCAGTGGCCTTCATTAGACTCGTTTTCTTTTTCCTGACCGAATACGGATGAGGAAGGAGAAAGCAATGAGGTCACTGTGATAGCTGAGATGCCCGTTTTGATGCTGACAAAGCTTATACGGCAGCTGACCCGTCTCCTGCTCCTGTCTCCTGTCTTTGTTTCCCAGGGGCGCCTTTTCCGTGGTACGCCGCTGTGTCAAACTCTGCACAGGACAAGAGTATGCTGCCAAAATCATCAACACCAAAAAGCTATCGGCCAGAGGTGAGAGGAAAAAGTCAAACGCGTAAGCACAAATACAACAGCACATTGTGTTTTCAGGGAAATGAGGAAGCAGAGGCATCTTGGGATTTATCATCATTATGCTATCTATGTGTATGTCCCAGTTCTGAAAGCTCACATTAGCATATTTTAGCGAGTGTTTGATTCCAGCGTGTGAAGCCTTCACGTCTGTTCCTTTCAGAGCAGCAGATGACTGTTTCACTCAGATGCACTGTCGAATCTTTCCACTGCAACACAATCCAAGCTGATCCGAGCTTCAAAAGCACAGCTCAGATCAACAATTTTTTTCAACAATTTGCTACGAGGACAGCTAAAAAAAGACCCATTTACGCTTGGTTTGTGTACTTGATAGTGTTGTGACAGAATACCCAAACAGAGTGTTTTAAAGTGCTATTTGCTGCAGCTTATGAAGTAAATCAATGTAAATTTGATTGGAATAAAACACCATTCTCTGGTTGTGTCTAAAATGGAACTGGTTATCAGATGATATGTCTCCAGTAGTTATGTTTAGGCTTTTTCTGAGGGGTTGATTACTGATATCTGCGTCTAAAATTAGTAACCAATATAACGTTTTCTAATTACAGCAAGGAATTAAGATGACGCCTTTATTATTAGCCCTTTCCGTTTTGTTTTGGTCTTACTCAGATGACCGCCTTCAAAGGTCACCACAGATGACATTTGTGTTATATCACTAATACAAATTCTGTTCCAGGGCTTACATCCTGTCCAACCCTCAACTCAGAAGGCTGTCCTCCTATTTATCTGTCTGTAAAATCAGCAGCTGTGACATATGTTGCAATGTCATCTATTTCTGTGGTCTCATATGTAGAAATGACTTTGTGTGTGGCTCCCAAATTTGCCATGACCACATTCTCTTCCCTTATTGCATTATCAGTTCATTTATGTAAAGTCAGTCAATGTTTTTTTTTTTTTTGTTTTTTCAATTTTTTTTTTTTATTAGTCTGGTCTGGTTTAACTGTGTTGCAGACCACCAGAAGCTGGAGAGGGAGGCGAGGATCTGCAGATTGCTTAAGCATCCAAACATTGGTGAGGCTTTATATTGATTATTACACTGATGGTATACTACTAGAGCAAACAATACAACTAGTAAGCTGGGGCATGAATGTTCACATATATAACATGCATAACGTGATGTATGACCCACTTAATGTTCCCTGGTAAATATTGTTTGATAAAAATGTGGACTCCCAAGACACATCCATTAAACATGAAAAAATAAATGCATTCAAAACAGGCACAGTAAGAACCTCCAGTAGCTTTGCAGGAGCAAGTCATGTTTTTAAAGAGAAATAAACAGTTCAAATGCTGGGGTCTGCCTGCAGCTGGAGATTAATGTGGTGCACATCAGTGAAGTGTCGAAGGCAGCATTGCTTTGTGGAGGAAATGTAGGGAAAGATGCTATGATTACATTAAGATGAAAGTAGTAAATGCGAATAGTATATTCACTAATGTGCTGATATGTGCCTAAAACACACATAATGTTTATTTGTATTGCCCTCTATCTTTTTCTTGCGTCTGCTTAGTCCGTCTCCATGACAGTATCTCAGAGGAAGGTTTCCACTATCTCCTCTTTGACTTGTGAGTTGCTTGGTTCCTAACCACTCCTTACCTAAAATCATCCTTTCTCTGTTCCTCTGTCTTTACTTGTCTGTTTCTGAACCGTGCGGCTCCCCTCTCCCACTCCTCTCTTCATATTCCCTCTCTCCTCCTCTGTTCGCACTGCATCTGTCTCCTCTACACGCTCATTGCTTCCTTTCCTCCTTCATGCATCCTTCTTTTTTCCACTCATTCCTTCTTCCTCTCCACAGCTTTATACTTGTAAGACAGTTCACCCCCATTACATAACAGCCCACCCCCTTTCCCCCCTTTCTCTCTTTACCTCCCTCCTTGCGGCTCCCACTTTAATGCACACACACACATACACGGCAACACTCCCCCGCACTGGAGCCAGTCTCCATGGCAACCCAGTCAGAGTGAATCCTGCAGCCGGGGTTTCCCCCTAATGAGGACATCCCCCTCCTGTCTGTGTGTGTGTATGTGTGTCTGTATGCGCTGCCTCATTGATACAATGCGCTTCTTTATATAATTTGCTGTTTTAACGTTCATCTTTGCGTCCTGCAGGGTGACAGGAGGTGAGCTGTTTGAAGATATCGTTGCTAGAGAGTACTACAGTGAAGCAGATGCCAGGTAAACACCCTGTGAATTACACCCTCAGCCCCTCTTTTCATCCTTCCATGTGCCAGTCATTTAGCCTCTGCAGTCCTCCAACCCGAAAAGTTTTGTTCCTCTCACAGCACGAGCAGCACAGACGCCAGGCTGATGGAAAATACCTCAACGCACTTTTTGCTCCGTGTCACAATGTGAATCACAATCAAGGTCGAGTTGTATTCCCCAGAGTCCAAATTTACAGACAGATGGAAACATATACATATAGAAAAGCACACACACCCACAATGTAACCCCTCAGGAGGTAGACCTGAATCAATTTGAGTGTGGAGGCGGTATGTGGAGGCAAAGGAGAAAAGAAAAGGAAGGCGACAGTAGCATTGAAGAGAGGAAGTAAACAGATAAAGTTAAAGTGAAACGAGAGATTTTCTTTAACTGATTTTACCCACAATGCTTTAAGCGCTTCTCACCTGTTGTCATTATTAAGGCTGTAAATGACAGGCTTTAGAGCTTTGTAAACAAAACCTCAGGGATTAACCTTTCTGTTTTTAACATCTGACCAAGCACTCTTTAGCGTCCCCTTTTTGGTAAGATATAGAAGATTTAACAAAGGAAAGTACCAACAATACTATGTTAAGTTGCGTCTATTTTTTGGACTATAAAATTGAATCTGCAGAATGACACAAACCATTTAAATAAAACCAGCCATTTCTAAATACAAGCTTTACAGGAGTTGATTCATGTTGAAGTTTCAGGTTGAGCGTTACAGATTTTCATATGTAATCCCTGAAGTTACAGCTACAGCATTCAAGATCTCCAATAGTGTCGATGACATGTTTAATTTAAACTTTCAGTATTTCCTCTGTATCCTTATGCTTCTGTTTTTTCTTTTATTAGACTTGTCCACCCTTCGTCTGCTTCATGCTATCGTCTTCTTTTTGAATAACTCATGTGTGTCCCTGTGTGTTTATGTGTGGGTGTGTGACAGCACGGCTTGATATACGTCCAACAGTGTCTCACTGACATTTTTTTCTGAGTTCTCCATCTGCACACAGGATATCGCCATCCCTCATTTCTCTCTAAATCTTTAAAGGGTCATTTTATCCAAATATGTACCGACAGTTTAATTAAGCCAACTCACTGCTTTGTTTCAGTGACTATCAAAACCTAACATGACTCTATGTGAAATTAAATGAGCTTAATTTAAAAAGGATAATCTTTTATTTAGATAATGTCCCTTAGCTGGGTAGAAGTCTTTCTCAATCCTATCCCTCAATCTGTCTCCACTTGAAGCCTATTTCTCCACAAGGATCTTTTTTTTAAATAAGCTATTTGCATAAACACCAAAATGAATAATTGTAATTGTATGTTTCAGTTGGATTTGGAAAAAAAAAACACCAATGCTTTCACCTCAGGGAAGTTGAATTTTGATCCTTTAACTATTGAAGGTGTTTCTACTGCACATATTTAATGCTATAATAGACCCTTTTAGGAAAAAGGCACTAATTAAGCATTAAGGCACTCATAAGCTACAGTGATCATTAACTGACCCTTAAGTGACTTTACTGATGACTTCTTGTAAAACATATTCTAAACTTTCTTGTAAAGAGCCACCTCTCAGTGTGTCATTTCTCTTCTTTGACATCCTTTTGCTTCCTGTCCTTGTCCTTCTCTTGATCCGCTGCTCGCTGTTGTTTTGTCTCTGCAGTCACTGTATCCATCAGATACTAGACAGTGTGTCTTACACACACCAACATGACATAGTGCACAGGGACCTCAAGGTGTGTGTGTCTGTCTCATTCTGCATTGCTCTGCACCTTCTGTAAAACTGTTGCTCCTTTCATGCTTGTGTCCTACTCTTGTTTCTTGCCTGTGATTTTAAGCCACTTGCCTGTGCCTGCTGTCTGTCCCTGTTGCGTGTCTGCCTGTCTTCAGATTTTGCTTTCGGGACTCCTGCTGCACTATTTTTTAGACAGTGTGAGCTAGACTGGCCTTGTCTATGAGCTGTGAGTGAGCATGGGAGAGAGCGTGGTACCTTAAGTAGAGAAACACCAAAACATAAAAACCTGTTCAAATGTCTACGGCTGTTCCTGAATAAATTACTTAGAGAAGTGTGCAGGTTAAATGTGTCTCCCACATGGAGTTGCTGCACTCCTACACTGCCTGACTAACGTTTGGCATTTTCTTAAAAACTGAAAATAGCACACCTTCTCACTCTGAAATTCACCAACAGGTTCACTCTTAACCCTTTTGTGTGAGTTTTTGGTGTTCAGCGGCGAGGAGAAGCTCCACTGTGCTGAATGTGTGGAGTGTGTGTTGGCTCCTTTAGTGACTGCGGTAAATGTGCGTTCAGTGCGTGTGTGGGGCGTGTTTTGAGACACTGCTGCCTCTGCATGGATGTGACAGTTGGGGGCTGACTGTTGTTCGGACTAACCTGCTCCCCCTGCTGTTTGCATGCAGTCATTGCATCCAGCAAATCCTGGAAGCCGTGCTCCACTGCCATCAGATGGGGGTGGTACATAGAGACCTGAAGGTGAGTGGCCCCCGGAGTGAGTCTGTGTCCAGGTGTGTGTTTGGAGGGCTGTGTGTTTAGTCTGACTGTTGTACTTGCGTCTGATGGCTGGTAAGTCCTGTGACTAATAATAAAACCCATGCATGCATGTTGGTGCATGTCTTTAGGCCTTTTCTAAATAAACTTTATGCATGGACACTCACTGATGTTTCATTAGTCTATTGTCTGTGCATGCCTGTATCTTGATCGATGTTTAATAAATGAAAGTTATTCTGTAGACTCTGAAGTATAATGTACCACAGATTTAGTATTTTACTGATTGTGAAAATGATCAGTTTGTGTAAATAATCACATGAGAGACTGCTGGCTGTTGTTTTCCTCTGAACTCAGTCATATATGTGTAGTATGTGGGGGACAATCTGTGTAAATGATGCCCCAAAAATTATGAAATGTGTATTTAAAGTTAAATGTTTTCAATATAACATGAACAATACAGAAGTGATTTTGATATTCGATAACTAATCCTTTCCATACTGGCCTCTGGTCGCCTACAAAGGCCAGATTCTTTGGGGAACTTTACACAAAGAGCAATGACAGTTAATGACACAGATTCAGCCATAGCTTTGTAAATGTCATGTATGTCAACACTTCATTAAAGTTTAATTGTAATTTATTTTCTTATTGCTAGTGTAGTATGTACTCAGTAATTATTTAAGGTGATAGATGCTCTTACATGATAAATCTGCCATTTTTATGTGGTTGAATCAACAAGAAAGCCCCAGCAGCTCCTCCTTGAACAGCAACAGTTACAGCTGTGTTGAAAACTTATTAAACCCAGGATGCCATGGCTTTAAGAAAGATATGATCACAAATTATCACTGTTACTTAAATGTGTGTCCATTGATTTCTGTCACATAATTTACTTCTGTGCCTTCAAGTCAGTCCTGCACTGGTTGATTTAAAAACAGCCAGCAGAGGGAGATGAGGTGACTGTCCTGTGGATGAAGCAGAACATGCTGCAACATCTGTGCCTCTATGCATTCCTAAGCTGTTTTTTATGGCTAAAATCACTGTCAGTTGACAGTACAGCTTGTACAAAATAGTATTTGTCTGGTTGCCGTTTCATCTCTATATGAACAGGAAATAAAGACAACTGTTGCAAGAAGGCAATCTTTGTTTGGTCTTGGACAAGTAAACAAATGACAAAGTGCTTTTACATATTTGTCCCATCTGTGAGCATGCACAGTTTTGTAGGATATGTATTGTATTTGTATGTTGATTCTTTGTCATCTAGGAACACTTTTTTCTTTATTTCCTTGTCTCCTGGAAGCTAACCTCTAAATAACTGGATTGGTGGGGAGATTATATTTGAATATACTGTATGAAATGATGTGACATAGATGTGTTTACTGTTTGTGTCCTTCATGCAGCCAGAGAACCTGCTGTTGGCCAGCAAGTGTAAGAATGCAGCAGTCAAACTCGCTGATTTTGGCCTCGCAATTGAAGTCCAAGGAGATCAACAAGCCTGGTTTGGTAAGATAAAGAACACCTCAGATATTTAAACATATAACAGAAGGTAAAGAAAAAACCTTGAGAAGTGCAGTCATCTGTCAGTCTGTCGGCATCCTCCCCCTCTTCCTGCTGTAGATCATAAGCACTGTAGCTGACAGCTCTATGTGCAGCTGTCAGAGTAAAGACGGCACTTCCCTTTAATTCAGTGTTGTCCTCCTCGCTATCCCCAAGAGTTGTAGAAACATTTAGGGGAAACTTATCTCATTAAAATGCTTTCTTTAAATTTTTTTTGTATAGTTTGCATATTCTGTTTTTTATCTACAGTACATGTCTCCAATGAGGCCTAATTAGAAGCAATATTTTGAGGACAGCAAGACACCAAGGACATTGTGGAAGCCAACTAAAGGAGAATATACATTGTATGAAATTGCCCAGCAGAGATCCTACAAGGTTTTAATTAGGCAAAACATTTTTAAGTCCAATTTCTTTGTCCCATGCCAATTTTTTTTTTCTGAATCATATAGTTTCTCATCTGCAAGTAAATATTTGTAGAAAATGAAAACTCTATTGTTATTGTGCAGGCTTTGCTGGGACTCCTGGATACTTGTCGCCAGAGGTGCTGAGGAAAGAGGCGTACGGTAAACCTGTAGACATTTGGGCGTGTGGTAAGCCTTTTATCTCTAGATTTCTCAATGCTGCCTCCTCCTTGCCTTTTTTGCCAGTTAAATATTTTTTGTTTCATGTGTAGGTGTGATTCTCTACATCCTTTTGGTTGGATACCCTCCATTCTGGGATGAGGACCAACACAAACTCTATCAGCAGATCAAAGCAGGAGCCTACGATGTGAGTCTGCTGCTGACACATGATACACTCACATTGTCTCACTTTTCTGTAATTCCTTGGCTTTGGTGTTAGCGGTAGTATTTTCAGATTGTAAGCACAACAGCAACAGCATGTATTAATTTACATTTATGATATATAGTTACTAAAACAAAATCAGAAAGACCAAGATCAGAACTTCTAACATTTATGAAATACCAATGTTTAATAAGATCTTTGCTAAAACGAACGCATATTATTGATATTAAAGGCCAAATCTAAAAACCTAAAGCAAGACATTAATCTATACAGTTTTTGTTACATCATAATCATTATGTAATATACTTACATATAATGAACTACATGTGTTCGTGTAGTTTCCATCTCCGGAGTGGGACACAGTGACACCAGAGGCTAAAAATCTGATCAACCAGATGCTGACCATCAACCCAGCCAAGAGAATCACTGCCCAGGAAGCTCTGAAGCACCCATGGGTCTGCGTAAGTGCATAGAGCGCATGTAGCACAAACTCATCTTTGTGTTACTGCAAAGTAGTTCAACACTTTAAAATGTGTAAATCCTCAAACATGAAGTTTGTGAACATCTGTCTAAAGCTGCCAGACATCATGACCATCTGTTTTCAAAAAGGCACTCCCTGATACATCAGATATTAGATCAGCTTATCTTATCAGCTTATGACAGTGTGTATTAAAGAAAAGGATAAGATCAACATATCTGGTGCATAAGAACTTCTTTTTGGAAAACAGAAGATTCCAAATCTAATTTAAACATTGACAGTCTGTAAAAGGACGTACAGTCATCAACGTAATTTATGTAGAGATTTTGTAGATTGTGTGAACACCTTAATAAGTTGTGTGCATTTAGCCCCAGGATTTTTGCCAAAAATGTCATCACCTAAAGCGCTATAGAGTTAACACATTCTGGGGAACCAAGTCTGTCCAACAGCTCCTGCCCACATAAACCTGTCACTGTCTCACTTCTTGTAGTGTTTTATTTTCAGCACCTCTTCCTCTGTCTCCTCACAGCAACGCTCTACAGTGGCCTCTATGATGCACAGACAGGAGACAGTCGAGTGTCTCAAGAAGTTTAACGCCAGGAGGAAACTAAAGGTGGGGAAAAATTTAAATGAAGCAAATTTGCAATGCCAAAATGTAAAATCAAACAGACTTGTTAACCCCTAAAATATAATTTCTCTTTCCTTTTTCTAGGGGGCCATTTTGACCACCATGCTAGTCTCCAGAAACTTCTCCGGTGAGTGCTGCTTTATGAACGACAAGAGTCAAGGGAGCATCTCAGCACCTTGAGCACTTTGGGGAGGAGCCGACAGGGTGTCATGCCATCTGTCTTCTGACATCTTAGCTCCTCACTCATACTGTAACTCACAACAGGTTGATGGGCAGGAACTTAAGCAGGAAACAATGCTCTGATTTATTGTTGTTCTTCCTGGACATATTCTCTTACAGTAAGGCCTGAATTGATAAATCTTGACCTTTCTGGCGGTACTGATATAGACACAGTTATATCACCATATTGAGTCATCACAGACCTCAATTTGTTTTGGTTGATGCAGAATAGCCTCAGTGACAGCATTACCTGAAAACTCTATAAATATTTGTGATACTGACAGAATGACAGCGGAAATACTGCACATATTCCATATCTAAGTCTCCTGTTCATGTAGGCTTGGTGAGTAAATGTGGAACCTTGCTGCAACAAATAATGTGTGTACTATTTCTGAAGGACTACAGAAATACTGTATGTACTCTAATAGAAATAGAGCACAGATGCATTCAATGCATATCTCTTTAAAATCCTCATTGTGTTGGTTATAGTGTTATAGCGTTGTTAAAAGCCAAGATTCATACAATATAAGCACCGACATTTGCAAAAACACTGGTTACTATCTGGTTGCAATCTTTCGTTTGCTGATCAATCTAGTAAAAGGTTTTACTAAATGATTTTGTACTTTAACTTGTGTAGAAATATAAACTCTATATACAATAAACTATAGATTTATTACTGTTGAATAATGATATGAATTTATTTGGCCGATCGATCGGCTGCCAATCATGATCATCGATAATAGCTAAAAATAGTGTGATTTGCTACAAGGGCCAATGAACAGCAACAACAGCAACTGCATGGTCATGACAGTAAGAAACAAAGAGAAATATCAAGGCTCCATGTGCTGATAGTGAACGCCTTTTTAGCACACTTAGGAAATGTTATAGATGAGAAAAGGAACAAAGTTTTTCCAAAAAATGCAGAAATGCTCATATTCTTGAAGAAAAACCTGAAATTAATGCTACATTAGTTTGAGAAGTCTATATATATATATTATATATATATATATTTGTTCCTGAATTTAAAGCTGACTTTTGGTTAGGCATTTTGTTGCATGTGGTT
Source organism: Rhyacichthys aspro (assembly GCA_036850595.1). Classification (NCBI taxonomy): domain Eukaryota; kingdom Metazoa; phylum Chordata; class Actinopteri; order Gobiiformes; family Rhyacichthyidae; genus Rhyacichthys; species Rhyacichthys aspro. The sequence goes on from CM072159.1 coordinate 17,136,581, forward strand.
ACTGTGAGCAAAACTGTTCTTGCTGAATAAAACTATAAAAATAATTTAAAAAAAAAGTAAATAAAGAAAAGAGTCAGAGTCAGTCAGTTTATTACCTTTTAGTTTTACCACCCCTGAATAATTAATATTTAAATAGGCTTTTGTGTTTTTAAGAATAGTGAATTTATCAAGGTGTATAATCAAATATACACCTTAAAAATTATTTCGATAATCGGCCTCTAAAATCCTGATCGCAGCCTTAGTATTTATTGCTTAGTTAGAAGGTTTGGACTCTGACTATTCTTCATTTTCTCTTCTCACTCTTGTGTTTCTCTTTATGTTTCAGTGGGTCGTCAGACTACAGCCCCTGCTGCTGTGAGCGCTGTGGCAGGAACCACTGCTGGCATCGTGGAACAAGGTAACCTCATCCTCCCACACTCTAATGATTCCTATCTGTTTTTGCACTTTTGATGAATAAAAAACCTCTGTCTGTACTTGGGGGTTGCCATGATTAAAAAAAGAAGTCGCCTGCAGTCAAAACATCATTTCCTGCCTCCATCCCTTAGCTTGTTTTAATCTCTCTTCTGAAATCTTTCCCGTCCCTAATGCTTCGGAAATGTTTGCCAAGGTAAGCAGCCTCATCTCTCATTTGGGAGGAGAGCGTATTAAATAGTCAGACTTTTTTTTCTTGTCATGGGCTAGGCCTTCACTTTTCTAGAAGGGATTTTGAATTAAAAGGTGTTAAAAAAAAAGTGCAGTGCAGCTTTCAAAATGGAGGAAGCACGCCGACTAAAAGCTGCCCTTTTTCATGACTAAAATGAGCTTTTGCGATATTTCAACAGCCAAACCCAGCGCACTGATGTGTTGTTTACAACTCCAACCCATCAATGAACCCTGTGGTAGTGGTTTAGACTAATCCAGCCTACTCTTGAGATTAACAAACACATTATCACACACCTGCATCTCCGTTCCACTTTCCTCATGCTTTCACTCCTAATCCCTGTCTATCCGTGCGTGCGTGTGTGTGTGTGTGTGTGTGTGCGTCTGTGAGTTTATTGGGATTAAATGTTAAATCACTTAGACTTTCCCCCAATCCTGATGCCCTCTGGTTATGCAATCCAGAGTTAGGTGCCAGCTGATAGAGATTTTAAATGTGAGTTTGTGCGTTGTGGTTTTTTTTTTTTTTTTTTTTTTTCAGTGTCATTTTACAAGATGAAGGGTGGGAGGGTTTTTGAGAGGGAGGGATAAATTGGTCCATTTTTGTGTTAAACAGGAAGCATGGTGATTTGTAAATGTTGTAAGATATCCTGCAGGGGAATTCAAAGAGATTGTGCATGCTTCTTTGTGTACCTGTGTCTGGTATAATGGTATAATGTGTACGCTACCATCTGAGGGTGTGTCGTTCTGCCTCTCTGCAGCAGCCAAGAGTCTCCTCAACAAAAAGGCTGATGTCAAGGTAAGTCTTCAGATCATGCCTTCTTGGCCTGCTTCATTCCCTCCTTATATCCTCGGCTGCCCTTGTTCTCTGCACACAGTCTTTCTGCCCTGCTTTTATTATTACATTAATATTTATTTGTGTTTTATACTGTAATAAAGATGGCATAATTGCAAAAGGCCTAAATCATTGATCAGGTTTATAAATTTGGAGTGTAAACGAGCAACATAAAAATGCAAACATATACAAGCTGATGGGTTTTAAAGCCTATGTAACCTGGAACAAATTGCCAGTATATGTGTATTAAGTACGTCTTTTGACTTTTTTGGTTTTAAGACGTGTGAATTGTGAATTATCTGGTTTACATAAACTGGCTGCAGACTTTAAAAAAAACGTTGCCCAAGAAAATGCCATTGTCTCTTAAAGTTATTAATTTACAACAAGAGAGCTGAATCTGCAGTCTCTCAGCTCCACTCTGCCAGGGTCATTGTGTGTCAAACATTTAGCATTTCAGTGTGCACTACCTATTGTGTTGTCGTGCATGTTCATGACTTTGAGGCCTGTATGGTTATTGGTCAATTCAAACTGAATGAAGGGCATTTTTTATGCACAAAAATATTACAGCTTTTCTTTTACATTGTAATGATATATATTTTTGTATTTGATGTTTTGTACGCAAGATGTAGATGAATTTTGAAATGAGATAATAAGAGAGATCATTTGACTTTATCCCTGATCATTGATTTGATTTTGAATAAACGTTCAACAGATTAAACTTTAAACAGAATTTGAACATGTGGCAATATACAAGCAAGACATTAAGGAATATGTTTTTATATAACACATCTCGCCTAAAGTGTTTAGATGAATGCATCCAGACATCCTTCAGGATATTTTGTTAGCTTCCTCTCTGTTTTTATGGGTGGCTCTAATGCATATACAAATACGAAACACCAGTTTATGAAAATCAAAAACAGTGTTTTGCCATTGCTGTTCTTCTCACTATATTTACCAGCAGTCACCATCAGATTGGTCAGTAAGGTCAGAAAGATGATTTTGTGGTTCACAAACATTGGTTCTAGACCCAAAAGTGGGTCACATGAGATTTTTTTGGGTCCACCAAAAAAATTTAAATTTAAAATCATTTCTAAAATCCAGAAAAATATTTGTGAAACTCCATTTAGATTTAATAATAAAATACTACAAAAGAAAATAAACTATCAAATAGCATTAAAAAGGACTCAAACCACACTAGAAGGGAAGAAAGAAAATATGAATAATTCTTAATAAAAAAATAAAAATAAAAAAAAACGTTAAAAAAGACCCAAACTAAACCAAATCTATCTAAATTGAGTCAAAGATGTTGTTACTCGTGTTAAAAAAAAGAAAAAACAAACCAAAAAACTAAAGAGCCAAACCAACTTAGCCCACACAGCATCCACCCTTTGGGTTCTCTGATGCTAATCTCAGATTATTTCCCAACAGATGATTAATCTGTCTTTACATAATCACAGTGTCTCCTTTGCTGCATCCAGTTCTCAGGCTATTTCAGCTCTGTGTCGCACAGAAACCTCCATTTTTTTCAGAGACAACCTTTTAGATTTCACCAGTTCCTCTAACCTTGAATTAATAAGAACTCTAAAGGAGAGTATTAAAGTTAAACACTAGAGACAAAAATATGAAAACTACTGCTTTGGTTGGCTGGAGATTATGTTGATACTGCTGGCCAAATTGCTGCAAGACTGAACTGAACAACAAATATCTTCAAAGAGAGATTTGAATTGCTTGAATTTTTTGCATTGCTTATGCTTTTCACCAAACACAGAAAGTGTATCAACTGTGCCTCTGTGTCCTACACTTAGCATAAACTTAAGACAATGCACTTCCAACTCAACTGCCTTTTAAAATGTAAAAAGCCCCTAAATACTTTACAAGGTTCATGCCAGAATGCTTGGGGAGCTCTTGTGTCCTACCCCACTACCAAGGCTCTTTCATGTAGACCTATTAATATTACATACACCTCTTCTGGTCTGTTAAATGAGAGACCACATATTTAAACAACATAACAACATCTCTACAGAGAAATGGCCCTGTTCCAACAAAACAAGAGGTTCATTTTGATTCTTGCTTAGACAAATGTGGGAGCTATAGAACGTGACACAGGGAGTTACATTTTGTTGGCTGTCCTCACTGTGTCTGGCTCTAACTTGCTGTAATGATGCAGTTTGCAGATGTTTTGTCAGTTTGATATGGTGCTTGTTTCTTTATATCAGGCTGTCACTGCTTTAATTGACCCTTTTCAGACCGCTAAATGTTGCACCACTATTCCATGTAATGAATACATGGAGAATAATACTTAAATCCTAAATGAGAGGCTTTCAAATCTGCCCTTTCAATCTAAAAACCCTCTAACCTGGATAGCTTTTTTCCTCACACTATTTATGTCTATGGAGCACTCACCTTTCAACAGCTTGTTCCTGTGTGACACCTTTTTTTAACACAGTAACCACCCACTTTCAATCCAGAAGAGGGCACCTCTTTCCATTGTTATCCAACACTAATGAAGCACTTTGTGTTTTCTGCACAGCCCCAGACAAACAGCACAAGAAACAGCATAGTCACCAGTCCCAAAGGCAACATCCCGTCCGCTGCACTGGTATGCAGCTTTGTGTCCGTCTGTCTCACACTCTGTCTGTCCGTCTCACTGTTAAAAAAACTGTGTGTGAAGGGGTGTGCTTGAGAGAGACTGGGCGTTAGTCTTAATTAAAGTCATTTGGGATTCAGCAGTTATATGGTCTAATGTAGTTACAGTTGTTTACAGAAAAGGAAGGGAATGTGAATTGTAAACTTTTTTTTTTTACAGTAATTAAATCCATTATTAAGGGGACATGCAAATTACGTAACATTAACATTTTAATGTGCTATATCTTTTTACTGAAATTGTCTAATCTGATTCTGAATCAATAGAAAACTGTCTGTTGACACACATTGTTTGTTTTTGTTGCAATTCTATATAATATAATCTTCCATTTTAGGAACGTATGTGAAATATGTGTTGGTTTTGATAGAAATGATGAACTAGTCCCTGGAGATAAATATGTATGTATCACTTATCAGTCATTATTATCTGGAGACTCTCACTGTCATCATCCACCATTAACTCTTTTTTAGACTGGGTTTCTTTTCATTCAGTTAATATATCCTGTATATACACCCATCCTTCTCACCTTGCGTCTGGTGTTATGTGATTCATACTTTTTATATTTTCTTAATGATCACGTCGACATCTCTTCATTCATATCCACACCAACATCTCTCTTGTCTTTCCTTTCTTCTTCCCATTGTTCCTCCAGGAGCCTCAGACTACTGTAATTCATAACCCAGTAGATGGGATCAAGGTACATCTTACTCACTCCCTTCATCTCTGCTCTGTGTTTTATCCCATTTGTCATACTTTGTCCCACTCTGTCAGTGTTGTTTTTGCTAAATTGATATTCGTGTGCATCTCTTTATATTTCTGCATGATGAGCTAGAGTGAGGTGCTGTGACTTCCTGTGAGGTCTGCGTTGTCTTATAGTGCCCCTTTGTGTTCAGATAATGGGGGCTCACCTTCTGCGCCTCAGCCGAGCAAATCCGCAAAGGCCGTGGCCAATTAAGCCCTTACCCACTGTTCCAATTGTGTAACAGTGGTTAAATGTCATGTGCTGTAGAGTTGTCAGTGTCCATTTAGAGCAGCTCAATCCACAGACGGGATTGTGCCAGTGTGCTGCTGAGTCACACTTAGATTTGCTGTGTCGCCAAGTCTGGCCAAAGCCTGGTGGTTAAAGATTGAGATGTGTAAAAGTGTCAGCTGCAGTTTCATTAGCGTCTTGTGTGAGTGTGTGCATGCATTTATTTTTTTTTTATGTCAATGTGTGACTAAACATTTCTTGTTTTTTAAGGCTGATTGTTTGTATTTTTTTGCAGGAATCATCTGACAGCAGCAACACCACCATCGAGGATGAAGATGTGAAAGGTAGAACACATTAATCACGCAGATAGCTTTATTGATTTTTGACAGTACATTTTGGGGGAAAGTAGTTCAGTTTGGTTGAAATAAGATAGTACAGCCTCAGTTCAGAGAAGCAAACAGAAACTACAAGGTAAATGGTACAGCTGAAAAAAGCATTCATATAAATCAACTTTTTTTTCCATCTTAATCCCGTTAAGGGTCACTGGGGCTGGAGCCTACCCCAGCTGCTTTGAGCCTGAGGCAATAACCAGTTAGGCTTCTTCAAATTGATTGAACAGTTTTGAAAGAGTCTCTTTACAAAACACCCATTACAACTTTAAACCACACAGATCTCATACTTCTCATTAAGTGGACAACAAAATGAAGTCGTTTTTTTCAAATGCATTTATCTTAAAGCCTTGTTAGAGATACATCAACCAGTCTCACAATGCACATTTCTCTCTCTTCTTATCAGTGTTGTAAGAAGACTCCTGTGAATTTAGTCAGCTGACGGTTTGGCTTCACTTAAGGAAGATGTTTTAGTATTTATAATTTATACACATTCTCAAACATCTAAATAATTGATGCTTTTCATTTCATAATGGTAGGTAGTTTATAAAAATACATCAGGATTATGCCCACAATGAACGCCGCAATGAACATCTGACATTATTTGTTTTTGTGCCAGATGATATTAAGGAAGTTTTAAGGACAAAAAGATAATGTTCTTCACTTGTGGGGCATTCTCACTGAATTAACCAAGCTTGGTGTATACTCTGAATATTTATATAAACCAATAAAGGAATTACTTAATAATTAATGCTTCATATTTGGGCCTTGACTTTGGTTTTAGCTCATTTCTAAATGAAGTGAACAGAATAAAACATGTGACCGCTAATGCTTTTCAGATGAGGTAGAGTGATGTAGGGAAATGAGCAACAGAAATAGAGCCAGAGAGAGAGAGAGAGGAGAAGAGGGAGGGCACAAGGGAGACACGAGAGAGCGCTAAGCCTTCCTCTCAGTGTCAGGAGGAAGCGACGGACTAGGACACACTAAATCTCAGGGCTGGGACAAGAATAGCGTGATGAGCTCCAGCAGCCTCACATGCAAAATGGAGAAGTGAAGGAAGATGGATGGAGGTGAGAGGGACATGCAACAAGACTGCATTTATTTCAAATAGTTGGATGTGTACATAAAGATGATTTAGCTATAGCAGTCCTCAGTTATAGTGGAACTAAACAACTTTTTGTAAAAGAAAGTAGTTGTGTGAAAGTGTGTGCTGAAGCATGGAAGGGATTTTATTCAACTTGACAGATGAAAGAGACATGACTGATAGTATTTGCATTGAGTAACAAGTTCTTAGAAGGGTCTGAAGTGCACTGGGTTCATTTTGCCTGCGTTTATTGATAACAGGTTGGACTTTTTGTTCCATTCATTGTCGTGACATTATATGCCTCAGTGCATCTTTTTAAGCTTTGTGATGTGATGAACTGTCAGATGGGATGGTATCATCAGTGTGCTCATTTCTCTGCAGCTCGCAAACAGGAGATCATAAAGATCACAGAGCAGCTTATCGAAGCTGTCAACAATGGAGACTTCGAGGCCTATGCGTGAGTTCTTTATACATATTCCTACTTTTTCTTGGCAGAACTTTGAACTTGTGAAGTGACTCTGTATCAGCCTGGAAAAAAAACATTAATCTGACTGCCATACAAATGTGTTTCATCTTTGTATTAAAAGATTAAAGAGTAATTACTTGTTTTATCCTCTTAATACCACACACTTTAGACAAATGCTTGACAGATTGAGTGAGGGAGGGGCAGGGTGTCCACATACATTGTATGTCACAACATCAACATAAGAGATGTAGATTTAGTTCAATACAACTGGATTTACACAGCACTTTTTAGATCAAATACAGAGCAAGCCTTATTGCAAGATCATTAATCAATGTGTTTTATTTTCAGGTATTGTTTTGATCTTAGTCTGCCTTTTTTACAGGAAGATCTGTGATCCTGGTCTGACCTCCTTTGAGCCAGAGGGTCTTGGTAATCTAGTGGAAGGAATGGACTTTCACAGATTTTATTTTGACAACCGTAAGATCTTTTTATAGCTTTTTATCATTTACTGTTGTATATTTCATTTGCGGTTCATGTAAACTTAATGCACATGTTATATTTTTTTTCTCTTAGTTCTTTCCAAGAACAGCAAGCCCATTCACACCACTATCCTCAACCCTCACGTGCACATCATAGGAGATGATGCCGCCTGCATCGCTTACATCCGCCTGACACAGTTTGTTGATGGACAGGGCCACCCCCGATCCAGCCAATCAGAAGAGACCAGGGTATGGCACCGCAGGGACAGCCGGTGGCAAAACGTCCACTTCCACTGCTCAGGGGCTGCTGCTGCCCCGATGCAGGGATGAGGTACTTACATTAAACACATACTGTGCACTACAGATACACAATGATGCTGTTTATGTTCTATGATTTTTTTCAATTAAAGCAACACTATATAACTTGTCAGGATGTAAATCATTAAAGAAGACAACAGTGCTGCAAACACACATGGGGCTGTTAGCTTTCCATAAATATGCTGTTTCTTTTAATTACAATGTCAATTTTTAATAATATGACCAGATCTGGCAAAATATATGTTCTTACAAGATAGAATTAAATACTGTAGTATCTGTTGCGTACACTTTGCCTTCAAAACAGGGGTTAGCTTTAACATATTTTCGTAAATTACACATGAATAATGTTAAATGAACTGTTTCCAAGAGAAAGTCAAGGCCCTCAGAAAAGCCCCTAAATACACTTGTAAAGAGACATTCAACAACAACTTTTATTTTCAGGAGCCTAAAGCGTAGCCGTGAGGAGACAAAGGGAATCGAAGAGAATATCTAAGTGATGAGTCTCCATTGAGAGAGAGGTGCAGCTGGGTGCAGATCAGTTCAGAAGTTCAGGATTATTGTTGCCCTGTCCTCTACACACCAGCTCGCTCTTCTCTCTCTGAGAAACATCACTAAGGACAAAACAGTAATATCAACGCATCAAACCTACTGCAAAGGGCCTCTCAGCCGCAATGGAAACTGGACAAACAGGCCTGTGTCTGCAGCAACGGCGCTCAACACAAACTTACCTGGACTTACCTGTTAACCCCTAAATTTTTGTGCCACAAACCACCACAGTGGCACATTACTGTTAGAGTTTTACCCTTTTACTTCCACTAAACCTAAAGTTAGTATTATCTACATCTTTCTGGATTCAGTCTGTTGTGTGCTCTTTCTATTGTACAGTATATTTAAAAGTCCTCCTCTTAAATTCTGGTAACTTTTTTATGATAAGCATGATTCTTCTGTATCTGTAATAATATTACCAGTGGCTATTATGCACGACTAATGCTGCCTGTGTGAAATGAACATACAGTACTATAGTTTCACAGAGACCAGTGGGTGTATTTAGTTCTATTTTTTTGTTGTTTTGAGCTTTTCCCCTTTCTCTTAAGTGTATTTGACCCTGAACTGACGCCCGTGTGTCGTAGTGTCCACTGGACCCTGTGAGCCTCTCTGTGAGATGCTGCACACGCAGTGAGAAACATGCAGCATGCTAAGATATTACTGGTGTTTTACTTGATCTCTGTGTACTGAACATTGCAAGTAACTACTGACATTAGATATGACAATAACATGTTTGAAAAGAAACTATCACTCTGTTATGTAAATTTGCAGTTTTACTGTGGTGACTTATCTCCAATATGCTGTAGATGGTATTTAATTGCATGACATTTCAAGTTAATACTTTGGTAAGTTGGATGTTATTGTGCATTTTATTTATTTATTTTTTGAAGACTAAACTGCTGGTGAAGCCTAATCTCTTGCCTCTGTGTACTGGGCTCTGTAACTGCATAAGCGTATGTCAAGATGAGTGAATAGGATATGAGCGCACTGGTATGGATGTTGACGGAAAATGCCTTTGGTGTGTTGGATTCACATTATAACCTCCATGATATACTTCAGCGCTTTGCGGCAAAAGTGACATCCAATCATCAAAATATTTTATTTTTCAATCATTGTTTTAGATTTTAGATAAAAGTCATTCATAACATTTAGGTAATTTGTACTTAATGCCTTTCATTTCTTTATGTCTCATTCTGCTTCCTAATTTCTGGGTTCCAATATGAATTCAAACTTTATTGACATTGTAATTTGCCCAGTTGTTTATGGTTTTGATCATCAGTACATCATTTAATAGGTGGCATGTTGCGTTCATGGAGATTCAACTGTATCTTTTTGTAATAGAACTGCCTTGCACTGATGATGTGAAATATATTGCAAATTTATTTATAAAGGTAATTTATAAAGACTTCAAGCAGCATTGTCTGTATTATAACGTTTAAGAAAATGTAGTGAAATTTAATTGATAAGGTGCTCTTTCTAAAAAAAAATAAACCGCCTTGGGATTGTCAGTGTGACTTTTGTTAGGCCTATTCGTTCCTCAGGAGGGCGCCAAATCAGCGTAAAATACGGCATATCTTACTAAGAGGCTTGTAAAACAGACACTGTGCTGATTTTAAATGGTGTACTTTAATCATGGCGCAGAGCCAAAACCAACCATTGTCCTTCCTGTCCACTGACAGCATCAGTGCATTAAAAGGATTACTGGTCAGAGTTTAAGTGGATTTATTGTCTCTTTTTGGAAACCACCAAAACAGTGTGTGGCATTGAAGCTACAAACTGAGCACTTTTGCATTTATTGAGCCACATGTTCATTTGTTTATTTATTGATGTTTTTGGTGAATGATTGGGATTATAGTGTATTAGAGCTTTGGTTTAAAATAAAACAATTGATTATTTTTTACATTTTTATTATTCTACCTAGACAGGCCATGACAGTTCCTCTGATGTGCAATCCAGATCATATCAGTATTGAAATGTGATCAGATGTATCAGTGTTTAAACAATAAATTGAAAATGCAGTTTCGTGTTCCTCTTTATTTTGAATTATGACCACCACACACTGATTTAATTACAGGCTCTGACATGTTTTTGAAACATAGGCTTACACATTGCAAGATATTGAAACGCACCATGCTACAATACCAAGCCTGTCACTAATAATAATCCAACACTTCACAATAAAACGGTCAGATAATAACTGAATAAAGAGCTCCAAAAACCTGCAGAGGCATCATTTTACATTTCATTTATTCGGCAAAATACAGATATTCAGATACATATAATATTTGGTATTGGTACACTGGTATTTTACGCAAGCCATCAGCTTTTCAGTGGTTTCGGTCTTTCCAGAGCGCACTTGTTGCTTTCTCTCGTTTCTCCACAGACAGACCCCTGACGTCATGACGCAGTGGTGTGTGCTCATTAGACACAGAGCGCCCGGCTCTTCGTAGCATTTACGTCTCACTCCCTCAATCTCCGGACGGACTTCAACAAGGACCACACCACTGCGTCTGGGTGCGTAAAGACGCGGGACGCGCACGACAACACAAAGGTAACAAACTCATAAAGTAAGCTTACGTGTAAACAAATAGACTAGTTAGATTATATGTTTACTTAAAAAACTGGGGGTCGTGTTGTGGTCCTGCACGTGATGCTATTGTTGAATACACTTTGGAGTGAGAGGGGGTAGGGTTGGTTGCTAGCTATCTAAACCAAAATTGTACTTTTTAAAGAATGGCTTCTGAGGGAAAAGGGTTTGGTGTTTGGCTGTCTCCATCTTCTCTAGTTGTGAATAATTGTTTACCTTAAAAAAACTGAGCGCCGGTATACTTAAAAGTGTGTCTTAATTAAGTTTTTTACTCTTTGCAGTGGCTTGAGAACAGAAAACAAAAGAGGGGGCGTTGGAGCTGCAGGGAGCCACGTTTTGGTTCAGGGGTGCAGGAAGATCAAGAGGATCAACTTTTGAGGAGCTTGCAGGAAACCGGTGTGGCACGGTGCTTTTTTCTCCTGGAGCGAGGGATAAAGGAGTCGTGGAGCTGCGGCTGAACTGCAGTCATGCACCGCTTAAGGACTACTGTGGCTCGGCTCGGGCCTATTGCACAGAGCACATCACAGCCCAGACCACTGCTGGTCAAAGGGACTCTCAGGACGTTTGAGCCTCTGAGGCGCCTGACTGCACCCGTCGCTTCTGAGCCCTTTCTTAATGCTACCAACTCGAACTATGTAGAAGAGATGTACTATGCATGGCTGGAGAATCCTAAGAATGTGCACAAGGTACAGCATGTCTCAAAATGAAAAAAAAACCTTCAGGGTCATACAAAAAAAACCCCAAATAAAACAAAACAAAACAAAACAAAAAAAACAACTCTTCTTTAACCATAATAGTTTTTTTCTGTATTATGTGGCCCAACAGAAGGAAACCTCTACTGCAGCGTCAGTCTACTGACAATGCAGTCGGGTAAAGGTTATATAAATGTTTGCTAAGTGCAGCACTATCACAACAAGTGAGTGACAGACGTCAGTTTCCTCTTGCAAAATGTTTTTACCTCCAGCTGATCAACAAGGTCAGCTTCAGAGTGTCAAATGTAGCAACAAACACCTAAAAGCAATATAATCATTAAGTAGCCACAAACATGGCTTCCAAGTAGACAACAGTAAATAAGTGACATATGATAAGTATAAAAGATGGACAGTTGTCTGTTGTGACTCGTATACACACTAAAGTGTACAGAGGCACCCTTAGGTTACGTTGCCTGAAGTGATTATCTTGTAACCCCATTTTTCTTCTGTTCTTTTGTCCTCCTTAGTCCTGGGATATATTTTTTCGCAATGCTAATGCTGGGGTACCACCTGGTCTGGCCTACCAGAGTCCTCTGCATCTAAATGGGATGTCTCAGGGAGTGGCCAGTGCCCAAACTCTGTTGGGGGCTCAGGCCAATACAGAGAAGTTGGTTGCAGATCACCTAGCTGTTCATTCACTCATTCGAGCCTATCAGGTAAAAAGCAGTGACCTGTAATAACAAATGCCTAGTATACCAGTCTGTTTACAATAAAACCTATTGTATTTATGTGCCTAATGAATGTTCAATAGCCCAAGGCTGAAATAAGTAACTAGGTAGTGGCCAGCTACTTTCTGAGAACGTACAGGTTGTACAATGTCAACCCGAGTTGTTTGCCTTGTCCTTAGGTACGAGGCCATCACATAGCCAAGCTGGACCCGCTGGAGATCAGCTGTGTAGACTTTGATGATGCCCCATGTGCTGTCGGTTTCCAAAATGTTGGTAAGAAATACAAACAAGTACAAATTTACAGTGCACTTCAGTTTGCTTTGTGCCTTAAACAACCACCATAGATTTTTGCCTCTACAATCATTGTATTGAAATTCTTTAATGTCTTAATATTGAGTGAGTACTTTACCCTCTTTGTCTTACCTCTTGTTTTGGTTAACCACAAGGCTCAAGTTGGGATAACTGCTGATATGGGGCCCTTGTTTGCTTGCTCCATAACATCATTCCTTAATAGACAAACAAGGAGTACAGAGGATGAATGTAACATTAGTCAACAACAATCAAGTTATAATATAATGCCTGTTAAAGTGCACTTGAAAACTAGGAGCAAGGACTATTATGTAGAGCACATGACTATTTTAGGCCTTTTACAGGTCATTTTACTGTGCCAGCTAAATATGTATGTGACAGATTTGTCATTGTGCTCCAAAGTGAAAACATGAAAGTGTGTGTATATGTTGCTGTGGTGTGCAGGCCTGTAGTACCAGTTATTGTCTGTAATGAAAAGGCTGGGCCTCCATTGGCCAGAAGCTGGTGATTGTTATAAGCTGTAATAGGGTGTTTCTACCGTTAATAATGTTATTGTTACATTTGTACAGTTTTTGTTTCTTTGACACAGAGGTTCGGGGAGAGGTTAAACAACAGGTCATTGTGGCCTGTTAGCTCTTTATCGTTGGAGAGTATTTGTGAAGCAGTAGTACTGTTTCTGTGTGAGAGTTTTGTCAGTAAAACAACATTGTACGCCTGTTGAAGCTATGAAAAGTCCATCAAATCTCAACAGTTTTCCTACACATATTTGAAAGAGCTCACATATGTTGCTTTACATCCTACACATATTTGAAAGAGCTCACATATTTTGCTTTAAATATGTGGTGCTTTGTCAAACACTTGAAGTGTATTGTTGTTAAACTGGAGGTGTCTGATTCTTGGCTCTTGGTCACCTTTGCTCAGGAGACAGTGGGGTCAAACATGGCTTATCCAAGCTTATCTGTGTCTGTTTCTTTAAAACGCTGCTGCGATTAGATTGCAGATATTGTAATTGATTACTGCTCTGGATCCCGCCTTCGTGCTGAATCATCAAAGGAAAAACCGTGTGTGTTTTTATGTGTGTGGCGGTACACAGTGGATGGGTGCGAAGTCTAGAGATCCCTTATGCAACAGAGAGCTGACTCTGCCCTATTGGACTGAAGAGCCGCTGTCCTGCTATACTGCAGCACCCTACTATTTGTTATACTGAAAGTACAGTAGTTACATTTCAACCCCCTTCAGTGTTCAATATTGTCTTATCTCTGTTCAGCACAGCCTTGTCATATGCTTCAGATAAAGACAGTTTGTCTGCACTGTAGTATACGCATAGCATAGTATAATACTCATGATTAGTGCTGTATTTGTTTTGGTTAAAATTTGTGTTCAGTATTGTATACTAAAATACATTGTATATAAAATACAGTATATAGTATAAATATAAATATATACAATAAATGTTTTACTTCCTGCTATTGTTCTTCTAGTCATAGAAAATTCAATTTGATTATTCACATTTAGAAAACAAATTAAGTGTTTACCATTGCTATATGTTCATGTAATGCGTCTGTTCTGCAAGACATAAATATGTTTCATGAGCTTTTCCCTACAAACATTTAATCTTGTTTTATTGTCATGTTCTTGTCTAAATTTTTGTAAAACATTTAAGATTTTTTTTTAGCATTTAGGATGTCTATATGGTAGATGGCACTGATGCAAAAAGAAATTCAGACCAGAAGTTTCCAGAAATCCTTTTTGTGTTTTTCTAGTTCATTTTTGCTGCCTCGCCACATTGCAGCTTTTTATTATACATTGTCAAAAACATTTGTTGTTGTTCAGCGTGTCTAATTGAACAAAATTTAATTAACAGGTTTGTATGGCCTGGCTGAGTCTGACCTGGACAAAGTGTTTCGTCTCCCTACCACCACCTTCATCGGAGGCGGTGAGAGTGCTTTGCCACTCAGAGAGATTATACGACGCCTTGAGGTGGGTCAACACTGTAACTAGATTTACTCTGGCCATTCAAACGTACATTCACACACAGGTTTCCCTCTTTTTTTTTCTAGTTGGCCTATTGTCAGCATATCGGAGTAGAATTTATGTTTATTAATGATGTGGATCAGTGCCAGTGGATCAGACAAAAGTTTGAGACACCAGACATCATGCAGTTCAGTGTTGAAGAAAAGCGCACCCTGTTGGGCAGAATGATCCGATCCACCAGGTCTGTGTTTCCACAATAGACAAATGACTTTATATTTGTTAACCCGCATCAAGAAGCTTTTCTTCATGTGGGTTTTTCTAAATAACCTAAGTGCCCACAACATGTTTACAGGTTTGAGGAGTTTCTTCAGAGGAAATGGTCTTCAGAAAAACGTTTCGGTCTGGAAGGGTGTGAATCGCTTATTCCAGCCCTCAAGACTATTATTGACCAGTCCAGTCAGAGTGGAGTGGAAAGTGTCATAATGGGAATGCCTCACAGGTTCGCACCACACAGCATCTGTAATGGTCTCCTATTTTAAAAGAAGCACACTATTATCTTTTTTTTTTCTCACTTCTGTGTAGGGGCAGGTTAAATGTGCTGGCCAATGTGATCAGGAAGGAACTGGAGCAAATCTTCTGCCAGTTTGACTCCAAGTTAGAGGCAGCAGATGAGGTTTGAACAGTATCTGTGCATGCTAAACAATCAAGCTTTGTAATAGATAAGGATGGTCTTTTTGCTGAATAAAAATGACTCTCTGTTTCTTGACTCACTGTCAGGGATCTGGTGATGTAAAATATCACTTGGGGATGTGTCACAAAAGAATGAACCGAGTCAGTGATAAGTACATCACCTTGTCACTGGTCGCCAACCCGTCGCATCTGGAAGCAGTGGACCCAGTGGTGCAGGGAAAGACCAAGGCGGAGCAGTTCTACTGTGGGGACACTGAGGGCAAGAGGGTAGGCAGTTTTAGTGTGGTATTAAAATGTTTACGAAGTAGCTTTGCTGCGTTTTGTTGTGTGTAACCTGTTGAATCATTACAGGTGATGTCAATACTCCTTCATGGTGATGCTGCGTTTGCCGGCCAAGGCATTGTCTATGAGACGTTCCATCTGTCAGACTTGCCCTCTTACACCACTCATGGGACTATTCATGTGGTGGTCAACAACCAGGTACAACATACTTTGGTTTACAAGTTGAATCCCTCACTTATTTGTTAAAGTAATGTTTAAATTAGTCAAGTTAAAACTAGGAACAATGTATTGCTATTTTCGTTAATTGTTATGTTATATTCTCTGTAGATTGGATTCACCACAGATCCCAGAATGGCACGTTCTTCTCCTTACCCGACAGATGTGGCTCGAGTGGTCAATGCTCCCATCTTTCATGTGAATGCAGATGACCCAGAGGCTGTGATGTATGTGTGCAAAGTGGCAGCCGAGTGGAGGAACACTTTCCATAAAGATGTAGTGGTAGACCTGGTATGACACACATTCTCCCTGACTACAAGTATTTTAACATATTCAGCTGAAACAATGTTTTGGCTCTTGCTGTTACTGTTACTGTATGTGTCTCTTGAGCTCATACCACCAGGAAAAAAAGGATCCAAGAAATAACTATTACAAGAACAAGAATAGTTTACAGTCAACAGCTGACAAAGTTGCTGGAAATACTTGTTCTTCTATGTGTCACCAAGAAATGATCTTTAACTTGTGACTCCACATTCAGGTGTGTTACAGGCGCAATGGCCACAATGAAATTGACGAGCCCATGTTCACACAGCCACTGATGTATAAGCAAATTAAAAAACAGAAAGGGGTCCTACAGAAGTTTGCAGAACAACTCATTACCCAAGGAGTCGTCACAGCACAAGAGTATGAGGTAAATCTATAGCAGTGAGAATACCATCAGCAACATAGTAAGGTTTAAATGATAGAAGTCGGCACAAAGTCATAATTTTATAGCAAGAGACAGAGTAACATTATAATATGCCTGAATCTACTACTGTTGCCACCACAAAGTAAAAAAATAAAGTAAAGTACTCAGATGACATTGCAGTAAAGCAGTGGATTTTTAAAATTTGTTTATTAATTTATTCTTTTTAAACTATCTTCTGAATTCAGGAGGAAGTGACAAATTATGATAAAATCTGTGAAGAAGCATATGCTCGCTCCAAAGATGAGAAAATCCTCCACATTAAGCACTGGCTAGACTCACCTTGGCCTGGTAAGTTTTTTTTAATGACTCAGAGTTGAGTAAATTGTGATCTTGTCTAATTGTGTTTTGACCTTATTTTAGGTTTTTTCACTCTTGATGGTCAGCCCAAAAACATGAGCTGTCCCTCCACTGGCATCAGGGAAGAGGAGCTTCTGCACATTGGGAACATTGCAGCCTCCGTTCCAGTGGAAGACTTTCCCATACACGGAGGTACTGAACCCTTACCTGCTCGTTAATTAATAAGTCAAAGATTATGATTGTCATTAAATCAAGACTGTGTCCTTTAGGTCTCTCTCGTATTCTAAAGGGCCGGGCCAACATGGTGAATCAGCGAGTTTGTGACTGGGCTTTAGGAGAATATATGGCTTTTGGCTCTCTGCTCAAAGAGGGGATCCATGTACGCCTCAGTGGGCAGGATGTGGAAAGAGGGACCTTTAGGTAAAACCAGGAAATAATACAAAGGTATTGTTGCTACTGTGCTTTTTGTCACAGTAATTCTCTGAACTTGTCTGTGTCTCACAACCCAGCCACAGGCACCATGTTTTACATGACCAGAATGTGGATAAAAGGGTTTGTATCCCAATGAACTACATCTCTGCGGATCAAGCTCCTTACACTGTCTGCAACAGCTCCCTGTCAGAATATGGTGTATTAGGTATGAAGCATAAACAACATGAATCCAATTCAATTTAATACTTTACGACTTGAGTCACTAAACCTGCTCAGTTTTCTTTAACAGGTTTTGAATTGGGCTTTGCAATGACCAGTCCTAATGCTTTGGTTCTATGGGAGGCTCAGTTCGGAGACTTTCACAACACAGCACAATGTATCATCGACCAGTTCATCAGCTCAGGCCAGGCCAAGTGGGTCAGACAGAATGGCATTGTACTGCTTCTACCTCATGGGATGGAAGGAATGGTGAGTATCAGTGAACTTGTACATTCATCATGCCTATTAAATCTTTGCTATCAATTAGAACAATGTTTATTGATGAGTGTTTTTCATTGATGTTTCCTTTTCTTTCAGGGTCCTGAGCACTCATCTGCCCGTCCAGAAAGATTTTTACAAATGTGCAATGATGACCGCGATGTATTTCCCGTGAGTTGGTTATCTAAACAATTTGGTGATATAAATTGCATATTTTCACTCAATACATTATCCCTATAAAAGCTGAGTTTGCCAGAAGAACTACTGAATTTAATCATTCTAATTTGTTACTGTTACAGAAACTATCTGAGGACTTTGCAATGCGTCAGCTTTATGACTGTAATTGGATTGTTGTTAACTGCTCTACTCCAGCAAACTACTTTCACGTTCTTCGTCGGCAGATCCTGCTACCTTTCAGGAAGCCTGTGAGCGACTTACCAGAAATGTGACTCATTGTACATAGCAATACATTTCAAAGAACTAAACCTCATCTCTGCATTTCAGCTCATAATATTTACTCCTAAGTCTCTTTTGCGACACCCAGAGGCCAAGTCTAGTTTTGATGACATGCTGCCAGGTAAGAAATATGAGTATGTGGTGCAAAGAGCTCAACATAAATCTTAATTAATACATTTTCATAAACCATACATTTTGTTTATTTGTCAGTCATTTTTAACTAAATATGTGATGAATTCACAGGCACCCGCTTCAAACGAGTAATCCCAGAAGATGGGCCTGCATCAGCCAACCCTGAAAAAGTAAAGAGAGTTATATTCTGCACTGGCAAAATTTACTATGAACTGACCCGAGAACGCAAGAACAGAGGCATGGACAGTGATGTAGCTGTTGTTCGCATTGAACAGGTATAATCAGACTGAACATGTTTCAATAAAAATTAAAGAATGGAATAAATCATGTATGTTCCCTTACAATAACATAATCATCTGTTTTCTGTTTGGCCTGTCTTTGTAGCTGTCACCATTTCCATTTGATCTGGTGAAAAAAGAAACAGACCAGTATCAAAATGCTGACCTGATGTGGTGTCAGGAGGAGCACAAGAACCAGGGCTTCTATCACTATGTCAAACCCCGCATTCGCACCACTGTCAACAGGAGCCGACCTGTTGTGTAAGTGTACCTCTGTTTCAATTATCACAAAGATAGGTCATAAAACAGTGTCAGTGCATTCAAACACCTTCTTATTTGTGTGTTTGGTTAATAGGTATGCTGGTCGTGAGTCAGCCGCTGCGTCAGCTACTGGAAACAAACAAACTCACCTCATGGAGCTGCAGCGTTTCTTGGACACAGCCTTTGATCTCTAGGCATTCTCAGGATAATACTGACATACTGCTCAACAATAACTCACTGAAGGCTATCACACTTCTTGGCATTTTAAATGAAAGTTGTTTCTTACGTACATATCAAGCCTGTTGAAAGGCATACTGTATATTTATAGCACGCACAGTGACCTTGTTTTGTCTACTTTAACATTGGTACCAAACAAACCTCATGTCTGCAAAATAATTACAATGTATAATTTTTTATAAATTAGTTCAAGACACAAACTTCATAGGACTTGAGTAATATATATTTTTAAAAAAAATCTTTAGAGTCTTTAAGTCCCTAAGACTTGGCTACTCAGCATCAGTCCAAAGGTTTTGTCTCCTTGCTGATATGGCACATTATAGTAAATGTGTTTGTGCCAAGAAAAAAAAAATCACATTACTTGACCAATTGCAGTACAATTTTAATAAGACTATGCTATGAGTAGCAGAATGTATGTAAAGAAAGTGTCCAATCTTCATCTACTCGTAAATGAAGGATGTATTTATTTTATATAACATTGTTTTATTGTTTTTAATGAATAAAAAACACAGTTGTCCACAGCTGCCCTGGTCCTATCTTACAAATATTTAACCACTGGTGACTCTACTGTTGTTTACATAATAACTTGTTGGAATGGGAGAAGTGGGATAAAAATCAAGATCTATTCCCTGCAAGAGAGAGCCCTGCTGTTCATTTCATCTATAATGATCTATAATATGTTGTGTTATGTTCACAGCTGACTTTGGGGACTTCTCAGTTTGTTTGCCAAGAACTCAAACAGATCCACTTGCAAACTCCTGGGTGTACGCAGGTCATCACAATAGTCCTTCTGAAGACCATAAAGTGCCCCTTTAAGAACAATGTGTAAAACAGATCATTAATACAAAGCCAAAGCTTAAAAATTAAACAATATTACCTTTAAACCCACCAACTGAGATCTTTCTTTGAAGCAACAAACAAAATGTCTGCTGTAGACCTTTCTTTAGTTGCTCATCCTTAAAACTGAACATTGCCATTCCTCTCCGGGTCTTGGCAGCTGCCATCAGTTGCATCAAAGCTGGAATTAAATATCATTTAAGACAATAACAAATTAGATAAAAATATGACATTCAACAAATATACCTTTGAGTTGTGGGTCTCCATTGATGCCTTCACAGCTCTGTTTCCCAGTGGCAATGTCTGGCTCATTGTGTCCTGAACCCTTAAATCCAAAATGTACCTTCAAAAATAATATGATGCTTGGAATTTTTGGTAGTTCTTAGCAGTTCTCCAGTCTAAAATGTCCTCAGAAAACCTTGTTTACCTTGTTTAAATCCCATTCCACACTAGTCATAATACTGCTCTCCTCTGTGTCTGAAACTATCTGCCTCTGTAGCCGAGACCATCTCTAAAAATAAAAGAGGTTGAGAGTAAAACAAATACCGTGACCCTTTTGAAGCAGTGGAATGGCCTACAAACAAATACTTACACATAATATATTGTCATGTGAGTGAAGTCAGAAATGTAAACAAGATGAAATGAATAACATCAAGATTTCGTACATTCTGAATGTAGCGTTGCAGCTTTTAAGCCAGCTGCTATTTTTAAGGAAAAAAAGATTTCATAGTAGCATCAAAAGACCATTGATCGTCATTCTCGGGGTTGTACTGAAATATTGTTCCCTTGTGAGGAAAGGTATTGTGTAATTAGTGGCTACACATTACCTTTGAAATATAAAAATGTGCCAGAACAGGTTTGTTGTAAACAGCCACATACCTTCACATCACTGACTGTTTACCCAATTGCTTTGAAATCACTTTCCACCTTGGCTTCTGCAATGGCTTCTGTTAAAGTAAGTAAAAGAAGTAAAGAAGTACATTTGAAAATAAATTAAATTAACGTTTAGTGTTAAAATGTTGAACACTGACCTTATCACAATTATTTTATTTTACGCTTATGATGTATAATGCTTAGGAATTCTCAAAGTGTATTTACATACCCTAGCAGACTTGGTATTATTGTCCATATGTGATGAAAAGCAACATTTGTGTGAGTTTATTTTGAACCCACTTTGTTTCCTGTCTTATTAACAAAACTAAATTGGGAACATGACATTTTCACAAAGTTACCTTGCCATTTATCTCTCCCTTTTTGGGCAACAAGGTCTTTTTCACAGTTGTAAATATCCACCTGTTTAGAAACGATAACATTACAAGTAGAACAGAGAGCTTTGTACACACAATACTCACTACTGAAGCTCAAATTGCCCAGCTTCATATTGTACTGTGGAAATCGCTATAATTCTATTAAATAAAGAGTGGAAAGCCAAATGCAAATACAAATGCATCACTCATTTCCATTTAGTTGGAGCTTTATAGATGAAAAATCTGCAGGTGAAGCTTTACTTTAACTTGGTTTAGTAAGGTATTTAAAGTGGCAATGTCGTTAAATTGTGTCTCACCTCTACAAAAAAATCCTTACACATGTAATACTGTATGCCTTTATTTGTGACAACTTTTCTTTTCCTTAATTTGTGCAAAAAAGTCACTACATCCATGCAGACACAAGGTGGCAGCAGTGTACACGTTTTTGTTTTTTTTTCCACCAAGGAAACACAAGCAATTTGAATTAGCTGTAATTTTTGTGTTAGAAGTCGTGTTGAAACCCACATAAAAACCCCATTTTAAATAATCGAAGGGTGTTGAATTATTAATTATTATGAACGAGTTATATATTTTTTTTTTTAACTTTTGAGCTATTTTCTTTCCACGTGATTATATTTGTTCAGTAGGCCAATTACTAATAGGCCTTTCCCGGACTTGACATTTCTTCTAGAAAAGGCCATCATGGTTCAGACCCACCACTCACTCACAGTTACCAGGTAGTCACTCCACCATTTATATATGTACGGTAGGTTGCCTCTCTGTATGATCAAGTCTGTCAAGGGAGACATGGTGGCGGAGTATTGCAGCTTATTTTAATAAACAACTGTATTTAGAATCTGGTAAAGGTGCAAAAGATTTTATATGTATGTTTAGATTCAGCTGAGATCATTAATAAAGATCACCACCGAAGTGTGCCACCAAATGGCTTTAGGTGTAACATGTAATGAGAAATTGTGAAGAAGGAAGACATCTGTTCACAAACTGTGTGGAAACATATAGGCCTATACAAGGTGGGTATTTTTTTACCAAGAGCGTTCATGAAAATTGTCATTTTGTATGGTTTGAGGATGTTATAATGGAGTTATAGTCATGTGTTCTTGTGATGACACTCATGTGTGTTGCACTCTAAACAGACTTTTGTATCTGCTGCATAACTGGCTGTGCTTTCCCACATAAACTGTCAGATGTCGGTTAGGAAACAGTGCTTTATGTATGCTTGGGCAATGAAAGGGTGGAGGACCTCTCTCGCTCAGCCATCCTGCATCTCTCTGTGTGTGTTATTCTGGGTCAGCCATTTCCCAGGAATGCTCTGCTCTTGCCAAAGAGAAGTCACTACAAAAGAACGCACACAGAATGCTGCAGAAACACAAAGATGACTTAAAAAGGCCTGAATGTGAGGAGACGTGTGTTGTTCATGTAGGTTTGGGTGATGGCACACTCTTCCTCTCTCAGATATATTTTGTAAATGACAGGCTCAGTTCTAAAATAGGTGTGTGCAGTATGTTGAACCATCTGCTCTGCTTCTATATACCTAATATAATGATGAGTTTCAGTTTAATGAAACCAAAGATAGACAGAGATTTGCTCTTCTCTTTGTCACCTCTAACAACACAACAGTGATACATAAAAACACAGTGGAGTCAGCTTTGCTTTACTCCAACTAGTCTGTGCGTCTTGCTTTGTCTTCTCAACCCTCCCCATTCCACTCTTTTTTCTCAGAGATTAGCTGGAGGTCAGATTGTTGCAGTGAGTGCTGGTGGCTCTTCTCACAATGAAATTAGAGTCAACACAGATTTGGTGGGGTGTAATCTCTCAGATCTGATGTATAGTTATGTAGCAAAATAAAGCAGTCAGTTATTCAGTCCTGTGACATTGTAAAATGACTGCAGTACACTGGAATTGTGTGCGATGTCTGTGTGTGTTACTATGCGGCAGGTCGTGGGGGAGGAAGCAGCAAGGCAGCAGCATGTGGAGAGGGGTGGGGGGTGAGGAGTGATAGTGTAGAGAAAAACGAAGAAATGGGAAATCTCAGCACCTGTTTCCAGGGCAACAGAGGTCTGAAAAACACAGGCAGGTTGGACTTTTTATTCTCCAAGCCGCACTGCCCTCTGGCAACATATTTCAGACACCTCTAATGACTCCAAAGCACTCACTGGTCCAGCCACTAAAACACAGCATGCTCTAAGTGACAGACATACTGTGCCTATGTGAGCTGTGAATGTAAAAACATGGATTTGCAGGAAGGGGGGGCAGCATTTTGACACATGTGTGGAGATGCTGCAGGTGCACACATTCATACACGCTGTAGGTGCAAATCATACCATGCATCCATTGATCATAGGCAGCTTAATCATTTACAGGTGACGTCAGTCTCGACGCTCACTTTCACTAAATGATCTGCTGCTCTGGTCTGCAGTCAGTCAGCCGCCTGACTTGGAGGAGGGACAGGAAAATGCCTTTCTCTGTGGGAAACATTAGCCCTGTGATCTCATGAATATATTATAGCGGGTCATTGTGCAATCAGGAAGGTACACTGAGCTGTCAGGTTTGGCCTGCACATGAACAAACTGCTGTCGTCTTAACATTATTAGGGCTAGACTCCAAACATAAATGACCTTAAGTAAAAATACACTGGAATACAAAGGGATTATGAAACTTTTGTCTTAAAAAGACGAACATGCTAAATAGTTCATTAACATGTAGGCCACAAGGAGAAATAAAGAGCCGCGGATAATTGCTTGTGGACGCTCGACAGCACGGTTATCAAGCAGCCTTGTCTTGTTTCCCAGCGTTAGCTCGACTGCGACACTAGCTGCTAATGTCGTCCAGCTAACTAAAGTGTCTACACCAAGTGGCCACATCGTCTGGCAGCTGGCGCAGCCTGAGGTAAGTTGTAGCCTTCTGCACGGCAGTCATTTACACAACACTGTGCACAGCGGCGTGGGGACTTTCACTGACTTGTAGCCAAGAGCTAACTACTAAATGTTACCGAGAGGCTAGCGTTGCTTAAACTGAACAGCATAAGGAGCTATGTAGCCGTGTGTGGCTAGTGGTGCCAGCGGCGCAGCCAGCAGCGCGTAAGGATCCTCCACAGCGCGGCCACTACTAATGCGCTGCAACAGAGAGAGATAATACAAACTTATCCACTGGATCCGACTGGAAGCTCTGATACACGCGGCATTTTTACATGTGTTGGAATGAAAAATCCCAATTTGACTCGCTGTAAACTCTTGCTTTAACAGATACGTTGAAAAGCGTTTGTCCAGCGGCTCTTCCAGGTGGGTAAAATTACACCTGAAGTGTTTTGTGTTTTCATTGATGGGTACCGCACACGGGAAGCTGGAGTCCTCCACATCATGCACCCAGCTGCTTTGTTCTGCTCCGCTGCTGCATGTTTTGTTTGCATTGTTGTATTGGAGTAGCTTGACATGCATTATAGTTGGCAGATAAAGAGGTGGCTTTGTGTGCCTTGTCTTGTTATAATCCTTGTAATTTTGATAATTCAGCTCCGGATTTTTGGCGTTTCTGATGCTGACTTGATGCACCGACCATTCACAAGTAATTGTTGAATACTGTTTAAAAATACAGAGGCTTTGTTGGCATGGTCAGATCTGAGTTAGATTTAATTGACTTACTTTTTATAATAAAACTTAATGATTAGATAGAAACATGGACAAAAACTACACATGCACACAAAGTCTTGTGATGCTGTAGGATACAGCAGGCATGTGCTGCAGTGTTTGAGTCACAATTAGGAGCATATATATATATATATATATTTATTATATATATATATATATATATATATATATATATATATATATATATATATATATATATATTATATTTTTTTTTTACATAATATTTCCGTTTTTTCTGTTTCAAGTAATCACAGGTACTTAAACCATTATCAGTATATCATGTTTTTTGTGCTGCATCTGCAGTTTTTATGGTTTCTATATGTTTTTTAGGACTATTTAAAGTAAGTATTATCATGGCTTGAAGTTTGGCAATTTTCCTAATTACTGTTGCTTTATGTTGCAGTGGCTATTTTGACATTTAGTTAACTTTCCTATAAGCTCTTTTTTCAGGACTGGTGTGCTAGAGGTCCTCATGATGAGCTTATGTAAACTACAGACATTTATCTGAGAAACACTACATCTGTTTCTGTGATTATTTTACTCATTCAGAAAAACGGACAAAAAATATAACATGACCTGCAGCTAAACGTGTTACCCTGCTGGATATGTTTCACACAAGCTACACACTGACCTTTGTAGCATGTTGATGTGCTGTGAGGTGCTGTATGCTGACGTCCATCAATTATTTTTTGGACTCTTAATTGAGCAAATGTTTCAGATAAATTACTTTACTTTAAATGTTCAATGTGTGATCTTGGTGACTGATAAATCAATATCATTGCATGAATCACTTTTATTCTTTACATTTAAAAGACTCTGACCATCACTGAGAATAGGAATGATCCGCCGCCACTAAGTTATTGTTGTTGAAAGTAACCCAGCTTTTAGCTGTCTGGCCTTATGTAACAAGCTGCCCTAACTCATTCATAAGGACTAAAGTGAGAGTCATGATCCATAGCTCAATGTATTTTTTTTTTTTTTACAAATAATACGTCACAGCAATTTGATTGTGTCTGTTACAACCTTTAAGCTAGAATGTAATCATCCTAGTGTTACAATTTCTAGAAAAACTCAGTTATCTGTTTTTTGACATAAAGCTAGTTGTTTACTTGATGAGAGTATTCAGTAATATGATACTAATATTAATGTGTCTGTGCTAACTATATACAATATTGCAATCAGTTTATTAGGGAACTCTAATTCAGTAATGGAATAGTTTGTATTTTAAACAATATAGTTGATCAGTTTTGTTGTCTTTTTATTTTGAAGTTAAACCCAAGTGTATACTAACAGATAGGGACTTGAGCCTGAATTGAGGACTGACTAGAAATGAGCAGACAGCAAGGAGTGGGATAAAGGAGAGGCAAAAAAGTGGGAAAAAAGGTCAAGAAGCTGGGGTCAAAAGAGGCAACATGTGAGAGAACAGTATGTTTCAGCCAAAGCTGTGGAGGCACAGCCTGTGCTGCTGCTTTCATCCTCAGCATCAGATAAGGGGAGACATCTTAGAGAATACATGTTTCCACCACTCTGTGTGCTTAGTTGTTCATCTGTAATGGAAGTTAGAAAGGTACAGTCAGGAGGCTGATAAAGGCTTTTGATAGGATAGAATTCAGGTATTGCCATCATGTGATCTGAACAACTCTCTTTCCTTCCCCTTTCTACACAAGATTTGGGGTGTCTGACCCAAATCTGCAATGTGCAAAAAGAAATCCAAAGAAAGAAGCAAGGGGGATGGGGATGTTCAAAGCTCGGATGTTGGGAATTTGCATGTCAGTTGGTAACCATCAGATAAAGAAAATCTGAAGGGCAGGAGGTAGGAGGGGGAGCAGAGTGGGAGCAGGGACAAGGAATAAGTAGGAACCCAATAAAATGTATTGAGAAAGACAAAGTGGCAGATAAACATGCAGAGGCGTTATTAAATGAAGCACAGCAGAGAACAAGAGTAGAGAACATGTTGATGACTTGATTGTTAGTCGTGTGCTGAGGGAAGAGTCTGCCTCTTCACATCTCTGTTCTCTTAAATTCCTTTTGAAATCAGGGAGCTAAATTTAGCTTCCAGCACCCCTCCCCCTCTTTTGAGAGGTATCAGAGCTACAGCAGTCACTGATAGGCTAACGTTTTGATGTGCGCAGTCCACACAGAGACACACAGATTAAAGTTAGTGGCTCTGAGTAGGAGGGCACTATGCCTGTGTGCATGCAGTGTGGGCTCCGCTGATGATAAATTTTACTGTGAGCTTTCGGTAACCATCTTTGTAAATGTGTGTCTCTCCTTTACTCTCAGGGCTGCCTCTTAAAACACAAGGGCTCTCTTATGATCCCACCATTCATCCGATGAACCACCTCAACTCCATGAAACCCTCCCTGCCTCCCACTCCACAAAGGTACACTCTCACACATGTTGGATTGTTGTAAAGTTGTGTGTCCTCAGGTGAACCATGTGACTCCTCATCTGACCTATCTGATCCAGGGATTGATGTTTGATAGTTGGTATAAGACCAGTGGCTACACAGACACTCTGTCAACACACTGTTCTCACATTGTTATTTAATCATTTTCCAACATATAAACACACTGTTAATATAGCAGCACCATCTGGCAACAGCTGTGGTTTAGTTTTGTAGATGCATACTTTCATGTTCTCTAGTACATAATTGATTGTGGGTAGGTCGTGTTCTTTTTTTTTTAACCTGTTTATCAATCTGATGACAAAGGACCTCTACACTTTACACATTATTTTTAGGTTATCGATATGAATGAGCAAAAATACAACAAACAATTCTTATTTAATGAAATGCGCTGATCTTGATACTTTTGTTAATTTATAGCATGAACAGCATATGAGGGTTCCCAGCACCATTTCTTACACCATTGTTTAGGCACAGTACCAAAGTGTGCATTTCTACACTGACAAAGCAGGACAGAAAATAAACATTTTACTAAACTCTGTGTAGGTTACAGTCATCCAGGTAGTCATAAAGGCTAAAGTGTTGACTAAAGTAGACTGGTCTGTGAGATTTGTTGTTTCTATCCCTCACCAGTGTACTTTAGAATTGACAAAGTCCCTTGGATGATGGACAAAATGTCTTCTGTTTCCAAACTACCTCCAGCTGCCTTCTTTTCAACCCTTTAGCATTTACAGAACTACTAGGCCTATCAGGCAAACCACATGCCACCAGTTATTTGTTATTTATTTGATCCATCTTGCAGTGTATAGAGCTTCTACCTTGTATACAGTCCTAATAAAAAATCTTTCCCTTTCAAGGACTTGATTTGGAGCTGTAGCCATTTGTTTTAAATAAAGGAAGAAAGAATGATTTTATTGTAAAATGTATTGGCAGAGTGAACAACTATAGTAAAGTTGACAAGAGAATCACATGATGGTCAAGATTACATGTAACTCTCTGGAAATAATGATGCAGAAAATGATGATCACAAACAATAATAATCAAATAATAAAATGTATTGAAAAAGTCTGCTACACAAAAATGTATGTAACAATTTTATTTCAAATAATGATTGTACCTTCCTCCGTACCTTCTGAGCGATCCCAGTAACTTGGCTTTCACACTCTTTTGCAGCAGTGACAACCCATTCCTACATGACCCAGTCTCCTGGCAACAAAGCACCAATCAGCACGCAGGATCTCTCTCTGTAGTAACCACTGTGTGGGGCGTGACCAATCCCACACACAGCCAGGTAACACATGACTCAGTACCTTGGGACATTTTTGTTTCCTTTTTGTGTGGAATGTAGCAGCACAAAGCCAGCATTAAAGAAAATAAAATATGTATCTTTTTTATCAGTCTATTAGGATAGAAATAAAAAGGAATAGATGTTATTTTAAAGTGCAGTTGATATTTTAATATTCTTTTATGAGTCTATTCTATGATAAATAAAAATCCGTCTTTGCTCCTCCTGGAAACTGAAAGATTCCTCTATTTTTATTTGGCAAACATTACTTGCAACAATTTGTAATACTATACATGGAAACGTAGACCTTTCTGTGTAGTTTATAATATAAGACCCTAGAAGAATGTGTGAATTGCAAACCAGCATTTACTACATAGGCCATAGACTAAATTCTCATGACTTGTCACTCTGCTCAGGGCATTAATGTGACTGATCATATGAAACTGTGAAGGCTGCTCTGAAATGTTACTCCTACACTTCACTGTAAGTAGGTGTCACTTGCCTTATAAATACCTCCTGTCTGCTTTAGTTGGCTGTCAAGTCCTTGGTATGGATCTCAGGTCGATGGAGTGCTGCAATTAAAGTGAATATGAAGAAGATAAAAATGATTTTTTTCTGTAATGACACAGAGACATAACTGCTAAGCGTAAATGTAACGTGTGTGCACTTTCTAAATTAAATACTGTTTTTTCAACACTATGCAAAAAATGTATCAGTGTCTTGTATTTACATTTAGAGTGTTTAAACTTTTTTTTACTGGATTTACTGGATTACCAATAAAACAATATTTTAGAGCATATTATTTGGGGTGTCCCTACTTTTCAGACATGTCCAGAATGGCACTTTGGTTGCCATGGGGCAAGACGCTCTAATATTTTTTATTTATAGGATTAATTCTTATGGTGTTGATGCTATGGTTTAGTACTGTATATTTCTCTCTTGTTTTAGGTATTTGGCGCACCCATGGGTCCGGGTGAGAACTCTAGTGGTCACATGATGCCTGGTGGCAGCCCTGGTATGGGTGGTGGCATGGGCTCTCAGTTTATAGGCCAGCAGTCTTACAACGATGCTGTTTCCAAGGGCTATGGCCCCCCTGTAATGTATGGACGATCCAATACAGCTTACAACCCACCAGCCTATGGCGCAAGGTATGATGGCATTTCATCGAGTTCTGTTCACAACATGCATTTACCTCTTACACTGCACTGTCACATCAGATATGTTCAATTTCTGACAAAAATCTAATACACACAGTTCATCAGGTTGACAGCCCACTCATGTCCTTGTCTACCACTATACCCACAGTTATTCTGGTAACAGTGGAGGAGCCAGTTTAGGAGCACGTCCTCCCTCAGACTTCACCCAGGCTGCTGCTGCTGCTGTGGCAGCTGCTGCTGCCACTGCAACTGCCACTGCTACAGCAACTGTTGCAGCTATACAGGAAAAACAGAATCAAGAACTGAACTATGGCCAGGTAAATGCCCACACACAACCTCTGGCAGTTTGACAACAAAACTAGAAGTTAGTGCAGGTCCCAGGTCTCAAGATGTGTGTATTCTGTGCAAGATGTATTCACTTCCCGTCATCATTTTCATGTTTCCATCTAGAGATGTAATGTTGGGTTGCAGGATCGTGGGAGGGGTGCAAAGCTAGTTTTCCGCTGCTGACACAGATTCATGACACATGCTTCTCATTAACAGCAGAGAATTGACACAGCTCTGGCTGCCAGACTATTTACTCTTCAGACTATGAACTGTTTACATAGTGAGAGTAGAGAGAAGCAGAATAAACACCATTTTGTCTCACTTTTGTTATATTAAAAGTTCTAAAACAACTCAATAGCAATCACAGACAATAAGATATCTAATGATTTGACATATTTATATGTGTTTGTATGGTTGCATATTTCACATTATGTAATATATGACTGTGACTACATGACTAAAGCTTTTCAGGAGGTTTGATTTGTACTGTTTGTCCCTGGGACTTTGTTTTGGGAGTGTAAAAATCCTAATGTGTGTTTTGTTATTCCTTCTGCTCTCATACTGCCATTTTTTTCCTTTCAGATGGGTGGAGCATCCGCTTACAGCACCCAGTTCCTGTCTCATTCCGGGCCCCGCGGCCCTCCCGGGATGAATCCTGGTGGGATGGTCCCTTCCAGACATGGACACCCACCTTCTACTGGGGGCTTGTATCCCTCTCACCATGCACAAATGCAGAAGATGCCCCAGCATGGAGGCTATTCAGGGGGACAGCAAGGGCTTAAAAGGCCTTTCCACTCAGAGGTCAGTTCTCTTGACTTGAGTGATGCATTTGTTTTTTTTGTTTTTGTTTGGGTTTTAAAGCTACACAAAACTCTTTATTTATAAATACTTTACAGATATGCATCTGTAATTTATTTGAGAACCCTGTAATTTATCCTACCATATTTTTTACTACTTTGTCAGCTTTTGTGTATGTTCTGTTTTCAGTAGACAAATGTGTTTTGATATCTTTACAAAGCTGACCTAACGTGATTACTAATAACTTTTATTCAGCTTTAGTTTTCACCATTTTCAAACACATTTGTTTGTTCCAGGGTTTTCCAGTGCAGCAGTATGGTTCTGGGGGGATGTCAGCATACCCTAACCAGCCTTTACAGTACCCTTCTGGTCATCAACAGAGATGTGCCCCCTCACCATCCTATCCCTCCAGTCGCTTGCCCCTCATGAGCCAGTACAGTTCAGGATCACACAACCCAGGACAATTTCCCCCAGGAGCTGGTCAGCCAACTCCTCCACAATTTTATAAGGTTAGCTTGTTAGATGACTTTTTTGTTTAGCATTGGGAATAAGTTATTTGAAAATTAGAAAGTAATTTGTTTGCATTTTACAGTCTGAGCCCTTCAATGGTCAAGGCAGCCTTCCATCGGGAGGAACAGGAGCATATAATGCTTTCACACAGGCCGCAGTTAATGGGGTAAAATGTGGCTTGTATTAAACTACTTTACCTTTTTTATTTAATAGCTGATATGTTAGAAGTTGAAGATCTAAAGTTTTTCATTCACACATCTCAGCCAGGAAGGGGTGGAGTGATGCCGGGGTATCCCAGCTCACCAATGGGGGGGAATCCAACCCCACCGATGACCCCTGGAACCACAATGCCTTCCTATCTTTCTCCAGGCCAGGATAATAAACCCCCCTACCTTCCCCCAGACACTAAACCCAACATCACCCCCCAACAAGTTTCTACAGGTAAAAAATAACTTTAGTGATACACACAAACATGTTTACTAACAACTATTCAGTCTAAGATGCTTTCTGTTTAGGAAACCCCAGTGATGACCTGCGTTTGACTTTCCCTGTGCGAGATGGTGTAGTGTTGGATCCCTTCAGATTGGAGCACAACCTAGCTGTCAGTAATCATGCTTTTCAACTAAGAGACTCTGTCTACAAAACCCTCATGCTGCGGTAAGAAACTTCTCGACACTATAATGTGTTGCAGTCAAAAGGGAGGACTTACAATTCTGAAGAACAGAAGAAATAATACAGAAACTGTTCATAACCCCACCCAGTCTCTAAGAGTTGTGTTCTGTTGCCCCCTTCAGACCAGACCTGGAGCTACAATTTAAATGCTACCATCATGAGGACCGTCAGATGAACACTAACTGGCCTGCATCTGTACAAGTATGTATCATGTCTTAAACCTGGTGTAGGGTAATTAAGGTATTAACTAATTCCATTTTGTTTCATCCATGTTAACTTCAGGTCAGTGTCAATGCCACGCCTTTATCAATTGAAAGAGGTGATAACAAAACCTCCCACAAGCCCTTGTATCTAAAACAAGTGTGTCAGCCTGGACGTAACACTGTGCAGATCACTGTAACAGCCTGCTGCTGTGTGAGTAGCTGTGTCATACTCACTATACACTTGCACTGTACTCGTCTGCATTCAAACAAGTCATTCATTCAAGTAAAAATTATCTTTATGACCTTTTCCTCTCTCTTTCCCAGTCCCATTTGTTTGTGCTACAGCTCGTTCACCGGCCATCTGTCAGGTCTGTCCTACAAGGCCTGATGAAAAAGAGACTCCTGCCAGCTGAGCACTGCATTACTAAAAGTAAGCTCAAATATACTGTCTGAATCCCAAGTACATTTCACTTTGGTGTTTTACCAAATGATGTTAACTATTTGTGTTTACTTTCTTTTCATTTCAGTAAAAAGAAACTTTAGCTCTGGGACTATCCCTGGCACCCCAGGCCTAAATGGAGAGGATGGAGTAGAGCAAACTGCAATCAAAGTGTCTCTAAAATGCCCAATCACATTCAGAAGGATCCAGCTGCCTGCCAGGGGCCACGACTGCAGGCACATACAGGTGAGGCTATGGGCAACTTTGTAGCTTTGTACTTATTTATTCTTCCAAATTAATTAATTCATTTCCATTTTTAGTGTTTTGACTTAGAATCATATTTACAACTAAACTGTGAAAGAGGGACCTGGAGATGTCCTGTGTGCAAGTAAGTACTCTCTTAAAAACAGTTGCATAGTTCGCATCCAAAATGCCTGCGCAACAAATGCTTCATTTGCTTTGTTTGTTTTTTATTTACAGTAAGACTGCTTTGCTGGAAGGGCTGGAGGTGGACCAGTACATGCTTGGAATACTTGTGTACATCCAGAAGTAAGTGTAGATATGTAAAAATGAATGTCTTTACTGTTTTATTATGAGTCATGTCATTTATTTTCTTCATTACTTCCTCAGTTCAGACTATGAGGAGATTACTATAGACCCAGTCTGTGGTTGGAGGCCAGTACCGGTCAAACCAGATCTTCACATTAAAGAGGAGCCTGATGGGCCAGTGTTAAAACGCTGCCGCACAGTCAGTCCAAGTCACATGGTTCTGCCTAACGTGATGGAAATGATTGCTGCCCTGGGCCCTGCTTCCTCTCCCTACCAAACTCTGACAGCAGGGGGCAGGAACACTCCTGACTACAACAGGCCAGGTAATGCTGTGAGCATCTATAAATTAATAATGTAATGGATAAATTGGCACACATGCACGGCTGCTGTACAGCTGGTAGTGGCTTGTGGTGTTGCTTGTATCTGCATTGTTCATGAAGCTAGTTAATCATTTTGAGTTTGCAAAAAATTTGATCCAAGAAAGAAAACTAGACATATCGTTTTCTGAGTTCCTACTAAAAAAATCTCATAAACTGTCCTTTTTTAAATATTCTATTTTTAACAATTAAAATATGTAAGTAAGGATATGTAATCTTGGTGATGAAACTCAGCTGTAAATGTTTATGTACAATCTATTTGAGGTGTATATGTAATATTGCCATGTATATGTAACGGAAGAACCTATAGTGTACAGAAACACTTCCCTCCTGTTAGATGAGGACCCTTCTTTTAGAGGGGAGCTGACCCAGAATAATATTTCAATCTGAAAAGCACCAGTGAATACCATCTCTGTCTAAGGACTATTGATGTCCTGCTCTGCCAACTGATGTCTTTTTATCCACAGCTGGAGGCACATTTCCTCCATATTGCTCTGATCACCATTATATAATATCCCTGACCTATTTCTATTAGCTGGTTTGGAGTAACGCTTGTATTGTTTTGATGCTGTAGCCAGCCAGGGATTTTCCAGCCAAACAGGATTCACCGACTTCCCCAACACACCTGGAACCCCAACACTAGGCGAATATGCACCATCAGGGCCACCACCCCCACTCTCTTATTCTTCTGACCAGGTTAGACACTCTTGATGTCTTTTGTGTTTTCTCTCTCTCATAACCAGATGCTCACAGGAACATACAGAATTGTTAGTTTTGCTTTTTTTCTTGACATTGCCTCTGGCTACAGGATGAGCCTTATTTCTGTTTGGCCCAACAAAGACATTTATCTTAATGGTTGAGTAAGCATCAGTGATGTCTAGCGTCACAAATTGTTAGGAAACTCTAACGCATGACATCACTTTAAATATGACAGTTCTATTAGAAGTAACATGTTACGCAACGTACACTACTTTTGTCACTGTTGAAAGGGACTTATAGTGTTAGCTGTGGTATTGAAACTTACTTGGGCTGTATTTGTAGACCAGATGTGCAACTTTTGTGTACTATTTAACACTTTGTACACTATTGTATTTTACACCTTGGTTTCATGGATGTGCATGTGCTTTTAAATTGTCAATTGTGCACAGCATTTTGGAACGCTCACTGTCTAGTCCTTCTGGCTTACAAGGTCTTTGGAGAGTCTTTAACTGAACCTGAAGTAGACAGCACTGAATGAAAATGTATTATCTCACAGGCATGCGTAGTAAAAAGATCACTCCTGTCGCTAACAGCTGCTTCAGTGGTTTTTTAAGAGCAAAGTGTCTATTCTCTGTCACACACTTCTGGTGTTTGGCCCCTTGAAAAAAGGTTGGATGGATTAGATCGAAAGTTGTGGCATTTTACAACTGCTTATTTCAAAACATTTAAATAAATCTTGGCCTCTGTTTTGTTATCTCATGGGTCATCCTATCACTCCTATCAGGCACCTCATGCTGGGCGAATCGAACACTCCCACAACATCCTGCCACAGCACAGTTCAGGTGTTCATGGTAACCAGAGCCTTGCTGACACTGGCAGCCCTCTGCCACAGCGGACCTCTAATACCCAAAATACCCGACTACAGACTGAAGGCTCATTTGGGCTGGGAGGCCCAGGTGCACCTGTAGGAGATGGAGCAGACCATACACTTGATGTGAGTGCAAAACAGCAAACATGTTTAGTGTGCAGAGTTAGTCACAGTCTGGATTTTGAGACAATGTATAATTATTTCCCTTTTTATTTTTCTCTTAATAATAAAGCTTCTTCCTGAGCTGACTAACCCAGATGAGTTGCTGTCCTACTTGGGTCCCCCTGACCTTCCCAACAACAGCAGTGACGACTTGCTGTCACTGTTTGAGAACAACTGACCTTTACGTTAGTTCAGCAGTCCCTCCATCAGTCTCTGCTTCTCTGTGTGCTCTTCCACCAGCATCAATTTAGGAGAGCACAGCCTGTTGTGGGTCTGTGTGTGTGTATGAGGAGGCATATAAGTGTATTTTTATCAGCATGTATGTATGTACATATGTTTTTGTGTATCTATGTCATTTGACTGTCTTGCTAATATTAATTCAGGATCACAACTCGTATTTAAACATTGTCCATGCATAATGTTACAGTTCTTAAAGCAGTATACGTTGACATTTCAAACCAACAGTACAAACTATAGCACATGCAAAGATTTGCATTTAAACAAATTACACAAAACAAATTATTCACTTGAGTGCAGAGCGTAATACTTTGGAGAAAAAAATGTCAAACCTTGAGGTGAGAACAGATACAGGATCAGGCAGAACACAGACCGAATAAAGTACAAAAAAAAGTTTGGCATGTGAATGCTGGGTGTGCACAAAACATATTTTTCAATAAATTAATTTGCACACTTTCACTCTCTTACCCTTTTTGAGGGGTTCAAGCATACTGTAAATGAGTACAGCTCTGTGTCGTGGCATTTTCTGCCATTTGAAAGCTGTTTTTTATGTTTGACATGTACAACCCATCATGACACGGGTTTATGTAATGTATATTCAACTGTTTTCATTAGAGAACGTGTGTGTAACAAACGGATTGTAATCATTGTAAAATATTAATGTTATTAGTTCGATAATAAATTATTGTTGGAACTGTAAAGCAGTGGTAAAAATCTGAGGTCATACGAATTGTATGTGTCACAGAAAATGTAATTGTCAGATGACATTAAGAAATGCATTTAAATTTTTCTACAAATTACTTGAACCCCTTGGGGTCCAACATTGCTTTGTCAACACAGCAATAAATGCTCAATTAAGCAAGAATATGTTATAATGGGAATTTATGGACTATTTAAATGCAAATTTACTAAAAAGCTTTTTTAAATATGTAAAATATTACACCTATTTTGTAACACATTGTAATTGCCATTTATTTTCTATTTATTTTTTAATCATATCGCCATTGTATTGTTACTGTCACTTTCCTAAAAGTCAGAATTAAAATCGCTTTATTTGACCAGTGAATAGTCCATGTTGTTCTTGTTAAATGATTTTATATCAGTTTCCTGTCTTAAGGATGTCTTGCTTTAGATGTAGCCTACGATGATACACAGGCCTGCTCTCTGAAAGTGGTGTACTTGATTTCTGGGTAAGAACATCAGCTATAGACTATGGTATAGTTGTGAATAAACCTCACTTGAGATCTCTCACTTTTTGAGTTCGATTACAGCACTTTTTCAAATTATTATTATCCCGAAGAGATCTTAGATTGCAACCGACGTAATACCAGTGTCTCTTCTCCAAGCGGGTTGCCAAGGAGCGTAGCTACCATGGCTGTCTCTAACCTTCAAACAGCCAGGCTAAGTCCCGCCCTTCTTCAACCCCATTGGTCCATACAAGAGGTCCTGAGGATGTGGCCTCTCCCATTGGTTGTTTAAAGCCTTGGCATCACCAGCCCCAAGCCACATATAAATACAGACCTAAATAGGTACAGTGGATCGGACGCGTTGTCAGGAATTCGCTGCATCCTTTTCATCCTAAACATTTCACAGGCGCTTACAAAAATGGGAAACCCTCGGGTTTTTTTTGACATTACAATTGATGGTTCCAACGCGGGAAGGATTGTGATGGAGGTAAGGCCCATCTTAACACATTTATGTTTCATTAGTAATTTCCCTTTAAGTGTATATCAGCTAAGAACATTTCTCACATACGCTGAGCAACTGAGCTTCCAGTGGTTTCGGGGATTTTGTGTGGTTTAGATTTTGTACTAATAAATGAATATAGCCTTCTGAACAGATTGAGAAAGATGATGGTGCTACTTTGGTGGGAACGCCCATAAGAGCGCTGAACTAGAGCATGTAGACTGCAAAGATCAGTGTTTGTTTCAGATGCTTTCGAGAAACATACCAGGTCGAATGTATATTTTTGTGTGTTTTTATGTCACACTCATTTACCTACGTGTTCTAGTTTTACTTCACTATGGCCTAACGGGAATGTCTGTGTTTTGCAGCTGCGTGCTGATGTAGTCCCAAAGACTGCAGGTAAGAACGACACTGAGTGAAAAGTTAACTGTCCAGGCTGTTAATATTTTGTAAATGGGCTACTGAGATAGATTTAGCTGGAAAAAAGGTCTCTAAACAACAGCTGAAATTGTATCGTAATATCAATGTGAATGCAATACTCACATAAAATAAAAACTGTAGATAAACAAGACTGGGGTCTGCAGACTAATACTGAGAGTGATTTTGTCCTACATTGCCTTTGTTAGCTCTGACCTCATTTGTGAGTGCATAATGGCCTACATGCCTCCCCTCTGCATATGGCTTAAGCTCTTCATGTTGTTCCTCTTGCATCCTCTAGTAAAGTATTCTTACTATAAAAGAATAACTTACTTACTGATAATGATGCTCTTCGGGGTGCTGTTATGATGTTTAAAATCTCGACTTACAGAAAACTTCCGCGCTCTGTGCACTGGAGAAAAGGGGTTTGGCTACAAGGGTTCCTCATTTCATCGCATCATCCCTAAATTCATGTGCCAGGTACAATTAGGCAAGCATTTGTGTCCTTGTTTTTGGATTTACTAGACACACATTTGGCTGCTACTTACAACGCACCAGCTGTTCTTTTTTTCAGGGAGGAGACTTTACTAACCACAATGGGACTGGAGGCAAATCCATTTATGGTGAGAAGTTTGCTGATGAGAACTTCCAGCTAAAGCACACAGGCATGGGCTGCCTGTCCATGGCCAATGCTGGGCCCAACACTAACGGATCGCAATTTTTTATCTGTACAGCTTCCACTGATTGGTACGCACACACAGCACTGCATTTAGATGTGCTTTCATTGTATCGGACATTGGCTGTGCATACTAATGGCTTGCTCTGTTTTACAGGCTGAACGGGAAGCATGTGGTGTTTGGCAGTGTTGTAGAGGGGATTGATATTGTCAAGGCAATGGAGAAGCAAGGGACAAAGAGTGGCACTCCTAAAGCTAAGGTTGTCATTGCTGACTGTGGAGAACTAAAGTAGGTTGACAGAGCTATGTCAGGTTAATGTAAGCTCAGAAGTACTTTTATCATCAGCGACGTCCCAGTTCACCTGTTAGGTCATGTTTTGTATATTTGCAATAGTAAAACCCAGTCAACTTTTACCTTTAATAATATTTGTCTATTGTTCATGTTCATTGTGTAATATTTTGATTTTCTAATTGGTTCATAAAGTTATATTTATTAATGAAAACCAAGCAAAAATAATCGTGTAAATAAAACATATGATTGTATGTAAGATGTAGTTTGTGCTTTTTGCCCATAGTCAAAAGGTTATATAAGATTTCTTGCCATCTAGTGGTGAGGCTTTAATCTGCATCCAGATGAAACCCTTGCCCCCATCTTTTATCCTCTGGTGTGAGCTAAAAATACCCCAGCCAGGCCCTTGTTGAAGCCATGATGAGGTCTTTGTATATAAACCTCTGCAGATAGAAGTGTCAGTAAATCATGTCAAATCATGTCAGTTTTTGTTTATTTCTGATAAAGTACATTTTTATCAAAACAACGTTTTCAAGACTAGAAACTAAAGTCTAAAAGTCAATAGAAGTACACAGTTTAAGGCATCATCATCTCCTTTGCCAGTTTGTCCGACAATGATCCTCAAAGAGAGAGTGATACAAAAATAAATTACCATAGAAATGTCTTTGTAACAAAATGATTAAGATATATCTCTATAATAAACAGGAGACCACATCACAGTAAAACCACCAGTACAAAACACACAGTCAATACAACAAAGATACAAAACATAATGGGCAGGCTTATGATGGAAGATTATTATAAATACTTCCTCTCGCAACAGGACACAGTGATATGTAACTGATCATGGCAAATGGAGTCTGCTTGTGAAACAAGATACTGTATAACAAGTGATAACACTGGATGTAAGTTTATGGCTTCAAACAGCTCTCCTTCAAAACTAATACAAAATGTTCTTGTTAACGACAAACTAAGCCACTACAACTTTACTGTGAAGAAATGAATACAGCCAAGCCTTTGTGTCAATATGTTGTTGTTGAGTTAGCACAGACTAATACCACTAGTCACTGTGTTCAAATGTGACATCTGAGGTAATCTTTAAAACACACACAGTTAAAAAGCTGGTTTAAAATTCTGATTCAGAGCATTGATTTATCACTAGCATCATGAAACACAAGCCTCATTTAAAAGTATAGTTTTTTGCTAAACCTGTAATAGATCACGTCCAGGCAGTTAGTAGCTTTTGCAATGGCACATTTGTGATATCCTTCCACTGCTCAACTCTAAATATTCTGGCACTCTGAGTGAAATTGCCATTTCCTTTTCTACTCTAGATACCGAACAGTCACTGCTGTGTTAAAATTACATAATAGCTTGATCAAGATGTTTGAAGAGGACTTAATAAATTACCACATTTCATCTTAAATAAAAAAGGTAAACACACTGGCTTGAAACAATGCATTAATTAACAACCAATTACATCGGGAAAAAAATACAATTTATATGGTCTGGCTGTACTTAGTTTGAACACAAATTCACCACAAATCTGAATTGTCTGCTATAATCTGTGTTACTGTTACAATATAATTATTATAATACTGTTGACAACACTTGTGATACTGATAAAAAAGCTACATAACAATGCTGGTCCAAACCTGGGCCAGTAGTGACCATGGCCCTATGTAAAACTATTGTACCTATGATACAGTGAAAGCAACTGTAATTTCAGGTAGAGTCACTGACAACCACATTTGGCGCTCTCCACATAATTGCAGAACTAGAACTAGAAAATTTGTATTCACTCAAAATGTACTAAATTTTTCCAGTGCAGTACAGACATTTGTAAGCATCTTGTAGGTTCCATCAATGTACACATTTTTACCACAGGGACAAGTGAGGCAATGAACTTTAGTCCAAGTGATAATTACATTTAAAATGGGTAGTATAAAGATTAACTGTCAATTTGAAAAAAAAAAAACTATTGTTGTTGTTTTTGGATGTTTTATTTTGCATAGGCTTTGAGCCGATGCATAAAAAAACGATGCTATAAAGTAGAATTGTGAGAATGCTTAAACCATTGTTTTGGAAGATTTCCCCACTTTAAGACACATCTCCTATATTTCTTTTACAAAAGCCTTTCTAGACATCTTGGTTTATTGTTATTATTGTTATGGCTAGCATT
Source organism: Rhyacichthys aspro (assembly GCA_036850595.1). Lineage (NCBI taxonomy): Eukaryota > Metazoa > Chordata > Actinopteri > Gobiiformes > Rhyacichthyidae > Rhyacichthys > Rhyacichthys aspro. The sequence goes on from CM072159.1 coordinate 17,177,430, forward strand.
ACATCTGAATGTCCCCAAAAATGCATAATTATCTTAATTAGTTGCCACCAAGTAGGTGCCGAACAAATCCAAATGTGGCTAATACAAATTAATACTATCATTAAATTATTTGTGGATTTATAGTGTTGCTTCAAGTGAGCTGAACATTGGCTTTTTTGAGCGTGTAATTTTGCTAGCCCAGAATAATGAATACTGAACAGATTGATCATTATTATGGCAAAATTATTATTATTGCCAGTGCCCCTAATCCTCACCTGTGTCTTCTCAGGCAGTTCCTCTCCTACACTGACATGTCCTGAAACTAGCTGCTCACTTGTGTTGTCTGTGTGCTGAGACTTTCAGCTCTGCGGGGACGTCTTCCTGCTCTCTCTCAGGATGCTGTCCAGGCCGTTGAGCTGACGGAGGAACCCTCTGTTGGGGGTGACGCCTCTGTGGTCTTTGACTGTCTTAATGGCCTCCACTAAGGTCAGGTTCTGTCTGATCATCAGGTAGGCCAGCACCAGCGTGGCAGAGCGGCTGACTCCCACAGTGCAGTGGACTAGTACCTTGCCTAAACAATACACAAACACAACTGAATAGCTTTTAAAATAGGACAGAACATAGAGTAGACCCATGACTGAACCACTCTCTGAACTATATCCAGAACTAAACCAGGACTATATATATCCAGGGTAAAACACATGGCTAAATCAGGACTACACCTGAAAAATCCAGACCCAGAACTATGTTATCCCCATGGTTACCACCAGGCCTCTTTTATATGTGCAGCAGCATGTGCGCAAAGCTACAATGAATTAATTATAAGTGGGCAAAAACACTCACCTCCACTAGTGAGGGCTTTGTGAATGAACTCAGCAGCAGGATAGAAGTTGACACTCATGTCAAACGTGGGTGAGTCGTGAGCCTCGATACCGTGATAAGTGATGTTCATCCCAGCATAGTGCTCTGCTCCTCCTCGCCACTTGCTCTGGGCGCAGTTGAGGATGTGCGTGATGCCCAGTTTGGCCAGTTCTCTGCGGTCCGAGGCTATGTCCCTGCAGAGAGTGAGACAGTGCATATCCTGACTGAACACCCAAACGGATTTTTTTTTTCTGTCCAAATATATTAAAAACACGTACTGGTCTCCTATGTAGAGCCGCGGCCACACTTCATCTGCATGGTTACAAGCTGTTTTGCCCGTGTACAGCAGCCTCTCCAGCTCGGACACGGACAGGACAGGGGAGATGCGCTCGGAGTCCTTTCTGTTGGGGGATCTGGAGCTGCTCCTTGACCGAGAGAACCGGGACATAAACGCCATTTATTCTGAAAAATAAAGTCAGTAGCCTAATTAATCCTCAGTGTTGTGCGCAATGGACTACAAAAATTGCGAAATGAATCAATGCATCCATTTGGATTGGTTCAGTCTTTTGTTTAACCAACCTGTAGGTTTGACGTCTCACTCATTAAACCCCCTCCATCCAAAACAATAACATAAACTCTCTACTTTCACACATTTGCGAGCAATCAGCCATACATATTTCACTCACCCTGTGTATATTTAATATTGCCGTGTCTCCGTTTTGCTGCAGCTAAGGGCCGAATGTTTCCGCGGCCATGATGACTTCTATTCTTCTATTCGGTCTTAGAGGATGATCCAGAAGCACAGCATCCAGCAGACATCTGCAGCTCCATCCAGCGTCTCACCATCTTCTCAACAAGTCCCTTCAACACACCACCGCGGCACAAACATGGCTGCTGCATTAAAGAGACACGGCTATTGCAGACAGACTTTTAACACGGAGATTAGAAGATCAATTTTGGTAAAGGGAATAGGACTCTAAAGAGAGCCCTTGTGTTATTTTTAATTATTCCTAATGTAAATGAAAAAAGACTTTGAAACGTTTGTTGCTTATGTCTCCATCTACTGGTAAAAGATGGAAGGTCTACACTGATTAGGTAGGGTATATTAGCTTACTATAGTCTACTATCTTATATGCATTATGAAATAGGCACGAGAAACTTAGGCCTAAATACACGAGAAATTCCGTCTTATTAACCAAGCTGAGAGCAACAAAATGTAAGCTGTACTATATTTGACATAAATGTAACATTCAACATACAGAAATGGTCAGATTGATTCAGATAAAAGATGCTTTGGGCTCCTATCAAATGATCTAAGGCCTGATGATCATACAGGGGAGAGTTCTCTTAGTTTTGTTGGATTCCAGCTCATGTGAGGCCAAATAGACAGCTGACACATTTGCAAAAGAGCATTACATGTAAATACCCATAATATTTTATCAGTAGAAGCTGACAGGTCGGAAGCTAAATCAATAATCCATCATAAATTCATGTTGTAACATACCATCAGGTGGCGGCAGGCACCGTTTACGTCGGAGAGTACTCCGCCGGAAAACCCTGGAAGAAGAAGCTAGACGCAGGCTGACGTAAAAAATATGCGACGCACGTGTTTGCTGTTCAGCTGGAGATATGGCAGAGGAGAGGTTACAGTTTCATGAAATGGGACTAGACGACCGTCTTCTAAAGGTACAAAATGAGTGATACTTAGACCAAATAATAAAAGTCATCAGGAAATTGAATAACAGCCGTTCAAAGTTTAAAATTGCCCCTTCAGCATCTTTGAAAACAAAACGTGACGAGTAGCTCCACTTGCTAAACTCGGAGTTGTTTATCTTCTTGGTATTGTACTTGAGTTTTGTTGAGAAACTTCCGTTAGATTTGTTAGGGTTTTAATAAAATATGTATATGCCAAATAGAGAAATACAAATCACGGTATTTTGCTTTGTGTCGTTTCGCTGATGCAGGCGGTCGCAGATTTAGGTTGGTCTCAGCCCACTTTGATCCAGGAGAAGGCTATTCCTCTGGCGCTGGAGGGGAAAGACCTTTTGGCTCGAGCTCGAACGGGCTCTGGAAAAACCGCCGCTTATGCGATACCCGTCATACAGCGCCTCCTGGACTCCAAACAGGTGGGAGATGGTATACATTTGTAATAATCGAGAGTTAAAATGTCCCGGGAGTGTCCTGTTCCTCAATCCCTGATCTCACTTGAGATGATTGTGTTTTTAGAGTGTACGGGAGCAGGATGTAAGGGCACTGATCCTAGTACCAACGAAAGAGCTGGGTCAGCAGGTTCAGACAATGGTAAGGCAGTTAACGGCCTACTGCTCTAGAGATATCAGAGTGGCTGACATCTCTGGAAAGACTGACCTGTCAGCTCAGAGGTCTGTATTTTTTTCTTGTATATTTCACATACTTTCTACATTTACACAGCACATAGTAAATGTGTATATAGCTAAATATTGAACCAAAAATTTGTGCTTGTCCAGGCCTATCCTAATGGAGAAACCTGATGTGGTAGTGAGTACACCATCTCGTGCACTTGCTCACCTGAACGCACAGAACCTTGTCCTGCATTCATCTCTTGAGATGCTCGTTGTAGACGAAGCAGACTTGCTTTTCTCTTTCGGCTTCGAGGCAGACCTTAAAAACCTACTATGGTGAGATGCGCTACTTTCACAAATCTAGATCAGTTGTAAAGATTCCCTGTGCCTGGTCATTATTTTTCAATTAATATCATACACCCAAAGCTATTGGCTTTCTTGTTTTGCCCAATATATAATCTGTTTATTCTACTCAAACAGCCATTTGCCAAAGATCTACCAGTCATTTCTAATGTCAGCCACATTCACTGAGGATGTTCAGGCTTTAAAGGAGCTGCTCCTACACAACCCGGTAATGTCATGTCTTGTCAATTGTCTAGTTTGTCTGTGTACAGCGGATATATGTAATTGAAATACAGACAGTGCACTGTGGCTGAAGACCTGAGACACTGATGATAATTTTTAAGCCATGTGGATGGACTTTTACAAACAAAACCTTAATATTACAGGTGATTCTGAAGCTGCAAGGTTCTCGGCTCCCAGACAGCAGCCAGCTGCAGCAGTACAGTATCAAATGTGAGGAGGAGGACAAGTTCCTGCTCATTTACACACTGCTCAAGCTGCGCCTGGTTCAGGGCAAGACACTTTTGTTTGTGGGAGAAGTGGACAGATGCTACAGAGTCAAGCTGTTCCTTGAACAGTTTAGTATTCCTGCATGTGTGCTGAACTCTGAGCTACCTGTGCAATCCAGGTCAGATAGAGAAAACAAATTAATTTCAAGATGTGCTGTATCCTTTTAAGTGTCAGCTGCATTATAATAGTTTTAATTGTTTCTGTAGGTGCCACATAATCACACAATTCAACCAGGGTTTTTACGACTACATAATTGCCACAGATGAGCAAAATTTGGCTGATCCCACTGGTACATCACAGGTGACTGCGGGCAAAGGGAAGAGGAAGTCATCCATAGAGAAAGGGACAAAGTAAGTCAAAACCAAACTTTTCTTTTGTCATATTTTTCATATTTTAGTTTTCTTGTCATTAATGGGGAGCTCTGCAGTCTCACCACCCTTTATCTGTTTTATTATAGACAGACATAGCAACAGAAAAACCATTAAATGTATTTGTACAATGTAAAACAAAATTAGTAATGGAAGTTGTGTAATCCCATGGCCTTGAAATTTGCTGTATTGAAGTCAAACCAATTAAAAATTCTCAGTACCGTGAAAAACTTTGATGACACACTGAAACATATTCATCCATTTTTTTTAAAGAAACAAGGACAAGGAATATGGAGTATCCAGAGGTGTTGACTTCCAAAACATAGCTAATGTAATCAACTTTGACTTTCCCACAACTGTAGAGTCCTACATTCATCGAGTCGGGAGGTTAGTCTGTTTTGGGATTCTTTGATTGCTTTTGGAGCACATCACCTTCAGCTATAACTCTAAATGTCTTTGTTTTCATAGAACGGCCAGAGCAGATAACCCTGGTACTGCTCTCTCTTTTATTTCACATTCTGAGCTGCCTCTACTGGCAGAAGTAGAAGAGGCTCTCAGAGGAGGTACGACGACTTTTAATAATTTGGCAATTTATGATATCAATCAAACTTACTGACTTAATGTGTTTGTTGTATATGTGTTTTAGATAATGCAGATTGTGTTCTGAAACCATATGCATTTAAGATGGAGGAGATTGAAAGTTTCCGGTATAGGTGTCGGGTACGGCACTTTTGTTTGCATTTTAAGGTCTGAAGCTTTTAGTTTTATAACAGCTAACTAAATTTAATTTGTATTAGGATGCCATGCGTTCAGTGACAAAGCAGGCAGTAAAGGAGGCCAGACTTAAAGAGATCAAACAAGAACTTCTTAATTCAGAAAAACTAAAGGTATGGTGCATTTATTTGTAAATATGGAGCCAACAGGGTATGGAAAATTTCAGATTGGACTATTCTGTTTCCTAGACATACTTTGAGGATAACCCTAGAGATCTGCAGTTGCTACGACATGATAAAGACCTACATCCTGCTGTCGTCCAGCCACACATGAAAAACGTACCAGAATATCTCGGTAAGAGGCACACATGGCTTGGTTATATGAAATGCAATTGTCCCTGTTGTGTCAATTATAATTTCACTGATGTCATCTAGTTCCTGAAACACTGAGAGGTGTAGTGAATCCATTGTTGGGCAAAAGGAGGAAGAGAAGAAAAGAAAAACCTAAGACAGAGGGGGTTGTAAAGACGATTTTTAAGGTGAGAAATGATAAGAGATATGATTTATGTATTGTTAATATTACAGCTGGCTGTTTGTAAAGCAGACTGGTTTTCTCCCTGTCATCAAGAGAAGTAGAAAGAGATGTATGATCAATGATTATAAATTGAATAGCTGTGTGTATTTTGTGTATCTCAGCTATTTTATTAGGTCTATATGCATTTTATAGTGTTAAGCACCATTGTTAAGCCTACATTCACATTAACCAGTTATAAGTTCCTGTGTGACATAAGCCATATTCCTTTTATTTCTTCATTCAAATGATAGCGATACAAAATACAAATTCAGTTCAGCTAAATAGAGGTATACTTTTTGGTCCACATCTCTCTGCCTTATCACCTTGTCAACTATATTGTCACTATAAATAAACTTTCTTTCATGTAGAAAAATATTCGAGGGAAGAACCCACTGAAGAGTTTCCGGTATACTGGAGGAAGCAGAAAAGTCAAAGCAAAGTCATAGATGGAGCACACGTACACATGAATGGATGGGAGTTGTTGATGCTGTTACAGACATTGACCTGGAGCAACATGTTTTTAATGTCAGTAAATTTCTGTGGGCTAAAGATTTCATTGTTATGATGTGAGAAACCTGTAAACTCAGAAGGACAAACTGCGAAAGTGTTCACTTCATGATTCACCATGTATATTGGACCTCATATAATTGTTAAAACAGTATATCTCTTGATGTGTCCCCTTTGATTAAAAAAGTTTATACAACACTTTAGTAGCCAACAAGTTGAAAAAGCTTCAAGGAACGAGCTGAATTCACATCTTCTAAACATATATTTCCTCTCTTTAAATACTACAGTATCTTTCATGACTTATTTTTTATAAATATTTATATATTTTATTTACTGCAGTGCCTCTAGCATAATCCACCACCACATCTTAAACACACTGCTAAAAATTATACTCATTTGTGTGGTTACAATAAGGAAAGTCTCATTCCTGTAATAAATAATACACCTTCACTTACACTTCACTACACTTACTGTACTCGGAGTATGTTCAACCTGTTATAACTCACTCAGTGAACCTAACCTGTCCTGCAGGTTTTAATCTGACCTACAGTAAACCTACAGTTATTGAATTCAGTTAATTCTCATTCGAGTCAAATAATAGGTTCACAATTAATCTCTTCATAATACTTTTCATTGTTGCATTTTGCAATAATTTTATTTATTCACCACTTGATTTGAGAACACATGGACCCCATTCATACACATGAAAAAGCCAGTTATTGCAGCATATTTATTATGTACAAAATTAGATATTTTAACTAAAAGACAAATGTGCTGTAAAGTCTCTGCTCAGCAGATGCTGTTTTACAGATATACTCTCTCCACTGACTTACAAAAAATATATATCTTGGTGAATTTTGCCACTCAAACAGACTCATGTAAGTACTTATGTAATGTGTATGTTAAACTCTGTAATGCTGCTGTAGTGCAGAGTGGAGCAGTTATAAGACTTATGAGTGCAACAATTAATCAATAGCAAATTCAAAGGGGTAATCCTGTGTTGGTGCTGACTCAAAATTGACACCATCAAAAGGGTTCTCAGTCAACCAGTTGTCCACAGAAAACCAGGGGTCATACCAGGAAGTAGTGCTCTCACTTTCAGGTTTTGTTGTCGGCGGTGTTGTGGTTGTTGTTGTCGTGGTTGCAGGAGTGGTACTGAGTCTGCCTCGTCTTCTTTGTAAACGCAGTCGGCGTAAACGCAACTGCCGGAGGCGTCTGAGTCTCTCAGTGTCAGTATGAGCCTCTGTGGTGGGGTCAGCCTCTGTGGCTGGCGTTGTGGTCACTTTTTTGATGACCAGTCGAATGGGCCTGTTGCCATTAAGTGCCATAATTTGCTTGATACGGTCCCAGTTGGATTTGGCTAATGTGAAGCTGCATGAGGTAGCCCCTGAGTCGTACCCCACCATGCAGAGTCTGGTCTGTGGGGTGTAGCCATCTGCTTTGGCAGTTACTTTGTACTCACCAGGGTTTAACAGTCGCCAGTAATCACCTCCTGCCGCTGTAATGGCAAGTTTAGATTAGTGTAAAACAAGACAGTCAGGGGAAGTAAAGCTTGTTAATGAACAAATACCTGTTCTGACGTCATGCCTTATTCCCTCTACTGTGATAGTGACATTGGCCAGAGGGTTTCCTTCTGCATCTCTCACTATGCCTTTTATGCCTCGATGTACCTGCAACAGAAAATACACCGCAAATACAAAATAATATAACACATTACTTTGTTTCGTTTGGACTTGGCCGGTATTGAAATTAGGATCAAACATCTTTTTAATTGAACAATGTTGTCTACTGTGCAAACCAATATTTTACTGCCATACAGATTTACATGAAGAGACACTTTGCCTGTGTGTCCTATCTGTTTGGACATTACTTGTTCTATGAAGGAGAGCAGAGCTTCACGGTTGTTCTCCCACTCCAGAGGCAGTTCACTCTCATGTGGAAACTTGTCACAGCCCAAGAAGATGGACAGCTCGAAACAGTTGGTATGCAGGTAGCTGAAGTCGTTCATGCCTGAGAGGATGTTGGAAAGATTTATAAAGTTTAAAATGGCAACATCTGCCACGATTTATTTATAGTCAACCATATTTTTTGAACTTACTGCCCACTACTGGCTTCCAGCTGGCCCTGTTGATTATGCCCTGTCCTGCCGTGATGTCATCTCCATGGCAAGATCCTCTGTAGGTCTCTGTCAAGGTCAGATGGCTGTGTGCATAAGACATGGCCAACCAGCGAAACATGGCATCATCCGGTGTTTCTCGCAGGGCTCCCTGGTTCTGGCGCTGAATCCGAGCCCACGTCTCCTCATTCATCTCGGCGTTTGTTCTCCATCGACGATTGTCAGTCATCTACAAGGGTTTTCACAAAAAGGTTGTATAAAGAGAGTTTACAAAAACAGGGTGTATATAAAGGAATTTACAGACACAAGCCTTACTGAAATCGGTGGTCGCTGCATATCAAATGGGTACGCAACCAATTTCTCTCCTCCTTGTAAATTTGCCCCTAAAACAAATGGGTTGCGCTGCATCCATGATATGATGGCTTTTGTTTCAACAGCAACCTAAAAGAGCAAGAGCGACACAGTTTGAATATTGTATTTAGTCAGAGACAAAAGTGTGCGTTCAATTGGGCTATGCGATTAAAGCTTACAGAGCCATTGAGGTAGTTCTCTGGGATAGGGATGTGATGATTGGGGACAATGCGAGGGACCCAGCCTCTGTCCTCTGCGCCCCACAGGATGCTGTTAAGATCTGGGAAATTCTGGAAGATATCATATCCTTCTTCGGTCCAGTGGCCCAAAGCCCAGTTTCCCATCTCAGAGCCCTGGAGAGATCAGGACAAGCCCGAACTCTTTGAAATTGGTATGGCACACTAAACACTTCCCAGTAGGTGATGAAATGTTGTAGAAAACTTAAGCCAACTTGTCGTTTTCCACATTTGTCTCACCATTTCAAAGGCCAGCTCATATGCATCTGGGTTGAGTGAGGGCACCAGGTGTATCCTCACTCCATCCACCAGGCGCTGCACTCTAGGGTTGTCGTCGTTGTACTCTTTGCACAGAAACTGCATCAGCAAAAGAAGCAGTTCTCGCCCCAGTGCTTCGTTGCCATGGAGACCGGCTGTATAACGAAACTCGGGTTCGCCTAAAAGACAAGAAAAATTAAGCTACATACATTTTTTTTTTTGGAGGATCTGATTTGAATACATGAATAAAATTTAATGATGAGGAATAAACATAAAACGAACGTAACTTTACCTGTCTCATGCTCTCCTGGGTTATCAGAGATTTCCATGGCGTATATCTTCAGGCCCTGCGAGCTTTTACCAATGTTGTAGATCCTGGTGATATTGGGACACTCCTCATTTATCACTTTCATCATCTGGAAGAAAAATCACCAGTTTTTTGTAGAAAATACAGTGTAATGTCTTCAGGTCATGGCTGTGAACAATAACCTGTCTCATCTCTTTGTAGTTGTGGTGTCTGAAGTCCAGGTCATCTGATGGGTTCACTTCATTCTCACTCTGGTAGCTGCCTAAAACAAGCACAGGATTCACAGTAGATTACACTGATTTTTTAATTTAACACTGCCAGTAATGAGTTATAATGCATGCACTCATAAAGATAAAAAATAGGCTAGCATAATAATCATCTGTGACACTGACTTGGTATCTGACAGGCCAGGATCTCTGCTCGCAAACACAAGCTGCCATTCCAGCTCTGGGGCAGGATGCGGATGTAGCGAGCCACAACAGGAATATTGAACTGACTCATCACTGGTGTGTCCTTATCCACATTACCATAAAACAACTAAAGGGAAAGAAGCATAGATACAGAGATACATAGACGTACAGCTGTGTTCAAACATCTTATGTTGACATAGTTTTGGTCTTTAGTTTTCCTCACCCATTCTGCATAGCCATCATCAAGAACGGTCCAGTCACGGCTGTCATTACTGAAGGCCACGAAGTAAGAGGACACAAAATCTTCACTAGAAAGTAAAGCACAGTAAATGAACAGATCTGTACAGAAGACAGAAACCGATATCTACTTATCCAACAACAAAAGTTTAATGATAGCAACTAAAGCTTATTTTATGGACTGAATCTAAAGAAGCACTCACTGTAGCTCAGAGTTTCTTCCCTGAGTAATGACACCAGTGAACTCCACTTCTTTGCGGGCATCAACTTCAAACCAGTGGTTTTTCTCTTCTGGTTCAGCGCACCAAGCACCACCGTACATATCATCTTCACTGTCAGAGCCCTGCACATAGCCATCGGTTAATGGATCGTGTTCAGATCTTAATCTTGCGAGGTGAGGTGTCATCTGGATACCTGCATGTTGAGGCGGCCCCTCTGAGCCGCAAAACCATGGTGTGACTGTGAGGACGCCAGCAGTTGGTCGTCTTCCACGCGGTGAGACTCCAAACCCAGAGGAGGACATTCTGACAGAAAAAAAGCACACACATACAAACACGATCTCCAAACACTCATAGACTTCTCCCCTGGGACTGACACAGCTGTTAACAAGTCTGTCAAAGGAATGCTTCATCTGAACGGAAACAGATGTAGTAAAACATGGTAGAAACAATGTAGTGGTTTAGAAGTTTTTACAGTTTATACTTTGAAGCCAACCCTAGAATATTTCCTCCAGCGTTAATTAGTGAAACAGAACTCACTCTTTGGTTCAACTGGGATGGCTGCCTGCTTGAGTCTCGCCGCTTCTTCCTCCTCCCACTGCTTCCGGAGACGCTCAGCTTAAGAAATGGAAAATCAATGTGTCAAAATACGCTTTGCAGCCAACCACAACAGTGCACCTTCATTTCCATTGCCTTACTTGTGAGTTTTTAGTCTCAAATATTGGACAGTTTTGCTATTATGAAGTATTTGTAGTCCCTTTTATACTTTGCATGCTGCAGCATAATACTTTCCATGGTGGTGCATTTTTCTCTGAACTGATAAGGATTCTGGCCAAGATTTGCAATGACATCCCAACATAAACTCAAGAGAAAAATTCACTATTTACTGGCATGTTCATGAATTTTTTGTCTAATGCAAGAGATACCTTTTATCGAAATCTGTTGCATTCCTATTCTTTACACTCCCCTTAACATTCCTGACAGATAATCCCATAAACGTATACATTAAACTCATACGTACACCCACCACCATCTCCTTTTGTGATGTTTATGTATAAAATGAACCATCTCAAATATGCCGGCTGTGAATTCACAAGGTGTGTTTGTAGAGAAAACCTTTTTCAGCCTTTTCCTTTCGAGCTCTCTCTTCCTCCTCTTCTTGTTTTTTGGCTGCCACTGTAGATTATAAGATGTTACAACTGACAAATCTCTTTTGCAGTAGCTATTGTCTATTCGCAGTCATTGTGTTTATACAAATGTCAAACTTACAGTCAGCATAGTCATATTCTTCATACCATGGCCCTAAATATGGAACAGCTGTAGTTTCCTCTAAAAGACAAAACATGTGTTGGTCTATAAACCTCTGAAATTCATGGTCTAATTATAAACCAACCCACACAGTGCATTTTTTTTCGCATTGCATAACAGCACCTGGTATGTACATGATGACTTCAGTAGTGGTAGTCTGTGCACCAGGCACCACTATGAAGACAAATAAAATCAAGATGTTATTAGGTTATGAATGCAAGTCACAACTGTACATTTGGCACAATGTTATATTTAGACAAAATATATGCCATTAAAAACTAATAAAAAGGATACACATGAACTAAATTGTTTTACTATTGAAAACCTTTTTGACAAGCCTATTTCTAGCCTATTGTGTGTACAGTACATTTTGCACCTCATGCTTTTTACAAATGTGATGACTATTTATAATCTTATTCATATGTAACTGGTTAAAATGGGCTTCCATATGTAACAAATTGTAATTACCCAGGTCTGGCTCTTCAGGCTCTTCCCACACAGGTGCCTTTGTGGCCGTCCCGTCAATTACTGTGAAAAATAACATGAAGCATAATGCTGTGTTTCCATCGAACTTCTCTCTCATCTGCAACTATCATGATTGACTCTGACTCTTTCCTGTCAGCTGAGGGGTACATACGTGTGTGCCTGCCATACTCTGTGCTCAGCTGCTGCTTCTGCTCCTCAGTGGTGAGTCTGCTGTCAGGCTGGGCTGTGGTTGTCCTGTCTTTCATGCTGGGCTTGGGGGCCTTTGGCTTCTTTGTGGCTTTAGGTGGTTTGGGTTTTTTGGTCGGTTTGGGAGGCTTAGGCTTTTTGGTGGGCTTTGGAGCTTTTTGCTTCTTGGCTTTGGCCTCCTTCTCCGCTGCCTTCTTTGCCCTGGCTTCAGAGAAATGAAAGTGCTCACAAAAAGAATCTAGGTGGGTTGCTAATACAGAAATGCAGAGAGGATTATTAGCAATCAAAGTTATTGTTTCAACTGTCCTCATTAGTTTGTTTCAAGAGATCCTGACAACTTTACTTCAAATTGTACACTCACAATGAGAGATTGCAGTATTCTTAACAATGTAGGAACTTGTGTGTGTTCTTTGTGCTGCTTTTAAGTGCTTGTGTAGGTTTAGAGGTAGACTTAGGCATTTGATGAGACTGCAATCATAGACTTGAGAGAGTAGGTGGTTTCATGGAAATTGCAGGATTACTTTATACAAGCTGTGGCTGCAGCATACACACAGACCTCGGTTTGTTTTAAATGGTCTCTGGATGTTCCTCTCAGCTCATTATACACTCACCCAGTTGATTCATTAGTAATAAACAAGTCTGAGAGTAACAGTGCCAGTCATAAGATGTTTAGGAAATTTACGAAACATAAACAAGGCTTTAAAATGGTTGTGGCCCTCAGGTGGAGTTAATTAAGGCTTTTAGTAAAACTTAAATCAGCCAGACATAAATGGCTCTGACTGCTGTCTCTGTGGTTTTGCTTTGTGCAGTGGAAAGTTAACAGTCAGAACATCAGTACTATTAGCTACAAAAATAGGGCCTTCTCGTAAATCCACCGTGCTCCACTTTTGGAAAATCATAGTGGAAATATTTCTGCTGTTGCTCATTCAATGTGTTTGTCTTTAATGCTCCTCTCCAGAATGTCTCAAATGTGATGTAAGAGATGCAAAGAGTTAAACTGTTAAGTCAAAAACAGGCTACTTGAAGGCTTGCTGTAGTGGAAAGAGACTGTTTGTTGCCAGAGAAAGTAAGTACGTAGTTTGCTCTTTCTGCCAAGAAGATGTCAAGCCGCCTACAAAATCCCTGCACACTTCTGCAGAATCATCAAATCAAGTCACTATCTGCTCTAGCTCACAGAGAAAGTTGGAAGCAGACATTTAATACATGACAGTTTGAACCAAAAACTTTCCTGTCAAAAAGAGTCATTGCAGCTTTTCTGGACTGCTTTCTTCAGATTCTTGGCTGCTCTCTGTTACAGGCAGCTGCTCAGACGTTAGTATATCAGGAAATGTCTAAAGCTTAAAAATAAGTGTAGACAAAAACGTCTTCCACTTACCTGCCTCTATTTCCTCAGGTGTTTTCTTCTTCTTTGGCCGTGTAGTCTCCGGCTTCACCACTTCAGCTGGCTCATCTGACATTTGCTCCTGTTTTCTTTGTGTCTGGTTCTTGCCCAGACCCCGGGCTGCACTCACCTGAACCTGGCTTCTGTCAGTGCCTTTCATATCTTCTCCAGTGCTGGCCAAGGCACCACACAAGACCAGTGCCACCAGGACAATCAGAACGTGAGCCCTCATTTCTCCAGTGAAACACGCTGCTTCAGAGGATAAAGCAGACTGTCTACTCCAGGAGCCTGAATGTAAAACTAACACTGGATGTCAGAAAGACTCACTATAACAAACATCTGACCTGCAGATGAACGCTCTGGTCACCAGTCCTTAGAGGAAGTCTTCAAAGTCTTTCAAGAACAAAAGGATGAGGACTACAAAGCTTTTGTTCTGTTGTGAACAAAAGGCTGAGTGCTGGGAGTTTTAAAGCAGTGTGTTGGCAGCTTTGCAGAGGAGGAAATGCATGTCTGGAGCACTTTTGAGCAGCAGCAGCAGGAGCACACCTCTCAGCCTCGTCTTGTTTTAGACTCACATCTCTCCCTCAAGGCCCTGCACCCCCTTTTCCCCTCACTCTTGTTTTAGTCGAGGGGAGGAGCATCTGCCACATGAGACATTCCATGGAGTGAGGGAGGAGGTATGGAGGAAAGAAAGAGGATTTGCCCCATTAACGGTCTGCTGCTCACCCAGGAAATATGTGACAGGGACCAAGAATACTTTTCAAATTAAAAATGCAATTACTCAGTTTATAAAAATACTTGCCGTAAATGATCTTTTTTAACACAATGTATTTTGTTTTTTTGTTTTATTTTCAGCATGGCACATGTTTTCCACTGTATAGGGAACTGTATAACAGGCCATTGCCATAATGATGCATGATGAGTATAATTAATAATTATAAATATAGCTGCGATTGGCGATTATCAGCCCCTTTTTACTTGGGGACATATAGGGAATGTTCATGGATGCATGGATACAACATTTGTATTGTTCCTTATGGCTACTGTGCCAATTCTTACTTTTTCCAATTAAATGTATTCAGGACTTGAGAATATCATTTCTTAAAGTTTGAGCCAAATAGGATTTTATTTGTGCAAATTATAACAATTTCAGGGCTGTAAGTGAGGCAAAACTGAAATGTAAAATTTGCTGCAGCACCAGTTGATTCATGCATTTAGATTAGTGCACTTCATGCACTGCTTAGCAATTACAATAGTCTCTTGCCAGACTGGACTCGCTCGGGCCAAATAAAAAGACCGAAAGTAAGTCAACACAACTGAGTCACTTTTCCTTTAAGAAACATCTTCACTCAGCACATATTTGACCGCTGCCCTGAAACTCAGGGGGTTTACAAAGTTTTCTCCAGATGCTTGAGGTTCGAAAATAAAAACAAACATCTGCAAAGGACTAACAGTCTATTTTTTATTTAACGTAACATGTGCAAATTTAAAATTCAAACTTTATTAGTGTAAATTGATTCAGATTGATACAGATTCTCAAGTCTCATGTTTAGTCTGACGCCTGTTTATTTCATTATTTTGCTTGCCTCTGGTTACACAAAATATATAAGAAATATAACTGACACTGAGACAAAGATCCAAAATTGTGATTTCCTAACTAAGTCATTTATCTTGATCTCAATAAGAGAGAAAAAAAAAACAGATGTGAGGGTCAACATAAATTAAACATTCCTTTTGGATCTGTAATCCAAAAGTGCACCCTTCACTGCATTTATGTAAGAGGCTGATGCTGGTTCTAATCATGAGACATGTCAAATTGCCCGTTTCTATCAAGAGCTATAGACCCTATACCATTGTCTTTCTTGTGTTTCTGATTTCAACCATGGCCACTTTGCAGTAATGAACTGAATTTGTAAACTACTCTTGCATTTATCTGAAAACTTAAAGCAGACTTGTCCAACTTCAAACACCAGACTAAAACAACCTTCTTGAAACCAGAGTGAGAGCAGAGCTAGTGTTTTTTTTCAGGATCACTCAAGAAACACTCTTGTTGCATTAGAGGCACAGTTGACCCTAGTCTCACATGAGTGTTGGCCTTGAGCGTCACTTGTGTTCTCCTGCCTAATCTCTCACTGAGTCATGCTCTGTTTTCTTCCCCCTCCATCTGTTTCCTATATTGCGTTGGTGGAGGTGGTTAAAAGATCTGTTTCAGATGTGATTTCAAAGTCTCATCTCCCTCCACCATGTGTCACTCTGTGCACTTACATAAACAATTGTTCATTACAATTTTTTATTTGATTTTAAAAATTGCTTCATAACAATCTGAGGTGCATTATGGATTTTCTTTTTTGTCACTACCTTTTTTCTTTTAGAGAACTGGACAATGTCCTGAAGATAATGAACTAAATTAAATACAGCTGCACATCATTATGTTTATCTGTGGGTTCAAATTTTTGGATAGAGAAAAAGTCCCAGAGAAAAGATTTAATTTAAATATTCTTGTAAATGGGTGTTTGAAATGTATTGTTAAGATATTTATCTTGGCAAGAAACATGTTGAAAATTGTTATATAAAAAGTCAATTTGAACATTTTCTTCTTTTTCTGCCTCAGCAAAAAAAAGATATTCATGTCATTCAGCCTCTGGAGCATCTTGCTTCTGACAGATAACAGCATAACTGCATTAAAAACAGCAGAAGTAATGGTATTGTGACATTGTTACTCATGTTCCTTTTTTACTGAAGGGGCTGTGTTACAAACTACAGCAGAAAATGCTTCTAAGACTGTAAGATTGTCATTTTGATTAAAGCTATGTATTGCTGTAGAGTGACATGGCAGTGAATTTTGTATCTTAATGCATTAGAAACCAGTTGTGAATGCGTGCTATAATGAAAAACTCTACTGTTAGATTTAAAATTGGAATTTTTATTTGATGATTATTTTTGTCTTTGTAATGATTTGAAATATACTGTGTCCTTTTCCATTTTTATGAAATGTATAAGGAATATATATTTTGATCAATTTGCATGACTAGCAAATGTAACCATGCAGCTTTATTCTCAAATGTAAACCTTCCCATCAGCTGAGCATTACATCCATGTTTTTAGTAGCACTAGCTTAATTGATAATAAAAGTGTTTTATAAACTGCATGTAATCATTTGTGTATATACAGTACAGGTTATATTTAATGGTGTGTAGTGTTGTCTTTACTAATGGAATTTCACAGTCACAACAAGAGATTAAATAAAAGTGTTTATTATCAAAATAAGTTATATCATATTTCTTTTCCATTACAAAATATTACATGTTATTTACGGGGTCCATTTGACACAGTGAACTTTAACAGTGCTGTTTACAGAGACAGTTTTCAAGTCTTTAGTCAGATTCATGGACATGTTCAGGTCAGGTCATCTGTAATAGTGGTAGGACACCAGGGGCAGAGGTGCAAACCTGTGGACAGGAGTTAGCTGCTGCTGGTACAGTGTACTGTAGGCCAGAGCATGGCACAGTGACGGCTGTGAGGTGAATGAGGGCACAAAGACACACTGCTCCTCTTCGGCTTCCTTCCCCTGTAGACGCTCCTTCTTCCACTTGGTGCGTCTATTTTGGAACCAGATCTTGACTTGAGTCTCGGACAGGCGCAGGGCCGAGGCGATGTTGTGCCTCTCCAGCACTGACAGGTAGTGGCACCTCTGGAAGCTGTGCTCTAGGAGCTGCAGCTGCTCCAGAGTAAATGCTGTGCGGATCCGCCGGCTCTTTGCCTTTATCTTTGTAACTATTGGGTCTTCCTCTTCGTCTTCTTCTGGGCTACTGCTGTCATCTGTTGGTTGAAGGACCTCCCTGGGCTTTTGCTCTGTTTCTTCTCTTGGAGTTGGAGCTTCTGAAAATAAACAGTGGATATCAGTTTAAGCAAAATAACTTTATGAACTTCATACAGTGTATTGTAGGTATAGTGATTTTTTAAAGGTTGTGGTGGGATTTAGACTACTTTTAGAATTGGATAAAACATATTTGATTTAACCTGGACATGTCACACAGCAAATAGTAAATAAATTGACAGACATAACCTAAAATGTGTCTATTTGACCTAATATACTACTTCAATGAATGCACAGTAGCTGTATGTTCCGGACCTTTGTCAAAAATTATACCTTTGACTGACAGCTGCACAGATAATTTCACAGATCTAAAAAGTTTCTGTCGGACTAAAGTGCATACCTGTAACTGTCTCCAGAGCAGCATCTTCAGTGTCCCTCCTTCGCGTAAACTTGCTCGGGTCCAGGATGTCCTCCACAGAGAAGGGGGTCTTGTGCGTGACTGGTCCTTTGACTGACTGCATTTCGGCGTTTACTGTGGCTTCAACCGCAGGCAGGTAACACTGAGTTTGTCTGGCTGCTTGTAGCTTAATATAGGCTGCTCCCTCCTGCCTGTGGGTAGTTTAGCCCCATTCAAACAGTGGGTGAAATAAACAGGAACAATCAGCCTGCGCCATTTCGGTGGGGGCACGCAGACACGCTCCGGCCCCGTGGGACTCCCCGTGCGGCCACTTGAAAATGGAAATGTGCGCTCTCAGCTGGGGGGACACCGAGACGGTTATTTATTGCCGTGCATCTGGTTAAAATGTGCCCCCTTTCTTTCCCTTCGTGTTCGTTATTGTGGCGTAGCTTGTCATTATTTGCAAATGTGAGATTTTACGCTGGTAGGACACGTGAACGCGCCTTGTGATGCTAATTGATGGAGTCGTCAAAGGGAAAGTTTAGGCCTTTTTCTCCCTTGTGTCCCAGCTCTTAAAGCTCCATTTGTCGTGTTGGGAGTGACATGTCCACAAAGCGAGCAGGTTGAATGAGAAAACACTACAACTTTATGGGAGCCATAAGACACTGGCCATCTGATCATCTTTGCCTTTAGAGCTCAGATATCACAGGCACTACTGGATTAAACAAACACCCAACACATTAATGGTCATAGATGGTGAAGTTAAGGACAACACTAAACCCAAAATAAAAGTCAGACCAAACCCAGACTAAACCTTATACAGTAAAATCTGATTTTCACATTTTCCTCTTAAGATTATTTTGCATTAAACAACACTAAGTAACTTTTCATGATTTGCACTCTGCATCTGGACTCCTGCAAACACACATGGTACTGTTAGGTTTCAATATGAATCTTATCACATGTGGAGCGTTGTGCTGATCTCATGAGATAGTAATGTGCCAGATCACCACATGTAAAGTGTCTGGTGTGGCCAGTTATTGTGTTTTTAAAAATACTTTCTTTTTGTTGTTAGTTTCAACAATAAAACGTTGAGGCTGCATATTTAATATATTTTTGAGAGTTTGCCTGATATTTTTATTTTTTATTTTTATTATTAGATGTTTAAATTCTTTTATCTCCCTATTTGTCTGTAACAAATAATAATTTCCCTTTGGAGATAAATATAAATAATGGAATTCTGATTCTTAGGAATTCTGATTAAGGTTACCATGTAAAGTGTTATTGTGTAATTGTATTTCCCTTTCAAAGCTCTATAGACCTCAGTGACAGTAATAATCCTTGTTAAACCAATCTCTTCCTGCATCTGTGCCATGAGTAGCTTCATTTACTTTACAATACAGCCAAAAGTCCAATCTTTAAGATCACATTATAGTTATTTAGTTAATGCCCAGAGTGGCCGTTGGTCACGGTGTAAAACAGTGTCTCGGGGTTACATTCAGATTGTAAATGATCCACACAGGTGGGTCGGAGCAGCAGCTGCCACTGCTCTGCAGCCAGAGACTCCAACAGAGCCACAGCTTTGAGAAGAGCAAGAGGCCGGCCGCCAGAACAATTAGCAGATGCTTGACCCTCTCTGACCCCAGGCTTTGTCGAACAGCACATCGTGGATACAAGACCCTCAGGGGGAACTGGTGGAAATGACAAACATCATCACAAACATCAGTTAATTTCCACTGTGTCAAATAAAATCTTAAACAAAATAGAGTGGTTAATTTGTGAAGCGTATTTGTGTTCAATATAGTCAAAATCAAATTACAAAAACACAACATACTTCATTAACAATAAAGCATTCACATTAAGTCCGAAAAAAATGCACATTCTGTGGCCAAGAATGTCTGAACTTTAAGGGGAACAAATGCTCTGGATGTCATTAAATCTAAAATATAGAGCCATCACTTTTCTTTTACAGATAGCATCATCAAAATGATTAAGTGAAACCCAAGCTAATGAAAGTATCAGTCACTTTTTGGTGTCTTGAATCTTCCTACTTAAATCAATTAAAATTGAAAGATGTATTGTTAACTTTGATTTATGTCATATTAACTTTTCACCTTGTGATGTTGTTTAAATGAAATAAAAGAACGTTGGCTGAACATTTATGGGCCATGTGTGGTTCGAGCTGACCAGACACAAACAGATCACACAACAACCCATAACACTTTAGTTTAAATTATTTTTATAGTTTGCTGAACACCAGTTTTATGACCTAGATATGACTGAATAGCAAACAATGTAACATTATTTTTTGTACTCCACTTTTAACAGATTATTGCTGTTTGGACAAAAAGAAAAAAGAAAAATACACAAGACACAAGTAATTTAACTTAAGTGACAGTGAGGCAGAAAAACCATGAGCTTCTCAGTTTGTGCCTGTCTTCAGTGTCACAGATGTATGCCTACAGAACAGAGGGAAGGGGAGGAGAGAACACAAGTATTATCCTCTCAACAATGACATAAAGGCATTTATTGCAGCACCCAGGGGTGCTCTTAGCATTCCGCTGCTCTTTTGTGAGATGTGTACTGGCACACTTGTCTTTGTGTTTGACCAGTGTTTACTAGTGTTTAAACGACCCCACAATCTTTTAAATAACGTTTGACGTTAAGAAAGTACATGGGGTGGTCTCATGTAATCACAAAGCATTTTATTCTGCTTTCCTCTCTATAAACAATGCAAATAAAAGAAAAATAAGGTCATTTGCACCTAAAAGCTTATCCACTTGGGGTGTAAATAGAATTTATGATGCCCATGTCATAATTTCTCTGACATCTGTGGTGTTTTAAAGCAGTAATGCAGGTAATGAGCAAATTCCTGTCAAGTATGTCTACCTCTTTTTACTGAAATGTTTTCTGTTTACAAATCAACAGAAAAGGATTTTCACTTTTGCTCTTATTGGTTGCTTTAAAAGCAGTATAAATCCCTCCCTTAATTTTTTATGCTTTGGTAAATGTTGTTAAGAGACAACTTTCTTCAACTGTCTTTTGATAAAAGACATATGCAATCACCAGTTATTACTTTAATATGGCTCCATTACAGCTAGTGTATTACTTTGTATTTGCCTGAAGCCCAGTTATGTTGCAGGTAATCTTTTTGCCTAAACAGATGCTTTATAATGAAGTTACAGCTGTTTTTAAAAAAAAACTTAAGCTCCAGCTCAAAGCTGTGATATTAATCACTTAATTACAATCACGTGTAGCCTGCTGGGTGTGTGACTTTGTCATTTTAACTACAGCTCCAAGGTTAAACATCATCCAATATTTGTGGCTACTGTAAGTAGGCTATCATTTCACAGTACAGTAGTCACATTTGTATATTGTTTTTGTTGTTTCCTGTGGGGGTCGCTGTTGAGTTTCTTCCAGCGTCGACCCGGAAGTTGTCCTCTGAGCTGTGTCTCGCGATGCTTTTTTGTTTTCATTGATTTGAAAGATGGCGACCATTGAGACAGAGGCGGGCAGTGTACCAGCGTCCAACACGGACTCTGGAGAAGGGTATGTTATGCATTTGCATTATTTTTATAATCCACAAACTGTATGAGTATCACAAGCACAATATTAGACCCAACATTTCACGTTAATTTGCTTATTTTCTCGAAGTCAAAGCGACTCGGTGAAACCAAGCTGCATTTGTATACAGCATCGTTAGCCTTTCAGGATATTTTCTACAAAGTGATCAAGTTTGTGGCGGCCACAGTTATTGACTATGGCTATAAATCCCCATGCAAAAAGCTTGGGCTTAGTACAATCTCAGATTTATTCTGCTTTTAGAGCTTTGTTAATGTGCACAGTGCCTAGCGGGTAAGAAACAGCTGCTTAGACAGGTTTAATGGTGTTATCTCATTGCCTACAATGCAGTTATTGAATGCTTTTATTTAACAAATAAGGAAGTGTAATTATTTTCTATTTCAGTGAATCCACATTCAGAGAACTGCCTACTAACATGGATACTGAATCTTCCAATGGCAAGGAGGTAATGTTTACAGATGTATTTTTATACACCCCGTTGAGTTTCTTCAAGAATACGTTCAAGAATACGTGTGATATGGGTAATTACAGGACACAGCTGGTGAAGGCTCTGAGGCTGCGGATGCCGTGACAGGATCTGGAGATGAAGAGACTGGCAGGCAGCTGGGTGAAGTGGAGCTGCAGTGTGCCCTGTGCATGAAATGGTTCACTGCAGATACATTCGGAATTGACACCGCGTATGTGTATTTCAGTAAATCTCTCTTTCAGTTAACCCTATAAATCTAATTCAGGTAATTATGCAGTAGTTAACTCTTCTTCTTCTTTTCAGTACTTGCCTTCCATTTATGACCAATTATGTGTTTCACTGCAATGTGTGCCACCATAGTGGTAATACTTACTTCTTAAGAAAACAAGCAAGTATGTGTTTTTGTCTATAACCAATTTACTTAACATTTATTTATCTACAATGCCTCTTTTTTTTCTTATACTCAAATGTGGCTTGCTTCTTTCAGATTTAAAGGAAATGTGCCTCACAGCCTTGGCCAACCTAACATGGCGCTCCAGAACACAGGATGAGCACCCAAAGACGATGTTCTCCAAGGACAAAGTCTGTCACAATAGAACAACAGAAACTAATCAGGCATTTGAATATTGGCTTAGTTAGTTCTTTTACTGAGTTGAATGTATTTTTTTTTCAGGATATCATACCTTTCATCGATAAATATTGGGAATGTATGACAACCCGCCAGAGACCAGGAAAGCTTACATGGCCAAACAACATTGTGAAAACAATGGTAATGTGGTACTTGATTGTTACATTCATAAGATGTGTTATAATAATCAAAAAAGAAATGAGAAATGGAATTATTCACTCCACTGTATTATTCTATATGACTGAATGAACGTGCCAATTTTTCCCTCTAGAGTAAAGAGCGGGATGTTTTCCTTGTAAAAGAACACCCAGACCCCGGCAGTAAAGATATGGAGGAGGAGTACCCCAAATTTGGCCTTTTGGATCAGGTATTTTTCTAGTAAGCATTAATATCTTGATATAATGATGCAAAGATTTTACATTTCTCTTCCTTATGTAGGATCTTGGTAACATTGGGCCCTCCTATGACACACAGAAACAGACCACTGCAACTCCTGCTGCTGGGGGACTTAATGGTAAATGTATATACAGGAAAACCATAAACCACTGCTATCTAGTGTTGCGATGAGCAAAGGATAAACTCCAATTGTGTGACAAATCATAAAATCCCTGATGTTAGAGAGTGTTAAAGGTGATGACCGTGGTCATTTTGTGCATTGTGTTCCAGGTGGATCTTCTTTCTCAGGTGAATATGTAGTATTATGGCATTTTGAGCCAATCAGTTTGTGTTTTTGTTTTATAATTCTCTGGATAGAAGTTGACCCTGAGGTTTGAATGAGATCAGGCATTAAATTTGAACTGAGAAACTCAACATAGAAATCAGATCTTATCAATGTCATTAACAAGCTTCTTGTGGGCAACTTCATCTATGTCTAGTCATGATTTCCCTGTCTGCTCTCTGCATCTGTTTGGTGCCCCTTCCTCAAATAGCTTATACTTTCCTTGTCTTTGGCTTGCTGCTATTGGGCTTTCAAATCCTAAAGTCTCTCTTGAGTAAAATGACACTCTCCCCTTCATACCTTTTTTGTTGTCAGATTTCAACAGAGACTTATTGCCTCACCCTTTTCCATTCAGTAACAACCCCTCTTCCTATGTCATGCAATTGATGTAATATTTGAAGAAGTAGAACAGCTTTTTACAGCGTTTATTCAGAAACACACGGGGCTGTGAGAGGCTGATAGTGTTTTGAAAATGCCATGCCGACTAATTCCTATCTTTATGTGCCTGCTGCTTTTTTCTACGAATACCAAAGACCCTATGTTGATGTGGATGTGGTTTGTGCAGGTGCTCAGTGGCAATTCTGGTGGAAAAAAACACACACATGAAATCTAAAAATGACAATAGCCTATCCAGTGATAGCCTCCTGTGTACTTGTATAGGAACAAGGGAATTGTATTTACTGCAGATTATAGAGCCATAATTGCTTGTTCAATTTGATTGGGCTCGTTTTGCTTTAATTCACTGATTGTTAGTTTTCTTGATACAAAGATCGAGAGTGCAACTGGTTTAGTTGGGTGCTGCTGCTGTTGCTGCTTGTGTCTTAGTTTGTCTGATAAATTGTCTGTTTGTGCTCTTATATATCG
Source organism: Rhyacichthys aspro (assembly GCA_036850595.1). Taxonomy (NCBI): domain Eukaryota; kingdom Metazoa; phylum Chordata; class Actinopteri; order Gobiiformes; family Rhyacichthyidae; genus Rhyacichthys; species Rhyacichthys aspro. The sequence goes on from CM072159.1 coordinate 17,201,571, forward strand.
TGATAATGACTGTTGTGTTATAAAGGTGCTTTGGCCCCAGGCCCAGGAAAAGGACGAGGGGCCAAACGTAAACAGCAGCAGCAACAGGAAGGCACTGCTGCCGGAGCAACTAAGCGGACAAGGAGGCAAGGGAACACGCACTTTTAACATAACTATGAGCAAAGTTTTGAGATCATTTTGTGGTTACATGTTTGTGCTTCTTTTAGTGACCCTCTGTTCTCAGCCCAGCGCCTCCCACCTCACGGTTACCCTCTGGAGCACCCCTTTAATAAAGATGGCTATCGCTACATACTCGCAGAGCCGGACCCCCACGCCCCTGATCCAGAAAAACTGGAGCTGGACTGCTGGGCTGGTAAACCTATACCTGGTGATCTCTACAGGGCCTGTCTTTATGAGAGAGTGCTGCTGGCATTGCATGACAGAGGTAATGCAGACTGCTTTTTGGTCTCACAGTGCATGTCCGCATTGTACAAATTACTGTTGTCATACTTGTGTTTCAGCGCCCCAATTGAAGATCTCTGACGACCGCCTGACAGTGACTGGAGAAAAGGGCTACTCTATGGTGAGAGCTTCTCACGGTGTGCGTAAAGGCGCCTGGTTCTTTGAGGTTACTGTGGATGACATGCCTCCAGAGACTGCAGCCAGACTCGGGTGGTCTCAGCCACTTGGTAGGTGGAGTTTTACAGAGATTTATTATAGTAATGTATTTGTCCAAATATTATTATTTTTTACCCTTTGCTTGAATTCTGCTTAAATGGTTTTAATTTTAAATTCATAAAGTAAATTTATTTTGCCTTTTTATGTTACAGGTAATTTGCAGGCACCTTTAGGATATGATAAATTCAGCTATTCGTGGCGCAGCAAAAAGGGCACTCGCTTTCACCAGTCAATAGGAAAGCACTATTCCTCAGGTTATGGCCAGGGAGACACACTGGGTTTCTTTATAGAGCTGCCGGATGATACAGAGACCGCAAAGGCTCTGCCTGACACATACAAGGACAAGGTAACCCTCAAACAAACAGGAGAAAGAACAATGTAGAAAAGTTAGAATTTAACACTTTTTTGCCCTCATTACAGGCACTAATTAAGTTTAAGAGTTACTTGTACTTTGAGGAAAAAGACTATGTGGATAAAGCAGAGAAGAGCCTCAAGCCGATGAGCCCCAGCAGAGTAGGTCAACTTCAAATACACATCCCTGACAAAGTAATGTTTTATTTGCTGCTATTAACTAGTTTACCCTGTTGTTTAGATGATATTCTATAAAAATGGAGTGAGCCAAGGAATGGCCTTTGAAAACCTATTTGAAGGCATCTACTATCCTGCCATCTCACTTTACAAGAGCTGCACGGTCAGTACATACGTGAGATTTCTGCTTTTTGTTGAATTTACGTATTTTGTTTATTTCTATAAATTTAAATCTTTTGTATTTTTTTTCAAGGTGTCAGTCAACTTTGGGCCTCACTTCAAACACCCTCCAAAGGATATAAAGTACCAGCCGGTGAGACATAAATATCTTTTATCTTTTTCTGTGCATGCATTTTACTAAAGATTCTTGAGCCTCTGATTTGCTCTTGGAATTTGTTTCAGATGAGTGACATGGGCTGGGGAGCCGTGATAGAACACACTCTGGCCGATATGTTTTACCACGTTGAGACAGACGTCGACGGTCGGCGCAGTCCTCCGTGGGAAGGATGAACACACTCTTTCCATAAAATCAGAGCTCTGTCTGGAGATAATTCCACCTTTTACACACCAAAACCTAAGCATCATCAGTGAAATGTTTGTTTTAAAGTTTAAAAAATTGTTTTGTCATTGTTTAGTTTTTTTGTTTACACTGAGCTGTTACTGGACATTCCTCATAAAACAGACTCTAGGTGCTGTGCTGCAAAGTATGTACTTGGAGTCATGCTGTTCTCTGTTAATGCCTGGCTATTGCTTGGGCTTTAACTGTATAAAATTGGGATGTTCTGTGTAAAGTTGTGGCCAATCAGAGCAACTCTCAGCATTTCACTAATTACCATATTCTGTGTTATTTACTGTTTGCTTGTGAATTCAATAAATTTTTTTACATTTACAGTTGTGCCATGGGGTCCCCACTGTCCTAAACTGTGCTTAATTTGTACTTGCCTATTTTCTAATGACATGAATGACACTGGGCTAAGATAAAACAAAAAAACAGTCTGGCAAAAAAAAGCTCACAGAACACTTGAACTAGAGACAAGAATGAACAATAAACACTGACCTGGATGACTAAGAACCAGACGTAGTTTTGAAGACATTCTTTGTATCAAAATTATTTAACAGTAATGTGTATTACATATACACACATAGCACATATACAGCTGAAAAAAAACAAATAGACGTTATATACAGTAGTGATCTAATGCTATGCTGGATGCAGATGCAGGCTATACAGTCCATCCATCCTCTTGAGTCAGAGTTGGGAGTCAGGGCCTGTGTTCATGTCTTTGTCAAAGAACTGTTTGCTGTCCTCTGGTGACTCTGAGGGCTGCTACAAATTGGTATAGAAGTCAAACACTGTATTTAGTGTCCACATGAGTTCAAGTACATTGTGCACATCTAAAATATACACTGTAGGCCTTACATGTCTGCGGAAGATTCGGTGCAGCAGGCTGCGTTTAGGGCTGTCAGGTGCCTGGGACCAGTCCAGGTCTGGGGAACGAGAGCCCATTGGACCAAAGGTATTCAGCTCCCTAAAACATCCCATCTCTATCATCTATAAGAGAAAAGTTCCTAAGTCTGGTTTTATATGTCTTCTGCCCAAGTGTCATGAATAAACGTACCTCGTTTTGCCACATTCTGGGAACACGTCCTGTGTTGAACTTGGCGTGAAATTCACAATCTGTCTCGTCTAGAACCACTCCCTTGAGCGTTGAAAACTCTTCAATGTCCTGTACGTCACTGCAGTACACCAGCCTAGGCTATAAAACATAGTAGCTATCCATGAGTATGATACACTTTCAATAACTAATACAGTTAATAATCAAAATATTTAGAAGGTCATAATGGACAAAATGGGAACTCTCACATGCAAATTAAAAAAGATTAAATAATTGATGGAATGATTGATTGTTTTGAGTCTGGTATTTTTGTGCGTATCAACCTTTTAAATGTTTCATTCAATTGGAACAGGAACAATTGTCTGAACTTACGTCTGGTTTAAAAGGTGGCTCAACAAGGCCGGCCTCCAGCATCCTGAAGTTAATAGTTCTGAAAAAGGGGTGAGCCTTGACTTCACTTCCCCCCGAGCCCTGGCACCCCAGCCGCTTCTTTGGGTCTTTGTTCAACAGCTGTATAACATTGAAGGTTTGAGTATAAATGATGCGTTTGCATTCTTAAAAGCTGTCTGCTTTTCATTTTTTAATTGAAATCGAAGCACTTACAGAGGAACAGAGGTCCTTGGCTTCCTTGCTAAACATTTTACTATACTCTTCCTTTTGTTGCTGAATCCTTTGCTCCATCTCTGAGGTCTTAGGATGCTCACTTTTTGCTCGTAGAGGAGGCTGACCTGCAGTCATCTCATATATCAGACATCCGAGGCCCCACCAGTCTGCACTGACCCCGTAATGTTCATGTCCAATCACCTCAGGAGCTGAAAGTCAAGAGTGTGTGAGTGATCCCAGGCTTTTTATTTTTTTGGCTTTGCTCAGACACCAAGAACATACGTACCCATGTAGCCGAGCGTCCCCACCCTGCCTCGCACCAGTTTTCCCTCAGACAGCCGCACAGCGAGGCCCAGGTCAGAGATACGGATGTGTCCTAAGTATAAAAGCATATCACTGAACTGGTTCATGGTTTGGGTTTTTGCTTCTGACGCATATTTCCTGCTGTCTACTAATTATTGCTCTCCTCCCTCCAATTCAGCTTTGGATTTGAAACGATAAACAAAACTTGGAATGTACATATAACGACTGTAAGTGTCCTAAACTGTAATTTGCAATTACAAAAGCAGGAAACACCAGGTTAGAAAGGTTAGACAGGCGCACAGCTTTCTTAAATAGACCCAACCACACCTACTGTAACTTAACATTTTACTTCCTTAAACTGTCTTTGTTTGTTGCTGTGTCAAAATACTATCAACACTTCCTTATGTAGATACTTGTGAGAGATTGCAAAGCTTTAACCTGCAGTCACATGGATAAAACTACATTTTGAGCTATAAATAGTAAAGTCTAATTATAACCTGAACAATTTCACTATCTTCTGTCCTCCTTCGTCCTCCTTTATCCTTAATCTTTCTTCTTGTGTAAACACAACATTGCTGGCACTGTACTAACCATTGTCGTCCAGGAGAATGTTTTCTGGTTTCAGATCCCTACAAATCAAACATAGTGTCTGAGTCAGTAGTTGAAGTAGCTTTTATGAGGGAATTACTCTTTTGAAAGCTCACTGACCTGTAGACTATGGACATCTGGTGAAGGTGAGTTAATCCACAACACACCTCTGCAGCATAGAAACACACCCTGTTTCTGTCCAGTCCAGGAGTACCGATGTTATAAATATGAAATCTCAGGTCACCACCACTCATCATGGTCAAAACCATACAAAGGGCATGCTTGGTTTCATAAGCATATGCTAAGTTTACCTTAAAAGAGGGAATAAACCAGTTACAAACTTTAGCCACGATAGAAGTGATGAATAGGATTTTAGTTTTGTAGTTTTAGCATGGCCATATTGTGAATGAATTATAGCACTTGGTTCATCAGATTAAAACACAAGAAATACCAATTGACCTGGCTGTCTCTTAAAACAAAATGAATTTGAGTAAGAGAAAGCTTTGAATAGCACTTACCACAAACCGACTGTCCACTGCTTCAAGAATTTCTTTCTCATTTTGAGCCAAAGCTTCCCCTCTCCTTTTCTTCACATGTGTCTTGTCAAGCTTTTTGCAGGCGTACAACATTCCTGAAGCCCGCACTTGACAAGCCCACACCTACAAAAGAAATAATAACTAACTTTTAATTTGCATTCTTGGTCATTAGTGCACAAGGTTCGTCTTGTGATCACTAAATCAAACTTTATAATTACAGGCGTTGATAGAAATTCCAGTCACTCAGTGTGTACATTCATTGAAATTTCAAGCCTTACCTCTCCAAAACCTCCTTTGCCCAGAAGTCTATACTGCCTGAAACAGTGCTTTGTGACAGGCTGCCTTAAAGGAAACACAAGCAGTTTTCATTCGGACATGAGCTCTCACTGTTCTTGGGTTTAAGAAAAACGCGGAGCAGATTATATCAGATCAATACTCGGCTTAAATCAAGCCTTGCTTTAAATTTAACTGTCACTCAAAGGCTTTTATGTCACTGGTAAAAACAACAAGCTGATGCTAAACTAATGGGGTATGTTTTTTAGGAATGAAATTATACATACTGACCTCTCTATCATCTTCCACTGCAAAAAGCGGTCAAAAAACATACTCTTCTGGTACAGCATGAAGGGTTTCCCAGCAAGGTATTCATGTAGATCTCTAATAAATCCAGAGTAGTTTGTCATTAAATATCAGGGACTAAGGCATTAAATCCTTTAAATATACACTCCAACTGAGAATATTCTTTCACATATTTCACATTGCATTATCATAACATTTCCTAAACTCGCGGGTGGCTCAGATTAGAATCGTGGTTTGAAGCAGTTTGCTTCATGTCATCCCCTATGTCTTTCAACCTGATTACTTGTTTATCTAGTGTCTCTCTATCAGATAAAAGCAAAAATATCAAAATATATATCTAGAGATAACTGTAACGTCAGCTGTCACCGGATTTAACCCAGAAGTTGTCAAACCACTATCAGGTGGAACTGATTTATCTCACTCATTACCTTTGTGTGATTCTTGATAATTTTATAGACCCCATAGACTAGTAAATATACCCGAACAGTATAAAATAGGAGTGTGCACTTACTCTCTGCAAGCGTGGAATATGTCTGCACAGGGGTCGACCTCTAGAGCCTGGATACAGCTCTGCTCATGTTTCTGAATGATGGGCAGACACTGGTTGGACTGAGGACACAAATACAGCACAATTCAAGACAATGACCAATGTCTAAATCTTCAGATCTTCAGAAAAAGATTTTTCAGACCTGGCTCATGAAAAACCTCTGAATGATGCTAATACCAAAGTCCCTTCGTTCATCGTCAGACTTTGTCTCAAAGTTTTCCTAAAACATAGTCAACATGCGTCAGTTTAACTATATTCAGTTTCAATGATAACAACACAGTATTTAGTTAACTACTTTTTCATTCTCAGTTTTGCCAACACGAAGCAACCTAAATTAAAGCAACACTACACAACATTTAAAAAATATAATGCTATTTGTTGAGCTGGGTTCACTTTGAGAGCAATCAAATGATTTTGATGCAACATATTTTCATAATTTTAATGCTGTGTATTTTATGGTAAAGTTAGGTAGTGTTGCATAAGTTTTGTTTGCTACATGTATGCCTAGTAAATAAGTGATCACTTTTGCTATATGTTAATTACTAATATATTCTGTTGCAGTAATTTCTAAACCAATTTACAGTCTAGTGCTCTGTAACTCTAAAGCTTGTCAGTCTTTTTGAGTAAAAGTGTGAAAATGGCATGTTGGCCTTGTACCAGTGCATCTTGGAGGGACATGTAGTTCTGCAGATCAAGTCGACTTCTGCAGAAGAGCTGGAAAAGCTTCCTGCCAATTGGCTGCTGGACACATAAACTGTAATAGTCTCGTTCTGACACAAAGATACAAGGGAGGACATGACCTCAGACGACCTCAGTAAATGAAAGTCACTAATAACTTAAAAAAGATGTGTGCATACAAACCAATGGTCATGGCCAGCTCTGTGCACCGACTAATGTGAGGGAACCGCAGCATCTCTTTCCACTTCCAGCTCCTACCTTTGTTTCCTCCACCTGAACACAACAGCACAGTCAGATAGGGAATGGAGAGGAACTGTTTTTACTGCCCAGCAAAACTAAAAGGTGTTTAACTCGACTGAAGATACCTATCAGCCTTGTGTTTGTAACATGCATGAGTTCCCTTGTGTCAAGCAGGTTTCAAAGAATCGCAGGCACCACTACAGTGAATGAGCTATTATTAGCCCAGAGAATACGTCAGCAAATCCTGTAGGACCGCATTATTCTGCAACTTACTTTCAAACTTAAATGACTTTGTCTCTCCACCTGACTCCTTAATACTAGTTTAAACACAGTGCTAGTTTAAAGACCAAATAATTTATGTGTAATTTGTCTTAACATTTTAAAATGGTAATAATTTATTGTCATGTCACCCGAGGGCTTCTTTTTCTTTGTATAAACATACACTTAACACAGAAAGTAACTCTTTGAATAATGATTGATAACTTGTCTACCAATCCTATTTTTCCCCTCTGTTATTGTTTTGTTCAGAGAAGTTACTGTCAAAAACATAGCAGCTGCACCTGAGCCTGGTAAACTTAATGATCAGATCAGTGCAGAACAGTGAAAAGCTGCTAATCTAATGCGCCATAACAGAACACACATCTGAAAAGTGTAAAATGCACAATCGGATGTAAGAGACACTGTGCCACCTAGTCTAAGTTAACATTTCTATCCAAGTTTGTATGAAAAAAAAAGTCTCACCTTCTCTGGCCCTGACAAGAACACTGTTGGCAACCATACTTTCTATCTCCATGTGGCAGTGTGTTACTTTAAAGATGTTCTTGTGTAAAATCTTTATCACAGCGACTGCTTCAAAACATCCCAGCTGTTGAGGAAAAAGTTGCGCTGTCCTGGGCAGACAGAATGAATGGAGTTACAGGTTAATGCACTTTCTTGTATGACAACTTCGCACAAGACACTCCTTCGTGGCAGAGGCGGGACAAACTCAATCATCTGTATAAAGTGTTACCATGAATCACTGGCAAATAAATTCCTCCACATTCAGATATGAGCACAAAAGGAATAAAAATATCCCCTAAAATAAAAATCTTCCTTGAATGACACAATGTTTAAACCCAGCAGCTAGAGATGAATGATGTAAGATGGCACTTAATATAGCAGATGTTTTCCAGGTAATACTTCTCCAAAAACACAATTTGTATGTGTCATTCTGTGGTAAACAAGCCAGACAGGAAGGATAAACCAGCAAAATCATGGCTAAAAAGTTGTTAAAAAGTTAAAGTTTGGATACAAGCTCCCTGACAAAAGAGAGCAGACCCATAATATCTAACACCTTTTTAACTTTTTATATTCTAACATTGCATTACTGACAGACACTTTAAGTAGTCCATAGGTTTAGGTTTTGAAAAATATGGGTTCTCAAATAAAAAGTGGTCCTGTGGCTCAACTTGCCCCAAGTTAGGAGGTAAGTTGCACCACCAGGGGGTAAAAGCAATTATTTATGTGTTATTTGTAAATTCATATTCCAAAATGTTATGGAATAGTAAATAACACTTTTACTAAAATTTCAATACCAGCAATAGTTACTTTTGACATATGGCCCACCTTTCTGTTTTAAGTTTACCTGGTCTTCTTTCCTGATTTTGTTAGGAAATTTGGATAAAAAATATTTAAGGAAACAACTGAAACCATAAAAGTCATCATCTCTGCCCACTTTTATGCAGCTATAATGATGTACAACACACCATCTCTGTTCTTCATCTTTTTTAATGAGAATGAGCTTGAAGATGAAATGGTAGATTTGTCCCTATCCAAATCAGGACACTAAAGCAACCATGTGATAAACTCAAGTGACTTATTATAATGGAAAACTTCAAATATTTATTTAAGCTTCAGTTCCTTATGGTGGATAAGGTCAAGGGTGGAACATTATGCTTCATTTACCCCACAGACACCATTTTGGAGAAAACAAAACAAGCTTAGTTATTCAGGCTAATATTTAGCTACATTTCCATGGTTTCACAACCTGAGATATCACCGAGATGCATGATACATTTTTTTTAGAGCTGGATAAGTTTTTTTTGTTTATGTAACCACCATTATACTGAATATGCCACAATTTCACCTTTAGTCAAAAAAACAAAACAAAACAAAAAAACAAAACAAAACAGTTTTTAAAATAAATTAGTGTTTACCATTCCCATTTGCCTTATATTTTTTGCCTTTGATTTGTAAGGCATATGACAATAAAAATATATGACTTCAAAGATACAGGGGTAGCTCAACTTACCCACTGGCTCATCTTACCCCACTCTCCTCTAATAAAAGGGTGGAAAAGTCTACAGACTCGTCATTGGGGCCAAAGCTGACCCCTTGTGGACGGATTCCGCTATGGCAGTTTTTGTAAAAGAAAAGATTTGGATTATCCTGTCTAACTAGTTTTCTTAGAACACAAAAACTGATCTTCTCTCTGTAATTATTGACATTACATCATTATAAATACTAGCATAATAATTTAGTTCTCATTTATTGTCCTTATTTCTATTACAGCGTGTTATTATCAGTGGGAATCCGTGTACTGTGCAGGTTGGGAAAGGAGGTGCAGTGAAAAAGATTATTATTTATTTAGGTATTTGTGCAGTCATATCCAATATTCAATTCAGATTTTTTTCAAACAATTCATGTGCAGTTTGCACCTCAGTGTCTTTCTTTATCCTTGTTTCAGGACTCAAACCCTCAGAAGACTGAACCAAACACTATTTGGACAAAGCAGCGTTAAGTGCTCAAGGCAAACAATTCTAATTTGGGTGAGAGGTGTAAACAAGAGAAAAATATGCTATAATCAGCAATGTGACACTGTCCTAAACTCACATGTGGAAATCTCTTCCTGACATGTGAGTAATCAGGGACCATATGAGTCAGTGTTTTAATATAATAGAGTGTGTTTTAGAGTGACGGGTTATTCACATTATGCATCTGAAACATGTGATATATCGTGACTGGTTTCTTAATGGCATTGGGTCCAAGGGCAACATTATGGTTTTCGTTCAAGACTTCCTTTTTGTTAAATGCAAGAATCAGCATTTTGCCAGGAAGGCATGTGAGGAGAGTATCTGCTCAGTGGATGGAGTGTGTTACTGTAGTACAAGTTGCGCTTTTAACGTTTCAAATGATCTGAGGAAGAGAGATTTCACAGCTCAGTCAGATGAGGGGCTGCGGTGGGCCGATGCTCTGTGGCCTTATGTCCCTTTATTGCGTACTCTCAGGTCATGTGAACTCTGTGTAAAAGAGAGGCTCTTCATCGGCCAAATGAACCAAATCCACTAATAAAGTGGGGCATAAATGCCATCCGCAGTTTGAATGTGTCATTTTCCGGAGCGAGGCCTGACTCCATATTATGCTTTGAGCTGTCTACAGTTTGAGCATGTCACAAGTGCATGTCTGTGTAAACTGGAGGCAAAATTTTTGGTCAGTTTATTTAAGTTTCTACAAGGAATCATCCTGCAGTATAACATCACACAACGTGACACAGCTTCAAACACAACTCCAGTTATGCTCATATTAGAAGTTTGTGGATTATTAAATGCTAGAAAAATATCAGTCATCTTGGGCGGATGTGTTTTGGACTAATGACGCACAAAAAAAAAAAAGGACAACGGACCAAAAAAGCTTCGATGTTTCTGTTAAAGTTAAATCAATTTTTTGTACTAATTGTTGCATGAATACTAATCGACCTCAAGAGTACATGTTGAGCACGCTAGACAGACAAATAGAAATTAACTAAATTAATTTCATAGAGTCACATGGGAGTCTGAAAGGCTAGGAATAGAACTAGACCCAAAGCAGTGGTCTGTCACATCTCACAAAAGCGAATCAGGCATTTTTGCAAAAGCTATGCGTGTAATGTGTAGAAACAGTCGTTGTTTGAACACAACCCTCTGCTTTTGGAAATATCAGCAGTGTAACAGCATGCCCCAGTCTTCCCTGCTAGTTTAGGTATCAACCTTAAAGTTAAATTTAATTTATACCAAAGCAGGTTATTTAATCCAGTGTTTATTCTATTTTATTTTCCCTCAGCAAGTGACTGTCTCTGTCTAATTTCCATTTGCCTAAAGCTAATTCTGCTTTTGAAACGCATGTGTTCTCTGTTTAGGTCTTACAAGTCATCTACACCCTTCTCTCCAGCAGACAAGAATATGTTCTTTCATTTCGTTTACAATTTAGTCTGCTCCTAAAATATTCACTACAAAATGAAATGGGTATTTAAAACATTCTAAATTAGACTGGATACCACAATTACTTAGATGTGTCTTTGATTACATAACTTTGCTTTGATTTGTGATTCAGGGTTCAGTATCAGAACATGTAGCAAAATCTAATATTAAAAACTGGGAATAAACATTAAAAAACAAAACAAAACACTGAACCCTGTGGGAGCTATATCTTGCCAAGTGTAACTAATGTTTATGTTCATGCAGGGTTTTATCATCTGACTCCAGCGTGACCTGTGGTGAATTTACATGGATTTAGGATGATGTGAACATGATGGAGTACACACACTGGGTCTGCTGTGTTCATGATGGGGGTGTGGGGGTCCCGGGGGTGCGGCCTCCACGGTATAAACCAGGCATCACGCCCATCCCAGGTCTGGAGTCTGCAGCATTGCGCAGATTGTTTTAATTCAGCACCGCTCTGCAGCCACAGGACTTTTAGCAATAATGGCTCTGAACAAATCCAAGTTAGCTATTGGGTTCATAGTGACAGGGATTCTGACTGTGGTGTTTGGAGCAGTGCTGCTAATTGTGGGACCGGCTGTGATGAATGATCAAATCATTAAGGTAAGTGCTAACTGTCAAATAGACTACTTAAATATGTAGCCTACGTGTGTTGAAAAATAGTTTGAACTGCTGGATAACTTCAAAATCAAATCAAATGGCAGGGAGAGCTCCGAAGGGCTCTGATACTACATTACCCACAAACCTTTGCGTCGGAGGAGAGGCGTGTCCAAGGAGGGACAATAAAAGCAGGTCAAACAACAACATAAACTGGGTAGCTGTGGTCGATAATGAAACAGAGCTAGCGGTAGGCGGCTGTACTTTCTGCAGACACCAGAGTTCAGTGAGTGTGACATCTTTGGAGCTGATCAGCTGCACAGATCCGAGAAGTTTAGGCACGACACCAGAAAGCTGCTGTAGTCCACTGTCGGCCAACAATACAGCATGGCAATGAATAAATCCAATGTAGCGGTGGGATTCATAGTGGCAGGTGCTCTCGCAGTTTTTTTCGGGACAGTTCTTACCTTTGTAGGACCTCTTATAATCGACGACCAGATAGTGAAGGTAAGGCTTTGAGAATTAAGGTCAACGTGTTGTTTTTCTGTGATAAATCAAATTAGTGGAGCAATATTTGAGTGAAAGACACTCAGATGGGCTTCTGCGAACTTCTAACATGAACTTATTTCATAATGATTTCATAATAATAATTAAATCGATGTTGATTTCTATTTAATGTATTAATACTTATTGTAATGATAGCAGTATTCCGTGTGAAGGATCTGACACGTGTTTGTTTAAATGCTTTTATATTTGAGTAACAGAGTCATAAGAGACTATCTGTAACTCACACTATCTAAGTGCATGACTGCTTGCATAATTTTATCAGTCGAGTTTGATAGGGAAACGTTGAAGTAGTAGAATTTTAAAATGACAAGCCGATCTGTAAAAGAGGCTTAGAAGAGGACACACTGTTTAAAATGTTGCTTAAAAATTAAATTTGAAATGTGAATATTGTAGTGAAACAAGTTTTTGAATTGGGAGACTCTATTCACAAACATTCAATGACTTTAAATGAATGAAGTTAAAATTGCCAAAGTACAATCAAATGTTTAAATAGACAAGTAATACATTGTGTTATTTAAATTCTTTAATTGGTGAATTTGTTTGTTTGTCAGAACACTGTGATTGACCCAAACAATGAGCTGACCTATACCATGTGGAAGGACATCCCTGTTCCCTTCTTCATGTCTGTCTACTTCTTCAATGTCCTTAACCCTAAAGAAATATTAAAAGGAGAAAAGCCTATGGTGGAGCAGCGAGGACCTTATGTGTACAGGTAATTAAAAAACAAACGAACAAAAAAAAACTCAACAACACAGGATTTACTGTAACTACACCATATTTAAATAACACTTGTAAAATGTGCTTGTGCATCTATATTTATATTTGCTCGTAGTCTCTGTATTGATTGTGGTCTGTGTTTAATTTGATTGTAATACTGTAAAGTTAAAAGTAGGTCAAGTCTGGTCTATAGGCTCTCTGGAACAGTATGTGCTGTGTCAGTTACTCTCTTTCCCCTTTTTTCTGTGTCAGTGGGGTGCAGTTTCTGTCAAGTTATGTAACTCTTACATATGTTTTCTGAGAGAGTGGAGAGTGAGGGGTGTAATCGGGGCTTTAGATCATGCTTTGGCTCCAACATATTCTCTGGCTGCTCCCTTTTTGTCCATCAGGTCTACAGACTTACAGATGTGAAATGTAGGATTTCTATTTCATAAGAACTACAGAGTGTTCAAATTTCTACCCACAGTATTTCGTCATGAGAGTGGCTAGATCAGCATTTTCATTCAAAGTTTCCACTGAGATTGTTTTTTTATGCACAGCATATAACAAATAGGTATATTTCAAGTATATCCCATGGGGTATTTGTATTATTACTTGGTAAGACTAAAGTATAATAAAATCACTTGTGGATAAATAAAATATAGTAAAATATAATATCTTTTACTAATTGTTGGAAATGATGCTGCATGTTCTCTTTATTCTAGTATACTTTTTTGATCTTTTTAAAATCTGTTGAATGTTATTGAAAGCATCCTTTCATCCATTTACCAGTGAATGTACCTAATGTTTTTTTTTTTTGTTTTCAGAAAACGCTGTCAGAAGGACAACATCACATTTCATCCCAATAACACAGTGTCGTACAGGGAATACCGTCGGTACTACTTTGAGCCAAGCATGTCTGTAGGAAATGAGTCTGACATTATCACCATCCCAAACATGTTGGTCCTGGTAAGACACTAATGCTTCTACCAGTCACACTGTTTTTAACAATGTCAGATGGAAGTGTTGTTCATTTTGTTGTGTCTGCAGGGTGCTGCAGTAATGATGGAGGATTTGCCTTATGCAGTGCGTTTAATGATAAGTACCACCTTCAAGACCTTTAAAGAAGGACCTTTTCTGACCAAGACAGTGGGGGAGCTCATGTGGGGTTATGACAGCAAGCTGGTTGAGTTCCTCAATAAATACCTGCCTGGCATGTTGCCCTCCTCAGGAAAGTTTGGCCTGTTTGCTGAAGTAAGCAGATAAATTGGACTACAAGATAAATTGTGTGTTATTTTTGTCTCATTTGCAATCTTGTCTTCAATGTTTAGTTTAACAACTCCAACACTGGCCTGTTCACGATCTTTACTGGACAAGACGACATCAGGAATGTCCACAAGGTCGACTCTTGGAACGGCTTGACAGAGGTGAAACACATCACATCTTCAGTATTTTAATATTTCCATAAGGGTTTTATTCATAGTTGTTTCTGTTTACAGCTGAACTACTGGCGTACCCCTCAGTGCAACATGATCAATGGAACAGCTGGACAGATGTGGCCACCGTTCATGACAAAAGAAAGCACTTTGCCTTTCTACAGTCCTGATGCTTGCAGGTAAATAACACACAAATACAAACATTTAGCAAAAGGTTTTACAGATAACATTCTGATTTTTCCTTTGATCTGAACATTTTTCAGATCAATGGAACTTATTTACCAGCGTCCTGGCCATATGAAAGGAATCCCTTATTATAGATATGTTGCTCCTACGACTCTTTTTGCCAATGGGACAGACTATGTTCCTAATGAAGGCTTCTGTCCATGCAGACAGTCTGGCCTGCTCAATGTCAGCAGCTGCCGCCACAGTAAGTTTTATTGGTTTCTCTGTTTTAGTTTCTTTTTAGTCACTTTTAGTACATCTATAGTCATTTCATTTTTGTGGTGTAATATGGAGATTTTAATATTAAGGTCTTAATTTTAAAGAATATGTGTTTTAAGCATTTTACAATAGTCCTATTTTTGTCAGGTCAGCCAGAAGACAAAGTACATTACAACCGTATAACTTTTTCTTGTATTTTTTTCTATTCCTTTCAGATTCTCCAGTGTTTATATCTCATCCTCATTTCTTTAATGCTGACCCTGTGCTGCTCAGCTATGTGCAGGGGCTCTCTCCCACTGAAGAAGAGCATGGCCTCTTCATTGACATTCACCCGGTGAGTTCTGGTATAGACCCATACACGGCACAGTACTATGAACTGAAGTGGAGTGACTGATTATTCATCAAATAGCTTAATTGGTGTTGTTGACAGTGTTGTCAGTGTCCTTGAGGACCGGCGTGAATTTCTTAAGGCAGAGGTTAACTGATTATATATCATGAACTTTGTATTGTGTGTCACCGTCAGAGGCACACGTTAAAGCTAAAGTAAAAACAAATCAGAGGGAAAACACATGATCAGAATTTTATTTATCACTGTTGAAGAATAGTAATTATTTCCTTACATATTTGACCACCAAATATTGCTTTAACCCACTTGTTTGGGCACATGTATAATGCAAACGTTGATCATATGTAATTGTTATGCAGTAGATCTGCTGAACATTTTGATTGGTTTTGACCCACTGCTGATAACATAGGTAAACCTTGAGTTCATATTTGGACTAGAAATGTATTTGAAATAATTTTATCTTAAAAAAACCACAGTGCCATGATTTTGAAACCACAGTGATAAGTGTAATACCTTGAATGAGCATTGCCAGTAGGTAACACAATCTGCTCCGATAAGGTAATTGGAAAATTGGGTAATTTCTATGTAATCAACGCTGTTGTGTGTTTGGGGCTGTTAAAACTTTCATAACTCCAATAAAATATTTACAAAGTAAACAGCTTTTGTGCAACGCTGTGTCAAAGGCCCTGCTGTTACCTAAACAAAAAATCAGATTTAAATGAATGATTAAATCGAATGACCCAGTCTTATCTTGTTATCTAAATTGGTGAAGCAGGGTTATCGCTGCAGCACTATGATAATATGAGCATACTTATCCACTTGAATAAGAAGGCCCTCAAATGTCAAACTTCGTTGTAATGAATCACTTCATTCAAGCTTTTTTTCTTTAATATTTTATCGATCCACAAAGTTAATCCTTATTCACATACAGAATAAGTGTTTCTTGTGTCTCTCTCTTAGATATCAGCATTTGGATACCGTATGCCCGATAAAAAATGTAAGGCAGGAGACAAAGCAATAATGTATGGTGGAAACAAACACACAATCTGCCTTTTTATGGTTTGTAACTTACTACCAACCAATGATTGGTGGAAAAAAACCCCAAAACAAAATACAAAGATACAGTACAAGACAGTTTTGTCTTGATTTGCAGGCTTGTTTAGTATTTGATAGAGAGCTGCTGTTTTAATTTGTTCTTCCTCTAGTTTCTGATTGTTGATGTTGCACCTCTGAGAGTTGTTCCTTGTTGTCTTCACAGCAAACAGGAGTTCCTCTAAATGTGTCGATTCGCCTGCAGCTCAACCTCTACATGAAGACTGTGTCAGGAATTACGTAAGAATATTTGTATATGTGACTAGTTGGTTTATGAATATCAAAGGCACCCTTGTTGCTTTGTTTTCAGTTTTTTTGACTGTTTTTTGTGTAAACTTGGAGTCTGAAATTTCATTTTATGACCCTTGTAGAGAAACAGGCAAGATTTCAGAGGTGGTGATGCCCATGCTTTGGTTTGAAGAGGTATGTGGAAACTATGTACAATTTAAACTCTGCAACTGTTTCTAACAAGACCTTCCGTTTTCTATCCTATTTTAGAGGGGCTATATTGATGGCCCCATCCTGAAGACATTCCACACAAGCCTGGTTGTTCTGCCTGCTCTAATGGAGTACATGCAGTACGGCTTCATTGCTCTTGGTCTAGCAACTATAATCATTGCTGCCCTGGTGCTACGAAAACAAAAGGTAACACTTTACAAAGGCAACATAGAGGTTTGACTCTTAAATATGTTAAAGCGCCATTTAGCAAGCTTAATACTTGTGCATGCCTCCCTTTAAAAGAAAAGAGGAACGAAGACTCTATTAAAAATGCTTTGAAAAAAGTTATAGTCTAAATAGTCTATAGTGAAGTTTGCTGCATTTCTAGTATTAATTATATATAGAACTAGTTATAGAATTATCATATTACAGTATTCAGCAATTATGGATCACTCTTTTATTTAGTTGAGTATTTGAAGACAAAAAAATGTTAAAGTGTATTGTTTAGGCTTTAAAAAAGTCATAAATTACTTTGTAAATTAATATTTTCTCTAATATATTTCTTAATTGAAATTTAGTAAGAGATATTTCCTGCAGCAACTTTTGTTCCTCTTTTAACACCACTTGACACAAACAAAATGACTAACATTCAATATTTGTAGTCCCATTCACCTTCAGAAAAGGTGTAGTGTTTATCAGGTGCTGCTTTATCTTCACACAAGGATCAGCTTGTGAAGTTTATTAGCTGCAGCTCAGAATGTGCTACAGGTATAGTGCCTATTAGGCCCATGTAACGTCTTGTGTTGTGTCATACTTTATAGACTGTAGACTGTTTCACAGCTGCTTAAGGGGCACTGTGACTGTTTATCAGCAAAGGCATGATCTGATAATCACATTGAACTTTTTTACAGGGTGAGGCCTTTTTTTTTTTTTAGGGATTTCTTAGAACTAATATCCACTAATGGCATCACATTAAACAAAATATCATACCTTGAGATATAATTGTTGAAATGCATTACAATCCCCATTGTATAAAGTCATAAACTCACACAGTTAAGGTTGGTATGTACATTTAGCATTATGCTGACTCTTGTGATGACATGTCACTATCACATTATGGGCTGATACAGACAGCCAACAGATCATAAATGTAAAGACGGTAAAGATGTTCAGGTTTTTGTGATCGTGAGTGGCTCTGATGTCCTGTGTTTACAGAGGTTACAGGGAAATACAGGAGGTTTTACTTCTACTACAGTTATGGAAAATCCCTGGGTTTGTAAAACCATTATTTACTAAAAGCGATGAGTGTGGCTAAATTATGGTTGTAATTTTTATACCTTAAATACCCTGATTGTCAAGGATTTTTTTTTTTTTTTTTTTACAAATTTCAACCTAGGATTTCTCACAATTTTCAATGAACAGTCATATTAAGTAAATTTATAAAGAACAATGGTCCATGATGCATGCACAAAGCATAAAAATGCAACATGATTAAAACATAAATTAAGCAACTGCATGTTCTTTTCAATTACCTGCATGGCTGTATAGAGGCTCCAATCACTCCTGCATGTATCTAAGCACAAATCCCTAATGTGCACGAATGAATGCCACCACCAGTGGTGAATGTAATTTCATTATTTTTATGGTCTAATGTGATTGGCTGAAGAAGAATTTGGTCATTTTATAGGTGACACAAAAAGAGCCAATAAAGAGCTCACACGAAGTGGAGAAAAGTAACATAAAAAACTGAGGTGGGTGCAACACAAATGAAGCACATGCTTATTATGTTATGGGTGGATAACTTCCCCACTGAGATTAAAAGGAACTATCAGTTATTCTTAGATCTACACATTAAGCAGTAAATATTGAATGTGCACTTATTCTCATGTTTTGTAGATGGAAGCTTTATGTTTGTCTAAACATTTCTTTTTGTTTGGTTATAAAACAGAGAAGTAAATGTGAAGCGGATGCCACACCACATGGAAATAAAAGCATTTTAACGGATGAGAAAAGACCTCTACTACAAGAAAAGGACTAGCACACGTCGCAGGTGTTGTGCATCTGCAGCCAAAATTGTTTGACTATCATGAACTGCACTTAAAGAATGGCACTTGATGCTCTTTTCAGCTTTTCAAACCGTTCTGATTTCAAGTGTCCAAGGTTGATGAAACTCTTAGCCAAAGACTTTGTTAAATGAGTTGAGGCCATACCAGTTGCAGGATCTCTTCTGTGTGAGAGGAGACATCACTTTCTGTATAAAATACAACTATGAACTGTTTCATTGTCTTATGGGTGTGTGTTTATGCTCTGTTGTGAAACAGAAATAATTGTGAATGTTCTGCAGTATTAAGCACTATTCAGGAGCAGTAGTCAATGCTTACTGTTGTGAGATTTACTGTAATGTTTCTCGATCAACAACAAGGGAACTAGTATCTTACTGCCAATGTGCCTTAAATGAAAAGGAAAACATTTGTCATTTCTAATGTATTGTTATTATGTGCAGTGGAGAGAGTTTTAAAAAGGAGAAGAATTTCAAACACTCCATCATTGAGTGTGAAAAGTAACAGCCACACTTCCAAATGTAAACTACTGTCTTCTGTAAAGCTGTAAATGTATTTGACAAAGATCTCAGTGCCTTATTATGTGTGTTAAGTGAGTAAAATGTCTATGAATGTGCCTTTGTATTTCCTCACATATTTGACCACCAAATATTGCTGTATAATGTAATCTAATTGTTGAGCAGTAGATCTGCTGAACATTTTGGTATGCTGATAACATAGGTAAACCTGGAGTTTATATTAGGACTAGAAATTTATTTGAAATAATTTTATCTTAAAAAAAAAAAAACACTGATATGATTTTGAAACCATGGTGATAAGTGTAATACCTTGAATGAGCTCACCTGAGCATTGCCAGTAGGTAACACAATCTGCTGCGATAAGTTAATTGGAAAATTGGGTAATTTCTATGTAATCAAGGCTGTTGTGTAACATTGTATCACTGGCTCTTACCTAAACAAAAAATCAAACTTTATGATATTTTAATGAATGATTAAATCAAATGGCCCAGTCTTATCTTGTTATCTAAATTGGTGAAGCAGCCTTATCGCTCTGACATGCAGCACTATGATCATTTGAGCATACTTCGAACGGCAAACTTTGTTGTAATCACTTCATGCAAGCTTTTTTTCTTTAATATTTTATCGATTCACAAAGTTAATCCTTATTGACATACAGAATAAGTGTTTAATTTTCACTTCTCTTAGACATGCCCCAAGACAACCCCTTAGGCCTGACAAAAAAGGCAGCAGACAAAACATGTATAAAGTACAACTATACAACTGTTTCATTGTCTTATGGGTGTGTGCTTATGCTCTGTCGTGAAACAGAAATTTATGTGAATGTTCTGCAGTATTTAGCACTATTCAGAAGCAGTTGTCAGTGCTTACTGTTGTGAGATTTACTGTAATGTTTCTTCAACAACAAGGGAACTAGTATGTTACTGCCAATGTGCCATAAATAAAAAGGAAAACATTTGTCATTTCTAATTGCCTTCACTGTATTTGTTATTATGTGCAGTGAAGGAGAAGAATATCAAAGACCCCATCACATAATCATTGCCTTATGTGTATAGTAAAATATCTATGAATGTGCCTTTGTAATCATGAACTGTTTACTATTAGTAGTGCGCAGACAGAGTGAGTCAAAAAATATACAGTATAAGATTCATGTTGGCCTATGTTCATGTCCTTCTGTAAATAAAAAAAGATTTACAACCTGTCCTCTTAAGGTCATCAGTATGACTGAGGTAATCAGCTGATTCTAAATGGATTAGGAATTTGACCTTGTTATCTACACTACAGCCTAAGTAATAATATCCTTTCATAAACACATGGTAATGCCCTTATCTTCTGTGATCCTTCTAAATATTCAAGGATGATTATTAGATAATATTGACATACAGTAAAGAGGAGGGTATGAAGCCGGAGCCAATGCTTTATTTTCACATGATCAGCTGCCACCTTTTGACTGTTTATAAGCTGCATCCTCACCACTAGATGGTAACACGTCTTACACAGTCTTTTATTTCATGCAATGTGAAACATTTCAGCACAGTTCAATCAATCACACAGTGAGCCTTAATCTTAATTTGTCAACAGTTGTTGTTACCATAGTTCCTTGTGGACACTGGATTGTAAAGAGTCTTAAGACAGAGACTCTAGACATTACATGCGTTGATAAAAAGCAATATATGTAATTTAACGAGAAAAAATAAACAGAAAAAGGAAACATTTACACGGAACATCATAGACTGTAATGTACCACTTCATTTGAACTGAAGACCAAAATAACAAACCCACACTGACCTCTAGTGGTCTCAATGAGATAGAAGAGTTTCTGCTTCAACTTGAAAAAAATAAATGACAGGTTACATTAGGCTACACTCAATAACTCAAGTGGTTTGTTTCTATTGCTTTGAGACCAGACTTTTTAACATTTAACCTATCAATAAGTAAATTATGCAGCGCGTTAGACAGGTTATGAATAAGGTGTGGGGGAACAACCTTTTAACTTTTTATTTAGGCATAGGCTACACACGTTTCAAATAAAATGGGTTACAGACTGTAACTAAAAAACATGATCTAACCTGCCTTATAACATGATGAAACCAATAGAGTTAGCTGTATTCATAATTTGAACCGAGCACCCATGTCTTTTTATTCATCTCTCAGCTCAGACAACTGAATGCATAGTCCACAGTATGCTGCTATGAAACAGCATGTGCCAGTGACATAGCCATTATAAAACTGTTTGTCAGCAGCAATGCGTTTTTAGAGTACTTTACAAGTTTTATTATGATATATACTTTAGTTTGGTCCCCACCCATACTGAATACATATTCAAGTTTTATAATAAGATGTAATTCTTTTGTTTGGTCCCCACACTCTCGGTATACTGAATACATATTCATGTTGCAGGAAACCTCTCTTTAACCAGTTAACTAGTCCAAGCTTGGACCTGGTTTGGGCAGCAGCTGTCTGTGAGGCTCAAATGGCCTCATTCCCAACAGATGACACACAACATCCTCCAATCAAGTGCTCGGAAAGAGATCTGACCAGAGTCTTTTCCACTTGTTTCCTGCGCTGCCCTCTGCGTCTCTGTGTGCATCCACTATTCGTCTCCCTTGTCCTATATTTAGTTGCCCTGTGACCCGGCTGCCATCATCTGAACCCCGCACTACACATTGTCAAAACAAGGGGCTAATCCCATCCAACAGGTGCGATCACTATATACACACGCACATGCACACAGTCTGTCTCCTATGTTTCCACACCATGAGCACAACATGATATGACACTGATACTGAGCCACAGTACGAGGAGATTTTCCACAAACCAGTGGTGCTTACAGCTCAACACAAACAAACCAGTGTAATATCTGATGAAACATTATGTTGTCGCTGTCAGTGGGTATATGTCACTGCTCCTTTAATAATGTACCAGTGAACCTGTGCAAAGGATCTGCTCAGTGCAAATCTTTAATGTTGAGGGTCAGACTGCTGAGAAGACCTGTTGGATTTGTCAAAGGAGCCGCCATGAAAGGCACAGGATGGCAGCTCTGCGTTCTTCTGGGGCACTGCTGTGGGAGATACAGCAATGGACACTGCAGTTTCCATCCGACTGGCTCGATATATACTCACCTGAAAACACACAAAGCTATGGAAAAATACAGATACCATAGAGCAGTGTACTCCATAGATGTTCTAATATGGAAATAGGCAGGTAGTGTCCAAATGAAAGGAGGGGGCACTCTTCCTTCTTTTGCAATTATTGCATATAAAACTTTCATAGCCCATACAATTATGCTAATTAGGCAACATTTTTGGGTGTCCACCCCAAGTGCAGCAAAATAAATACAGTAAATGAAAATTACAAGTGGTTATAACTCACTCAAGGTTGATTTTTACTGCTGCTGAGCACTAAATTAGAGTAAATTCTTTAAAAAACTATCCCAAACCTTCGCTTCTCTGACGTCACACAACACATGATTAATAGCACATGTCTAACTGCCTGGACTCATCATCTTTTCTGTCTTCTGGCACACACCTGGGTTTGCAGGTATCGTGGGGATTTGAGCTCCAGCTCCTCCTTGGCCACACTGGGGGCACAGCAACACAAAACCTGCTGGAAGCCTGCTCTAAACCTGCACAAAAGAGAAAATTTGTGGATGGATTCAATGGCACATTTCATAAGTACAGATTATTACATATCTCAAAGAAGCATTACCTGCTGTTGAGGCAGTAGTAGATAATGGGGTTATACATAGTGGAGCTCATGGCCAGCCACATTATGGCCAGGTAAACCTGCTGGATGTACACCTGCTCTAACATGTCAGGAAAGAACTGGTGCAGCAAAAAGTAGATGTGGTAGGGCAGCCAGCACACAGCAAATGTGCAGACCACTATGATCATCATCTTCACCACCTGCCACAAAACACACAGACGAGACAAAAATAATCTGTCCGTTTGTTTCTTGTAACATGGGGATTAAAAAGCCATCAAATTTAATCATAATATTAAGAGAATGAACGGGGTGCTTTATCACCTTGCGCTTGGCAAAAAGTTGCTCTTTGTAGTGTTCAGAGGAGTCTCCAGGGATCTCACTGGCCCAAAGAGTAACACCTACAGTTGTGTACGCACATGCCATAATGCAAAGGGGCAGGAAGTAGATAAGCACTGCCACACACACGTAGTATCTGAAAAGAAAGCAAATTTTTTTATTAAATACTCTCCATACACTGGTTATCATCAACTAATCTGTGATAAAAACTTTTATGAATTTTTTCAATCCCTTTACTTTCTGTATAAACAAAAACAGTGCCAAAACAAACAACAATCAATATGCAGTGTAGTCGTCAGGTAGGATGTGGTCTTATTGGCTAATGGGCTGTAATTCACTGTAAAAATTAGCTGAGATACTCACATTTTCCTGAAGTCCATTGTGGTGTACTCAGGCCAGTCTATGTAGCAGACGGTGCGTCCTGGCAGCAGGGCGGTGGATGAGTAGTAGTACTGAGGAAAAGCCAGGAGCAAAGCCAAGATCCAGATGACAATGATGACCACACGTGTCTCTGTTGAGGACAGTCTCTGCTGTAGAGGATGGATGATCGCAGTGTATCTGGCAACACACACAGCTCTGGGGTTGGGTTTTCTCTGAACATGTCAACTGTTTTTGGTGTTTTTTCTATTCAACTATTGCTTAGCTACGGATGATACTGGCTTTATACATGTTAACATTTTAGTATAAAAAGTCACTACTATGTCTACACTATGTTGGGGTTTTTAATCCATAACAACTTGAGCAAGTCATGACTGAGATAGTGATGAACTCCGAGGCAACACTAAAAAGATACTATTAAAAATTCTTTATCGTTTAAGGGTGACAAAGACCCAGTAAGAAGTGGTCCTTGTACCAGTGCTAAGACAAAAAAACATGCTGCCCCTGCTTCTTGGAATCAGTTACAAAAGGATCTGAACCTGCCAGAACTTATTACTTTAGGAGAATTTAAATCTATTGTAAAGGAACGTGAAACGAATACTATTGGTCGATGTGACTGCTTTTAGAATTTGCACAATTTTATTATTGAAGTTTTTTTTTTTTTGTATGTATATATTGTATGTATTGTTGTGTTTGACTGTTGGTTTGTCTAATATTGTTGTAATTATGTCTTTGCTGCCCTCTTGGCCAGGTCACTCTTGGAAAAGAGATTTCTAATCTCAACGAGTATCTTACCTGGTAAAATAAAGGAAATTAAAAAAAAAAAAAAGACCATGACCAGTCTTGAGTACAACATTACAAGTCTATACAACTGAAATAATACTGTAAGCTGGTTTCTGCCTCTACCCTCTATATTTATTCTACTGTATATTGCCACAGTGTTATATATTTTTTATTCAAATGGCCTTGGGGCACACTCTCTCATCTGAATGTCATCATGAGCTGCTGGTGTGGCTTATGTATGATGTATGGTGTATGATAGTCCCACAAAGACAATACCTGTCCAGAGCTATGGCTGTCATCGAGTAAATACTGGCAAATATGGCAGCAATTGGGAAGAAGTTGTGAAAGCGGCAGTAAACTAAACCAAAATACCACTCGTTGTGGACAGCGTAGGTGAAGTTGATCACTGTGTTGAAGGCTGACATGGAGGCTTCAGCAAAAGCCAGATTCACCTGCAAAAGATGAGCAGTAGTGGAATAAATCAGTTTCACCCACAGACAACACGTATCAGAAACATTTGTGCTGCAACAGTTTTACTACTAACAAGATTATAAAGATGAGGACATTTTTTTTAACTTAAATTAATTAATCCAAACCTGTAAAAAAACTGTCAATGCTTGCAAGCCCTTTATGCCACATAGAATTATGAGTGTAAATGTGATAGTGAGGCCTTTTAAAGACAAAAAGAGCTAGTAGTATTAGTATTATAGATTACATAGATAGATTTGGGTATATATTTGAATATATTAAATAGACTACAAACCAACACAACACAGGGAGCTGTGCAGACTTCTATGTCAGCTTTGTGTGTTGATGAGTAAAAATGGCCTAAATGCAATAGTTTGTGCATTCAAAATACTGTTTGATCCCATCTTAAACTCTGTGGTGTTTGTGTCTGTCCAATTTTCAAAGTTCACTAAAATAAAATGCATTTTCTGCTCAAATTTACTGGCCCCAGGGTGAAAATATAAAGTGCAAAGGAAAAAAATGAAGAGAGAACACCTGGACCATCTCCCTCTCCTGGAACAACAGTACACTCACACACAGCTCTGCTGAACCAGTCATTGACAATATTTTTTGTCTGATGCAGAGCCCAGATTCAATAACTGACAAAATATACATTTTGAGTGAGTTTACTGGTACTTTTTACAGTGTGTGTGCGTGTGTTATGAATCCCATATTATTATTATTAGAAAAAAGAAGAGGTGTTTACTGCAGCAAATGTATTGTCAAACCCACACAGTTAGTTTCAAAAATGTCTTCTTTTGTGGGACAAAGTGTAGAAACTAGGTAACGTTAGATTCAAAGTCATGAGAAACTCACTTTGTGCCTTTAAGATGTGGAATTAATGGTCGCATTTTTCCACCGTAGGATTGGTACTAATGTTGTGTAACGACAAACACAGATAAATATGTGGTACAAACCCTTGAACAATAATCTAGTAAAAAGTATGACTTGTCGATTCAAAAGACGTGAGAAGGTTTCTTATTTTTACTGAAACAATTTCACCTTTAAATGCATCTTTGTCACGTTCACTCAACCGAGTGGGTAAGTACAGTTGCACAATTCAAAAGATGTTCTAATAATATAACCATCACGTTTATTTTAAAATAAAACTGTTGTTGTTGCCAATTTAACGTCTTGTAAAAAGGAGCAGTGCTTCAACCAACTCACCAGAAAGTAGTTGGTGACGGTCCTCATGCGCTTGTGCGCCAGGATGATCCAGATGACCACCACGTTGCCCACAACGGATACCGCGACTATGCTGCAGTAAGCCAAAGCCCACAGCGTGATTTGCCACACGGGCTGCACAAACTGGTTGTATCCGTCACTGACGTTTGACGACGCGTTATTGTAAGTTGCATTGTAGAGAGGGTCCATCTTTTGGACGGTCTCTCTGCGCTGTGCTCTTGGTCAAGGCTTAAAAATAGACTCGTGTCTTGTTACTGGAATAAATACCTTCCTACAACAGCGAAGTGAAAAGCACTTTGTGACTTTTGTCTTTACGCACAGAGAGAGACAAGTGGCTTGCCTTTTGGAGAGACGCCCCTTTAACGACTGGGACGCACGAGGCGGACCACTACTCAGAAAGTAACGGTTAACCCCCCCCCCCTTCTCCTAAGGCTTACACTCCTTCATAAACACTGCCTATTGTTGTGGTATTGGTGCAAACGTCTAGTGGAAACATCTCTGACTGGTAACTTGAGTTTGCCCAAATTGCTCTGTTCAGTGCTTTTGGTTTGATTTAAAATGCGGGAACAAATATTTAATTGAAAAGGCGAAATATGTATAAGGATTTTCTTATTTTAAATAAATACAGAGGTAAATTAAAACAAACAAACACCTAAGGGCCTATAGAGATGCATTGTCTGGTGCTATATAAATACAACTGAACTGAATTAAATTGAATGAGAGAGAAGTGAAAACACGGGATTAGCACCAAAGCCTCTGGATCAATCTGATTATATTGGCTTATATAATGTCAAAAATACACAGACCTTTTTCCATAGTCTACTGATTATATCAGGTTGGATTTTAGGACACATTCTTAATTGTTTGAATAAAAATCTCAAAACGTTGGC
This sequence comes from Rhyacichthys aspro, assembly GCA_036850595.1. Classification (NCBI taxonomy): domain Eukaryota; kingdom Metazoa; phylum Chordata; class Actinopteri; order Gobiiformes; family Rhyacichthyidae; genus Rhyacichthys; species Rhyacichthys aspro. The sequence goes on from CM072159.1 coordinate 17,228,659, forward strand.
AAAATGATTGGTGCCATTCTAACCGAGAATTAAAGGCTCAAAGTTCAGGGTCAAAGGTCAACAGACTGTGGCCCATTAGCTTGTGTCGTCTCCCCTGGAAAACAGGTTCGTGACTGCACAAATGCAGGATGTTTATCTCCCTGTCGCTTTGCATTGGAGTCATTGAGACACACTGCAGGGAGAACAAGAATTCAATCACATTTGTCACCTGCTACCCACAGCACCCAGCGTGTGAGTGTATGAGAGCAGGTAATGACAGCTCAGGGCTGAACAAGTGATGGGACATGAACAGACAGAGACAGAATCCACCAGAGACCGACAGGGAGCACACCGCGTTCAGCTGTTTGTCTCTGCCATCACCTGTTGTTGTAAGAACTCAAATAGGGATGGAGATGTAATGAGAACTTGAATGAACATAGAACAAACAAACAGAAAAATAAGGTGACAAGAAAATGGCTGAGAAGAGAGAGAGGAATTAATGGTTTAGCTAAGAAAGAAAACAGCTTCCACAACACATGGAAGCTGCTCCTGACTGCGTCTCGGCCTCATATGGTCTCACTTCAAAATATCCCTTGCCACAGTCATTTTTTTGTTGTTAATCTTCCGAGTCAGCAGTCACACTTTAGGGCTTGTTTGTAGCTGTGAGGCTCAAGTAACAAATCATTTTACGGCCCACAGACTACAGTGTCAGCATCTGAATTTAGGACACTTGTGTTTTGAGCATTGACTGAAAGAATGCCCTATTGAGCATATCACCTCAAGAGCACTCTAATGTTACTTTCCATCAAAATACGATGTTACTATGAAGATTTAGTTTGACACAGTTTCTCGTTTCTCGTTTCGTCAATAATACTGATCCCAATGAAGGTGTGTTAAAAAAGCTTTGAAAATTAGCGTTTCACTCTTATATTTGAGGACATAATATAATTTACAACGGAAAACCATGTACATTAATCTTTTTTGGCCTAAGGTATATTTTTTTCTTACAATTTGAGATGAAAATCTGATCATAGTGTAGGGTGACACAGTAAGAGCTTCAGAAAAAATAATTTCTAGTAATAGACAGACATTTATGCTACAGCAACAGTGTAACCAAATATAACCCCCATCATAGATCATGTACAGATAGCAATTATCTATTAATATGAATGCTCCAAATGTTGCACTACTCCATTTACCTATTACCACTTTCTCCAGAGGTTTGCTGGAGCCACCTAGTGTTGACATCAGATCTTGCTTCTAGATGCAAGGGAATGGTCCATATTTATGCAGTCTTCATGAATCATATTAATGTCTATCCTAAATCTTTTACAATCTTAATACTATGGTACAGAAATCTTTTAATTAAAGGGTTCATTGGTTAAATATAATCCTTTTAGTGGATCTAGGCCTGGTTGACTGCACCAGAAAATAGTTTACATCAAAACTGACCATCTTCAATCAACAAATGTATTTATTATCTATGTATTCAACCGCTAATTCCTTCAATAACACCATGTTTTATAGAGATCATTATTGAAGTAATAAGGCTGTACAGAGAAACCATCATTGTGATTAGATGCCCCACCCAATTAATTGATCCCGGTCACACATACCCTCACCCTGCGTCACCCTGCGTCACCCAGCGCCCGATAGTTTGAGTTTGTCTAGTCTATTGGAGAACTATAGAGCAGTCCAGCTGTAGCATTTCCTCTATAGATTTGACACTGGTCACTGTGATATTGGTGGATATCACATCTCAGTTGCTTGGTGTTGCTGCTACAACTGCCCGTCACCTCTTGTAAGGTAAGATATAGACACCTCTTCTCATTATAATTTACGTTTTATCTGTTAAATAACCTGCATCAAAATAAATGTGAACGAGGTGGAGAAATAAAACATAGCGCTATGTAAAAATATGGTATGCACACATAGATTGTACCTAAACACTGTGTTTAATTTGAGGTTTTGTTTTGCTCTGAAATATTTAATATGTGTCTTATAGAATCAGAATTCTCCACCAAACAACAGCTCATTCACATGGAAACACTCTTTTATGTGTCTAAACGGCTTGTGACTTGAAAGCACTAGTTGTGGCATTGCTTTGTGTATTAACTCACAGCAGTCTGGCATTACTTTACTCTCTAACAGGATTTTGCCAAGAATGGTTTTACAAAAATTCCCTTACTGCAAAAAAGTTTGAACTTGAGAATTTTGAAGCCTGGGGCAGGGCAGGTCTGTGGCCATGCTGAGGAAATTTCACAGCTGACTATTGCATGAACAACAGCTTTACTTATTTCATGGAGCCACGGGGGCACACAGTGTGGGAAGGCAACTCTGTGCAGAAGCTTAATGAGAAACCTGACATGAAAACATGCAGAAATGTGATCCATGCAAAGGTTTGCCTGTGACTCTAGAGCCATATTTGTAATATTATTCTCAAAGGACTTAAGGCTGTAAGCTTACTTTTGGAGCATGGTGTGTATAAGCTTGTCGTTTGGCTCACAAATGTGTCTGCATGACTGCCCTCATGTGACTGTCCTTCACAGTCACTGACCAGGCTTCAGGAACTAGTTAGTGATCAGAAATGACACGTATTGATCAGCCCAGAAAACTCCCCCAAATCAGAGATCTACGTCACCGGCTCAAAGGAACAGTGATGTTATGAATCCACCACCATAAATTAGGCCCTGCATTTGGGCAGAGACATCTATGGTGATCTTTTATTTTAATAAACCTTACAAGGTCTGCATCCAAGGGTGACAATTATGGGCCCTTTTATACAAACTATAACTTTCCATTGCTTAGGTTTTGAATGTAAAGACACTCGATTCTCTATGAACACCATGTACTGATGAAAACTGTGGGCATCATGTCTGGTTGCACAGGCGTTCGGAGAAAAAGATGGGAATTCCAGTGTCTTTAGTTTCCATGATTTGTGCTGCATTTGGGCCCTGGAGGCTTACTGGGGATTTCCATTGAGTTTTCCTCTTGTCACGTATTGATCTGTTGCATTTGGGATGGCACATGGGCTGCCATGTTCAAAGGCAGCGACTGTGCTGCGTTTAGAGCCAACATAAGGCTAGATGGATCCTGAGCACAGAGTGGTCTGAATGTATTCAAGACTACATTCATTTTTCATAGTCATACTATTATCTTTTCGTTTTCTATATCACTTTCAGAATGGAGCATCACGACTGGTCAAGAGGGAGAAGTAGAGGTCACCGGCGATATGATGATGAAGGTGAGAAAATACAGGAAATTCAGCAAGAAATTATAACATAAATATTAATCACTGAGCAATGGAGCATTTTAGAGATCTCTGGTGCCCCAAATGTTTACACTTATCACTGCTTTGTATTATTTACACTTATAAATAAATGAAACAGAATCTTCTTCTTGTTTGACTGAGTTTGACTTCTTTTCATTGCCCATTGTCTCTCTCAGAGGTCCAGCCAGTTTACATTGGTGTTCCAGTCTCCCACAGAAGAAAAAGGCGCAGACATCACACTTCCGCCAACGCTGCCGAGCGGGAGATGCGGCGCATGCACTATGACCACCACGCGCACCACGAGCACTCACGACGAGACTATTACCACGAAAGAGAGGAGCACTATGAAGATGACGAGGGAAGCGCAGGCAGCCATGAGCCTGATCTTATGGGTTGGTTTACCTTATTACCCTTGACTTTTCCTTGCTTCTCTGAGGTTCAAACCAACCAATATCAGCTTTCACCGACTGAATCTGACTCCTCTTGGTAAATAAATGCAAAAAATGGTAAAAATTCTCAATAAATGTACATCAGAACTTACATCCAACATCCAAAAGTAGCTTCACTGGAGCATTTTATTGTATATAAGCTCACTGACTGTTTTTGTGATATTACTTTGAAAAGGACACTAGTCAAAGTTTAGGCTTCTTCATTTTTATAATTTTTATCAGTCATAATAACTTCATATAGAACACATTACTACAGTTAAAACAAAATCAAAGCGTACAAATTAGCACTTGACAAGGGCACATTTAGTATCATGAGGCACGTTTGATCTAAACCCATGTCCCAGGTCAGTGGGTAGAAAGAATGTGAATTAACTTACTGGTGCATACATGTATGTGATGAATATTTTCCAGCAAAGTTCCAGTTCTCAGGGGGCCATGAAGTCTGAAGCCTGTAAGCTGATTAGAGCTGAGGAACACCGGGCAGTGTTTGTGTGTGTTATTTGGGCTGTAATGTGCATAGTGAGCATTTGAACCTGTTTCAGTGAGAGGGCAGTTCATTAAAGTGGCACGGGACTGTGGAGGTTTTTCGAGTTGTAGCAGGTACAGTGAGTGTGTGTTTTATACATGAGTGTGTGTGCACAAGCATCTGGGAGGAGAGTACTTGAGGGCCTTGTGGTGTGTGTCGACCCTCTTAAAGCCTCTGGCGATTTCAGTGGATTCCTAACAGAGCTTTTCAGACCAGGGAAATGGTACAGGTCTGACCACATCTTACATGAATGAAGTCACTCAGAAGACACATGGTGGACAACAAAGAACAGTGAGTTAAGGAGTCTCAGCAACAGGACAGGATTTATTTTTTTTCGAATGACTTACAGCCGACCCGAGGAGCCGTACAGTTAAGTTTGTCTGAGGATCCAGTGAACATGCAAGACTCTGGGGTGTATTCTCCTTCATGCTGGACCCTGGCAGGCTCTCAGTTGGGTAAAGACAAAAACAGACTCACTCTAAAAGAACAATGCTGTACTTAAATGTGTACGTCATTTATTATCCTTCATATAGGCTAAAACTAACACTCCCTTTTCGAATATTAAGAGAGAATTAGGTGTAAAGAGACATCGCTGGGACCTGTCCCCTTGTATCCAATCAGGAAATGGAGCTGGACTGTTGGCACAATTACAGTTACAGTCAGTGGTGGTCCAGGAATAAACTAGCAGCGAGTGAAGAGAGCATATGAATGGATGTTTTTGGCTTTGATTCGGTTTGAAGTTAGTGAGATACTATCCTGAACTGTTACAAAACCAGTCTGAATTATAGTTGTTGACCTGCGTATTACCCGGTGGCCCACAAACACTGCAGACTTAATGCAGACCTAATACACCTCTGTTGGATTAATTGAGGCTCAGACACACAGCCATGCCTTATGAGTAGAGCTGACAGTGTGACCTCACCGTGACTCGGCTGTGTTTACTGTACTGTGGAACATTGTATTGTATTATAACTTTACAGTGTGATCATGGATTTTGCATTGGATTATATCACTGTTTCCTCTGTTAGCTGAGCTTGTGCATCATCGTCACATGACATTTGTGACCTATAACTTACATCAGAGCAATTCAGAGCCGTGAGGTCAAATGTGATCGACTTTTTTAGATTTGGGCTCAAATGGAGTGAACAGCACACGCAGTTGTGGCTGGAGGGTTGAATGTTAATGGAGATTGATTCCCTCCCAGTAAAATTAGAAAATGTTGCGGCTGATAGATCAGTATCAGTGCAGTCAATAGAGGAACTGACTGTCTCTGCTTGTTTGTTCGTTAAAGGACAGTTTATTGGGGATTGTTTAATTAGATAAGAGGATTACATCGGTGTTTTAGGGTCATGCTTAAAAGAGAAATTAAATGAAATCCCACAATCCTAACTAAAGCTACTCTGTACAGAAGTGACAGTAAAGAAAAGGTGACCTAAGCTTACCTATTAGCACTAACTAATGAGCCTATTTTTACATAAAGATATAAATCAGCAAGTAGAAGCAATAGAAGAATCTATTTAAACCAATTTCTTATCCTTATATTTCCTGATTGTTAGATTTTTTTTGTCCTGATATCTTAAAAACAAGAAGCTTTCTGTGCATCAAAACACCACATGGAGACATAAATATTGTTTTTTCTTCTCTTTGCAGTGTCACCTGCAGCAGAACGACTACGTCACATTTTGGGAGAAGATGACGGCACACCGACACCTACAATCTTCACGGAGATGGACACGCTACAGCAAGATGGTGGGGAGCTGGAGTGGAAAGAGTCTGCTAGGTAACAGTTTCAATCTAAATGTTACAAGTAATGTTGAGGATTTCAATGTAAAAGTCAAATTCAGGTAGGTTCTGGCTTTGGGTGAACTGTAGCTTTCTGTTGGTTTAACTGTAGCCTATTTTTTATTCTTCTGAGAGTTCGGACACAGATTTCACCTTTGCAAGACTTTTAGTTGAAGATTGATTGGCTACATTTATTACCGCAACACCTCTTTTGAAATAGCAGCATGCGTCATTAAGCAAGGCATCTTTACAGGTGGGTGAAATTTGAAGAGAAGGTGGAAGAAGGAGGAGAAAGATGGAGCAAGCCCCATGTGTCCACGTTGACCCTTCATAGTCTGTTCGAGCTCCGGACTTGTCTCCAGACCGGGAGTATCCTGCTCGACCTGGAGGGAAGCTCTCTGCCGCAGATTGTGGGTAAGTCCACAGCACCAAGTTTGTGTAGATTCTCAACATTTTTATGTAACATATTCCACAGTTCATTAGTGAGCAGACATGGATCAATAAAACCAATGAGTCATGGCTGTGCTGCTTAGTCAACTGCTAATTGTTTCTGGCTTTATGACTGCAGACACTGAACTTATTTTTTTACACAAAATCCAGTCTTCATACAACTGAGTAGTGTTTTGTAGTCGATTTTAAGATTTGTCGGTAGTCTGTAAATCCACTTGAACTGGCACTCTAGATGAGATTGTGGAGCAGCACATAGCGGATGGCCTGATTGCTCCGGACTTGAAGGAGAAGATCAGCTTTGTTCTTCTCAGAAAGCATCGTCACCAGACCAAGAAACCAATTCATCGCTCGCTCGCAGACATAGGGAAGTCCTCAAACACGACATCTAGTACGTGTGTGAACTTTATTTACTTTGCTTTTACTAACAATATCTGTCAGCATCTAATGTCCTCCTACTGCTTTTGTCATACTTTCCCTCTGAAATCACATGTGTGCTTCTATCAGACCGTAGTCCTGTTAATCTGAGTCGTAGCACTAGTTCAGCTTCTGGGATCCACCGTTCCACAGAAGACCTACGCTCTCGGCAGTCAAGCAGCCTTGGCCGCCTGAGTGAGTGGAAGCACACCTCATACACAAGCATGCTCCAGCCTTTCTGTTTCCTGGTTCTCACTCTTTTAAACTTGACACTTCTAACAATAAATACATTCTATTGGACACATGGTGTGATTTTGGCCCTATTGTGTGTGTCTTTCCTCATTTTTATACCAGCATGTATCAAAGGGATTATGTGAGGAGTTTGACCATTGGGTCTGTTTAGTTTGTCCGTAACCTCTGTCTCTAACCCACATATAATGTTAAAACGTCAGATCTTTCACAGTTACCCCTTGTTTCATCATGTAACTACTCATGACTGAAGAAGGATTAACATGTGCTTTATTCATAGATTACACTCAGAGCCGGAGCATGAATGATATTTCAGAGACACCAAGCACAGACCAGGTAATCAACTACAAGTCTTCTTAGTCAAAGCCAGTCCTGCCCACAGAAGTTATTTAAATTCATGTTGTGTTCACAGCAGTCTTTAACATAATGTTCACTTTAGAAATATGTATATAGATGTGTTGTGGTTCAGTAGAATTTTGCACCTTATTTTATGAGAAGGTATGGAGTTTTTAGAACGACATAATCCCTTTAATCCACACAGTTGGGTGACAAAGAAGGTAATTTATTCAGTGTTTCATTTCTCCATGAATGATTAGCACATTAGTCAATGCCTTGACTTAAGATTGTTTTTGTGCAGCTTACACAATAAAAACAAAACAGTTCTTGTATCATTGAAGTATGCAAAGCTAATAAATGCTATAAAGACGGGCAAAAAAGAATGTGATAAAACAGTTTAATATATACATATGCTATTCATAGCACCAAGATCAAAAATGAAATAACAGCTTTGCCTGCAACTGGTCAGTTTATAAAGGAGTAAGAAAGTAACAGTTGGTGAATTGACTCTGAAAGCAGCTTTAAAAGATTATAAAGAGATTTTAATTTAAGCAGCCACCATTCCATTGCCACGTGTTAAAGTTGGAGGAACTGTGAACGGAGAAAGTGGCAGCAGCTGCTGCATACTTAAAGTTTTGGTTTTCAGTCAGGATTTGAATGTAGAAAATATGACAAAAACATATACAGATCGGAGGAAAATCCAGTCCATCCCTCCTGTTTTTAATCTTGCTGTTCCTTTCATATCCAGCTAAAGAACAAGTTCATGAAGAAGATTCCTCGAGATGCTGAAGCATCCAATGTCCTGATTGGTGAGGTGGATTTTTTGGACAAACCATTTGTTTCCTTTGTGCGCTTGTCTCAGGCCATGACCCTGGGCGGCCTCACTGAGGTCCCAGTGCCGACCAGGTGGGTGTCTGGGGTCCATATGTTTAACTCAACTCAACTGTGATCTGTATCGTTCATTACTCTGTTGTTCTCACAGGTTCCTTTTTATCCTGCTGGGGCCTCATGGCAAATCCAAATCCTACAATGAGATCGGCAGAGCTATTGCTACACTTATGGTGGATGACGTAAGTTAAACAGATAGCTTTGATACAAGTATGGCTCTGAGAAATGAGGTTAAGTCATATTTTAACTTTAATTATTAATAATTTAAGTTCTTCTTTTGGTCTTCTACCAGCTGTTCAGTGATGTTGCATACAAAGCTCGGGACAGAGAAGACCTGATTGCAGGTGTTGATGAATTTCTGGATGAAGTCATTGTTCTTCCTCCAGGGGAATGGGATCCAAAAATTCGCATAGAGCCTCCAAAGAAAGTTCCCTCTGCAGAAATGAGGCAAGTTCACTGTGTATAGCTTGTTTTGCCAATGCATAAGAGGCTGTTGTGGATAAATGAGGACAGTGTCTTGTGTTTGACCAAAGGAAGTCGGTGCTGAACCTGAATGAGCTCGGACAGATCAATGGTTCAGCAGGTGGAGCAGCAGGAGGAGAAGATGAGGAGATGCCACCTCAACATGAAATGGGAGAGGAGCTGAAATTCACTGGAAGGTACGGAACAACTGAGCACAGTTTGTTGTGCAAATTGTATAATAATGGGTTTGTATGAATCTTATACAATAATATATGATATATTCTTGTCTGAGAAGGTTTGGTGGTGGCTTATGGCTGGACATCAAAAGGAAGATCCCTTGGTTCTGTAGTGATATCTATGATGGCTTCCATATCCAGTCCATCTCTGCTGTGCTCTTCATCTATCTTGGTTGTATTACCAATGCCATCACCTTTGGAGGTTTGCTGGGAGATGCAACTGACAATTACCAGGTTACACATACACACCGCTGTTGCCAAATTGGACCCAGTTTATAATCTATGAGCTTCTACAATATCTCTGTGTTTGTGTCCTTTCAGGGTGTGATGGAAAGTTTCCTTGGCACTTCTCTTGCAGGGACTGTTTTTTGTTTATTTGGTGGACAACCTCTCATCATCCTCAGTTCTACTGGGCCCATTCTCATCTTCGAAAAACTGCTTTATGAATTTAGCAAGTAAGAACCACATGTCATACTTTATAGCATATCATACAGGCTTTAACCTTGTGTATTGTGACAGGAACAATGATGTTGACTACATGGAGCTCCGTCTGTGGATTGGCATTCACTCATGTCTGCAGTGCTTTGTGCTGGTTCTGTCAGATGCTAGCTACATCATCAAATATATGACTCGCTTTACTGAGGAGGGCTTCTCCAGTTTAATCTCCTTCATATTCATCTCTGATGCCATTAAGAAGATGGTGGGTACACCTGGACATGGGCTTTTCCATACTTTATTCATAATGCACAACCCTTCTACAAAGCACACTGAACATGACTAAATACACAATATAAATGTGTTTTAATACAGGTATCATCATTTAAGTACTACCCAATCAACCAGGGTTTCAAGCCTGATTATATTACATCCTATAGATGTGACTGTGTTGCTCCAGAGCAGGGTGAGTATCTAAACTCAAGCTCATGCCCTGCTTTAACTTAACTTAATCATTAGAAATACACATTACAATTTCTCTGAGATTAATGACGTATTTTGTTTTTGTTTGCCTCACTCTGGACACTGTCTGGCAAAGTGAGTACAAATCATATACAAGTCATAGTATACAGTCTTGGGCTTGTTCTAGATCAGAAAAGTACAAACCTTGTCACATTGCTCTTATAACAGAAAGTTTGTCTTCACTTTTGTTTTCAGCGTCTGGATTGGGCTTAAATGTTTTAGCACCGCTGGCCGATGACAACATGACTCTACTTGTGAGTGACCAAAGACACAATTATAATTGAATATATTTTTATGACTATTTTAAACATCACTGTTTTTTTTCTTTGCACATATGAAGTTTAATCTGACTGACATGGGGTATAGTCAGCTCACTAAGAAAGAGTGTGTGAAATATGGCGGCTCTCTGATTGGGAAGGCCTGTAAGTATGTCCCTGACCTGGCCCTCATGTCCTTCATCCTCTTCTTTGGCACCTACTCCATGACAGTTTCACTCAAGAAGTTCAAGTTTAGCCGCTACTTCCCAACAAAGGTAAGAAAAACTGTCAGCCAAAATAAAATAAACATTTTCCAAGTATTCAGTCACTTTTTCCATCCCTGCAAACCTGCATGAAGACTGTATATGTTAAAAGATTGAAACCTACTAGATTCAAAAGCAAAATAGCTTAAAGAACCCTAAATTAAGGTAGTTGACCCTTAAGCCCCTATAATTACTGTAGGATAACAGTGAATAATGTGAAAAAACTGGTGATTTTTTTATTTTTAGTTTCAATGAATAGTTCACTTAAAAGGCCCTTCTGATATTGATAGTTCAACAAAGCCAACTGGAAGGTGTTTCTCCATTAACCATTTATGACCCATGCATGTGAGGTTGTACCACTCTTGTACCTTTCTCCCCGCTCCCCACATGTGCCTTCCAGCTACGTTGTCTGATTAGTGATTTTGCCATCATCATTTCCATCCTGGTCTTCTGTGGTGTGGACTGTCTGATGGAGCTGGACACCCCCAAACTCCACGTGCCCACTCAGATCAAGGTCCACTCTTTCCCTGATACCCTTTACCCTAATACCTCCCTGTTATCCAACTGTCTCCTTCAGTGTATTTTGTATTTTGATATATTTTAATCACTAGCCTCTTCTGCCTCTGTTTAGACTGAACAGTGATTTCTTTACAAAGTCTTTTTTCTCTTTTCTTCCACTTCTTTAATCTCAACTGTCCTATTTCACATCCGCTGTGTCCTGGTGTGTCTGCTAGCTGAGGAAGTTAATCAGTGATTTTTCCATCTTCATGTCAATCATGTCCTTTGTGGGTCTGGATATGTTGGTGGGCTTAGACACACCTAAACTAATTGTACCAACTGAGTTCAAGGTATTTACATTGAATTATGCATTACGCTCTCTAACCTTTTCTAAAATGTTCATAATACGTTTTCCTTTCAAATGTGTAGAATCATTTGTTGTTACTTTGAGTGAAAAACGGCTCATTTTTCTTTTTCGTGATTCGTGCAATGCAGCCTACACGTGCCGACCGTGGGTGGTTGGTGATGCCTTTTGGTAAAAACCCCTGGTGGTGGTATTTGGCCAGCTCCATCCCTGCTCTCCTTGTCACCATCCTCATCTTCATGGACCAGCAGATCAGTGCTGTCATTGTTAACCGCAAGGAAAATAAACTCAAGGTCTGTAGATACATATTGCGTGATAAAGAGAGAGAACAACACGGATGTAATGTTTCTGCTGTGTTCTGCAGAAAAGCTGTGGCTACCATCTGGATCTCTTCTGGGTGGGGATACTCATGGCCGTCTGTTCCTTCATGGGTTTGCCCTGGTATGTAGCAGCCACAGTCATCTCAATCGCTCACATTGACTCTCTGAAAATGGAGAGTGAGAGCAGTGCCCCTGGAGAGCAGCCTCAGTTCCTCGGCGTCAGGTGGGACTTTGTAGTCTGAGGGTGTTTTACTGTGTGTCTGTTGACTCGGCTGTAATATACTGTTGTTTATATTCAGGGAGCAGAGGCTGACAGGTATTCTGGTGTTTGTCCTGACTGGACTGTCCGTCTTCCTCGCTCCGGTGCTTCAGGTTTGTAGATGCTACTGTTGCTACTGTCATTCACATACATCCCACCCATATACACACATGTAATTTCAGTTTTAACTATTTGCAACAATTGCCTTCCGCTTTTTCCGCATATTTTTTTCAGTACATCCCAATGCCAGTCCTCTATGGTGTTTTCCTTTACATGGGGGTGGCTTCACTAAGTGGCATTCAGGTACCAGCCACTTCTTACTATTTACAAACCCTTTAAAAATCAATTCTGACAGAGTTTTGTTTGTATTGACCATCATAGCCTTCCTTAACTGGTATCCACTCCTACCAAACCTCTTTCTTATGCAGTTCTGGGAGCGAATCAAGCTGTATCTGATGCCAATTAAACATCAGCCGGACTTCTCCTTCCTGCGCCATGTTCCTCTGAGACGTGTACATCTCTTCACCCTCATCCAGATTGTGTGTCTGGCTGTTCTTTGGATCCTCAAGTCCACTTTCCTGGCCATAATCTTCCCAGTGATGGTCAGTGTCTTTAACTGTGTCTTCCAAATCTATAATAGTGTGATAACTTTAAAAAGCTGCTAAATGTTGCTACATAAATTTAAAAATATCTAATTACCTACCAACCCGGAAGAGTCATGTTGTTACAGTAGTATTTTGTTTCCTTGCTCCTGTGAGTAGATCCTGGGTCTGATGGTGGTGCGAAAGCTACTGGACTTTATCTTCTCACAACATGATTTGGCCTGGCTCGATGACATCCTGCCAGACAAAGACAAGAAGAAGAAGGAGGACGACAAAAAGAAGAAGAAAGAGAAGAAGGCAGTGCAGGCAGAGAGCGATGAGGAGGTGATACATGTTGTGGTTTTTTAAGCAGTGCCGCTCTAACTGTGTTCAGGCCCGGCTTTGTGTTCTCGGACTAATACTGTACGTTTCTCCGCTTTGTCCCACAGTGTTGCTGAAAAGGCACTGTATAACACTGTCTACTCTTTTTTAACCACCCATAATCCTTGCCCCTGTGTTGTCTCAGTGCACACGTCATAGTCAAAGCCTTTGGGCCAAATTCACTCATAAATTGTACAATAATGAACATTAATAGGCTTTTAAAGGGCATTATGTCATTCATTTTTCTGGTGTGGCCCTTCATCACTTTGACACTGGCTGGTGTAGTGTATTCCAGGATTTAACTAGCATGTGATCTCTTGGTATAGTAAGTCTTTTTTAAAGAAAAGTGTAAGCTCTTTGCCCTGCATGCCAACTCCATCCTTGTCTCTGTTATGACCAGCCCCAGACCCCTACCCCCTGTCCAGAGAAGATTGCCATGGAGGTAATAGATCCTCAAACAGAGCCAGACCCCACCTCTATTAACCCGCTCTCCCAAAACCAAGCCACTAACTGTAAGTACATAACCTCCACCTCTATAGGTATTTATGTAGCTTTTTACATTTCAGATTATATTTACTTAATGTGACAAATAAGCAGAGGTGTGGACTTGAGTCACAAATTTGAGTCACTTCTGACTTGATTTGAGAAAAAAGACTTAACTGTAACCGGACTTTAACACCAATGACTTGAGACTTCACTTGGACTTAGGCCCTCAGACCTGAAAAGACTTGATGCTTCTCGCCCAAAGATTAAAAGAATGTTATTCAAACATCAACATTGATTTTCTTAAATAGTAATGATGCTGCCTTCAAATGCACTCTGCAAAGCTCAGCGCTACAGGGCTTTACAACCAAAGGCCAAAAAGCAGCCCACAGAAAGGACTTGAAACCTTTCACGGACTGTGGACTTGTGAGCCTTGACTTGGGACTTGACTCAAGACTTTCTTGTTACTTGCAAAACAATGACTTGGTCCCACCTCTGCAAATAATCCCTGGCTAATTTCTGCTTGTCTTTGTGTCTGTGTTTGTGCATATGCCTTTTGTTGTGGTCTTCGTTCTGTTTGTGTGTTTCTCTCACAGGAGACGAACCCCTACTCGACAGTCACCTCAGATGAGGATGAGCTGGACCGCAGGTACTGTGTGCTGAAACTGCACGTGCCCTACAGTGATCTGATGCACCCACCTGATGTAAACATGCGCTAGTTCAGCACTGTCACCACTTCATGACTGCAAGCATAAACAAAACCCCACATACATGTATTTACTGTATCTGTAGAATATTTAATTATGACATTCTAGAGCATTTTGGTTCTGCGCACAAGGACAGGGGCGATTTAAATAAAATGTATACATAACTTAAATATAAAATTATTTACTTTACTTACACTCTAGATATTTAATCAGGGAAGAAGCCAGCGCATTTAGATGAAATTATATAAATCAAACATTTTTCTGTTGAAGAATGGTCTATGGAAGGTAAATTATGCCTCACGTTTTTAATAATTTTAGGTTCTGTAGCTTTGTGTGTTTGTCATGTTGGATTAGAGATGAGTGAAGAAAATTTTTGTTTAGAAATAGGTAAAAAAAAAAAGAGGGAGGATGTTGTTCATTTGCTATACCATAGTAAAAGTACTGTTTATTAGATCTTTGATTTGTTGACTGAAATGTTCACAAGTATTTTTCTAACAATGCATTTTATTTTGTGGTATTAGGATTACATTTAAATGATACATGCTAATCTGCATTATTTTTTAAAATTCAACAAGTTGTTAATGTATCCTTTACTGTATTTATATGCTTCAGTGTTTTGGTTGTTTCTTTACATTTGCTGGCTCAGTTAATTAAACAACCTGTGGTGCATAGCTGCTGTAAGTTATTGCCACTTTTAACTGGTTGGGAGCAGATTTTTTGTTATGGACAACTAGCGCCCTCTTAAGTCTGAGAAGTGTAACGCAGGGTAGTTTATGGTCTGTGTTTGTGCATATGTGAAGATGAAGAGTTAAGTGTAAACCTGGCTGTTTCTCAGCATTACCCTGCATCTGAAGATCTCCTGTCCCCCTTCGCCTGCCCACTCCCAGATGAGCTCTGTCCAAGGGGACTCTGCACTGCTGCCACCTCCTCCAGCAGCACCACCACCACCACCTGTTCCCAAGGTCCACATCCAGGTGGAGTCAGACTACAGTGAGTCTGACTTTAACATCAAGAAACACCGCCTTTATCTGCCCAACAATGAGCAGAGACCTGAAAGACCCAGAGACTATTACAACAAACTACGAGCTCACTTTGAAGACTCCTGTGCCGAGACTATTCTATAAAGATATTCGGACAAAAATTATTACTCAAAAACTTGATTTTCATGTACTTGTAATCTGATATACCGTTGTATTTTTGGGATATTTTCAGTTTTGTTGGCCAAAATTACATGAGCATTACAACTGTTCAATGTATAATTGAAATACTCACAAATGTATTGCTTTCCACAACCCCAAAAAGTACCTCTGCTTTTACTTATATGTAAACAGGTTTGTGTAACCCTTTATAGTGTAATTGTGAAGAAACAACCAAAATGTGTTCACTGATAAAATACTTTCACTTTTCTTGCCATTACTTGTCTTTATCATGTAAAATTTAGCTCAAAAGGTTATACTTGCAGCATTTGGTCTATAATGTTGTAAAACTGAATTTAATTGTAGGCTAATAAACTGCCTCAAATGTCAAGTGGTTTTAATTGTGAAGTCTTACATGAATAACTCACTTAGTTGCAATGAAAACTTTGGGAATGCATGAACTTTATTGAAACTTTCAAATTAAAACATGAACTTAACAGAAGTAATTTCAACTTTGGGTAAATTTTCAGGTTATACTGTGATCTTGTAGAAGCAGAAGCTCAATTCTTAATTTCCACCACGGAGACGCAGCACCAGGTGCAGGGTGGACTCCTTCTGGATGTTGTAGTCGGAGAGGGTGCGGCCATCTTCCAGCTGCTTACCAGC
Source organism: Rhyacichthys aspro (assembly GCA_036850595.1). Lineage (NCBI taxonomy): Eukaryota > Metazoa > Chordata > Actinopteri > Gobiiformes > Rhyacichthyidae > Rhyacichthys > Rhyacichthys aspro. The sequence continues at coordinate 17,244,573 of CM072159.1, forward strand.
GAAGATCAGACGCTGCTGGTCAGGAGGGATGCCCTCTTTGTCCTGGATCTTGGCTTTGACGTTTTCAATGGTGTCACTGGGCTCAACCTCCAAAGTGATAGTCTTCCCAGTCAGGGTCTTCACAAAGATCTGCATTCCTCCTCTCAGGCGCAGCACAAGGTGAAGAGTTGACTCCTTCTGGATGTTGTAGTCGGAGAGGGTGCGGCCATCTTCCAGCTGCTTACCAGCAAAGATCAACCTCTGCTGGTCAGGGGGAATGCCTTCCTTATCTTGGATCTTTGCTTTGACGTTTTCAATGGTGTCACTTGGCTCAACCTCCAAAGTGATGGTCTTCCCAGTGAGGGTCTTCACAAAGATCTGCATCCCTCCTCTCAGGCGCAACACCAGGTGCAGGGTGGACTCCTTCTGGATGTTGTAGTCGGAGAGGGTGCGGCCATCTTCCAGCTGCTTACCAGCGAAGATCAGACGCTGCTGGTCAGGAGGGATGCCCTCTTTGTCCTGGATCTTGGCTTTAACATTTTCAATGGTGTCACTGGGCTCAACCTCCAAAGTGATGGTCTTCCCAGTCAGGGTCTTCACAAAGATCTGCATCCCTCCTCTCAGGCGCAGCACAAGGTGAAGGGTTGACTCCTTCTGGATGTTATAGTCGGAGAGGGTGCGGCCATCTTCCAGCTGCTTACCAGCGAAGATCAACCTCTGCTGGTCAGGGGGAATGCCTTCCTTATCTTGGATCTTTGCTTTAACATTTTCAATGGTGTCACTTGGCTCAACCTCCAAAGTGATGGTTTTACCAGTCAGGGTCTTCACAAAGATCTGCATTTTGCTCTACCAAAAAGAAAAAGTATGAATATCTGTTTAAAGACATTTTAAGTCGTAGATTTAAAAATATATCCGTCATGACTAAAAAGAAAAACAGCCCAAAACATCACTAATCAGCGGAAAAGACCAGCATTTAGCAAAGTCCTCGTTTACTAAAAGGCTAACCTTTCTCCACTTGGTAACTGCGTAGTTTCGAGGTGTTTCCCTTTGAACAAACAACAGCCGCCATTGCCGGAGTTGTTAGCTATTGTTAATCTAACAAACACCAGACTAAAATATACACTTTAGATTGATCCAATTACCATTTAGTTAACTGTAAATTGTGTACATCGTAAGTGTGATCAATTACAACAATTAAACTGAAACATCGAAATTGCCAATACGTTTTACTAGACGTTAGCATCCGGCATCCACCGGGAGCTAACGCTAGCTAAACGAATTATTACGACGAAATGGTCGTTAACAAGTTTATATGCCATTCAATCCAACCTTATTGAATAAAGGGGTCTACAAAGTTTTTACTACAACAACAACACACTCCCGGAACAGTTCCCAAAGAAATACTTACAATGTACTCGAAGAGTAGTCTGGATCTGACCTATGTACTTCTTCTCGCAGGAACAGCTTCGAGATATAAAAACAAAGGGTTGTTATCTAGGCTTTACATACTCCGTGCATGATATCCCTCCGCCTGTGCGCCTAAAGAACTACATTATGTTCCGCAAATAGGTCCTACATACGGGCACTTCAAAAATCTGTATTCAATATTTAGGATTAATTACAGACCCGACCAGATCTATGTGAACGTTTCTACAAAACGGTGCAAAATCTATTTTAAAATGAACTTGACAGTCTTTCCACAAAGGTTTAAAAAACCTATAGCCTAACGAAATAACGTTTAATCTGTGTACCATTTATTTGTATTGTTTTGTATTAATTTTTACAATCAATAATAGTTTTCTATTGTAGAATATTTTTTTGGTTGAAAATTTTAATACAGTTGGTTTACAGAACATGTGATATTTACAGATAAAAAAGTCTATCTAAGTTGACGAAACCCATACACCCAAACGTGTGACTGAGAAGAAATATTGCTTCGTCCACGTTTAGTAGTTTTCGTTTTCATCAAGTTTTTTTCCCCCAAAAGGTCCTGAAAACCTTCATGGTCCGTGTTCTCTATTATATTATTGATCATAAAAGTCAAAGGCCTATAATATTTATACAAAAGAGATCCATTTTATTCCTAAACATATTTCATACAGGAATAAAATTTACAGCATTGGTGTTTCAGTCAAAAATACCTAACACAGGAGTATTTTACCAACTGTATTAAATTTAAATAGATTGAAAAAGGACCAACTAAGCCTGACTCAGGGTTTAACCAGAACTTAAGAAGCCAAAGAACCTTTTTTTTTTTTTTTTTCAATCTTACAAAAAATCTCTCATGTCTCCCTGATTACCACTCAAGAACATCCTCGTACCACAGTTTGAGAAACACTGATTTAGACTACTGTGTCTTTGTATACAAATTCTGACTCATAATTAGCTGGCTGAAAGGGAATAGGAAAACTATGTGGTCTTGCACGTAACAGGCTTTTTTTCTGGTTCTGGCCCATTAAACTCATGTGGGCATCACTCAGTTTTCCCCAAGTGCCTTAAATGATCAAGCATCTGGTTACAATCCTCTCAGCAGTTGGATTGCCAAAAGCAGGAAAGCCTCTGGAAATGTCTATTGTGGTAGGAAGCATTTTCTCATTAGCATTCCATATCACAACAGAGGGAATAATTAGGACATTTAAATTGGTCTGAGGTAGAAGAATTTGTCTAGTGAGAGCATTTGCCTCCCACTCATTTGGACATGCAACAGCACTCCAGTCCAGATAATGTTGCTTGTCAAACTGAATACTTGCCAAACAAACACTAGGGAAAGATTAAGAAACGTGAAGATCACCCTAATTTTAATGAAATCACATTAATGTGTTATGGCAAGAGTATCCTTCAAAATGTTATGATATTTTATAGGCTTCACTGACATAATGCATAATTCAAAATTTAGAAGAAAAAACCCCCCAACCTTTATACAACATGAATCCAAAGTCTGTTTAGATAGTTGGAGAATCTCACCATGAATATTTTTAATTGTCAAACTATATCACCAAAAAAATAACAAGACCAAGGCATTATTTAAAAAGTATTTTTGTTTTTTTATTTGAATTTTATATTTTATTTAGGGAAACTGCATTTGTCCTTGTATAATTAAAATGTACATTTATTAATCATCATAAAACATCACATGTACAGTACATTAAAATAAATACATCATCTGGTGGGTTGAGCCTGCTGCCTATAAGGTCAGTTAACTACAGCTATTCTAACCGAGTTGCAACCCTTCCATCTGCAGCAGCGCTTGGATTTTTCATCATTTTAAGGCTATTTTGTAGCCAAATATATCAACAACTGTCAAAGTATATGTGAGAGATAAGACAACACTAGAGCACTGACCCTAATATTCATGTAACCATTTACATCCTGCTCATCCAAGTGAAGAAATGTTGGGATGAAGGGTGACTCCAGGCGGGACGGGAAGGGACAGGAGACAGCTGATGTCCGGAAAGTGCCAAAATAACTCACCATTATTTTGTTCATACTGCAACTTACTTAATATGAAGGGTTAAATGCCATGTCGCAAAATTCTTTACATTCTCTGTCATTCCTGTCCCATTTCACACTTACTTTCCCCTTGTTTTTTATTTTGTGTCCCGTTACAGTGACACCTGTCATCTCAGACCCACCTACTCTCTCGTCTCTTATTCCTGTCACGTCTTTGTCATGCCATAGATTGTTACATCAAAACAGGAAAAAACAGGATCAATCATGGTGTTTCCGAGCAGAGGGGGCTGGACATCATCTATTTGTATTTACACTTCTTCCCGTTATGAGAGTAGAGAGGAGGAGATGGACAGTAAGGATGAAGTGAGTGGGTTTAGAAATGTCTTTTGTCAAGTTGTCATATTGATACTTCATATTCACGGCTGTCCTGCTGTTGAAACATAAGAAAGAGTATCAGTACATCATCACTGAGAAATATCACCAGTATACACTTAATTTAGTAAATGCTTTATTGGACTGGACACTTACTCCCCCTGTCTCATAGAGTGGGTTGTCGAATTCTGTTTCCACAGTGATCTGTCGGTAAGGGTGAGGATAGATAAGAGGCAGTCTTAAATTGGAGTGATGTCGACACCTAAGGGCAGAAAAAGCACACAAAAAAGTTGCCTTCACTTCTTGATGAGAGTAAAGCAGTCTGTTATAAGTGTAAAGACATCGATACCGTGTGACGTAGACATATGCTCCTCCCAGCAACACAGACAGTAAAAGCACTAGGATAAAGATGGCCAGCGCTATGTTCCCTCCTTCGAGAGTGGAGCCTGCTGTCGCCTCTGCAACTAAAATATACACCACACACATAATAAGATTAATACTTAAGGAAGACTGTTCTTTTAGCTACAAATGACCAGCAAGCTTAGATGAATGCTCCATGTGTAGACTATTGGCAGGTGGTGGACAGACATAGAGGGGAATGAACGTGACAGGCAGATTATGTTAATGCTGGCAGAGCAGACACAACAAAGTCAGGTTTGTTCATCCTTTCACCTGCGCTATGGTTTGGTATCTACAAAGCAAACTGGCACCAGAGCACACCAACATACACACACTCACCTTCCAAAGCATGGTTGCCAAAGCACTCATGGTTGGCTGCAAGACATCATTCTGTCAGTCAGTGCATATGTTATGAATACTGACTTCACTGACACATCCTGTGGACTTTTCATTGATAACAAAACTGCACTGCATGATCAAACTGTAGCAAAAACAAGCATGAGGGAAAAACTTCCAGGGAAAGAGTGCATGCACGTTTACACAAGATATTAAGGCCTCAGTATTCAAAGCAGTGATGGGACACTTTAGAACAGCTCATCAGTTTTCACACTTGCACTTAAAATAACAGAAATAGCTTACATTTTTACTTTTATCATCTGGAAGTCAGTTTGAAAGCATGTAACATCTAAATTAAAAGCGCCATAGTGACTTTAAACTGAGGCAAAAATATCCATCACGAAAATCCAGCAATAAAAGGACGCATTCCAATCAACATACACAAAGTTACACCAAATGTGGCAAAAGCTCTCACCCTTGCAGAGTGGGAGCGGTCCACTCCAGAACGACGGGTTTCCAAGAATGCATTTAATTGCAACCTCTCCAATAAGCTCGTAGCCTTGGTAACAGACAAAGGTGAGTGACTCGCCAGGCAGGTAAAGCCTTTTGGACAGGATCTGGTAGCCATTGTCAGGCAGACCGGGGTTCTCGCAGGACACAGACTCCTCAGCTGGTTCAAAAAAGAGAGGATCTGGTTGGAAGTGATTGCATTTTTCCAGCACAAAAAAGAGGTTTAATGTCAGCGCTTAAGTGACGGATTTGACAGGGCTGTAGTGGAGATGATATGACTCATGGATAATCTCCATCCCCTCCTCAAGTTGGCACACAGCTGATTTGTTCGCTGTATTAGCATGCATTTACATATCAAACACTTCACACAGGCATTAAAAATCCTGAAAACATGCTTGCGCGTACACAAAGGCCTCCGCACAAGCACCTCCTTAAGACTGAATGTCTTCTCTGGAATGCAGACACACTGTGAACTGTGTCAGTGCGAATCATATAAATGCACTCAAGTTAGATTGTGAAGCATAAAGAGAGCACTTTTTCGTCTTTAGAGGACATGCAACTGTCTATTTAATACGTAAAGAACCAACAAATATCCATTAACAACAAAGCCTTTCAGCTTAGAGGCCTGAAAGATTATGACAAGCTTTTCTTAAAAAATAATGTTTTCATGTTTTGTAAATGAAGGAAACACTCAGAACACACAGAGACACTCACAAACACAGTGAGGCAGTCGGGACGTCCACACTGGAGTCCCTGGTTCCCGGCCGTAGCAGGTGATTGTAGCACCACCCTGCAGGATGAAACCAGGGTTACAGCTGTACTGGATGGTTGTTCCCACCAGGAGTTTTGGATCTGACAACGACCGGGTTGAATGTTCTACATGGCCTGGGTCTGAGCAGTACATGACTAGGGAAACAAAAATGAGACATCTATAAGCAGGATACTTCCTGTAGAGGTGTCTGACCATTAACATGGTGTAGCAATGTGCTTGTAAAACTATTACAGGTTTTCACCATCCATTTCTTTTGTTTTATTGGTAGTAGTGAAAAAATAAACATCTAAACAGCATGTCGACTCAGACAATGGTTTGAATTAGCAGTGGTCCACCATTTACAGTTAAATATAGTTCAAGTGGAAGTGGTTTTCTCTCATGAAAAAAATTAGTTAAAAACCTAAGTAGCCAGGAAACATAAACACACTGACTGTATGTGTTACCATATTGTGTTAATAAAACATACATGCACACAGTATAGTAGTAAATATAATGGAACTGACTCTTTTCACAGAAAGGCGGCTGTGAGCTCCAGGACAGGTCTAACTGACATGTGAGGGTCTCTCGTCCCACTAAATCATAACCGGGGTCACACTGGTAGGTGATGCGTGCCCCTCGCACCAGAGCAATGTGAGATGTGGTCTTCCAGCCATTTTGGATCTCAGGCAGGTCGGGACATGAATCATTTCGGGACACCTCTGAGAAAACACAGTGGAGGATGTTGTTGATCAACGGTGAAGCATGTTACATCGGGGTGAATGCACATTAGCATTAGCATGACCATAACACAGAATGATAGATTCCACTTACAGTCTTCAAATGTTACACTTATCCACTCAATATATTTTGACAAGCCAGTTTGTATGAGTTCAAGCTCCTGCTGAGAAAAGCATCTATAACATTATTACAGCCTGTCAGTTCTTGTATATGACAGCACTTTATCTGCATTTTCCTCTCTGTCAGTATATTTTATGAATAGTTTATTGAATCATGTATATATTGCATAATTTCTGATTTGTTTTAAGTTGTTTTAAAACACTATTTGTGTGACACTATGACATGCATCAATAATAAAACATCTAAAGAATTGTAATGGTTTGTTTATGTAACAAAGCTGCTGCACCATTTTTTTGTCCTGAACATTGTAAACTATATAGGTTTGCCTCTACATCACAATATTTATTCAAACAATGTAAAAAGTGCATACATTTAATTAAAACCCAATAACTAGGGGCTGGGCTGGTTGATGGGCCCTGCCTCTCCATGAATTTACAAAAGCAGCTAAATGTGCTTGTTATTGTTCATTAGACAATGCTAATATGAGTCAGCCTCATCATTACATACTAAGTGTGAATCTTCACTTAGGAATTCAGTTTACTAATAAGTCAGCTTTTTAGATGCATCTCGATAACAGTTAATCAGTTTTATACAAGCCTTGAATCTGCTTTCAAAATCATCTTTTGTTCTTTGTAGATTTGTTTATCAAAAACTGCAACATAAAAAAATCGGCATCCAGAAACATCTCATTAAAAAACAAAAATACATGAAAAAACTTTAAGGAAAATATCTCAAAAACGTTGAATTGTCCTGGTGGGACTGTGTGTGTGTGCATATACACAGTGATTAATGGCTGGGCCGTGTACAGTATTGTATTATACTGTACAATATAATAGGCCTGCAGGGATTTGTAAGTCGAAGTTCATGCATCAATTATTCATTCTCTATTGACTTGGTTCTCCTTCTGTGCAGTGTGTGGTGCTGGGTAATATATTCTAAGCACAAGTACACATCCGCTTGGCCCATGTGCACACATACAGCCACACAGCCATAATCAAAGAGAGACACCTACACATTCACGCTGTGTCGACTTGATTTACTCCTCGGGGGAGGCGGGTGTGTGCCGGGGGTGTCAGGAGGGTGACAAGTAAATTGGACATTGCATGTCTTAGTGAGACTCTAAATTGGTGTCAGGTGCTGGATATGGGGAGCATTGAAGATTATAGTGTGTAAAACGAGTGAGTGTGTTTTTTTGGATGCTTTGAAACTGTGTAGATGAGGAGATGGTGAAACAAATGGAATGTGATTGAATAAGGGCAAAAGGGAACGCAAGCAAAGACAAATAAAGATGAGAGGAGCAAAAGAGAGTAAATGGTGTTGGCAGATTGAGAAGAGACTGAAAAATATAAATGAATGGAAAACTCAATGTAGAACCAGCACCTCTTTATTTTATTCTTCTGTCAATGAAACGGATCAAAAAGTATTAAGCTCCCCAATAAATGCCTAGCATCAACAAAAACAAAAAAATAGCTGACTTTTTATTCTGTCATTTAAATGAACCCAAATAATAAAGAGTATTTTAATGTGGAGGGTGTGCTCAACACAAATAAAAACAGAAAAATAACTCAATAACAGTTAAAATAACCATTCAATCCTGACAATTGAATTGTTTTGATCTAATTGCATGCCAAAATTACAATTAAATAATCATGGCGTATGAATGTTGCACCAATAACTGGAACAATTTCACAAATGTCCTGAGCAGCAGTGTCGTTGCTGCTTGGACACTGAATAAATATAATAGAGAGCTTTATTATTTTCTCCAGTGAATTTATACATATTTGATGCTCCACTCACTTCTTCATAAAATCTCTTTATATAATCCATGCAAATCAGAAGCAACCTAAATCCGAGTCAACAAAAAAGGCAGGAACAAGCATCCAATTACCGAGTCTCACAAGTTTGGAAAAGCAACATTAAACTCTGACAAAGAGCAGAAGCCTTAAGATTATACTCTCTGGTGGATACATTGTCATTATACCTGGAGCAGTTATAATGATGCCATTTCTGTGAGTGTACCGGGGTTATATTGCATTGTAATGAGCAATGGAGTTTATTTTGTGTCTCACTGAGGTATTGTGACCAAAAAAGAGCATTATGAGAGTTCACCATACAGGTCTTGACTTCCCATTTGAGGAATTTTAAGCAGTAACTTAATAATGTACATTTCCTGCCATTTCCCCAAGTGTCCCTCTTACCCATATAATTAATGATGAATCCTTCGCCCTTGCCAAAGACGAGGCCTGCAGGATCAGAGTGAAAGGTGATGGTCAGGTCAGGAGTGGTGGACGAGAGCTTAAAGGGACCGCTTCCTCCAACATAGCGGCCAAGAATACGGGTTGTGACCTCATCTCCATCGGTGATAGTAAGCATGTCACTGTCGCTGATGTTCAGACTGAGGACAGAGGTAAAAAAATAGAAGAAGAGTGTAGCCAATGCAATTCACTAAGGACCTGCTGTGATGACTCAGAGTTCAGTCATGTCGACAGGCAATGAACTTAGAGGTCAAATTCTGCATTTATCTACAAATGAAGATTTTAACAGCCTGTGAACTTTAATTGCTCTAAAGCACACATGTCAAACTCAAGGCCCAGGGGCCAAATGTGGCCTTTGCAATCTTTTATTTGGCCCTCCAACACATTTGGTAAGTGATATTTTTTGGCAATTTGCAGGTTAATCAGAGACAAAAGACTAAAGATATGTAATAGGGAACAATGGCACTCTAAAAAGACACAAAATTACACTTGGGGCACACAATGAGGGCAAAGCGGCACAAATTGAAGTGAATTTACAAAATGATGCGTCAAAATGAGGCATAAAAGGAGGAGATTAAAAACAAACTGATGTGATAAATGTTTGGCTCTTAAAAGGATTGTTATTTCTATCTGAGTCCCTCACCACTTTAAGTTTGACATCACTGCTCTAGAGGCATTTGTTTCAACACAAAACCAAAGCGTTTTCCTGATGCTGATAGCAAACCCCTGACATTTAAATGTGTCAAAACTGTGTGACAATCAAAAGAATACAGTTGAATTACACCAATTATAAAACAGTCAAATTCAGGGTCTGAACTGTTGAGGTGGAAAGTCTATTTGTGTGTGTTTTCCTCACAGCTGCACATCAAGCAGAACTCGCTTGTCCTCGTTGACGTGTATCCTCCAGCTGCAGTCCTCTCCCTCTCCATACCACTCAGGCCAATTAGGAGACAGAATTACCCCACCTGGACCAGTTAGGTCACCGCCACACTGTGCTGTAAACAAAAGACAGAGGGAATTATTGCAAATAAAGATAAGGACGGTAAAAGTCATAGGAACAGTATGTCTTAGAGCGTTACCTTTACATAGCGGCTCAGTGTCGTTCCAGTAGGGATCTCTGGCACTGATGCACTCAATCACAGGGGGGCCTTGCTCAAGGGAATGCCCTGGGTCACAAGTGAATTGGACTACTGTGCCCACACCATACAGAGGGTCAGAAGTTGTGAAGTTTCCATTCTGGATGTATGGTTCATAGCAGTGACCTCGCTCAAAAGCTAGAGACCAAACACAAAACTCTATTTTATCTCATATTAAATATCTCTTGTGTATGTTATCAAAATCAAGTTAGTCCCAACATCGTGCTGTAATCTAGCTTCTATGAGGGATAAACATTGTTGGGAGGAATGTTGTTATGCTAGATTTCCATTTTTTCCCCCCAAGCTAACGTTGTGTTTTGGCAAAAAAGAATGTAAGTAAGAAAAAATACAGAGCTTTACAATCATTTTAAGAATTTTGTTTGTTATTTATTTTATTTTTTTTACAATAATTATGGTTATATTACAAAATAAACAATGGCATCAAAAGTAGTTAAGGTGGAGGTTGTTTTTTTATGTACTATATTTATAAAAAGAAGTAAACAGACTGAGGATACAGTAAGATTTATAGTTGCTGTTGTACCCTCATAGCGGATGTTAAATCCTGTGTTGTGGTTGGGCTGATCAGTAATGAACTGGATTCGTACAGCGGGACCCTCACTGATGACCCCTTCAAAGGGAATCTGCCCTCCTCGTCCAGAGTCGAAGAGCACCACGGAGCCAGCATCCAGCCCACTCCACAGCACCAGCCTGTGAGGGATAAAAGAGCCTGTGAAGTGGTGCAGTGTTGGGCAATGAACACAAATGAGGGGTGACATTGTCACCTGTCTGTGGGTCCCAAGGCAAGTCTCTCCAAATGCAGGTGAAGCCTCTGGTCCTTTGGTGCCTCGAGGGACCAGGAACAGGAGCGGTCCTGTGTAGCATTAGGTCCATGGTGAGGTGAGGGAGAAAGAACCCTTCCTACAGTGGCATTTTTCACTGTGCCTCCGCAAAGAGCTGAAAAACAGATCACAATATTGTTCAACTGTTTCTCCAGTGACACAGAGGAATCCCTGATAAAGTGTACACACCCTTACCTCTGCAGGTGGGCTCCTTCCCGCTCCATACGGGCAGTGAGGCGTTGATGCAGGTGAGCAGTCCATCCCCCTGCAGATGGTAGCCCATGTGGCAGTGGAATCGGGCAGTGCCTCCAGGGAGCAGATCTAGTACAGTCACCTCCCCAAAGTGAGGCCTTTTGGGAAGGGAACAGCTCAGTCTGAAGACTGCAGGACAGAGAAAGCAATTCCACAAAACAGGACAAATTAAATGGACATCAGCTTAGCACTACAACAGAGTAACAGTAACACAAATGGTGCTTTCCTTAAAACTGAAACTAAATTTAAAGCAAGGTTGAATCTGTTTCAAAAGGTTTTGTCAGATCAATCTCTGAAACCCTTTTGGGAACAGAGAGCACATCTGACAAATGTCCTGTGTGAGAAATAAACACAACAAACATGTCCCCTGTACACTAGACACTGGGCAGTTACACACAAAAGGGTAGTAGATAGGGTTAGTACACAGAGCTAAACAGCACTGTAATCCTTTTTACATCTGTTCACTTGTGGTATAATAAAGTTTTGAAGTTGATGTTCACTGAATAAAACAGCAACTGATATAATATGATGTGTGGAGATCTATTTCTGCTCTAATATTTGTTGTTACTTGTTACTGAAAATTGTTAAGTATAGCAGTATATTTGACTGTGAATAAATGCACATGAATTGTTCCTAGCCTTCTGGCTGCAAACAGCTAATTATTACACACAGTGCCTTTATCCAGACTCCCCTAGTTACATCCCTGAGTGTCCTGATGAAATGACAGCTAATTGGTCTGAACTCTAATAAACTAATTTACATGATTGATGCTGTCAGTGTACACAGTGATGAGAAGTGAAGATTCATCACTACACAACATGGCTGCATGTGGAGTCAAACATTTAAACCAGCTATAGAGTGTATATAAATGAAGATGCTCTGTGTGGACTCACTCTGGTAATGGAGCTGAAAGACACCTATGCTTCCCTCAGGCCCAGAGCGGTAATACACAGACAATGTGTTGGTAGGGCTGCGGATCACCTGGCCTTCAACTAGCAGCGTGTGGTTGGCCAGAACCAGCAGGACGCCTTTTTCATCTTGGCCTCTGATGGACAGCTGCTCACTGTCCGACAGGTTCACACTCTTCACCTGAAGACAGAGCAAGACACGATTGTACTGAAACAAGCAATGAACACTGAACCATTTCATTTTGACTTTGACATTTTTTTTCTCACAAAATTATGATACGATTTCTGCATGAGAGGACTGGTTCTCTAACTGAGTGTTGTCCACTTAAAAAATCCCAGCATCCCTTTACAAAGCTGTGCTGCTCAGTAACAAAAGTTAACTGAGAAAAACACTTTTCAAGGTGCTTTTAAGAAAACAGATGCTGCTCCACAGGGTCCCTGTTTGAAACTGAGGACTAATGAAAGCTGTTTAAATGGCTTAAATTTGCATCCTAAAGCCATAAATACCTTGATGAGACAATTCAGCCAGAAAATCTAGATGAAACTACAGTTTGAAAATGTGTTTGGTCACATTAAAGAGAATTACAATTGCTTGGTATGCAGCTAGGATTCAAACTGAGATTTGCCACAAGGAGGCAGAGTTACATCTCAGCTGCAGCAGCCTCCTGGTCACATCAGTTTGACAGTAACATCATGGCACTATTAAAGTTTGTTGCTGACACTCTTTGTGAAGTGTACCTGCAGTTCCACTCCGTAGCCAGTGTAAACAGTGATGGTGTAGGTGCAATGAAGGAAGGTGCCGTCTGGTAGAGGGGGGTCATCGGAGGAGTCTATGTATCCCTCTGGGCCTGTGAAATTTACCATGCAGCTGGGAAAAGCTGAGGAGAGAGCAGGAGAGGTTTGTTTAGTGGCGGACCTGGTAATGTCTTTAATTTAAGCCTGAGTAGGACTCAAGGAAATCCCTGCTGTGTATAATTAATGACGGAAATTACAGGGATCAGAAGCTGTAGGCATAGAGGGAATTGTTCTAGTTAACACTAAACATTGCTGCTGTACCTGACTGAGTGGTCTCTGTGTCTGTAACTGCGTCCTCATCCTGCACGCTGCCCACTGTGGTGACCTCCTGTTCGGGGGTGTCTGTGTGAGCATGCAGTGGAGGTGAGTGTGTGTCTTTGGGAAAAGGCTCAGTTGGAGCACCGCCTTGGTCTGACGCTGCAGCTGATGTCGGGGGTTTCACCCTCTGCAGTAATCCCCCGCTTTGACGGTCCACTGAGCGGCCCCCTGACAGGGAGCTGATGCTGAGCCCTCTGCCCAGGAGAGGGAGCAGGTTGTGGGGCAGGGCAGAGGGGACAATATCCCCTTTCTGGGAGACATGGTGTCTTTTCTGAGCCAGCACAGATTGGAGCCAACCTCCAGTCACAGCGGTGGAGCTCCGGCCTTGGTTTGTGCTTCCTGGTGTGGGTGCGGAGGACTGGGTAGAGGAGAGGACTGTGGGGACAGCTTTATCTGAAATAAAAAAAGGCAAGGCATGAATCAGTGAGTGTTTGAAAATGTCCTGGGAGTCTGCTGCGACGGGTGGCTCTGTCACTGTCCTGCTCTTATCAGAAGTAAGGTTATCTTGCACAGCCAAAGCCCAGCCACGCTCACCTCCGCCCTGCATTAGCAGTGAGACGCTGTAGCAGGGAGACAACCCCGTTAAGCATGACAGGAGCAAGGGGGGAAGAGGAGGGGTGCTAAAAAAATAAATAAATAAAATGCTTCGACAGGCAAACAGCCCTGCCTTGCATGCTAAAATGCCATCTCCAGCAGCTTAGCTCAAAAACAGCAAATAACAGCATTTACACACACAGACGCAAACTCATAGCCCCCCAGTCGTCCACTCGCCTACAACATTATTTAGTCAGATGAAGAGTCGGGATTGTACAGCACTGTAATGATAAGGTACATGGTTATTTATAAATTGAATTTACTACCACTTAAAAGTCTGGTATAGCTATATATGAACTTTTTTCTTCTGAGAGCTACATCCATAACATTGTTCTCATGTAAACAAATGCTGAAATGCATTAAGATGGGTGGGTTATTAACAGGTGGATTACAGATGCATTCACCTTCACATTGATCTACAGGGTTACAGACAATTCTACCAACTATTTCCCTTAACCCTGTCAACCCCGGTGTTGCACACTTTATAATCATTGCTTTGAACTCCTAATCATTTCAGTACGTTATTCATTTTCAAACAAAGTAAACTTAATGGACTTACTGCACAAACAATTCACAAGTATAAAGTGAATGGACTTCCAAGAGTTAATTTCTTTGTAGCACTATTGAAGTCCATGCTCTGTCAGAGGCTAATTTAGTGCTAACCACTGTCTGTGAAAATGTTGGCAATAAAGATAAAGGGGATCTGGAGCATATTTCTGTCATAAATCTTAGCTAGGGTTGCTCTTCAGAAAACACAGCACCTCAGCACCAGCCCCTGACTTTAACTTCCATGGCACCATTCATCACTTTACTGAAAAGTGGAAACTTCATGAACCATAAAAATGATTGGAATTGCACTTGTCTTCTGCTCAAAGTGTCATGTTTCAAGCAGTTTTTAGGTTTAGTAAAACAATGGGGAGTAGATTTAACAGGAACATACAAGCATTAATGTCAGCAGGCCATAACAGAAATGAACATTTGAGCTGTATGCTTTGGTTTGCAACACCAAATTTGAAGAGAATTCTGGTAGTAGTGACAGAATACCTTAAGCTTTTTACCAAATTTTCACAGCTCGAAACTATGTTATGTTATTATCTCAAGACAAGAAATCATTCTCTTTGAATAATTTGACATGATAAGAATCTCCCAGACATGAACAAGAATCATCAGGTCATGAATATGCTTTTTTAATGAATACCTTTGATTCGTTAACTTTACAGGAAGCTGTGCAGCCCAGACACAAAGACAGACACAAGAGACTCTACCAAGAAAATGAAGACGGCCTTGATTTAGAAACACACTTATATATTAGTCGCCCAAGGTGAATGTTTCTGTTTTTGTTAGTGTTCTAATGAAGTGTACAGGAAACAAAGACCATGAAAAAAAACAAAAAAAACAGAGGATGACAATCTTTTGTCCCTAATTGGTCTCCAGTGTGTGTACGTTTGCATTTGCTGAGCCTTTGATTTGTTTTTGCACTCATCCCTATTACCGTATTTCAAGGAAGTGTCCACATTTATCTTCGAGCAGTTCAAACAATCATCTGTTTGGGGCGACAGGCACGAGTACAGATGGTTGGGATGTGCACAATGCTCGATAATGACCGTTAGTTTAAATTATTGGTTAATTTTGTGCAATTCCAAAAAATGGATTACAGAGCCCATTTTGTCAAGCCAGTTCTATATTCCTCATTATTTTTCTCCTTCACTTGTGTTTGCTAAATTATGGCACTTCTCATTCCCTGTCATGTACCTGAGAGGTGCAGACTGCTTGTGCTGCTACCTGAGTAATTTGGTTCAGCCGTCAGATGAATAATTAAAGCCCAAATGTTGTATCCATTAAAGCACAGGTTGTGTTTAGAGACACTTTTTCTCAGACATTAATGTAAACTGCTCAGACATAAACAAGCGATCGTGCAAGACAACATCATAAAGACGATTCCCCAGCCAGCTTGTTTGGCAGTACTAAAATACTGACACATACTGTATCTAGAGTCGTATGAAGCCATGAATTTGCAAATTTTCCTTCAGGTCCTGGAAACCAGAGCAGCTGATTCCAGTGATCAGCATCTTCAATCAGACCGAAGGAAAGAATCAGCAAAATCAACCGAAGCTTGTTTTGGACGGAATAGCTTGGACTGCAGCATTATTACAGCCTGCGAGTGTGCACATGAGAAGTAATGAGGAATAATAATGCTGCAGAGTACAAGTACAGCACCTATCTGAACGCTCGGCAGAAAAGGTCAAATGACACAAATGGGACAAGAAAAAGAGCCACTAATCAGATTAAACACTTAAAACCTAATAAGGTGCAACTGTTGTCATGGCAGAAATGGAAAACACTCCCAGGACTGGCACAATATGTATGTATGTCACACAGATTCGGTTAAAACTGATATTTCTGGGGCGGTGATGAGTCAAGACAATGTTGGCCTAACGAGCTGAATAATGAAGAGGATGCAGGTTAATGATTCTGTGTTCTGGAGTTGGAAATAGCATTTGCGAACATGATGTTTGAGCAACTATTTCCATTACTTACCTGTGCTTTGAAACTATGAAAAGCACGGCACGCAATTAATATCCCACCTTTGGTTCTCTTTCACAAGTTCTCCAATTTCTGACCACTGTAATGACCAAACAATGACAGTGTTCCAACATACCAAAAACCAAAAGGCATTGTATTTGAATACTCTACCTGTAAAGTAGGTCTCAGTGGGACATAACATAAAAAGCTGTGGCGTCCGATGCCTAAATTTGACCGCAACAATCAACTGACAAGTCTTTCCAGGTGATCCACAAGCCTGTTACTTGTTTGGCTCTAACACCTGGCTCAGACAAATGAATGTAACATGAAAAGGTGGTTTACAAAATAAAGATGCAGTGTTCATCTGTTCCTAAAGGCCGACACACAAAGGTGTAGGGGCTCCCTGGGGAGCAACAGCACCTGGGTGTTCTTCATCCACAACAGAGAATAAAGAGAGACCACTTGCTGAGGCGTTTGAAGTCGCATAAATTGCAACTCCCAAAGAAATGTGAGGTTATATTTTAGAATAAAGTACTGGCACTGAGTTAGTGCAAGGATTCTGCGTCTGCATATGGCATAAAAGAGATTTTGGCCACAACAAAAACACATATTATTTGTCCCTGTCTAGACTGGAATTACAGACTCAAGGCTTTATTGTTTTCAGAGTGCTGTGTTAATAGAACTTAATGTAAAGAAAAGAGCTGCAAGGCACACTCTCCTGTCGCTGAAGCAATCTTTACAATGTTTACAGATTTTATTCCTTTTGAAACTGAAATAATATGAGCTATCCTTCTGACTTTCAAGTCTACCAACAGCCCAGCACTTCCCTGATGTGACAGACAATCTCCCAGTGCAATATGTGATGTTTAAACTTCACAATAGCACAGTGTTCTGTTTGGATATAGTGAAAAGTCTTTCTGAGCGCAAAAGCAAATACACTGCAGTCTCATTTAACATTGTACTTCTACATTTCTGATCAGCAGTGGCCAGTGCAGTACAATCTGTGATACTTGATCATTGTTCACCTGACTCTGAATGAGTAGCAGCTGCTGTTGTGGAGTCTTGCCTGAGGTGATTCATCCAGGGGACTATAAACCCCTCATCCGATTAGCACTACAGAACCACAGAGAACAACTGGTCCAAAAAGCCATGTAAGTGTACAGTCTAGATCTCTACTAACCTGTCTTTACTGTGTTCTATGTTGTAATACTACACAGCGCACTTAAAAGAAACTTTCTTTTAAAACTATTTCTAATGTGCAATAAAATATGCTTCTTGTACTCATGACTAGTTTGGTGTTTGGCACCATTAGGTCTCTGGTTTCTGTACCCTGGCTATGTGCAGGAAATGGACTGTGGCAATGGTGGATGGGAAAAGCACCCTCACTCTCATTTTCATCAGTGTTGTTGTGGTTGTCGTCATCTGGATGACTGAAGCCATGAATACTGAACGCCTAAACTGTTCATTTGTTTTCAGCACTTCCCTCCTGATGTCTTTATTTGACAGTCGTGAATTAAAGTCACAAACATCTTACCTCGCCTTCATGAGGCTAGAGCTTCATCCTTTGGGGACATTAAGTGTCTCTTAGTATTTGCTAACTGTGAGTACTGTATGTGCTTTTAAAAAAAGCAAGATCCTCTAGAGGAGCAAATGTGTGTGCATTTGTGAGCAACGGAGAGGCAGCCCATTGCAACACAATGAGTGCTGTGAGACAAGAAATGGAGAGTGATTCAATGGCCCATAGTGACTACTGATGTTCATTGCCAACAAGACAGTCAAGTCTGAGGTTGTAAAGCGGAGTCAGAATAGAGTTCAATGAAGCTGAAAGTGGAGCCCTCACAACAATGTTGACATACTCTTTTGTGGTTTAGTGCCATAGATATTTCAAACATTGCACAAAATTCAGCTACAGCTAATCTTTTGGTTCTTTGTTGCTCAGTTTCATTTGTATGCTGGGTTTAGATGCCCGTTTTAAAATGCTTTATCAGACCCAAGACTGGCAGCCACTGTATCTGGAAGACATTCCCCGTCTAGCATGTCCGTTCCCCATGGAGACCCACTGTGATAGCTCCCAACACACGCACACACACACACCACCACTGTCTGAGTGCAGCACTGGCTAACATAGTTGATTTTGTCGGCACAAAGATTGAGATAAACCACTTTAGGGGCAGTTTTTGTATACACCTGGGTAATGTGTGATACTGCAAGAAAAAAGTCAAGAACGCAAGAACACCATTTGTGCGGTATGCTACCATTAAATGTGTGACGTACATAGTTATTTTAATAAAATGGAATAATTGTGTAGATTCAATACAAAGTGTTTTCATGCTGGTTAAGTCTAGGAGCAGAAAGCAGGCTAAGTATGGAAAACTTGATGTACATCTCCATAGCAACACTGTTTCACTCCACCTGAGTTGTTCACAGATGAGATGCAGTCTCTAGGTCTGATTCTGGCCACCAGCTCCACCTGAACAATGCTCGGGCTTGAGCTGCCCCCCAAACAGAGTCCAGTCAATTCACCAACTAATTACCCCTGCTTATTGATGAATAAAATCTCCTTGCTCAAGGAAACTCTCATGTAAAAAGTTATTTTTACTGGTCAACAAATGAAACAAAAAATTCAATAATCACCTCTCTTGTGTGGGGAAGCAGAATTAATCTCTCAAATGAGGACAACTGGATGGACTCATTGGCAGGGCCCTGTGTTAATTATTGAGGACTCAGCGCTAACAGCATGAGGCCTTGAAAAAAACTGACTGTGATGAAATGCAGCATTTCTGAAGTGTCTGCATCTCAAATTTGACGCGGTCTAAGCACACAGCACTAATTTAATGATTTCCTGTGTGAGCTGAGCCAACACACGGTGATCAATGCCTCCTCTGAATTGGCAGTTGAACCGTTACACAGGGTCAGCGGGCGAGCGACCTGAACGTGGAAGCAGAGGAGCTGTATCGAGCCGACCTATCAACAGTGACCTCAAAGCAAATGAGTGTTTAGATAGATGCACATAAACCATTTCCTCCAACCTACACACAGTCTTTACTGAAATTATGCAACTTACCCAATGTAAAAAAGAGCCTCATTAGTACAGCTTCAACTTTCACCAAGAGACCGAGTAAAAGATGGATGTTGTAGGTTATAGGATGCTATATGGATTTTATGGGTTTTCGTTCTTCCTCAAGAATCAATCCAACGATCAGGAATCGTGTTTACAATGATGATTAATTAGGAGAGGTTGAGTTAGAACAAGCAGGATTTCCATTTAATAGTATTCCTCACACAAGTTCACAATTTGTCTCCTTTGTTTATAGCTCTCTGCCAATAACATTCACAGAAAAAAAAGGAAAATGTAGACAAACTTTAAGAGAGGTGGCCAAAGTTCATGGGATTTGACTTCACTCGAAAACACTAAAAGAAGATGGGAATGTGGTGAGAGTTGTATACAAACAAATCATTTCCCTGGAAATCGTACATATTGTGCCGTGCCTAGAAAAGCTGGTGACTCTTTTTAACTAACTAAGCAAAGTGTGTGAATGAATGTCCTTTAAGTCCAACCTGTGTGTGTTTGTGTGTGAGTGTCAGAAGCAGGTGCTATTTCAGCTAGCCACAACCAGCTCCACTGAGCAGATGGCATCATCTGTGGGCTCTTTCTCCTTCACACCAGCCTCTCTCCCTTCATCAACCCCCACCCATCACAGGCAGCCTGTTGGTGCAGCTGTGCTTCCATCTAACTTCCATTGCTCCCATGTCAACTTTCTTTTCTTGGTATTTTTCATCCTTTTCAGTTTTGCGATCGAGTCCCAGGCCCTCTGACTCAGTTCGTGTTCGTTTCTTGTTCATTTTATGGTGCATAGACTGCCGCTCTGAGGTTCTCCCTGGAGTAACACATATGATTAATGAGCGATAAATCTTGTTGCTCAACCATAAAAAATATTTCCCTGTTGGAAGTGTATAAAGATGATGCTGTTTTCTAGGGAGGGGGGGACACTTGTTTTACCAAGCAACTGCTTACATCAAAGACCACAAATCAGCAAATCAGCACATTCATTTCAATATTACAAAAAAGGAAAATGCTCGATTAAAGAATAACATATGTTCAAAGAGATGAGTGCTGGACCCGTGAGCAGCAGGAAGGAGGTGAGGACTGGTGTAAATTCTGGTCATGTCTGGGTTCATCCTAAGTCCATATCTACTGTGAAAACAGTCTGACAGGAGTTCTGACTACTCCCTTAATTATAATCACACTGATGAGCTGCATTAATGTGTATATATCCACGTTTAATGGCTTTGGATAATGTCAAGTACTTTGTTTCTGATACAAACATAATTGTGTTCAGAGATTTTACACTTTCTCTCTTGTCAATAGCCTTTGAATATAATTTATTATCTGCATGTATTATTATCTGCTGTATATTTTCAGCAATGGAAGCAGGATATCTGAAAAGGATAGTTCAGTACTTTGTAAATGTGCTTCAAACAAACAGACATGCATTAATCTCATTTACAGCAGCAACATTATTGTGTGCATCTTCAAACTAAAGTCCCACTGACAGCTATTACCAGAGCTACTACACTACTATTACACTGCTTCATTTAATAATGAAATCTCAAGAGAAAAAGCTGTGTAATTTCTTGTGGAAAAGTCATATTAATAAAAGATGTGTCTATATGCTTATTTAGATTCTGTTTTTCCTCCCAACTTGCAGCACTAGAGGCTGCTTTCTCAGGCCACTAGACAAAACCGTTATTCACTTACAGTGATGTGAGATTCAGGGACACAGTAAAAGTGTGTGCAGAAATGAAACGGTTGAAGAAAACAGAAATGTACAGTTGAGGCAGTATGTGATTTCGACTGCCACTGCTTTGGGACTCTATGTGTCCTCTTATACTTCTCTGAAAATATAATCTTCCTCAGGGATTAAATGTCACAAAAAGAATAGGAAAATATTCCAAAGTCAGAATGTTCTATTCCTTTCACAGTTTCTCCAAATTTGGCTTCTGGGTTTGGGGCTAAGATGAGGATTAGGACAAGATTAACAGAAAATGTCGAACTTAGTCACAGTAAAGGTTACGACTATGGGGAACGGCAATGGAATAAAATATAGTCAATTAACTTCCTAACAAGCATGTGGCAGAAATACAAATGTATGTGTGTAGTTGTAGCCACAAGTCATTGAAACTCTCCTCACACTCCTGCTGCCTCCAGTGAGCAGCGGGCGGGTCGGGCTGAGGGGGCAGACAAGAGGGGAGTGATGGGAGTGAGGATAGAGGAAGCCAGGGGGAAACAGACGGCTCGATATCTGCACAAACCAAGTCCTACTGTGACCTCACTTTATAAGTCATCCACTGTACTTCTGGTTTCCCAATGTGGGGGCTAAATTTTGAAACATTCTGTCATGTCATGTCTGCTGATCTAATTTTTTTTTTTATTAAAGCAGTGCCACAGAATAAAGCTTTTTTTTTTTTTTTTTCCCTTGATTCATTCCTTTTTTGCAGTTTGTCTCTATCCTTTGTGCTTCATTCATTAAAACATTGTGTGGCTCCAGCTCAGATTGATTGAGTTGAGTGTAGTTTGTGCTTGTGGTTCTAAAGTAAAGATTTTAAATAGAAGAGTCTGTTCACAAGAGAGAGCCCTGCTGTCACTGTATGTGAACAAATACACAACTGTATCAGTATCAGTTGGTGAAGTTTCTTGGAGGATTCACAGGTACAGGGCTTCTGTGCTTTTAATCTATGAATAAAAGAAAAGGTGGATGGATATTTTCTCTGAGCACGTCATGGAGACAGAGGCTGCAGCAAAGCAGCCACAAGTCAAGAATAAAGGGGGAATGCTTTTAGCCTGAACCTCAGGACAGCCATGACCCAAATGCCAACACAGAGAACATTCAGCAATAAATGATGAGCCTGGAAAGAAATCCTAGTGAAATGAAGAAAACAGGGTGGATTATGGTGTGGTATGTCCAGATATATGGCCATTCCATACAGACAGCAGTAATTATTAATAAAGCTTTTTAAAGGCTTGTTTCTTTCTGTTGACATGAGATCTGGTTTCTAGTGTGAAAAAGCACCTTGAGTGTGTGTGTATGTATATATATATATATATATATATATATATATATATAGCACTAGGAGCAGTCATGTGTAATGTAGTATAGCTGTGGACTGTGTCTTTTTCTCAGCAGTCCATTACAGTCTTCTTGTGGAGGAGCGTGATGCTTTTTTACTTGACAGCTTAGATCAATCACACCTGACCTTAGCATTGATCGACAACCTGCTCCCAATTCCAACTGCCCAGCGGCTTTGTTCCCATCCTGCGCTTTAAGAGTAAATGTTGGGGAAGACATGATGGCTGGTAAAAATTGATCTCAGCTGACTGAATCTAAAAACACTGATCTCACAGCAACAGATGATAACTGGAAAAGGACGGACAACAAACAGCCATTTTCAGAGTCTGTTGTGTGTCCCATTGTAACAGATCAGTATCTCAGTTTTCTTAAGAGGTTAGCATTCAATTATGAAGTAATTTTTTATAATATAACTGCAATACTTTATTGTTTGCAAATACAATAAATCCACACTCTCTGTGCACAGGATAAAAACACTCCCAAAATTGTTTATTATTGAGTTTTCTTAACAATAATCATTTTTGCTTCTTGATGTACGAGTGAAGTACAACACAACCAGAAAAAATGAATTAAACATAATGTTTGTCTAGTTGGAGGTAAGGTTTAATGCTGATATAACTCTGGCTTCACTGTCTTTTTGGTTCTACTTTTTGTATTTTGTTTAATCTACCTTTTGGTCTATTTAGTTGACTTGTCGCCATCACACAGTCAGAAGCTGTAAAGATTAGAGCTAAAGTCTTGACCAAGGCTTAATCTTTCCATGGCCTATAAAGTTATAAAAAAAAATGCTTCAAAGGATTCTCAAAGACTCAGAGGGGCTTGTTGGGGCAAAAACTCTTCGTGACAGGAGTCAATCAATCTGTCTCCGATGCAGCGGTGTGGCAGGGCAGCACTGACACATTGAGGTCCAATCCCAAACTGGAGCCAGACACACCAACAAGCGTCCCTTCCCTCTGCACCTGGATTATCGGCTCCACTCTCTTTGACCTGCTTGAGGTACATGGGAGACAAACACACTGACTTGCACCATGACAGGCGTATAGCTTTGAGTGCTGCTCTAAGCAGCTCTGCGTGGATTATCACACACACGGACGCAGTACAGTCAACAGACCTACTTCAGTGAGAAACCATAATCAAAGGCAAAAAGATGAGGAAGCAGAATGCAGGCTTAGCATAAGCTTTGAGGCAAATATCTGCTAAAATATTAACCTTTTCAAAGACTTGGCTGCACACAGACTGATTGAGCCTATCTTTGAGTGAGTGTGACGAGGCACAGTGTCAAGGCCAGTTTGTGCGGGGAACTCGGATCAGAAAACTGAACTGGCATTATAATGCAAGACAACCGTTTCAAATCTGTCTTGGATCACAATTCATTATGTTCAGCATTAAAACTTCACTTTCAGTGCCCATTCTTTGTGCCTACAAGTAATCACAGGAAAACATATTAAAATCATTTTTGTAAGGAAATGTTAGTATTTCAGCACAGCTCACCACTGCCTCTTTGAAGGCTATAAATGAGTTCAGTGCTGAATTTAAGTTAAAGTGGTCAAAGATGAAAGAAAAGCCAGATGGTTTAGTTCCACTGCACACACACAAATATCCCTGGCTTAAAACAGACGTTCACAAAGTTAAGCTTCAGTTAATTGCTTCTATTGTAGAAAGTGTCAGCAGCATCCGTGCAATCCTGCAGCCATCCTAGAGAGGATAATCCCAGATACTAAGAAAAGCACTATCCATTCACACTGCACAACAAACACAAACCCCATATCACAAACCCGAGTCCTTTGTCACAAAGGTCTAAGTGAATCTGTCGAGCTGGAGACTTCAGAGGCAGGCCTGCTGCTTCGGACTTGCTCCTTTGATGTCACCAAAAATACAGGAATGTTAGCACCAGGTGAGCATCACATACTGTTTCACCATTTTGAGTAATTCACTGTTTTGTTGAGTCTTCTCTGGTGAGGTTTTCTGCAGACACTTGGACCATATGTCAGTGTGTGTGAGAGACTACAGTCCTAATGAGAGCTGGGACTAATTGAGATGGCAACTTGTGCCTCGTCTGCGCTGCCTCAGCTGTAGCAAAAACAAACATGGATTTACACCCAAATGCAAGAAGACAAACCCGAACCCAACGAAATTGTTATTGTGCACAGTTGAATAAATAGTAAACATGGCAACTTGTGAATACTACAGAGAATATTACATTTACTGTATGACCACGGGATTCCTAAAGATGTATATTTGAACGCTGATTCAACATTCCTCCTCAACATTGAGCATGCATGAAAATGACTGTAGACCTTGCACAAAACTAAAGTAGTAAACCAAAATGAAGATGAATGAACAACTGTACAAGAAAAGACAGATAGCTGAGTACACAAACAACTACAAGACGCAATTTCAAGATACTTTCCAAAAGCCTTATGTCACTTCAAGGCCTGTCATTCACGAGTGTTTTTCAAAACAGTCCCAACTAAAGCAATCAAATCCATGCGAAACAACTGCTACAGCAAAATACAGCCTGGGTGTTTATGATCATGTTAATCAGCTGCTCTTATTCTGAGCAGTCCTTCAGGAAAATGAAAGGTTAACATGCTCTAAGCCCCGATGTGCTTTAAGCTGCCACTGCTGCTGCTGGGCCAGTGTCACTGATTAAAATAAGGTCACCTCCAACTTTCTGTCTGCCTCTGTCTTCTGTAGTGCTCGCCTGTTAATAATACCTCAACTTGTCGTTTCTCTTCAAAACATTCTTCCTCCAAGAGTCAGGCAATCCTTCCGCTCAAATAAAACTGACAGATGCAGGCACAAAAATGTAGTCTATTTGATATTCTCCTACTGAGCCCTCTTTGCATATCCCCACTCGCTTCAGTCGTACATTCCCACATTTCATGTCTCTTCTTCACAACGCACACTTGACTCAATATTTTGGGGAAATTTGCAGCCAGCGTATGCAGTTGTTAAATAAAGCCAGGTTATTCGACCAGAAAAAAACAATGTTCTCTGTTCAATTACATTTTCTTTTCTCTCACTCACTCATGTAATAGGAAAGGATGAAGGAGACAGGGCGCCGGCAGAGAAGACTAAAGAAAGATAGTGATGTGATTGGAGGAGGAATGGGAATCTCAGAAAAATGTCTTCTAGAGAGGAGAGAACAGAAATCTATATTTTTCAAATTAAGGGCCCATGCTTCATTGATATTTGTACAACAAACAATGCCAGCATGGATCAATGAAAAGGCTCCATGTCGAGCTGTGAACGCAAACTAGAGTCGGCTTCGCTTCACAGCTGGAGCTCTTAAATCTTCACTCTGCTGTCAAGCTGTCTTTCCAGCAGATTATCGCTCTTACCCGGAGAAATTAGACCTCATGGTGATCCAGCCCTTCGTCATCTACACTGGACGCTATCTGTGCACTGAACAAGAGCAGATACACACCACGTGCGCACATTCAAATCAAGGCGTCAGGAAGGTGCATGTGACGGTATGTGACCACATTAACCACAGACACCAACAGACACCGTGATGAGTGTGTATACAAGGAAAAAGAGCAGTGACAAAGGGAACGCTGCCACTTGAGACACTCACAACATATGTTAAGCTGAAAAAAACAGCAACAACATAACAACAGTCTAAACAACCAGCTCCAGAGCATCACTCAGCAACTGCAGCTCAACAGTCTGTACCTGAGAAAATGGTTTAAACCCCAAATAGCATTTTGTAAAAGCAATCATTTGTGAAAAGACAGGCTTTATGATGCCATCTACTGTTTATTAAAAGGTTTTTTAATAGATGAAAACCTCTATTTAGGAGTGGAAAACACTAGCCAATCACATGCTCGCAAAAATCACATGCTCGAAGAAGGAGCGCTCCCATTGGTCGACACCGGCTCATCATAGACTTTCCAGGAAGTTTGATAGTGTATTTTCAGCACTGAATATGTCTGAATAACACAGCGGGGGAAAAAAAGGAAAGCATCAACAGAGAAAAAGGAAACGCAGATAAATAAAAAATGTCAATTCAATCATGTAAATTGTCTGATTTGACTTTTTTAATAAAAGAGAAGCGGGGAGTGAGTGGAATCTGAGACAGGGACAAAAATAAAATAAAATCCATCACACATCGGTGGGTGCAATGCTACTGCTAACCACTAGCAACTAGCTTTAAGAAAATTATGCTATTCTTTTTTTGCCTTTACTACATAGAGAGGTATTATATAGACAGTTGAACACAACAAACTGAGGACTGAAAAGACTGATTGCAAAATAACAGTCATGCATTTCAATGTAGGTTCATGTTAAACCCAGTAATCAAATAAAGGCTTATATATTTTTATCAGCCAAGCAACTTTCCCTGAGTGTGAGCCCTCTCTGTGTCAGACTGTGGATAATGATGCTCGAACTGAAGGAATCCCCTGCCTCTCTCACTCTCCAGCCCACTGACAGGTGATCTCTCTCTTGCACTGCAATCCTACTTGTCAAGGCTCCCACGCACAAGAGTGGGCTTAAGTCAGCGTGGGCTCTCACAGTGCGTGTCTGCGTGTGACTGTGCAGGCTGCTGGTAAACAGCCCGCAACAGCGTTTATTTCAGGACTTCAAAGGGCTGCCTCAGACTCATGCAGCTCTCTTCCGACGAGAAGAGGGAGTCTGTCGGGATGCCCACAGACGAGTTGTTTTAACAGAGATTTTGACACAGATGCACGCTAACGGTCAGGTTTGGAGAAATAAGAAAGCGCATACCTCCCGCCGAGACGCAGCTCCCCAGCAGCAGCAGCCACAGCACCGCGGACCAGCTTTTTGGAAGTCGGCTCCGCAAAGACCAAGCGCCCGATGGCATGGCGACAGTAGCCGGTTGTAGAGACTGAACACAGAGGGGGGAGCACGGTGTAGGTGACCGGCTCCGCGGTCCGGGGGACAGCTGATGTCCGCTAGTGTGAGAGTGAGGAGCGTGTCAGCGCGGCATGCTCCTCTTCACTGCGCCTCCACCGCGTCTGCTCCTCTGCCTCTGCTCCGCGGACTCTTCACTCTCCGTCCCCCTCCCTCCGTCTCTCTCTCTCTCTCTGTTCGGTTTCTTTTGCTTCTCTTTTCTTGTTTGTGTGCGCACATCCATCCAACACACTCTCACCTGGCCCGGTAATGAAGGATGACAAATGAAACTTTTAATTGGGATGGGCTAATTTGGATCGTGGGCTGCGATGAGACACAAAATAGCCTTCTTTAGTCAGGTCCAGAAATAAAGTTAAGAGATCCGACAATTCAGATGCGTTTGAGAAGGCCGTGGTCATTTTACAGGATCTCTGTGGAGGTGTGATTATGAATAATTTCTGACAGGCTTTGAAGGCAGCAGCGCCAAGATCAATAGGCGGTGGCCACCCACAATAACTTCTACTGGTTGACTGCTCTGCCAGCCATCAGCTCTCCCCAGAGCAGCTGGCCACACTCGACTGAGTTACCTTTGGGTAAGAACCAACAGGGGGCGCTTTGTTTGCGATCCGACGGATTTAGATGGAATTAGCAGTGACATAGGCAAGGTAGGTCAACAGAAATAAAAGTGGTAAATAGAAACAAAAGAGCTCTGAAAGTATTGCAGTGTTGTTGAGTTTCAAACTGGCCATCTCTGCTTCTGGTCCAGTGCCCTCCCAGTAAACATGACAAAAACTAACTGGAAACGGTAACACATAACCAGTCATATTACACACTCTCACTGCAGCTGCACATATCCTCACTTACATCTTTGTGCAGTTCTATCCACAAGGACTGAGAGAAGGGAGGCAGAGGAACACGAGGAGACTTTAGAACAAAGGAATAATGTAGGCTACGATGTCTTTTCTGTTTGTGAAGTACAGATAATTAAAAAGATTTAGCCAATGTGACTCTACAATTCTATCTGACTGCCTTATGTACAGAAGAGCAATATTTTAAATGGAATTTCTTCAACAAAACTACCAATCTAACTTAACACACTCCACAATGGTAATGTTGGCACCTTCTGGGCTAATGCAATGGGGAATCCTGCTGAACAAGTGTAAGTTACATCCAAGCTGAAATTCAGATGCTTCAGATTCTGTTAAAAGTCAAACATCAGCGTGTTGATAGTAAGTGAACTGTGTACTGTAATCATCATAGTATCTTCATTAATACATTCTCTGGTAACGTCTTGGCCTGCTTGTCATCCCGGGTCTTAAAGCAGGATCACTGTTCAAATGAATAGACTCCTTGATTTTGCTCCTCTGAGCTCAGACAGTCAGCTCTGTGTTCGACTGAAGTGGCTGTCTGCCAACGTGGTGGAGCGCTGTCTCGTCCATCTCTGATAACCAAAGAATAAAATGATTAGACAACAGCCTCTGAAGGAGACGAGATATGATTATTTCTGTAGTACGCACCCCCCACAGCCACCGCTGCACTCGCTGTGTCATCCGTCCTCATCCCGTCTCATCCTAATCCCTCCCCCCTCACATCTTACCCCAATCTTGTCTCTTTTATCTCTCGACTTTTCCGCTGTGCCTGGCTTTCATGCTGCTGCTGTGTATTTCCTCCTCACATACATGTGATGGGGATAAGCCTCTGCAGTGAGCCACACACTCTCTTCCTTTAACACTGTGCAGCAGAGGTACAGAGGTCACATTGAACAGAGATGTGCAAGAATGTGTCTCTCTTGACACATAAACCCATTGTAACACTCTCGGTTCAGCAATAGTTTGATAGTATGATGGCAGTTTTAATAAAATGAAACCATTTTTAATTGCAAACATTTACAAAGACTGTTATAAGATGCTATTATGAGTTTACCAGCCTCCAACAATCACAATAGGTGAACAACAGCATGCACCACTTCTTTATATTGTATCCACTTGAATACAGTGCTCTCCTTCCACACAATGCCAGACCTTAGAGATAGTGGAGATAATCTTTTAGGTCACTGAGCAGGACAATTTACACTCAATTGTAGTTGTAGGAGAGGCCTGACACATAAAAACAACCCAAAGGCCCTTATATTGTCTCCTGGAGAAAAGCACAATGCATTTATTTCTCTCTAGTGTCTTGAGTCAGACATATGTTGCTGTGCTCTGTGTTAGACGCCCAGAGGCGGCAGGAAATTGGTAAAGCAGACATTCTTTCAGCGTCTCTATTGTGAAGAATCCCTAACAAGACTGTTTTTGCTACAGTGGCCTCTAGGACATGGGTATCCCACCAGAGAGAGCTAAGCTACCGTTTGTTTACCTCACACGCAGGAGCTCAGCGATCTATCTTTTTCAATTATTAATTAGTTGCTTTTAATTTGATTGTCCTCACTCACCAGTTTCATTAGCAGGACTGTGAGAACATAACCAGGATTTATGTGGGGCCATTATCAGAGGCAGCTTGTCCAGTTCACAGATGTCAGTCTCGTGGCCAGGCCTGCGCTACTGCTCTATTACACTAAATCATATCGCAATTACAAGCAGCATAATCAGGCTTGATATCTATAATTCCAGCTCTGTGTCGTGTATCCGCAGAGATGTAATCACTGAGAAGGTCTCCAACTGATGTGGCACAGCTAATGCACAGCTGTTCTTCAGCTCCAACCCAGGATTCATCAGACTCAGACTAGTGAGAGGCATTCAAAGCAAAAATAACAGATTTATTATTCTGCTCTTCTTTAGGACACCTTTATTAGGGTTATTAAAGGTATTTTTCACTTTTGGAGCATTAGAAATGACAGTTTTTCCTCATTTGCTTTAGGTAATTAATGAAGCTCTAGACTTTCTGATAGGTCAAAGGCAAACTTCTTCTTTTTTTTTTTTTTTTTTTTTTAAATTTTTACAATTGTTTTGACCTTAAATTCAGAATAAATGCAAATCTAATACATTTTAAAAACTGTAACTCATTGAAAACTGAGAAACACGTTTTCCTATATTTCTCCAAAATATGCAGAATTATAGAAAAAATCCTATATATTTGAAAAGTCTGAAAAATTGAATGAAGCCTTTCTCACTGCTGGGGCTGAAATGATAACACAATGGTATCTTTCAATCTATTTATCAACTTATGTATTTTACCTTTTTATTACTGTGTTTTTATGGATGTGTGGTGTTATGTTGAATTAATGGACCATGCAAATGATTTTACCTTTGGGGATAACAAAACTCAAATCTGAATCTGAATGGTAACAGGTTGTGACGACAAAATCCAATGGTCAGTTCATTGAGAAATTTTCTGTATTTGTAGAGAATTTTACTCATTCTTTGAGAACTAAACTCACTCTTTTGCAAAAATTAATTAAAACATTGCAATTGATCTGAAAGAATAAGAAACACTGAACTGTTGTGAAGAACTGTTGAGAGATTTGGGCTAAATGTTTTGGGAAACGCTTTTTCTCCAAAGCAAATGAAAAAAAAAACAGTGAAAGCGGTCAACTCAAGGACACAAAAAAATATGTTGCTTTTCAAATCAGAAAAATTATTTGGATTTTTCTTCTTATAAAGGCATTCGCTAATAAAAACATAATCAGCACAATGTAATCATGCTGTGAGTCTGAAACACATTTGATCAATGGTTGATTAACAGAGTATATCATTAAATCAGGTTAAAGGGAGACATCTGGTTGATTCCACAAGCACTAAAATCATTTACTATTTTTAGAATAATCAAAAAGAGTGGCAAACTTTCTGAGGGTTGTTGTTAAAGGTTTAAACTCACTAATGGATAAAATAAAGTAGTTTGCAAATAAAAAGTCTGTAACATTTAGAACTGCATCCATTTTGTGCTGACATTGCTTCATATTTAGAGGCTGCAGTCGAACAAAAATAAAGTAAAACACCCGCTAATGAGTTTGATTGCAGATTTATGTGGGACTAATGGTGCACAAACGTGATGGTTGAAAGACTGAAATCAGATGTATCACACAAAGATAACACACTGTTCATCTGCCATCCGTAAAATGTAATATGTTTCACACTGATCGCATCAGAGCTCATTAGCCCCGACGAACATTAAAACTTCATCATTAGAGCCACTATTGTGACAATGTTAGATGCTTTTCTGGGTTACTGCTGCATTTCGGTGCATAACATGAGAATAATAACGTACACAATGAGAAGCCTCTCCATCAGTCGGAGTAACATTTATCCTGGAGGAAAAGGCAGCGTGCCCAGTCACATAAAAGCAAGGATTACAGTAAATAAAGATTTGATGAGACGAAGCTGCAGAGTTGGTATTTAATCAGTTTCGGCAGCTGGGATTGGGATTGTAAAGAAATGAAGCAGTTCTTTTAATCAAAGCAGTTGATAACACTTGGAATAAAAGTGTAATATGAAAAAAGAGGTATTTAAGATTGAAGACGATAGTGTTGCTGTGAGATTTCATTGAAAAACTGGATTCTTCTTCTCAATCAAACCCTCTCTTAAAAAAATCAGTTTTGACTTGCTGTTATCTGAAAGTTAAAGGCTACTGGATGTGTGGGTGAGTTTACAGAATGTATCCCTCTAGCACTCACCTGTCGTGGGAATGTGTGTCCAATAATAATGTCCAGAACGCCACTTTGTTCTCGACCAGAAGAGAAGGAGAGTGATTTCTGCTAAAGTGAATCAATCGCATTTCTTGGCCTGCAGCTGCTCACACTGCTGGGTTTATTGTGCTACGGGAAGGATTACATCAATGAAGCAGTCATTGTTGCTCAGTGCAGTCTTAATAAATAGAAGCAATTGCTACAGTGTGGATACTACATGATGCCACAGATAATGTACAGAGAGAAAAAGATTGGTATATTTTTAAATAAGCTCAGATTTTTTCTTTTGAATTCATATATTTGTTTTCAAAGATGAAAGGAGAAGCAGAACAGTGCACCTACTTTCAATTTCTACACAGTATATACTTTATAAACTATTTAAAGAATTACTCACAGGCAAAGAGCAACGGTAGTAGTAATACAGCTCCCGACAGATGGCTTTCTGTGGTGCAGCTTGAATGTTACCTCAAGCTGAACCTTGGCTGGATACATATACACAAAATAAAATCTTCTCTCTCAAATGTGTAGCAAACCATGATTAAGTGAGATCAAACAAACGTGGAAATATCTGTAGGGAACATGAGCCAGACAACACGCAGGAAATAAATGAAAATGAAATATTAAACTGAACAATGAAAAGTATGCAGACTGTTCATAGCTCTTTATTTTTTATACATTTAATTCATATACATACAGATGGAGCAATCGTATTTCTAGTTGCTTTAATATTAACATGTGGACTCAAAAATAGGTCCTTGTCGACGGCTCGACTGCAGCGGCTGGACTCTGACCCTCGGTAAAGTGCACACAACTGGACTGTGATACTTGAACAGGCTGATGGGAGTGGAAAAAAAAAACACAAGAGGTCAGTGAAAAGGGCAGTTATAACCTGCACCGAGTGAGATACACCCACACTGTTATCTTGGTGAGTAGAAGCTGACCAGTATGAATGTCAAGAAAAGGCAAGCGTATATATGTTTGTTTGAAACGATTTAGCTGGCTTTCCTATTTGGAGTGTTTCTAACCTGAAATTTGGTTGGTTCAGTCCGCCTCCTTCTTGAGGTATCTCTTCATGACTGAGGCCACATCTCCCCCCTCACTGCCCTCTGCTTCAAGTCTTTCTCCTTGAGGCCTCTCAAACCTTCGCCTGGGCACGCTTCCTTGTGAACTCCCCCCTGACCCTCCGGAGCTAGACGACTCCGTTTCAGAGGATCTCCTGCTGCGAATGGAAGGGGGCAGCTCTCCAAAGTGTACACTGAGTGCCCTCCGGCCCCCTCTCACAGAGCTGGCCAGGCTGCTTGTGGACTGGGCTCTTCTTATGGCCGGCAGGATATCAGAAGCTGCATCCTCTCGGCTGCTGTCACCAGTCAATCGCCGGTTTTGGAACACCAGCGGTTCTGATCCAAGGGGGTGCTCACCACTTTCTTCTGTGACTAAACTACCCAGCATGCACCGCCTCAGAGGCTGGGGGGAGCGTTGGGCAGAAGAGACAGAACGCACAGGCTCCTCTAAGTCCTCCTCGGGGATGGACAGAGAGGGAGCGAGGTGGTGAGCTGCTAGAGACGAGGCCAAAGAGGACAGACGAGGCAGCGAGGGACGCGAAGAGATTGGATCGTTGGAACTGGAGCTGAAACGCGAGAGTTTGGCTGCGGCAGACACCTGAGATTCACCAACAGAGTGTGAACTGGCAGCTCTGGGCAGGAGTGGGGAAGATGGCTTGAGGATACTGGGGCCTGGCCGGGGCTCTTGGGCGTCTTCTGGGCTGAGGGATAGTGCTGAGGCTCTTCGCCTTAGAGTGGATGCTCCGGTTGTTTGGTAAATGGGCAGAGATGCAGCACTGCCAGCTCCGTCTGCTGTTTCTGCTGCTGCTCTGCGTTTACGGAGGCCATCAAGCAGCTCGGACAAAGCAGAGGAGGACGGTGCTCGAGTTAGACTTCTAGTACCTCCTCCGGCCTCAGAGCCCTCGTCATCAAGATCCACACAGGACCTGCACAACAAGACAAAGATCATTTCAGTTATGGACATCACAAATCAACTCATGTAAAAAAGGTGCATTCAAAGCTTCCTGAAATATTTTTTTTGGTTTTAAAGGTTGTTGTCAGATCAAAGTTCAGTTTCTTGATGTGATGTGAACAGATGTGAAATTTACCGGAAGCTGTAGGTGCTGGCAGTGTCTGCGACAGATTGACGCCCCCCGTGTCCACTGATGGTACTACCACTATCACAACGAGAGCCTGCACCACGAGACCCTCCTCTTGGTACACCCAGCCAGTGACGGATTCCCTCTCCAACATCCTCTGTCCCAATGGATCCCACACTGGACACAGAGTCACTGCAGAAAAGAGCACATGTCAACACCAGCACCACTCTGAATCATGCAAGCACATTTAAGATGCCAGATGACAATAAAGATGGAAAACTGATCCCATGAGACACTGCAATCCCATGGTGAGTATCCACTGAGTTTGATGCTTGCTGGGATTTAAATCATCTTCACTGGCAGGCTCATTGAACATAATTTACTAATCATTTCTGGACAGAATCTGTGGCTTGGATGCACACAGGGTGTATATGAATTCACTTCATTTTGCTTTCCTGTTATTTTTGTGCAAGCCAGTGTGATGATTGTACCACAAGCAGGCAATGAAAATGACAAAGGTATGAGATTTATTTGTTATTAATTATTTGCAATCAATTAGCTTTGCATAGAGGGTAAAGCAAGGTAAAGCTAAGAACTGCCATGCCATGAACACAGCCACTTTGAAACTTTTTGAAGATGTATTTGACCTTCTGTAGTTTCCTAGTTCACAAAAACATTTCACGGCTGAAGAGGATGTATTGAGTGGGTAAGATAGTAGAGAAAGTAGAGACCGGTGGTCAAAAACAAAAGCAGACTGTCATTTTGAATAAAAATGAAATTGGACTAATTAAAATTGGACTTACTTAACTCTGATCAACTGTTACACCTCAAACAAATATTTTTTGACAGAGGGCAGCCTAGATTATCACAGTTACTTAAGCTATTTCTTTGTAGAATTTTTGGAACTTAGAGTTTTAGCAGTTTGATTTACAGCTACACTTCCTAACATGTCCACATCGCAGCAATACTGCTCAAAACACAGAAAGGACTGTTATGTCTATAGGCATTATACAGTATATGTATAGAAAAAAAAGCTATGTTGATTCTCACAAGATAGTGGCATGTTCTCTCAAGTTTGGCGCACTGCCAGAGAAAACTAATCAGAATAGATGGAAAACAACTTAATAACAACTATTATTTAATTAATATGTTGAGGCTGATATTGAATAATGTGAGTTGTTTCCAATTCATTATGTTTCTAGATCAGAGAAGTAACCATGCTTTGACGCGTACAGCAAAATTATAAATAAAAGTGATGATAATTCCAAAGAACTAAAATAAAAAGGTATTAATAAACTAAATGCAATGTTGTAACGATATTTAAATGCTCAGGTCACAGATACAAACATATTCATGTAGCCAGATGTAGGCGAAGCATGGACCAAGCACATACACACATGACAAGCTCTCTCTCAAGAGGACACACACAGCAGTAAAGTCTTACAGGTCTTTCTTTCTGGTTAAAGACTCCACAGCAGTTTGAACGCTGCATTGAAGGGAACAATGGTAAACAGTGGGTTTACATATGTGGACATGTTCATTTAGGCTGAGCAAGACCTCTGGGTGCAGCCACATACCTCTCAGTGTCACTCTCATCACTTGACTCCACTTCCTCCAGCGCAGCCTGCAGATCAACAATGCGTCGGATGGATGTCTCCAGATCAGCCTGTAATGCTTGTCTGACAGCATTTAGCTCCTCCACCTGCATTTCCTAAAAACAAACCACAATGTGACATTGAAGGTTGATGGGGTCAATAACATATTCACCTTCCCAAAGCCAGCTGTAAGCTTTCATTCCCTGACAACCATTACACACCAGAGGCCTATTCCACCACAACAATTACACTCGCTCTTTCCCATATTACCTCATCAGTCAAACCGTGAGTGTCCTGTGGCATGTGTCCTCTCTCAAAGGTCTGGACTTAGCCTCTGCTGTTTGTGCAGGTCTGATTATTTTGCAAAAATGTTACATACATGTGTTGACATTGAGAGAATGTAGTGAATTATTAATTCACCCCTGTTTTTTGTGGCATCTTGTCACAGACACATAATCTTCCAGGCTTTCAAAGTTATTGTCTTTGTTGGCTTCAGAAGACGGGTGTGGGTGCAGCAGTTGTCATAGAGACACATAAGCATGTATGAATGTGTGTGTGTTTGCCCATAACCTTGAAGAGACAATGAGGATTAATCACAAAGAGAGAAGGCAGGGTGAGGGAGAGATGACGTTAAGAAGGAGGATGGGGAGGTGGTGGTGGAGGCAGACTCACGGTGCTGTGTGTGGCTTCACTCGATGTGTGTGTAGTTGCTGGGTAGGATGTTAAAGAGCATACCTCTGTGTATGTGATGCTTTGTGATTGTAATAACTGAAGAAACTATTGAAGTGTCTCCTCTTTTCAGATCAGAGGTCAGAACATACTAGCAGGTTTAAGGAATGCATCTAGAAACAGGTCAGACATCTGAAATTACTGGTCTAACTGGTCTTTACACAAAAGAGCCTGTAATACACTTTGCAAAACGATCATAACATTTTTTTTATCCACGTTCCTAATCTTAGTGGGCTGTGTATATTTGGCAGTGGGTGGGATTTTTTTGAGGTAGGGAACATCTTCAATAACCAATTAAACGCCATCAACAATATATCAAGATTTTAATTTAATTCATCCATCCATCCATTTTCTTCTGCTTATTCCCGTTGGGGGTTGAGGTGACTGGAGCCTATCCCAGCAACTTTGAGCCTTAGGTGGGGTCACCCTGGACAATGGCCACTTGGTCGCACGGCATGTAATGTAATTCAATTCATTTTCATCTAATTTTGGGTGAGGAGGGCTGCTAATCGAACAACGCTCGTGTGTGTCTTGGATAAGATGTGACAACAACAATATTGTATGTCATTTAATTATCATTTAAGTCATAAGTCATACAGTCTGACATAACCATGTTTGTCCTGCGAGACACAGAACGTCAAAATGCATGGATGCAGTGGGAAGAGTACTGTAAATTGATTCAAAGCATCTTGGGTTCAGCTCAGTAGAGTACTCAGAAAGCATTCATTTGGCTCACATCCAAATATGTTTATGGCGTTAAGGAATTCTGCTTCTCTAATGTAGCTAGAGTCATCATGAAAGTAAATGTGATGTGTTAATGGTTCAGATAATTCACCAGCTGTTGTTTTTCTTAATAGAAAAACCAAGACCTTCTGAAAGTGGGTGCACTTACAAACAAAGCCTTGAGGGACTGCCTTGTACCAGCGTTTAAAAGAAATGACTTTTATAAATTGTAGCAGCTTTGTGGTGGTGTCTTTTAGGGAATGTAGAGGCACTGTACTGCACAGTCCTTGCACTTAATCTATTTAAGGTGGCCTGCTATTTGAAACTAAAGGCAAATGTACCAGCTCCATGCGTTTGCGGCTGCTCTCCTGCTCCCTCTGGATCATATCCTCCATTTCAAGCCTCATGTCTTGCAGACGCTGTTGATAGTAGCGGGCGTTTTCTTTTTCCCGAGCTTCAGCCTGGGCGCTCTGCTCTAGCTCCTCCCCTAAACGCACCACGCTGTCCCTCAGGCGCAACACCAGCACCTACACACAGACATGTAAAAGTGGGCCAAATATGATCCCTGACCAACATCTAGAACATGTGAGATGTTAATATGTAAGTGTTGAAGTGCTGCCTGCTCTTACCTCAAACCTCTTGACTTGTCCTTTCTGAAACTCCAATTTGTTTTCCAGGTCACATACGCGTGCCTCTTGTTTACTGACGATGCTGCGCCCCACAGTGGACGACTCGAGGAACTGTACTCGCGACACACACTGCTGGAGCTGCATTTTTAAGAGGAAAGAGAGAGAGAGAAGTGAGCCAAACATTTGGAGAGCTAAATTATGCACCAATCCATCAGTGATTGTGACAGCACTCCACCTGAAGCTTGTAGGTAAATTAGGATCTGCATTAGAGAGGTTAAATGGTGCACAAATCTATTACAGCCTCATGTCAACAGCTTTACAGTGCACATTTCGATCATAAAGCACTTGGAGCTGTATTAACTATAATTTGCTCAGCAAGGTTACCTCTTCCTGGAGAGACTGTCTCTGTTTCTTCATCTCCTCCATTTCAGCCTGCAGCTCTCTGATCTGGGCAATGTCACTGGAGGACTAAACATTCGGGAGAGAGATTTTGTATTATCTTAACGATAAATCTTAACGAAACTCAAACTGTTAAGAGTATAGAGCTATACCTGTGCAATGAGCGCTTTGTGCTTCTTCATGAGCTCATTCAGGTCTTCTTGGTCCTCCTCAAGTCTCTTCAGCAGGTCTGCCTTTTCATGCTGGAGCAAGGCTAACTGCTCATCCACCTGGACACATGTGCAGAGGCATGACATGTGAGATAAGTTAAATATACTGTCCACATAATTAGATGTGTACTGTAGATAGACAAACACAAACCTCATTTTGAGATGAAACTCAAACAACTGGCACAAGTGTTGTAAATTATCCCAGGTATTCAAGAGGGAAAACAACATTAAAACAATATTCTCTACTGTTTTACCACACTGCCTTGCACTTGACCATCTTGTTTTACCAGCTTCCGTGTGTCTAAATAAACAGAGTACACTGCACACCTGCCTTTCCCAGACTGCAAATTAAGATGCAATTTCTTTTCCTGCAGAGATCAGTAAACAGCAATAAATTAGATGCAGTAGCTTCAAAATATATAACATCATGTTGCAGGATAAACATGACCAATCTGGCGATGCATTTTCCTGTTAATAAAGGCCAGGCGAGTGAGGCAGGGGGCAGAGGTATCTTTGACAAAATAATTGTCTGCTTGTGAACAGATAAAAAAACCTGTTAACGTTTTGTCAATACAAGACTGCATTTAAGGAAACTGCTTATTGTCCAACTGTTATTTTTCCAGTATTCGTTTTGAGTTTGCCATCTCTCTGTGACAATAAACCCCACACTCCTACTCACCACACTTTTCTGTTTGCAGATGTTTTCTAGTTCAATCTGAGTATTCTCCAGCTCCTGGGCGAGAGTCATCTGAATGCTCTCAGCCTCAAGCCGCCTTGCTTCACTCTCTTCAAACTATTACATTTAAAGAAGAGAACCAGTAAACAAACACAGAGCAGCTTTTTGTGCATTGGTGGCAGTTTGTGTGAATGGTTAGTGTACCTGGCAGTGGAGGCGCTCTATCTGGTCTTTGCTGCCACTCGGCCTGTTGTCCTCAGCATTGTTGATTGAGGCGATCAGCAGCTGGGCATCAGCCAGCAGAGCATGAGTCCTCTTCAGGTCCCTCCTGAGCTTCTTTTCCACATCAAAGTCTCTGTGACCCACCTACAACATAGACAGGGCATTGATTACAATCTCATGTCATCACACACTGACCACAATTCAGCCTTATTGCAGCATATGACTGACTTCTAGCGTTTGTGCTACGAAAAGGATTACGTGACTTCATTAAATCTGGTTGTAAAGTAGAACAGTTCATGTTTAAACTGCTTCTCCACTGTTCATCAAGTGGGCTTCGGTGCTGTGTACCTGGTCGCACAGTGTTGCAATTAGTCCTTCCAAGTCATGCTTCTCATGAATCACCATCTGTTTCTCCTCGTACTCCTGCTCCAACTGCATCTCTAACTGCCTGAGCTGCACACAAACATAGAGATGAAATGACAAAAATTTATGAACCGCCAGGCTAAATGACTTCTCATTGTGTCTGACAGGAAAATTTTCCCCCGCAGCGCGATGCAAAATGATAAGCATAAAAACACTATCATCATCTGTAGACCTGCATAACACAAACAGAGGAAAATGACAGTGAGATCCCAGCAGTCTTCAGCTGAATAAATCAGAGGTGCTTTTGACCTTCTGCCTGAAGAAAGGGATGTTGCTTCTTCAATGTAGCGATTGCAGAGATGACACTCAACACGTTACTGTAACAAGCCACTTCAGCACTCATCAGTAGGCCATGATGAATGATAATTACAACTAATGAATACAGAAAACAGCTATATTTAAAGCATCTGTTGTGTGAATGATACTTGAAATAAAAAAAACCTCAGGAAAACTTCAAGGAAGGGATATTAGAAAACTGTGATGGCCCTTGACAAAGACAGATTATTAGTTATTGATGTCGCTTGATGAGGAACCCTGACAAATATAAGTATCTCAACTAAATACTCCAGCCGTAGTTGTGGGATTGATCATGTATAGTGTTGACTGACCCGTCTCTGAGAGGACTTGTGCACATCTTCCAATTCCTCTTCTTTATCCTCTAACTCCTTTTGATGGATCTGTTTCATGCGTTCCATCTCCATTTCAAAACGCATGTGAATCTAAAAATAAGAAAGAACATGGTGAATAAGACAATAACAAACAGATCTTGTGAAAAGTAGCCCGAGGGCACTTGAAGCACCTGTTGCTGCTGCTGTATTTTTGCAGTAAGTTTGGTGATTTCCTCGGCTCGTTCGCTGGCCTGGCTCTCCAGGAGGCGCAGCTGTTTTTTAAGATCAGGCAGTGACTCCGAGGCAAGATCCACAGGCAGGCTTAGGTCGCGTATCTGAGCACACAACTCATCTTTCTGCTTCTGCAGGCGGCCGACCTCTGACTGGCTCTCCTGCACATACCCAGACAAACGTATCCAGAGGTCAGACAAAAAAAATCATTCATATTGATTTGTTTTGTCACTTTGGAGACATTAAAAAAATATGTTTATTTGGAAACAAAATCTGCTTTCAAAGTGAAATCTGCTTTCAAGTCAGATTAGAATATAATAATATTATCCATTACAGTGTAGAAGAACACATGCACTGATATTTACTCATTTCAGAAACAAATCATAACTCTATTTTTCATTTGGGTTGTCTATGATTCATGAGTCTGCAATGTTTTTCAGTCAGTTACAATAAGTATTACATAAATCACATGTGACACTGGCAATTTCCACAAGAGATTATGTGCTTTGTCTCTTTTCTGCCAGGATTTATTCATAGAAATTCACAGAAGTTAAAGCCCACCTGAAGGTTATGGCGCAAAGTGTAGATTTCTGCCTCCAGAGCAGTGTTTTCCTGAAAAGCTTTGTCCTTTCGTTCTCTCTCATTTTCAGCTTCCTCTAAGGCCTGGGTTAGCTCATTGTCAAACCTGTAAACACAAAGCAAAAAGGGCTTTACGTACCTTAAAACAGTGCAATTTAATCCTCACCATTAAAGACATTTTTATGTTTTTGTACAGCAGGAAAAAACAGGTGGACGGACTTTTTCTGTTTGCGCTCCAACTCATGCATACGGCTCTGCAGGCTGTCAGTGAGGACACGGGCATCTTGAAGGTCAGAGGTCACACGGCGGCAGTGACGCTTCAGCTCTGTTGCTCC
The DNA here is from genome assembly GCA_036850595.1 of Rhyacichthys aspro. Lineage (NCBI taxonomy): Eukaryota > Metazoa > Chordata > Actinopteri > Gobiiformes > Rhyacichthyidae > Rhyacichthys > Rhyacichthys aspro. The sequence continues at coordinate 17,285,952 of CM072159.1, forward strand.
CCTCCTGGACTGCTCCAGCTGGGCCTGCAGTGTAGCCACCTACACATGCAGAGTGGTATTACTTTCACATATCTAATCTCCCATTAGTGTTGCTGTGCATGTCATAGTGCCTCATCTCACCTTGGTATCGAGCTGTTGTCGTGTCTGTCTCTCTGTCTCCAGTTTTTCCTCTGTCTGCTTCAGTCGTCTGCGGAGAAATTCCACCTCTGTCTGGCAGCACTCCAGCTGCATGGCCAGCTCACTCTCTGTGGAGGAAAAGATGGATATGACTTTGTCAGAGGTGATGGTAACGGTCACAGAATGTCTGATGTCTTTGTTTAGCCAGACATCAAGTGTCTGTAAACACAGCTGACCTGCTGACAACACCAGTTCAGAGGCAATCTAAGCAAGCTGTGGCCTGTTTTCCTTTATAACACAGTAGTTAAACACAAATAAAGCACAATATTTCAAAAAACATAAACTTCTCTCTGTTCTTGTTTGTGGATGTGTCTATGAATCGAAAGGATTTTTACCAAGATGCCCTTGAAAATAAATAAATAAATACATTTCTTACATTTATTCTCCACAGGCTTTTGTCACAACCGTTTGTCCAATGTTAATTATCTATTGTTTTTTGTTTCAAAGAATCATAATAACAATCATTACACTTAAAAGTGGACAGGTCTTAATAATAAATGTATTTGTTTTACCTGTCCCTGCTCCTCTCTGACTCTCAGCAATAGTAGATTTCTGTTTCTCCTCCTCAAGCTGCTTCTCCAGTGTTTCCATGGCGACTTTGCACTGCTCTAGACGAGCCTTATATTGAAAAACAAGAAAATGTAGCCTCACATTAAGTGGATACAGTCATTACAACAAAGATTTTAGTAGCGCAACTTGTTTCTGATGCCACTGACAGAAAAAGACACAATATTTAAGAACTTACAAGTTGTTCGGAGAAACTTATCCATCCTTATCCATACACCCAACCTCATTACAGTCAATGTACCTGTAGATCTTTGTTTTCTTTGCTGAGGCGCAGTCTCTCTGCTCTCTCTACATCGAGAGCTTGACCCACAGCATCGCCACGGAAACGTTCATCACTTAGCTCAGATGTAACAGCTGTAACCTACACACACATTAAAACATGAGTGCTGTCTGTTTACAGTACAGTTATGTTTAAGTGAGGTATACAAACCTTAGTCTCAAGGCTGTATGTGCTCTGCCGCAGTTCATTCCTCTCCTTTTCTGATTTCTCCAGACGCCGTCTCAGAGCTGATATCTCATCCTGACAAGAGGAAAAGAGCCGCAACATCTATAAAATAACTAATTCACAATATTTTACATAAGTTTTGTTACTCATACAGATTTAAAAGCTGCCACTAACAAAAATGCATTTACTTGATGGCTATGTACCTCTTTCGCCCTAAGCCTTTCATTGTCCATGTTGACATCAAGCAAAGGACGGACTCTGCAAAAAAGTTTCCACCAGCTCCATTTAGACACAGCCCTCAAAGCCCGCAGGTTCCTCTGTAGACAACTCACTGCCATCTGCTGCACCTGAGAATGCAAACACATACACATAAAATTCAGCTGCAACTAAATCAAAATTCGAACAAATTAGTGGTAGAAGCGCTCACTTTGAGTTTTCTGTATCTCTGACGGGCCAGATGTCCCATGCAGGCGGCCTGTAGGTACACCAGCCAGCCCGTGACCTGCTGGTCCCTCTGCTGCTCCAGGTATCGCAGCACACCTCGCTTCATAAATATCTGAGACACACCAGAAACCAAGCCCCATGTGTCATAGTAGCTCATTTTGTGGTTTATGAGAAGCCAGTGTAGTTAAAACATCTTCTCACCCGGCTGTTTCCCAATATAACACTCTTTTTGTCCAAATCCAGCTCCACCAGCAGCTCCTCCACTGCCTGAGAGACAGAGCAGAGCATGTTGAGGATCACAGAAGATGATTTCTGGAAAGCGACATATCCAACAACCTTTGTTCGTCCGCTAACACCACATCTACTCAAGTAAATCTTGCAGAATAAAAACAGTCTGGGTTTGAAGCTGCTGGTGGCCCTCGACTGCTTTGCATAGAGAGCACCTTAACATTCTCCCTGATGATATGGTCCCCCTTCATGCCCACAGGAAGCCATTACACACTTGAAAACCCTTCTGACAAAACTCACAATTTACTATTTCCATGTGAATTTTCAGGGTCTGTGAGTGGAATCTGTCTGACCTTTCTCTCGTCGTGGCTAACAAACATTGAAGCGTAACGTTTCATAATTGGAGGCGACAAAGCCTGGAAATGACACCTGAAGTCACTCAAAGTCATGTGATCTGGATAACCTGAAAGATAATGATACACACACAAAATAAGAAGCAAAACAATAACATAAAAACAAAAACTATAAAAACTATAAAAATGTAAAAAAAATATATTTAGATTGAGGAAATTTTTGTGGGGTAATAACGTATATGACTGATTCAAGATGGGGTAAACTGCAGTGCTGTGTTAATCTTTTAAATTCAGATCTAACTTGCTGTGCTCTGCTCTGTGTTTAGTGAGACCTGAGTCAGTCCGGTTAAAAATAGGCAGGTTTTCAAAGTCAAAGGGAGTGTGGACATAAATAAATAAATCTGCTCTGATGGAAGCAAATCCAGTTTTAAGTCATGCTTTGAGCTAAAGTGTGGGCTGTGGGTTCATAACCTTCTCAGGTAAGTGAGGTGTTGTCTAATTTTGGCATGAGGGCATTTAAGTTTCTCTCCTCCACTTTAGTCTTTATTGTAGCATATGCGGGCCATGCAGAGGGGCTCACCTGTGCGGTAGAGCTGCAGTGCTGACAGGATCTGTGTGGAGTGGACCTGTACTCTAAGAGCAGGGACGTCAAAGCTTCCCCCGTCAGACTTAGCGTTCACACACTGAAGAAAGACTGGCCTGGCTCTACGAATGACATTCAACAGAGCGTCCTAGTGGGCGAAGACAGTGTAAGTGTGACAGAGGACAGTGTATTGCTAATCTTAAATCACTCAAATACTTACAGCCTGTAGTTTAACTGCAATACACTGGGAGTGCCTGCGTATGGCTGCCATTCCTCCACTGAAGGTTTTTCTGATGGTGCCATTTCTTTGCAGAGAGCGCTGGCTGCTGCCCTCCAACCCTCCAAGACCCCGGCACAGAGGGGGCAAAGACATTCTGGGGGTGAACAGAGCCTTCACCGCAGCACTGAGAAGGACAGAGTGACAAACTGGTACACATGACAACATAAATGAAATAAAATGTATAAAACAATCCCAGAGTAATTATGGGAAGTGATGGTATTTGAGAGACTGAAACATTATTGTGGGGGTGACCTAAGGTTAACATACTATTATACATTACTGTTAATAAATGGATGTTCTTAGAAATCATTTTGATATTAATGCAATTTTAAGCCAAAAGTAATTTAAAATCTCAAATTAATATCTCAGTGTGTATGACCTAAATCTGCCAGTACTATCAAGTCAATCAAGTGCTGTCACACACCCTCAACAATTTATTATTCATAGTAAATATAAATTCAGTGCTGTCATCTGTATGCCACTACGAAATTTAAAACAACAACAAAAATGATTTATTATAATAGTGCAAGTTTAACACTTTTCAAACTAAACAGTGAGTACTTTGCAGCTGGAGACTATGCCTGAGGGACCCGGGCTTGTGATTCAAAAGTGGCCCACTGGAGCCAGCTGTTCCCTGATGTTCATTAAACATGAGTAAATTACATCTATCTTGATCAGATCTCTGCCCTCCAGGCTCCTGGACACACTCACATGGTGGAGTTTTGAAGTAGGCAGATGGCGTTGGAAGCAGAAGGGTTGTTCTGGATGAGACCGAACCACCCGGTCAAGTCATAGCGGATTGGGTCACTGGCCATCAGGTGGTTGAGTTCACACTGCAAGGGCTGCTCACACTGACGCGCTGCGGGACATACACATCCACTGTGTCTTATTCCATTACGCTGCTTGAGCAATATCCAACTTGTGTTCGTTAAGGGACTTAAAACCTGTATTTGTATTTGAGTAGAGGGTTTATACCAGTGTTGCTGTAATATTGGCAGACTCTCTCCAGGGCACTGTTCTCACTGGAGGCTGGTGTCACCATCTCCTCGTCAAGAACCCATAAAAGACCTCGGGAGTCTCCATCTGCCGCTCGAATCTAAAAGACACACAGACATCCTTCCAACACTGTAGGAGCATGACAGGGATAGACGATTGGAAAACTTGCTCTCTGCTCTTTATGTATGTGGTTTTAAACACATTTCTCATTAAGAATTATGATAAACCTTCATGTTGTGATTATTATTAAAGAGTGGGCACCTGCGGAGGAGGTTGGTCAATGGTGGACACCAGCTCAGACGGACTGTTCTCCGGACACTCAAACTCCACAGGGATGTTCTCCTGTAAAAACACCATGTGTCAAACATTATTTCAAATGTCAGATTACTCATCAGTCATTACAAACTAGATGACCAGTGTGACTAAACTGTGAAGAAGTCAAGTGTTGTTGGTGCTTTATTAAAAGATCAAACAAGTGGAGATGTGACATATTCACACTGACTTGATAGATGCATGGAACTGTATTTGTAGAAGATAAATCAATTATTACATGACAATGTGATGTGTGATATGAATAATATAATATATTATATAATATGATACTAAAATATGTTTGCCTGTAAATAAACAAACTATGCATATTGATTTATATACATAGATCCAGTATATAAAGCACTTTAGGAGTGGATCAATCAGTTATGAAAAGACCTTTTGTCAAATTACAAGCCACGTTCTGGACTCTCTAAAGTCAAACCTGTATCATTTGCCAAATCTATCTGGGTTAGGTCAACTTCATTAAACCCTGTAAGTAAACATTTTCTGCATTCAACAACATATGGAAATGTGCAAGCTTTACAAGGGGAAATATTTTCTTTCCTGTGGCAAATCTAAAAAATACGACTGTAATACCTGTCCATATCTTTCCAGCGTGTGACTAAAGGTGTGTGTGTGGTAGTACTCCAGCAGCCTCTCTTGCAGGTAGTTGTGACAGAACTCAGACCAGCTGGCACCTCGCTCCTCTCCAGAGTGTCTGGGATTCCTCGTCCCTGGTGTGTCAGTGATCATCACAGACGCTAACGTCAGCTGCTGACTGCACAGAGTCCTGTTAACAACACACAAATACTGTGTAGGATTGCTACACGACACAGAAATGTACACTGTGTCTTGTGTATTACAAATAGAGGAGGTTATGTGACACAAGCAGTGTCATCATCTCTGAAAGGAAAAACAAGCTGACAGATTGCAGACACAATACTGAGATTCAAAAGAACAAGCACAGTTGTTAGGTTATATTCTGATTGTACCTGTTTATGAGTGAAACTATAGCACAAAAAAGCTCCTCATAGAGGCCAGCAGCCATCCCATCAAGGCACTGAGCAGCTGTCAGCCTGGGTCCTGAACACACCACAGCATTAATGGTTAAAAGCAGTTTTATCAGTCTGATAACTTACCTTTAAATAATGTGTAGAACATATGATTTCCCTCTAACTTCTTAATGTGTCTCACCTTCTTCTGTCTCGGCAGACGAACCCCTCTCTCTGCTGCCCCCAGTGGCTCTCTGCAGGAGTTGTCGCAGGTGATGTTTGAACACAGCTGTGTCCAAGTCTTCTCCCTCACAGCCCAGCACACTGCTGGCCACCTGAGAACTGTCAAAATTCCCAAACTGTTTCCTTCCCACTGCAAAACAGCAGAAACAATGGAAACATGGCACATGAAAAATATGGTGAAACAGTATTCAAAAGAAGGAGTTATTAGAAGGGCAATATACACAATATACACTTATTGTCTTATATATACAGATAATATAGAAACTGTCTATAAGCTAGTATTCTTGCTTTTGCTGCTTGTTGAAAGGAAAATTGAGTGGACTGAGACTGGCTAAGGGAGTGTTAGTAGTGTTGAATTGGTGTTACCTTTACTGGCCCCAGCAGCTCCCAGATGATAAATACCAGCCAGCACATGCCATATAGCCTTCTGCTCATTGGCAGAGAAGCCTAGCGTTTCCATGGCAGTTAGCAGCTTGGTGAAGGCAACTGACGCACGCTGCTTTTCTTCAACCTACAGCCAGCAAAGAAAGAGGGTGGGCTGCCTTATCTGAAATCTGCCAATTAATTACATGGAGAATCACCCCCATCATTATTAATACATTCTGCCTTTTCAAAATGTCAAATACGTCCAAATATTTTGTTTATTAGTGACATCAAAAGTAGAGTCTAAAATCATTTTTGTGCCTCTAGCTTGTGTTCTTGACTGTTGTAATCAATGGTCATCTGAAAAAGGCACAGCGTTACCTTGGTGGGATGAACAATGCCAAAGGAGTTGACCTCAGGGAGCTGGTGCAGCTGCAGTTCTGTCCTGTTGAAAGGAACATGGGAAGACATATTAGATAAATGATAAGCAATAGGTTTAGACAACACAAGCTGTCAGAAGTGAGGTCAAACCCATATATCCTGGATGAACGAGAAGCTCCAAAGACAATCAAACCAAGGCAATAAATGAATAAAGTACCTCATTTCTGAGCTGAGTCCAGCGAGCATCTGAGAGAAGACCAGAAAATTACTTTCTCCAGGAGTTTTCTGACACACTTTCCATTTGTCAAGCATCATGGTCTGTTAAAGATGAAGCACATTTAGAAAGGCCAGGGTTTAAGAATAGGGGTCATAAATATGTCTTATGTATGTAACTATGTGTGGCAGGTGCATGTGTGACTGTGGTACATGCCTGTAGGTGTCCTGCTGCTGCCTGGCCAGCGTGATTGAAGTCCAATGAGAAAACCATTGCAAATCTTGTTGAAGCGTCACCGTGCTGGGAACTAACACACCCAAAAGACCTGAGAACGGTGAACATAGCCTTCACTCGCTCAACTGGTGAAAGAAAAAAAAAGTTCTCTATGAATTAACAGTCTGTAAGGATTCTCATGGCACTAGGTCTGGCTGCTGTACCCACCGCTGATGTTGTCTCCAGCTGTACCAGCTTGTTTAAGAAGGGCAAGTGTAAAGGCCTGGCATGCTGTTGTCTTGCCTGTCCCACTGCGTCCCAGGGTATACACACTGTGGTCTCTCCTGGTGCCAACCATGGACACATACACCTGTTTGACTAGAGCAGCCAGAGCAGGAGGAGCATCCCAGACCGACTCACTGCGTCGGGACTTTGGGGTCTGGCAAAAAAGGAAAAAGTTACTAAAATAGTAAGTGTAGTTTTAATCAGTTTTATAGTAACTATGTCCAAGTGCCAGTTTGTTTCATGAAGTCACTTTACCTTGCTGTTGCCTTGTGAAGGAGGCCAGAAGTTGACCAGGTTGGGTCCTGCCTGAGTGAGGGGCATGTTGGCTTTGGCTCTGCTGATCAATGTGTGCAGGACGCCACATTCACTGACACTTTGGAGGTTGCTCAGATCTTCACAAAGATCCAGTTCTTTTGGATTGCACTGTGGAAAAGAAATGACAAAAAAAACAAAACAATATTAACCAACTAAAAGTGCCAATGTCAAATGCATTTGTGCAAGACAAGGATCTACCTTCTCAATTTCAAACTCAGTAACATCATGCAGCGAGCCATCGGCCTGCAGCCGTACTCTCACTCTGCCGTCTGGGAGTTCAGGAGTGCCTTCATCCGGCTTCAGCTGAGTGGCTAAAACAAATGCATTCAGTGCATTTACATAAAAAATCGTCACCGATAAAACAATTAGAAGACAATCCTGCTCTGTCCACAATCACAAAGCTTTTAATTAACCTCGAGAGGTTGAAAATATCCGAGTCAGACCCTGTGTATGCTACATGCTTGTCTGCCTCTCTGCCCAAGCTTTAGCCATGATTGTCTGATCCCTGGGTATAAATGTGATGCAGGGTGGAGGTCACGGGTTATGAGCCATATGATGGGATCATTGGATTAATGTAGTACAGTAAGCAGATAAACAGTATACACTATGATGTGAGGATGCTGACAGGAGCAGATGGACAAAGTGGATCTCAGCACATATGGATCAGCATCAGGAGAGATACAGCGACTGCTAATATGTAACATAATACAAGTGCCCCGCAATAGGACAGCAGATTATGAGATTGTAATTGGATTAACAGTCTCCATGCAAATCCCAGAGCATACTGTTGTCTAAATGAGTGAGATTATTTCATTGTTCACACCCATTATTATTGGTCTTTTCATCTATAGTACATAGGGGTTTAAACCAAAGCTAGTCATTAGAAACATTACATTACAAATGTTCTTACCAAGTGTGAAACCATCCTTATGGACATACCACACGGTTCCAGCTTCATACCACACGTCTCTGACCTATACGAGAAATCATATCAAAATAAGTAAAAAAGTATTATAAATGAAACTACAAATATTGGTTGCATGGAATTGGTTCTGTTAATAAGTATTTAACTGGTATGACAAAAATATGCATATAATATTTCAAACACATACTGAGACTCATGACTATTTTTCTATTGACTAATTGCCACTGAAAGTCCCTCACTGACTGACACATGTTTCTTTGAACAGTAACAGTGACTTACCTCAGTCCTGTTATGCTCCACTATGGTGCTGTCTGCTTGCTGTCCCTCTGGCTCCTGTCTCGTCTCAATCACCTCTACCTTCTTCTTCATCTGCGTCACCTCTTCAGTCTTTTCTCTCTTCTTTTGCTCTACCTCACTGTTCACTTTCCTCACCTCTGACATCACATCCTGATGGTGTTTGGGCTGTTGTGGGGTCACATCCTGCTTGGTCACCTGTACATTGTCAGGAGTGATTACGAGTCTTGGAGATGAAGACTTGTGTTCTGACTGGGCCGAATTGTGTCTTTGCTTATTATTCATGAGTTGCTCAGCTTTAAGGGACATCTCCGCCTCTAGGATTGGAGGAGTCTGATCTGGGATAAGGAACTGTTGTACAAGGGTGTTGTTCAGTTTGCAGGGCTGCAAAGAGAAAAGTCACCTCAACCGAGTCTTTTCAGAAATGTCCTAGACTGAAAACCAAAAAAAAACACTTACTGCCTTCTCCTCTTTGACCTCTGGTTCCTTTTGTTTGGTCTCCTTCTCTGAGTCTCTGACCAGCTGTTTGAGGAAGCCCCCTGGCACAGCAGACAAAGGTGGTGGTGGTGGGACTGTTGTAGCCACTGGTGTTTTCTCCTCCTTTATCTGTAATTTGAATTGCATCACATATATTTACAAAGTTATAAATCACAGTAGACTCTGGATACATAGGGATGCAATTCAGCAAGTATAAATTTTCCACGTTTTTTTTTGCAGCAGACTTACAAATTTTGTTATGCCACAAACAACTTTTGATTATTTTATCACCTTGTACTTAATTCCAATAGTCTATGTTTAATTTGGTGACTAATTCAATATTCTGAAATAAACCTATTTCTAGAGTTTAGTCATTCAGCAATCAAGGCTAAAATGTATCTCAAAAGAAAAAAAGCACACAGTTGACAATCTGTGAAGTGAAAGTGCAGCTAGAAAATTCAGTCAAAAACCAGGGGTTGCAGCCGATTGATGCGCCAAACGTGGAGGTCACTTTTTACATGCAAGTGCAAATCCTTTGTGCATTTCCAGATTTTGATCATTTGATTTGAAGATTTTTGAATCAACATTTGCCACAAAAGGAAATATTAGAAAGGTTAAAGTTACAGCTGAGCCACACACACAAAGAAAATAGGAAAAAAACGAATTGGAAAAACATTCCAAGGCAAATAAAACATTGCAATTAACGTATTATTATGTTATGGGCCTAAAAAACCTTCTGGCAGTGTCAATAGTAAAAGCATGTTGATGTAAAGACAAGATTTAACCCCTCGCCTTCTACAGAGATTATACTTTGACATAAATACTAATACAGTGATATGTTTAGTCAGTTAGATATACAAGAGTCAGCAGAGAGTGTTTTTTACCGTTTTTTATTAATTAAAATACAAGCTACGATGATCAGAAGATAGACAATGTTGTATTAAAGTTTTTAAGCCAATTATGCTGAGGGGATTGATAAAAGAAAGTAAAACAAAGATGAAAAAAAGATGTTGAGTCCTGTGACAATATGGAGGCCTATACTCAGGATGACTAATACAGGCTCAATAGGCAGCTTCACAATGATTCAGAGTTAGAACAGAGGGTCCACTCACCATGTAGTCATCATCCTACTACAACACACACACTAAATACACGCTCATGCTCTATTAGCGCAACATGCAACCACTCTGCACCTCCCTTCTGCTCCCACAGCTTTAGCCGTGATGACAGAGCCATGGTGTCTGCTGTACAGGGGAGGGGTCACAGTGAGGGGTCTGATGTATCGCCGGTGTCAGCGTGGCGTGGAGGTGTGTGTGCTCAAAGACAGGCAAACAGTGGCGTGCACCTGATGGTGAAGAGGTGGAGACAGGTGAGCAGGACACACTGACAGGCAAAGGTGGACGCCCTGCAGTCACGTTTCTGTCTTCATAATGAAACTGTCACAGCCGTTCAATGTCTTACAGAGAAATTCTTACCTTGGATCAAATCAATCAGGGGGAGATAAGATGCGAACACACACACATCATATTGATTTATTCGAACACTATAATGTTTCACAGCTTCATAACAGCAGAAAGGTGGAGTGGATGGATCCTGTTTGTTGTTTTTACAGTTTTAAATGTGTTACTTTGACCTCACTGAGCAACAAGCACACATGAGTGATTGTGTCCTGTAGGCCTAAAGTACAGTGCAAAAGTTTTAGGCAGGTGGGGATATACAAAGTAAAGTAAACTATACAGTCTATTGTTTTTTTTTATTATTTTTGCAAAATGTAAAGAGAAAAAAACAGAAGACAATTCTAAATCAAATCAATATCTGGTTTGACTTTGCCTCAAAACAGCAACAGTTCTAGTTCCAGTGTCTCAGTTTTTGAAGGATCTGGGCAGGTTCTGTTCAAACATTTGGAGAATCCTAGACAAAACCAGACCAAACTGGACTAAACCATAAAATCTCAGAGGGAACTTAGGCTAAACCAGACCTTGTAAACACAGAAAGAACCTGGCTAGACTCCATGACGTTGGGATCAGGGTTACACCATCACGTCAGGACTACTCATTCTGGGATCACTCTAAACATTGAAGGTTTGCGTCTCTTCATTCACTTTTTCCATTTTGTAAATTGATTAAAAAAAACAAAAAAACATTTCAATTGACAGCATTCTTACTAATAATGTAAAGGTAGAGTCAGTCAACTATCTTGCTATCTATGTGTTTGCACTTTTACTCTCACACACCTGTGCAACACAACACTGAGTCCAACCACAACTTCTGCACTCTCTGATTCCTGTGTATTTGCCAGCTCTCATGTTTCAATCCAGCAGCTCACAACACTTGGAAAGTGAGATTACAACTTAGGCCCAAAGAAGAACAACCTGAAGTTCAATGGACTGCATTTATTTTTTGATCCACTGACAAGCTACTTGAAACACAGCCAGGATTATACATGTTATATTTTTAAATAATGGTGTTCAACTGTAATGATCTCACCACTGAGTTATTGTATTTTCTGTGACCCACGAGGTGTCTTCCTGATGAGGCACCAGACAATAAAACTTACACCAATGAAACATAAAAAACAATGTACCAGTGAAACAGACAGCGTTATGCCTATCCAGCCTCGTGTAATCCTGTGTATGGTAGCAGAGCCAATGTCAAATCACACCCCAGCACGCTTACTGTCAGGCCTTAACTCATATCATCTTTAAATATAGCCTGGAGAATGCCATTATCGTCTCTAATTGTCTCCGTACAATACAAGCAAGCCACACAGACACAAGTCAAAGCCCCATACCTTCCAAAGGCCAAGAAATTGCAACAATATCCAAACTGTTGATGGCAATCCTGGGGCCAAATGACAGGCTGTCTGTCCCACAAACACCACCACAGACACACGGCGGCACAGACTGTGAGGGGCATGTAGCAATAGAGTCAGAAATAGAGTCACACAGGGGGCTACAGCCAATCTCTCCCCTCACCCTCACACTAACAGATAAGCAACAGGGCAGGGTTGACAGAAGATTCCTCTATAAATATCCGCAGGCAGGGGGTTGGGCAGGGGCTACTGGCCTGGTTTAGAGAACTGCTTTAGAGCATTGACACAAGAAGATCAGAGAAAACTATTAAGCGAGAAGATTCTTTCAGATTAATAGAAGTGTTATCTCTGTCTGATCCTAAACAGGGCCCCAAGCTAACAGAAGAAATGAATATGGGCTTTTGGAACTGAAGATTCGGGAGCACATTTGCAGATCTGAGTGCATCAGCTGTCCAGTTTAAATGACAGCTGCAGCTGAGGGGACAGGATGAGGGGGAGGTGTCAGATTGAGCCAGAGAAAACTAGAGGAGTGTGGGTAGTTTGGTCAATTTTGGGAGAAAAAATAGTAAACATTGTGATAACTTTAACTTAGACTATCATGACTGGGTTATGCCTACTTACCAAAAAAATCACAATAACTCTTCATTGATAACACTCATTATTTGAACAGAAACAAACACATTGCACATACACAAGGCCTACAGGGAGAATACAGTTTAAATAAATAAATAAATTACACTTTACTTTATTTTCATTCTCTTCTTTAACTTCAGTTCAAAGCGCTTCTGTCTGTGAGGCTTAATGGTTCAGGAGTTGATTTTGAGATGAGTTGATTTGACCAATCAAACCACACTAAAAGAATCTCCACAATCAGCTTTGGGGGCTTTTTTCATAAACCACTGGGAATATGATGCTATTTTTGACACGGCTGAGTGTGATAAATTGTTTAGGCCTAAGAGGTTCCACGAGGACTGGTTCTTTCTTTAGCATCATGTCTTTATCTTGATCAGACCAGAGCTCATTTAGTAAATCACTAACTTGGTCTTCCCCTTTCTTTTGGTCCTTCTTTTTAGTCAACATTCTTCTCTCTCAAGTTGTCTCCAACCATCATACAGTATATACAACTATATTAGTATGGCCCTAGCTTACAGTTTGCTCTTTTAAATCAGAAACTACATATCCAATCAAAGCCTGCTCCTGTTTGTGTTTTCTGTTGAGGTCTGCACTCTCTTCTGGACTTCTGGATAGAAACTCATATTTTTACATTGTAATAAATAAATGTAAGTTTCTGTTGGCAATATAAATTAATGTTAACAATATCAACAAGACCTGCACTGGATTGTAGCAGTTTTTCCCTATTGTTGAGAGTATACGGAGCTCTTAATTACACAAGAACATTAAGAACACATTAAGAAATGATTTAAATTCAGACAAAGAAAATGTGACAGCAGGCAACACGGAAAAAGGATTTTTATTCATGAACTGTTTTTACAAGCAGTCCAACACGCAACTTCCTACCTGTCTTGAAAACCAAAAGAACAAGTTCATTGAAATAAAATAAATTTAATTGTTGAATAATATTATCAATTATATTTCAGCATTATCATAACCTGAATGGCAATAATAAACCAAAGCCAGTAGTATTTGTTTGTCTGTGGTAACATTGAAAAAGGGGTGTTTGATGGGTGTAAACCGGAGGATATTTTACCATTGGCTCTCAGCAGAGAACTCATAGACATGAGGGAAGAGACATTGTCTCCACACACTCCACAATAAATATGAAAGAGCAAGAGTCCGGTATTCGAACAAAAATAATCATCTGTTACTCGCAGGTACAATATCTTAAGTCTTTATGTGCAAGATTCGAGCTGAAGTCATCACCACAAACAATTATACTCACATCAAAACCCCTGACTTCCTCTGAACAATTTTTGTTTTCTACATTAAAACTTTTAAATAAACCCAGAGAATTTTGTCATTTTATATTATACACATATATTTATATATAATTATAATTCTCCTATATGCCAAACTCTTTTAAATGGTCTCGTGTTGAGCACGTATTTGAGCAGAAAATGTGTGTACAAACAAGAGTAGTCCACTGAGCAAACATACGATAGTGAAGCGCACATATGCTCACACTCACGTGACATACATACAGTGTCAAAGGAAACTTTTAGGAGTGAGCAGAGTGAGCTGTATTCTGTGTTGAAGGATTCATGGCAACATGGTGGGAAGCTAGAGCTGCACATGCTTCTCACATAAAGCTCTGGAAAAAAAAAACAACAAACAATTGGTCACAGTTTTGTACCCCTCAGTGACACCTGCACTGCAGCTCTTGACTGTGGTACTCCAAACCAAGTTCAAATGTGAGCTGACCCAACCAGTCCACAGAGTCCACAGTGTGAGGGGTCAAATGTTCTTAAGGAGGCCCCCCACTGGTTTGGGTCAATCTTCAACAGTTATTTGGCACATTTAACGACTAATATGTAACACAATGGGCTAAAAAGGTGCAACAACAAGAATTTCAAAGAAAACAATAAAACCATTTTGGTTTACAAAAATAAAAGACACCTTGAAAGGTGACAAATTTCTCTACAAGACAATAACTTTTCCCCCTGACTGGTAAAGGCTACAAAATGAAAAAGAAAAAAATATATAATTATCAAATATGCACCCCTAATCAACCCATTTCCTACTGTAGGTCACACATCACAGCTCTGGAAATGCATGGACGTCACACGGACACTGTACTGCATGAACACAAAACCCTGAAATATACGAATTTATCCACACATCTGCTGCTGTGTTCTTCCAAACTACATGGTGTAAGTCAGCTGCTAGTTCTGCCCTTCAGTTAAGCAAGTACAAACTTTGTTTATGATGGCGCCTGCAAAACCCTCTGCCTTGATAAAGAGTTGGCCCTCATCTGAACTGTGTCACATTTAAGAATAAAAAGGACATAAAACTCCACCCCAAAAATGTACAAACAAATGACGCAGTCTTGCGTAATAACTCCAGTCAAGCACTTGTTCCCCCATGTATATATGAAACTTTTCTCATACTATTTAAAATTGTGGCTGTTCTTACACACTTTTCACTATTAAATACCACAACAAAACAAAACTTGTTGGAATCTGTTGATAAGAAGGATGCGATATGTGATAACTCTTCACCGACATTTGAAACTTTTCTGGGGGGTCTGAATGGCATTTATGAAAATGCAAGACTTGTACTGTAATCATGAGGCAGGTTACAAAAAACAAGTGCAAAAAAAAAAAAAAGTAGAAAATGTCAACCCTTCATATGAAAGTAGCCATAAATGCCCCAAAAATCATGCATTTCAAAGGAATTAAGAGTGGATTATCTTTAAATTAGCTTCAAATGGTCATCTTCATATTCACACTACAACTAAAATTAGAGGTGGATTGTGTGAGAATGAATTGTTTTTTTCTAATGATTGACACAGTAACTCTCTTTCCACACAATTTCATACATAAACACACACACCTCACTCAAAAAGCACAGCATTTGGCCCATAAAAGAAACTTCTCACTCCGCCTATTTAAACTGACACAGTCCAACAAGGTTATGTACGCTGCAAGTAATTGAAAGCTGTCACTCCTCTCATTGCTCCCACCCACAAGAACCGACCCACCCTCGCCGAAAGCCCAATACACAGACAGACTCACAACAGGCAGACGGAGAAGTCCTTGATAATGCAAACACATTGTAGCGTAGACTAAAACACTGGAGATGCACAGAGAAAGGGTTGCTTATATACACTCAGAGTCACTCCCTGTTCTCCTGTCGTCTCGTTTTTTTCCTAAGTGTAGCCCAAGTTACACTGTTGTCCCTGGTAACCAATCCCCAGGTATACCAGTCTTCATGGTTCCCATAGTAACCAGCTTGCTGCTTGTCAGCCAATGAAATCTCAGTCTCTACAGTAACTGACTGTACAAGAGCCAATCTGAAGAGTCTGTGGTCCTTGTACTTCCCGGCATTGGAATGATCAGGCCTCTCCACCTCACCGTTAACCGTTTACACCCCTTGCCCACTTTCTCGGTGTGAATTTGAGGGCAATATCTGTCACTAAGCTGGGTGCTCAGGTGACTCAAGTAAATATTGACGTTGGCACTTCACGCACTTCACTCGTGGAGGGAGGAGGGTTACAGACACAATAAGGAGAACAAGTTCTGAGCAGCCATTTTTCTTGTTTATGCCTCTCAAAGATATACATATACATAAGAAATACTCTTCTGAATTTCCTCTGAAGGAAAAGTTAGGTCCCTCAGCTGGTCCACAGTAAAGCTGGTTGGATGTGACCCTCCTTGTCACCTGATTCAAAACGAGTACAAGGTGAAAACTGGGGAGAAATGGTTGGGGAAGAGAAAGCATGAGAAGCCAAGGGTGCTTGTCCTTGACAGTGACATTCACTCAGAGGCTCTTCACATGCTAAGACCTCCTGAATGTCTGTTTTGTCCAATTTTCATCCTCCATCATGGTCGCTGGCAAGGTCCCATTGTGGTACAAACGACAGATGATTGGTCAAAATGTTGTGTGTGTATGTGTGGAGTATAGTGTAGTGGCCTGTGGGTGTGGTCCGTTTAGACACACTGAAGAGTCAGGCTCCATGGGATGGACAGGGTTCAGGCCTTATGTCCTGAGGCTAATGAGTAAACAGGGGAGCAGTGTGTGGGGTCTGAAGGCGTGTGTGGGTAGAACAGTGTATGCAAATGTACGTGAGCATGTGTGGATTCACAAGCCGTTGCTATTGCGGTGTGTGAGGGGTGGTTTGGAGAGCTCTACTACTCCAGCTCTGCCTTTGCCAATGACTTTGGGGGCACGACGCAGCAGCTTCTGGGCTTCTGTGAACGCTTCGGTCAGCTCTTTCTTCCACTGCACAAACTCAGGATCACTCTACAGACAAAAAATATTAGGATCAGCTTTTTAGGTAACTTATCAACAAATAAATCAAAATGGCCTATTGGTTTTACCTCACACTGCAGCACAAACTGCTTTCCTCCTTTGATGCGAAGCAGGATACATTTTTTGTCTTTAATCTGTGTTTCTTCCACCGTCACAATTTGCTCCATTGTCAGCAGGTTTTGCTGGAAACAAATAGACCAATGAACATGAGCAAATGCAAAAAGGAAGCAGATAATAACAATGCAGTGGGCCTTGTATTGTACTGCCAAAAAGCTGACAGCAGAGCTGGATATACTTAAATATTCAATACTTCATTGGTCATCTATGATAATTTATACAAAGGTTGAAATTACATCATTGGTAAAAACCAAAAAGCCGTCTCAATCAGACAAATTCTGTGAAGGCACTTGTTTCTAATGTTAAATATTTCTCAAAAAATCTGGGCTTTATGTAAAATACAACCTCTTTGAATTTAATGCTTTTTATCTTAAAAAACCCCAAAACAAACAAAACATCTGATTGGTGCAGGTCTTATTATGAAACTATTGGTACAGGTTAACATTAGGGAAGGTCTGAACTTTGACAAGGCCAATCCAAAAACAATATTTATTTTAATTTTTTAGCCATTCTTGATCATTTATTGTTGTGCTTTAGATGATTGTTTTGTAGCATGACCCAACAGGACCAAGCATTAGCTGTGGGAATGCCACACATTTGCCTCTAGATAGGAATTTATGAGCAACCCTCTTAGTAAAGACATGGTCTGCAGACCTGCTGATGATCAATTAATCAAGGGCTATAATTAGCAGCAACTGACTACAGTTTACCCTCTTGCCTACATCATTTTTTTCTGTTTTGTCTTCATTTCTGTTAAATAAATTAACACTACGATCAGATAATATCAGTATGTTTTACACAGAAACATCAAATTCAAAGAGGGGGCTGTAACTACTTGACCTGATTGTATAACCTGTATAAGTATTAGCTATATCTGTTCATTCAAAGGTGATAACAGTATCTTCAGCACTTTTCTCCATTGAGGTAAAAATAAATTATGCTTTTTCACTGGTAAGTAACAAGAAAACTACGGTTGCTAGGGCTTGAGCAGTCTAAGACCAACAAAATAGCTTACTTTGAACGGAAGAGTAGTAAAGTCAAATACATATCCAAGCATATGTGTGCTTCTAATCTAGATAAAAACACATCTGGAGTCAAGTTGTAGTAAATTCTGCCTCTTGGTCTCAAACAACATTTAATAGCTCTGACTTAGTGTGATTAAATGTTGTTCAATAAGGGCAACATTTAATGGCACAGTAGTGAAAGAAGCATACTACAAAGTCTGAAGCAGGGAGACTGTAAACAGCTCTAGGAGATGCTGAGGACACAGTGGCACCTGGGACGTGCAACACTCACCCCATCTTTTAACTTTTTTAATTGTTTTAGCCAGGAATCCTTTAGTGAGTGGGAACGAACAGACAGACAACAAGTATTCACTAACAAACAGGTAAGCAATGCAGAATAGAAATCATGAAGATAAAAAGTTGTTTTTGTGAAAAGTTTGTTTAATAAACTCACCCGTGACTCGCCTTCCCCTCTCCACTCCACGCGGTTAGGAAAAAGGTAGAAGTATCTACGCTGCCACTGGGTCAGGAAGGGGTTCCCCAACTTCAGCATATATCCATGCATAATGCAGTCTTTTCCAAGGGCATAGTCTGTACACGTGTAAGTAAATGTTAGAAATCCACATACAAATACTTGTGTGAATGCAGCTACATGGTTGTCACATTTGGCTTGCCTTCCTCGTGGCCGAGCTGCTTGTTCTTAGCCCGTTTGCGAGCCTCGATCTTATCTGTGTCCGAGTTGACCGCCTCGTACACGGTTTCTGCTACCTCCTGCTGCCAGCGCTCTGATATGACTAGGGGGAAGTTCTTGTACAGTTCTTGATCGCTGTCCAGCAACTGAAGGACACAATGCAAAGTACAACTATGATAATACGTTGCCTTGTGGGTGTCAACTAGTTTCAACCAAATGATAACTCATAACAGATAAAGTACCCTTATAGCTTGAGGTTACTTGCCATTTATGTGTAAATTACAGAAAGTAATTCAAAATGTTAAGCAACATGTTTTTAATGCAGTAGGTGGCCATGTTTTATTTTAGTTGAGTTGTAATAAATGATTATAGTTGTTGTTCTGTTTCTTCTACAAAATGCCCTGCACTTGCTTGTGTCTTTGTTCTCTTCTGAGACAGCACTGGATGGATTCATATCAATAGAAAGGAGCTTAACAGATTCACATCTGCACTGTAAGGCATTACTTTACAGCCATTATTTAGATTATGACTCCTGCGTTAATGATACTATCCAGGGATAAGTAAACAAACGCTTTTTCCTTTTATTACTCAGAGTGTCAGAGGATGAATAACCATTACTGCTGCTGCATTAATGTTAATGAGGAAGGGGGCTGTTGTTGTGGAGAAGGAGGAACACAACAAGATGAGGCTTTGAAACATTTTTTATATGATTTAGCAAAGTAAACCTTACATTACAGTTGAAAAGCAATCCATTCACTTGATATATTATGCAGCATGTTTTACCTTGATGCCCTTGGTGTCCTCCTCATCAAACGAGCCTATGTCAAAAGCATCTGCAGCATTTACCTCTCCCCTGGGAGGAATTAAAGGGGGGGAGTACTGTAGTGAGGGAACCCACCGATGGAGGCAAGGCAAGAGAAGAGAAACAGCAAGAGAGAGCAGAGGAGAAAGTGAGCACAACAAGGTGACAGTCCCATAGCAGCTTTGCCTGAAGTGTTGTGGTAACCATAGCAACTGTAACAGTAGTGGACTATGGTGGCAGATTTCTCTTAAAAATGGCCATGACATGATGATAAGCTATATGAAGTAATTATTATGAAGTTATTAGGATCATGTGTTTCTTTTATAGCCTTTGTACTTATTACCTAAGCATTGACCAATTAAATCAATCTGTAAAACATACTGACAGTGTACAAATATTGACATGGCTGATACAAAAGCTTACATTACATATTAAACTATTGACTTAGGACTACAATAAAGTCTTTGAAGTGAATTAAATTAAAATACAGCCCAAAAATGGTGACTCACAGAAAAACTGATTTACCTTTTGCAGATACACCTGCTGCCAGTCGATGCCTTTGAAAAACTGATGTTCCTTTACTTCCTGGGCTCTGCATAGACAGAGAGCAGAGGCTGTTATTCTAACTTTGTACATAAGGTGGTGGTGTTTGCCA
The DNA here is from genome assembly GCA_036850595.1 of Rhyacichthys aspro. Classification (NCBI taxonomy): domain Eukaryota; kingdom Metazoa; phylum Chordata; class Actinopteri; order Gobiiformes; family Rhyacichthyidae; genus Rhyacichthys; species Rhyacichthys aspro. The sequence continues at coordinate 17,306,048 of CM072159.1, forward strand.
CAGTACATCTCAAACAAAACACACAATCTTGTTTTTTAGCTTAATACACAGTGCATGTGATCAGTTTCAATGGCTTAACTCCTCAACAATGAAAGATGACACAGATGAAATTAGTTATGATCTCTGCTTTTATCAACTGCCTACAGCTCCTTCCATTTTAAGCTGTTATGCATCAAATGAAAACTGCTGAAATGAAAGACTCATTTGAACATTTGGCAATAGACACGTGCAGATATTACTCTAAATACAAAGTGTTCTTCTATTTGAGTGTGTCTTTTCATACCCTTGGCCCTGGCAGCCAAGCCTCTTGGATACATCTCTCTGCAGCAGACCCTCCAGCAGATCTTTGAGCTCTGCAGTGAACGAGTCTGGGAGCTCCACATTCTGAGACAAACAGGGAGGAGGGGTGAGAAATCAGGAACAAGGGAGTTTGGGAAAAGATTGACATCATTTGCACCTATTACAACAGAACAAGAGGGCCTCTGCTGCTATATCTCGCGCTGACAGGTTGTGGGCTGTTCAAGCTGCTCTGTGACCATGTTTAAGGTAGAGCGGGGTTCTGTCCTATCCTTCATCCTGTCTGTCTCTGCCTGCCCCACTGCTCCGTTCTCAGCGCTCTCTCTGCTGTCTGCTTCTATCATGTTTATGTAACAAAACTGTTCATCATCTTTAATAAACACAAAGACATATAGAGTGGTATTTTTAGCTTTGACGGGGGGGACGAGAAGCATTTCACTCCCCTTCTTCTCCTTACATACACACATGAACACGGATTAAAGGGATAAAAGAGATTAAGTGGCTAGATTTATTGTTATATAAAAGATCAGACTTTCTCTGTTTAGAGGTCCTGGTCAGCCAAATAGTGTTTGTGTGAGAAGACAATCATGGGAATGAGAGGCTTCTCAAACGACAAAAAATAAGTGGACACAAATTTGGACAGGTTCCACTGTGAAGGACAACTGTCGCATGTGGCAAACAACAAAGATGAAGGATGCTTGGGTGAAAATTAATTTTACAGTTTGACGCCACAAACAGCTCTATGCTCAAACACAACATGGCACCTTTGCAATGGGCATGAAATTAGAAAAAGGGGTTGGTAGGAGCACTTTAGTCACCGCTGGGCCACAGTTGAGGTGGTGTTTCGGGGAAAGATGGTTTTAACTTTGGCCCCAAATAGGAATTTTGGCTTAAATCAAATAACACTAAAAATGTTACTAACCCTGTTAAGTCTAGACCCTATGACTGGATTAAATCATTCTACAAATCATTTTTATATCAAAAATGTAAGTATTATGCCACTGTAAAAATGGTAAACTTGTTAAAACACATTTGTATAATACAACTGACGTATCCTCCTTCAGCTCTCTGGAATTCAAAGTTCTTCTGTTGTCCATATAAACATAAGGTAATGTATTGTAGACAAATAAGTTAAAATAGTTAAAGCCTTTTGACAATAAAAGAGATAAGCATGAATTGGCCAGAGGAATTCTAAAATTGAGTGGTTTTGATGTGTATAGGTTGAATTACATGATATTGGTCTTCTGTTTGTTCAGTCTTACTTAAATAGACACTGGAAGACTTAGATTAGCAAAACCCATATGGACTCTGCAAACATTATTTACCATTAAACACTTTTCCTTAGTACGTAACCTTCAGTGCTGCCAAATGCAAACCCTGATAGAACACTACCCATGTTTTGGCTGCACACATTTTCAGATTTAGCTACAAATGAAGTGATTTACCTAAACTGGATAAACGTATTACACACTGAGTAATACTGGTCTTCACTGCTAATTTTTCTGAGAAAATAAGACCAAACTCGTTATGAGCCAGATGTTTTACTGGTGATGCTTTTGCTCCCTGTTGTTTTTCGCTGCTTTGCTACACCTTTCTTATCTTCTCCACAGACAGACAAGCAATTACAGGGCCCCTGAGCTTATTGAGATGCACGACACTTAACTGGAGGGGGAAAACCTGCCGCATGGCTCAAGCTATACATTTGAAGTTACACACTTTTATTTACCTCTGATGCCTTTCTACTTATATTCAGTCTGTTTGAGGTAATGTTTGGCTGGCACTGTATTTAAAGGTTGCCCGTTTTGCACATTTTCATAAATACTGTAAATGTTTTTCATTGAAGATAATTCTTTGCTAGTAATTAGGAAACTATAAGGCAATTTTTTTACTTCTATAAAAGAGAAAAGTGGGATCATAAGGTATACTTGCTGCAGACTCACTTCATTCATGTACATTGGTAGAACTAGAATGCCCTCACGATTGAAAGCTAGACCTCACTTTGTGAGGTCTATGTACATACAGATGCATTTGTGTGTGAATTAACTTTCAAGCATGAATGCTACTTTAGTTTCAGAGTGTTCTGTAAAATACCTCATCTTTTACATCATTACAGCAAGTTCTACAAATTAAACAGACAGCAAGTGTTGGATGACAGTGGCCAGAAAGATGACCCTGAAAATTTAACAACAAAGTCATTTATCTGTGTCAGGGAAGAGAATAAAAAAACACATTGGGAAACCAGAACTAGAAACTGATGCAATACTTGTTTTGTGTTAGCATGCAGCAGCTATGACAGCTTTGTTTGTTCGCACACACAGTAGAGTACGCATAGGGATATAAACAGATGTGTGCATTTCGTATTACTGCACGGTAAACATGGGCCAAACCCATTTGACCAAGTAAAGGCTCATACTAGGCCTGCAATGTTTACACAGTGACTTCTTGTAATATATGTGTCCTTCATTGGGTGCTCTTTTGTCACTGTGAACACCTGTCTTCTAGGAAGAGTGTGTGTAGAGTCTTACCATGGTCAGCGTCATGCGGTCAATCTCATGTTTGTCTTTGGTCTTATGCTGTCTGAAAGGACTGTGCCTGAAAGGAGAAGGGAGAGGACTGTGTTAATTCCATGATTCTGTATAACATCTGTATAAGTTCGTAAATGGAGGATGGCTTGAAAGTGACTTGAAGTAAGCTCACCGCAAAATATTCTGCCTATTGTACGTTTTTCAATCATCCAGAAAGGTATGTCTCGATGGTATTAGTAGACCTAGATGGCTCTTAACTGAGCCTGTGAAATCTTGCAGAAATGTTCATTTTCACAATGCTAGGGCTGTAAATGATGTGATGTGTTGATTTCTAATGTCATGTACACTGCCTTAAGGAACACAATGGTCTTCCAGAGTAGCAAATGTCAATGTTTGCTCAAAGTGTTTAACTCAAATCAGTCAAATAGGTCACTGACACCTACACAACCAGTGTAACAGTGAGTTTAAAGGCAGTATTCTTTTACTTGTAAGGATTGTATTTGTATTTCACTATTATAATGAGCCAAGCATGTCAGAATTATTTGGAAGTGACATATATTTAAAGTGGTAACCACAATACTGTTAAACTATCATACAGTTATATTTCTCCTCATTATATTGCCCCAATTTCCAAAGTTGTCATTTGAATTAAGGTGCTGAAGCATAAGTTAAGATTTGACATTTAGTCAGTGCACCAGGCAAATGCAATTTTAAGAGAAAGAGAAGTGTTTGTATCAAACACTGACACAGTAGTCCACTCCAGTATCTGAGTAACACATGGTTAGTTTTGTAAGAGAGAAGCAGCTTCCAAACAACATTAATATGTATAACCAGCAACCAATACAATTAGATTCTACTCATAAACAACAAAAACCTCATTTGTATAGATTTATATTGTTTGCATTTTAAGTGTGATCAAAGGTAATAGCAGAAAATGCATTTTATTTTTTAAAAGCAGATGGGGCTTTTAGATCTGAGTGTTGTAACATGTTTCTCTTGTCTATGAGCCAACCTTTAAGCAAAGACCTATTCACTGTTCCTCTTGAAAGTGTTCAACACCCGGATCCAAACATCAATGGAAAGACACGTCATGCTCTCCTCTCTTTTCACCTCACTCATACACAACCATTTCACACACACGCTCTACCCCTTTCCCTGATTTCTGACCTACTAGGCTCAGACCTCTGGCATTTACACACTCTAGATCAAACAAACACACACACATATTCTTGGACACAAACAAGATCAAACACACACCAAACAGACGGCCAGAAAAAAAGGGATGTGGAGAAAGGCTAGAGCAGATTCAAAGAGGTTTACTCAGAGTGGCAGAAGTGGTTTGAAAGCAGACAGGAAGTCAGGACACAGTGGGAGTGAAGAGCAGGGAGAGAGGGACAAGATGTCAGAACTGAGAGGGTCAAAGAGAGGGAGAGAGAGAGACTAAAAAGCTGCCTACCCTCGGAGGAGTTTGAAGAGCATGCAGCCTAAAGAGAACCAGTCAGCACTGCTGTCGTACGCGGTTCCTTTCTGTAGAACCTCCGGGGCCATGTAACCATGAGTGCCGCTGCCAAAAAGATACCACAGCTTTCGTCAAACACACTGAATGTTTTTCATTTTAAAGCTTTTAAAGATGCAGATGTGGAATCCTACTTACACGCTGGCATGGGGCTTCTTTTTGGAGAAATCGCAGGCCAGACCAAGGTCGGAGATACGAACGTGTCCGTGTTCATCCAACAGGATATTAGCTGGCTGCGTACAAAGACAGAGAGGGGATACTGAGGTTCAAGCTGATACAGAATGTGAGATAACACCCTCAGTACGGGAAACAATGTTGGAGACCCTGCAGATTCATGACTTAAGTTACAATTTCCGCTCACTGGGATAAAGTTTGACATGGACAGTAAGTCTCCTGCCCTGGTTATGCTCTACATTTTGGCAAAACCATGTCTCTCACTCACTTTCACCTGAACGCTCAGCCTCTAAGTATTATCTGCATTATGCTGGACTGTTTATTGAAGCCCTACAACTGCTCCCTGACTTCCACCAAAAAACATCTATTATTATGGCAACCAGTCAAAACAGGGGAACTGAAGAAAAACAGAGAACACTTTAAAAATGGCTAACATGAAACTGAATCCATGAAGGCGCACTGATATAACACTTAATGGCATGTGGAGCTAGAGGAAATAAAAACAGCAAATGTCCATGTTGTAGAGGTTTTATCAAGACAATAGTTGGTTCTAATTGGTGGATAAAATTCAACTCACAGGAGCCTTTTTACATTCATGTAAAACAATTTAGTCTTTACAAATTTTTATTATATATTTATTAAAAGATTATTACAAATTTAAAGATGTTTGTTATTACCTTGAGATCTCTGTAGACAACAAAGCGATTGTGCATATGTTCCAGGCCTAGGATGATTTCAGCTGCATAAAAGCGCATCTCCTTCTCACTGAACACTCCATGCTGAGAAAGGTGGTAGTGCAGGTCACCTCCTGAACACAAACAGACATACATGACATTATATGAATCAGCGTGACCTCAAAACACCTCATTGCTCAGTCAATATAAATCAATAAGTAGTGGTAATTGTCTCAGAAAACAAAATAAGAATTGATAGACAGCATTCAGTGACTCAGTTTGACGTAAGAAAGATGCTGTTGAAGGATTGCATGGTGTTTTCGATGTAAACTAAAAAGGGCCACATCTGCTGTAGTAGCTCACAAATGGGCTTCTTACTGGCTGGGTCTTTAGAAAACATAAGCCCCCCAAAAAAGAGGTACAGATACACATTACAGGTTGCAGTGAGGCCTCAGACCATCAGTGAGGTCATAATCTAGTCAGCTGGCGACAGATTGAGTAATCCAATCTCTGTGTCTCAAGAGGGACTCAGAGAGACTTGAGTTCAATCTAGGTGTAATGTGTTGGAGTGAGGAACCCTACCATTCATAAGGTCAAGGATGAAGCATAGCTTGTCGGGGGTGTGGAAGGCATAGGTCATACACACAATGAACGGGCAGTCCTAGAAAGATGCAGATGAGTTAAAAATGTAGAGCATAGTACTGAACTGAAGAAAAAAAAAGAAAAAATGATTATACAAAACAAGACAAACTGTGCAGTGAACACTCACCCCTGTGCTAACCAATGAAAGCATGATTCTTTCATTTAGTGCCAGAGTCTCCCCCTGCTTCATCTTGATCCTCTTCTTGTCCAAACATTTCATTGCATACCTGACATACACAGACATTAAAAAACAAACCGAAAAGATAAACAAACGCTTCTTATGGTTAAGAGTTCAAATCTGTGTGCAAAATGCCTCCTCACATCTTCCCTGTGTCAGCCTTCCTGCAGCCATACACCTCTCCAAAGCCACCTCTGCCAATGATCCGATGAACGCTGAAATCATTCATGGTCAGCTGTGGGGAAAACAATACAGCAGGGCCTTGAATAAAAAATGTTTAGGGGTGTCTATTTGAACTTAAGACAAACAATTCAAATGGGTATTTTTGGTATAACTATTGACTAAAAATCACCATACTTGATTCATATCTAAGGTCGGTATTTCAGTCGTTGCAATCTGACTTACACACAGTTTACATGCCATCATGTTAACACATTATGCTTTGTTTTGGGTAAATAATAGTCTACATTAAATGACCCAGAAAAGGCAACAATGTTTCATTTCTATGTTGACCTGCTGCGACTCACATGAATGTTGAGTTCCACATTCTTCCATTGGCAGAAACGGGTGAATTTGTCACTGACAGAAAGAAAAAGAGAAAATGTAAATCGATTCATACAGGTGAAAAATAATAACCCCTGCCCCATTTCTGCTGCCTCACCTTTCAATAAACTTCTGGAAGATCTTCCCTCTCAAACTGTCGCAGATCTCCACTATGTATGGCTGCAGAGACATAGTAAGAGAACACTTTCTCTTTGATTTTATTTAATACATGATATAATTTTATCAGTAACAATTTGAAACAAATTCTCTCCAAATGTGTGCAAATATATTGGAGCTGGAGTGCAGTTATGATGGCTGGTACAGACATAATGACGTCTGTTGATCAGAATTCATTTGTTACCAAGTGTCAACATTTATCTTTCAGTTTCTTTTATTATTTAATTATCTAACCATTGTGTTATCACATACATACCTGTTGAATACCAATATTATTTAAACATCAAAGTGAATGCAAATTCATTTTCCTTGTGCGGCAAAATATGTTTGCCAACATACAGTAAATAAGGAAAACAGATTTTGAGATTTACTGTCAAGCTACTGTGGATACAATAATGACTTATCTGGATAGCAGATACAAATGAACACAGAGGGTCAAACCTACATTACTCAGTCTGTCAACGATGAGTGAGCAAATCCTAACACACATGTATGGCTATGAAAAAAAGCATTATTTATAAATCTACAACATCATGATTAGTTATTTAGGGAGGGACCTTTGCTCCCTAAATGTTTTCCAAGCCTGTGATGACTGTGTGGGTGTTGTATTAGCTAATTTACACCCTCAAATGTGTTGAGGGAGTAAATTCTAAAAATACCTGAAAGTCATTGTCAATCACTGGGGACAAATGTGGTTAAAGTCCACATTCATAACAGTGTCCCTTAGGGTGCTGGCATATCTGAGGGTATAATGGGTGATTTCCAAGATGCAAGAAAGAAAAAGGTGCCGAAGGAAAGGAACTACAAGCCAAAGATGACTCTTACCTGAAAGAGAGATGGAGGGACTTGTTTCTTTGCCAAGTGACTCTGCACGTGATCTACTGCTTTCTTGGAAAATGGCTGAGTCAAAGAGAAATTAAAAAGAGGGTTATTAGAAATTGCAGCCCCACCAGGCATTTCTGTTTGCTTTTATAGAAAAACAGGGCACTGCAGTTCAGTAAGTTCAATGCATGTGGGCTTCTGAGACCAGCATTATACACTGTGCTTTCCTCTCCAAACTTGTCACTAACTTTCCGACCGAGTGATTTAATATATACTGGTCAGGCTCAATGCATTGTGTGACTGTGCTCTGTGAGATAAAATCTGAGAGGATGATTTTGAAGGTGCCCTGGGTCTCATGTGTTTAGATCTCTGGAGGTGTGAATGAGTATGTGCCCTGGCTCGCACTGCAAGACCTCCAACAACAGTGCAGTGATGTTGTGTTTGTTAGCCAAAGCACTCCTCACAGACATTGTTGTATTTAAGTGGTTTACTAGGTACTAATTAATCCAAACATGTCTGCACAAAATATCTAATCATCACAAAGCCCAGCATTCCTCTGTTGAAATGACAAGTTCAATCTGCATCTAATCTTGGCTCACAAAATTAGTGACGCAGTGTCAGGTTGTACCAAAACTAGCATAATGTACTTCAAATGGCTGCAAATCCTCTTTCATAGCTCTGCCTTTTGAGCTTTAGTGACAGAACTAGCAGTTTAATAAATAAGAGTCTTGCCTCTTTCTCAGCAGTACAACTATGTGAAAAGAAGTAATAAATAATAAAGACCATCCAAATTTAGATGGGAACCATGGTCCTGGTGTAATTTCATGTGTGTGTGGTTTTTTTTTTAAGAAAGTCAAAGCTATTCTTTTGTTAGTAGCCACATTATAAAACTCATAATGGTTGCTTTACAAAATGACTAAACTAAGCAAGCAAAAAACCAAAAAAAGATTGTTTACCTATTTGTTATATATCTCATTAAACCAAACATGGTCTGCATTAATGTTTGAGCAATTTCCTGTTCCCTTTAACGACACCCTGTAGTCCTGCAAATTCAACAATTCACTTCCTGTTTCTGTCTGGCAGCTCATTATATAACTTTCAAGCAGTCAACTTTGAAATTTAAAAAAATAAAATGTTGCATTGCGCAAATGAAGATGGCTGAATAGAGCATGTGTGCCACTTTACCCTTATCCTATGTAACATTTGCTTATGAACTGTCACACTTAAGAGTCATGTGATCCTTGCTCTGAGTTTGACCCAGAGTGAATGAGAAGGTGTCCTCACATGTGAACAGGACAGGAGCTCCTTCATGATGTATCCGTCATAAATCTGTCTGCTGCGGCTTAGCCTCTCCTCCTCTGAGTCCAGTTTCTCGTATTCCTTAATCTGAAACAGAATCACCAGGTTGTCTGAACGTCACAACAAAAGAGAAAGAGCTTCCTGGGCTAAATCTGAATCGTCGGGATTAGAGCCTTAATCTGTCACCCATCCGATGCAGCCATCTAATCCAGCACACAAACAGGACACTTTAGAGACTTACTTCTTCGTAGAACTTGAGCTGTGGCACAGCCTCATCAATCTCATTCAAACAGAAGTCCTTGAACAACAGGAAGCCTGGCAAGACAGAGACAAATGGTCAAAGCACATGTTATGGAATATTATTTTCCCACTGTTGTGTGAAGGAAATATCACATTAGTGAAATACTATTTCTCTTTCACATTAGCCCCTTAATAATTTTACTTTAATGGATTATTTTTATAAGGCAATAAAACTGTATAACCAAAATATATAGACAAAATACAGGTGTTATTTTCCCTGAAAAGATGTTACTGTAATATATCTGCTGTATAAAACAAACAAAACACACATCCATAGTAATATTCTCAGCTGCTCTTTGTTACTAATTAGAAAGAAAGCAAAAATAATTCAATAGGAAATCTATCTGCAGTTGTGCTAAATGCTACATTGAGCAAATTACAGTGAAACCTAATGAGTCACAACCTCGTGCACGGCTGCAGTTCAGGCCAAAACACAAAAGAAGGACAGACCCATTAACTGCTCCAAATTATAGAAAATGGCACATGGGGGAATTATTATGTTAATGACAACTCTCACAAACAAACAAAAATGAAATCTCACATGTCGTCAATTGCACATTCATTGCACTTATGTGTAAAAGATGAGTGTGATACAAAATATATCCGAGTTGTAGAGGTGAGAGTCGTTGTTGCTATGGTAATTGCCTTATGGTTACTGGCTGTATATGAACAAAGGTGTAGAGAAACAGAGGTGAGTATAAAAACTTAAGCTGTTTGCTGAGCCTGGACACAAGAGATAAGAAGATCATCTGACCTGTCACCAGCATTAACACTTCACAAATCAAACTTAATCAAGTCAAAATAAATATCTGCATCAAAGGGATTGAAAAAAACAGCAAAAGCACAAGCTGTGTGTTGGTCCGATTAACTGTGCAGACACGCTGGACTCCTGTGACTTCACCTGATTACCATCAAGTATTAGCAAAAATAGACAGCTAACAAGATCTTGTTGATTTGTTAGGTCACTCTCTCCTTTATAAGTGTCCTTCAAGAGTTAGGAACAGAATGGTTTGCTGTCAGGTAGTCAGTGCTTCACACAGAAGTAAATAAAAATCCTGCCAGTGATATAAAGCAAAAATCAAAAAGCATCAACAGTATTAGAAATATATTAGTATTAAAAATTGTGTTGCAATTACTTTTCAACATTTAAACAACATTTTGAAATGTCAGGTAAACTACAGAACAAAGAAAGCCTATTTGGTTAGGCTGCAAAGTCTATTATCAAGAATTGTCACTTCTTCCCCTGTGCTTTATCTCTTCTCCAGATGTGATGCATCATTTCCCCTCCTCTACAATGGCACACTAAGGTCCATCCAAACAGAATGCTCACACATGGTCTATGTGCATAGTCAATGATGCTGGCCATCTTTATTTGCTGAAAGGATACCACTGACAATCTTCACCATCCAACAAACAAAAAAAACAGGTTTCCATCAGCACAAAACTTAAAGTGCAAGAGAGGTACAAGTGAGGGACCAAAATTAAAAAAGGCACTTCTTACATCACAGAGAGGAGAGGATTAACCTTAATCTCAGTACACTTCAGCACTGCACAGCTAATTCAACAAATAGCCTCTTCTAAAGCAGACAGACATGCATACACATCTAGCAAAAATTAGTTCCTCTGAGCTTTGTCTTATTAGTCATCACCCAAAAGTGTCTAAAAATAAAGTTTTGACAGCTGCTTGTGCCCTCAATCATCTGCACCAGCTGCAGTTTGCAGTGCTACACCTAGCATGTATGTTTAGCCACCCAAAAAACGTTAATATAGGACGGATTTATGACAAATTTCTATGTGCCTGTTGCATGGCATAAAAGCTACACTTTGTCAAAACCAGCCAACAAGATAAAATGAGAGGAGAAACACAAACCAATTATTGTAGCATGCTATTCTTGTTACTGACAGGGGAGGATGCATTTTGTTTGGGCATCAGTAGCAATAGAAACTGAAGGACTTGATTGATAACAATGTGATAACTGATCAAATAACTCTTTATTGATTACAGATCCATTTATGTGGGTAGAGACGAAGGCAGGTTTTAGCGCCGACTTACACAGTGAAAGTCAAGAGGATTATCATTATTTTAAACACACTGAAGGATCATGTGATTATACATACCTTGACCTTTGCATGTGCAAAAGTACTAGCACAAACCAGACCACAGTGCAGTGTTTGTGCACTGTGCTATGTGCTAGGTGAGAGTACATCATCAGGGTTAGCAAACAATGTTAACTATTCTGCCAATCTTGCTGCCCTTCTCTTCTCTCAGTGATTACTGATTGTACACTGCAGACCACCAATATGAGCTGCAGCATTCACTGGGGTCTGACCATTTGTTTTGAATGTCGAATGTCATTAAGAAATCTGTAGACACACATACTTAGCACAGCAATATAATAATCTATTCTAGTGTCTTCTGTATATTTGGCCTAGCTTTGGTGGGCACATAATCATATTACCAGTGCTCCCATACTCCTGCCATTTTATTACAGAATTTGTCAATATTTAATACAAAAGCAATGTTTAAGCATCATAAAAAAATAACCTAACCTAAGCAGTGAGCACTTTTACCTCGCTGCTCAGGTTTTAGAACAACATCCAACTTCATTATGAATAAGTAAATTTGCAGATGTTAACGAGATGACAGAACGGATGTCATGTCCTGGTACAGCATTCACGGTTTACAAAAGTGACTCATTTCAGACTGCAGACATTTGAAAATGTTACTCGCCTTACTTGGGCTAGCAAATTGTTAGGGGAGAGAAGGCTAAAACTATTTACTTTCTGAAAGGAATGACACATGAACATGATCAAATTTATTTAGAGCAAAAAATACTCAACATCTTCAAACAGGTGGTTTAACAATATATGTGAAAGGAATTACAACTAAAGCATCAAAAACATTTAATATTATTTGAATTAATATAATTCAAATAATATAAATATATATACAAGTGTTGATCTGAATATACTACAAAATGTTTTATAGAGTTATTTTAGAACAACATACTACCCCATTAAATGATAAACAAATGATAAAGCTTAGATTTCTCCATTCACATTTTCCTAAGATCACTAAATTGGAGCTGCAGTGAATCACTTCAGATAATGTCATTGATGACAGGCAAATTAAGGTAACAACACACATAGTATGTATGTTAGAAGCACGGGTCTTGTTTGGACTGCGTTAACTTTTACATAAATAAAACATTCTGGGAAAACATCGTTTCTTCTCTGCCATTTATTGCTTAGTTTTCACGCTGTCTCTTTATTTCCCCTCTCTTTTCTCATCACCTATTTCATTCCTCCTTTAATCAATTTTATTTCTCCCTGTCGACAAGCAAATGCAGCAGTTCTGGTCAGGTTCCCATGGCAACCGCAGTTGCTAGGCAACACACAACTCTCCATCATCCATTCCAGAAGTCTGACAGATGGAGAGGGAGAATGCAAAAACAGTGTGAGAGAACGATGAGAGCAAGGGGGTACATTGAGGAAGAATAAAGCAGAAGAAACAGCTAAAAATCCAGAAAAATGAAAGAAGCCGGGCTGCAGCGAGAGGAGGAGCTTATTTATCTAAATAAAATACAGTGGGACAATAACCTTGATCATTAACTGCTCTTCTTATGGATTTTTTTCTCTATTAGTCCACAGTTTGACCAGCCCCTATGGCCATGCACAGAAACATCACACAAGTCTTATGATGTGCCATTGTTCACACAACATGCTACTGGCAAATTCAAGACACTGTCTATATATGTAAAATATAATGCTTAGCTTGTGTTGCCATAAAATAACAAAATCTTGCTACAATTGAGAATAAACAAAAAGCAATCCAGTGCCTTGTAATGTCTGTGTTTAATATAATACAAAACAGAATATAAGGACCACAGTTGTGGCCTGTGCTGCAGAGATATCACTTTTTCCTCTCTCTCTTTTCAACAGTGAAGAGAAAATGTGTTAAGCAGCTACTATGTTGGTCAGCTTAGATGGCATATCCGTTTGATCCACTAGCTCTGTGAGTCTTCTCTACAAAGCTAACTGTGAAGACTAGAATGTGTGAAGCAGCATGTGTGCAAGGGTTAAAGACAGAAATAAAGCACTTCTTATCTTTTGATAAATCATATTAATTATTATCATGCCCTGAGCATTCTTAGATCCAACACATCAGGCCTACCATAAAAAACAAAGCACAGAAACATAACACAGTATTATCTATTGTATTTAACACAGCTTGACTAGAACAAACATAATGGGGTATGATGAAATATGAGGTGCGGTGGTGGTCATACTAATTCTATATGTACATTAAAAGGTATCTATTATATGAAATTACTGAAATGCAGACACTTGACAAGTGTTCACTCAACTGATGTTAAAACATCTTCAGTATTCAGTCTATACAATGTTAAAACATGTAGAGCTGTGTTTTGATTATCTATAGCATTGCTAAAATGCACATTTACCAAAAAAGGACTTGTAACACTACCCCTAAGGATAAAAACACTATCATCTGCCTGACATTGGTTGTCATGACAGTCAACAAGGCTGGTTAAGCTCAAGGACAAAGCTTGGTAAGAGTCCTGAAATCAAAGGCGAACTCACAGCTGAGCCCCTGCAAATATTGATTAAAGTCATCTTCCATCTCAATGTTGATACTTGCGCCAATGAAATAAAAGTCCAAATAATTACTTGAGTAAAGGGACTCCCCATCTTTGTTTAAAACAGGTCTACAGAGCACTGATTTCAGTCTACAGAAGACTGAGTAGCATGTGTCAGACACCTCAGTATAGTATATAGCTGTTGCATATTCACAGAAGCCAGCCCTCACTACTGAGCACATCCCAAAAAATGAGTTATACTTAATCACTGGACATTAAATAAACATATCTTTTATCATATTCACCCCAGCTGCAAGAAGTCAGAATATCTTCTTTGTATTTATAAGACTGCATTAATAATAAGATTTATAAGACTACACAAAACGCAAAAGCTTGAATCCAGCTGAGGAGGTGTTTTTCTTTTGTAGCGGGATCTGAGCTGTTGTTATATCCACTACAACAACAGCATATCTGTGTGAACCATGTGACCTATGTAAAGGCAGTTACATTTTAAGGTGGACCAGCCTAACTCAACCTAGCTTGCACTCACGGCTCGGTCACTTGACTTGGCCACTCAGCCACATATTTATTTGTCTTTTTGGTAGCAGAAATGCAGTCTCACCGTAAGCAGCACTAACACAAACAGTGCAAAAGCCTAAGAGCAGACTGTATATAACCTAGTTTCCCTGGCAAAATAGGCTAACATAGCACTGAAAGAGAGATGAACCATAAAAATGATAGTTAGGATCATAAACAATACACTTTGTTTGGGTGTCATTATTACTCTTTTCTGTGCCTATCACAAAGCCTAGCTTGTGTTAGCTTTGTGTTGAGTCAGTATGACATCTGTATGTTTTTCTGCTTCTTTTTGTGACTGCGCCAGCAGCAGCTACTCACCCATGTATATGCATTTTGCTCATCGAGAAAGGAGAATGCCTAATGCCTGCTCAGGGCATTCAGACTAAAAACGGGCCAAAAAGAGAGCACAGTGACTTTACATGGCTCAACCTTGAATCTTCAAATATTTCGTGTTTACAGAAATCCACAACTATGTGTCTTTTAGATTGATAGATGTAAACCAGTCATCTGAGGGTATACTTATTAAGAAGACACCATGAGCATTCACAATGTGTGTTATCAAGTTCAGAATGGCTTGGAGACTGGGGACACTGGCACTCATTTATGAAATGCGCATATAGCAGAAAACTGGGTGTACGCCCATTTGACCGAACTGGTGTGCTCCAGTCCCACGGCAGGTCAGGAGCTAGAGTGAATTTGCGCAAGTTTCAATTCAGCGCCAAGCTGAGCAGCAAAAACATTATTAAGACCAATAATTGTATGTAATACTTTTTTTTTATTTGTCAAGCAGTACAAGTTTTCAGATGATTTTATGTGTGGCCTCACAGCCACAGACTACTCCAACCCTCGAGGCCAAGGACAGCCACATGTCTCAATATTAAAAAATCCTTTCTCCATTTTAGTTTATTAACTTCATCAAATAATTGTGGTCAAATATCCTACTTTTATGTAAGGTTTTGTGAAATGCTATAAAACAAAATATTAACAAGATATTGTAAAAGTAATGCTAGAGTGGCATGTCTCTTGTCTGCATCACTTTATTAGCTCATACACGCAACTGGCTCTTTCTACACATACTCTGACCAATAGTAGTATGTTATTCATGTTTAAAGTTTTTCTGTTGAGGCTTGAAGCAATAAACTTTGACATGAAAGCAAGCTAATGCTGCTACACTGTGTTGAAAAAAACAAAACAATATGGTGGACGCGCTTTTTTTTTTTTTTGCTGTGCATGTAAAGGGAAGTGACGTGAGGAGAGAGCCAAGCTCCTTGGCTAATCTCGTCACTCACAAGGTTTTTGCGTAACGTGTCATTTCTAGTCGGTTAGAGAGACAGTGCCCAATAATAGAGATCACGCGGTTGCTTTGTTTCACACTTTGTGAGTTAGTAGAGACCCCAATTACACATTATTGGTGCAGAAAGGATGTAAAACTGTTTTTTGCATTTAGGGTCCCCTTAAAGTGAAAAAACAATGTGTTGTAATGAAACAGCAATGGAAAATTTAATACAATTATTTAATTTGAGGCTGTGCTGCAGCCCCATGGCCAGAACCATAGTCCACAGACCATAGTCCACGACTCATCTTGCTGCTGTGAGGCAGGGATATGAGCTTGTTCAGTCCTAGTGTTACAGGTTTGCTTGTCAGTGAGCTATAACCCAATACAATGTACAATAATAATAAAAGTAGACAGTGAGCACCAAGTTTTGCTGTGGCTGGCTGTGGGACCTCACAGGCACGCTCCTCAGTCCTATGGCAACAGTACGGCTGAGCGCTCTGCAGCCACAGTGCCTTTACAGATAGCCTAAAGATATTCTCTGAAACTGGGTATTTTCTGTGTTTATTATTCAAAATGCAAATTGCAACATAGATACAACATGCCTCCTTCACTGAGGCTGGAACACAGTGCCTCCACTTAATGCTGGGTTTGAGGCTAGGTTTGGGGCTGGGTATAGGGCTGGGTATGGGACAGTCCAGGGCTAAGGCCCTGTTGCGCATTTTCAGTGCTTAAAGCATTCCCATTAATTAATATATATGGTTTTTTTTAACTTAAAATAAAGAATAGTTATTATGATCTAACCTGTGTGTTTATAAGTCACACATCAAAAATCAATTTTTAATATGTAAGCCTCAGATGTGGCTTGATTGTTTATTTTCCCATTTCATACAACATTAAAACAATCTTTTTTCCTGGAGCTTTTATTTGTCATTTCCTGCTCAGAGAAGTGTCTCTTTTTCTGTATTTGGTGCCTTCATGCCATAAACTCCATGAGTGAGCACAGCTGAACGGTTAATCTTTAGGGGCGTTTCATTCAAATCACGCATGTTTTCAGCTGCTAGATTTATCAAGAGCCTGCACTTGTTTCAAGAGCCTGCACTTGTTTCTACACACCATTGATAAATATGCTGAAGCCTTTAACACTTAAATAAAGTTTTTAAGACAGCGTTCAGGCAGCATATATCAGTATTAGCTACCACCCGGCAGTGCAGCAGGAAAGGTAACATTCAATCCAGGGAATTGCAAAAGTTAGGTTTCTTGAAGCATATTGAGTGATCAAGTAATTGGACATATGAAATTCAAATCAACAAGCTTGAAAAGCCTCTTTGAGGCCATAAGAGATGTATCTGTTACTTCAATGCTGCAGGTGTCTGCATGGCTGCATAATGCAAGGTTTGGCTTTTTGGACAGCAACCACATATATGCCATTCAAATGTATAGTAGCTATAGACCGCTCATGAGTGTTTTGTACTAGCTCCCAACCTGGGGACTCATGCAGTCTTAGGCAAAGGTCCGTCTATTGATTTATATGTATAATCTAATCAAATCAGGTTCAAGCCCCAAAAGGCAGAGGTTGACTTCTTTCCATCTATATTAAACTGGATTACACAACAACCTTTTAATACATTTTCAGAAGGTCATCAGAAGGTCTACTGCTTAATTTATTAAAACAGACCAAACTGCCTATGACAAAAGATACCCACACCACTTTCACAATCACACTTCGCTGGCTCTCAAACTGCTCTCTCCCTTAAAGAACAAAGAACTGAAGTAAAGAATCAGAGGGAGGGAAATGGAAAAGGCAACAAGTGTGAGAATAAAGATGAAGGCAAAGAGAAGGCAAGCAGAGAGAATTAACGCAGCCTATTCTCAAAGGGGGACTGAGACCTAGAACAGTAAGTAAACCTCATTGAAGCCTGCAGGGCGACTGTGGTCCCCTGATACGCCACAACTACTGGCACACTGCCTCAGAATGGAAACACTGCCAAGCCAGTAGAGAGGTAGCACTACTGATGAGATGGCAACATTACTGCAAGAAACATGACCCTGTTGACAAAGCTATGGCAAAACATTATCTGTGGCTCAAATTAAACTAATCTTCTTCTTCCATTAAGCTTAATATATAATTGCCAATACTTCATTGGTTGGGTCATTGGTTGTTGTATATACCCAATGGCCCTCATTTACCGTCTGTCCACGCTAAACCTGGGTGTGTGGTACAGTCAGATCCAATGGCAGGTCAGGGGCTACATTTATGCTACTTTTTAAGTCAGTGCCATATTTGAGACCATGAAAATATTTTGGTGCTAGTGGTGCACAAAATTGACTATAATAATGATTTTGTGACAACTATGATAATTGATATTATGCAGCTCTTTTTAAATCCTTAAAAAAATAGTACTTACCTATTTGTACAGGTGTATTAACAGTTAAATGCCTTTTCTCTATGTGCTTCCCTTTGTTTATGTGATATAATAAATTGCGTTAATAGTAAGAATATTATTTTATTCCTACCTATTGAGCCATTTAAGAAATCTATACGATTTTGGGCCGTGCCATTTGATTTATCTTAGTAAAAAGTAAAGCTAAATGGTCTTTTCCAAACAGCTGAATAATATAATACAAGTTGTGCATATTGTTATTTTAACATTCTTCAAAGCATGACATTATTGTGGGCTATATATGTCTCATAGCACTATTGAGGAGTATCACTATGAGTCTATGAGTGACAGTGCTGTTAAATGAGTAAAACTATGCCCACATCTTAATGCTTAACGTTTCGTTCTGCCATAAGAATAGTTCATATCTGATGACTTTTTACATCAGGTAAGGAGAGAAGGTGCCAAATACTAGTCAAGATATTCTTCACAGAAAATGCATCTTTTTAAAACTTAATTTACCCCGTATGTGCAGAAAGGTAAAAAAGAGCCCTAGTACTGGCATATAGTTTATCGCATAAAGGTCTCGCAGGCTCATGAGAGATTAAGATTAAAATTTGGTTGTGTCTGCAGCAATATGTGCCTTCAGTGGTGCTAATTCAACATTCTTCATTCATTAAAAGTGGAACTTACCAATTTTCTGGTTGAAAATTTTGTCAAATGTCAGTTCATCTCTCTCCTCAAGGTACTTCTGCATCACACTGCGAATACTGTGAACAAAAGGGTAGGGTGAGAAGAAAGAATTATTATTAATTAACTACATCATTAGCATTCCTGTTAATCAGATATAACAATGACTAGGTTTAAAAGAAGTTAAGTGGTGCCCTCCTCCAGCTCATTCTCTGATCCTGGAGTAGGTTTGGGACTCTCCCTGCAACAGCCCCCTGACATCAAACAGCATGAGGGAAGAGACACACAGGAGGCTGAGGGGATCCTGGAGAGATACACGCTTCCCTGGGAACGAGTGTTAATGAGAATGAGTGTGGGGAGAATGAATCAATTAGCACCCCCTCCATGGGCCTATTAACACTACAACAGCCTCATGGTGTAGTGGGAGCTGACACATGAGGGAACTGACCAGGCCACATCCACAAACACCTCCACAGAAGCATATCGAGCATGTACAAAGAAACCTAGTCTCCATTATTTACAAATTGAAACCTCTTTTATTCAAATGTGTCACAAGAGTAGACTAGACTAGTGCTGCATTATGAAACAGCTGAAAAGAAACCAAAGTCTTTATAGTGCAGGTGGGAAAAAAGTTTACTTCCTCCTTTCTGATACACAATCACATGGAACTCTCCAGTGTCATATAATCAATCAAATCGATTGGGTCAAGAGCACAGACGTGATATTTTGAAATCTAAAATCTAACAACTTGTGGATGGCATATTTATGTAAGTCTAACCTAGGTTTTGCAAATTGAGTACAGTTTAACAAACCAACAGCAGCCACACAATTATCCAGGAAGTAAACACTTCTTTAAGAGGAAGTCTTTTTTTGGTCTTGCATTGAATCATTACCAGCTGACAGTGGATTATTTGTGTCAAAGACGAACCTACTGTACCTGACATTTGTAACAGAATGAGCTCTGATAAATACCAAGTTTGGAAACTGCAGTTGAGAACACAGGAACAATGTCAGTTTGAACCATGAACTCCCTATGGTGCTGTTTAATCAGGCTGGCCAAGTTAATGACACACACAACCATCTTTTCAGCATAGGTCATGGGAATAATGATCATTTGAATTTGCACAGGCTTATACCTGAGATGTAAGGAGAGTTGCACGGTCTCTGGCACAACTGTGACTATGGAAAGCAACAACAGATTGAAGTGAAACAGTTTGATAAACAGCTTTTCCTGTTCACAGTTCAAGTGCCTCAAATTTACATACATGTAAAAAATATGCAGCGCTACAACGATAGCTTGACTTGGCCATTTACAAGACCTACTGTATTTAACCTAATATATATGTATGCCATTTACCATATATGCATGAGAGCTTTTTGAATTAATAGCCAGCACAAACTATGCCCTATCGTCAAGCCAAAATGTTAAAGTAGTAATTAGAATTTGTTAGAGTAATTAAATCAGAGTTACACACTGAAATAATGCTAATAATTATTGCTGCATTTATACAGCATACTCTGACAAAAGTTGGACAAAGGGACTGAGCATGCTCCAGAGGCTAATGTAAACAAATTTGGAGTGATACTTGTGAATTTTATATCAGCAAAGACACATATTTTGAATTACTCTGCCACTGGCTTAATATTTTTTATAAGATGTTTTTGCTCATGTACCTTCATCCTGTAAATCATTGGGGTGTAACCACTCATTTACAAAAATGAAGCAATGATATATTACTCTATTTATTAGCATTTTCTGTTTTAACAAAGGCCCAACGCTATTAAATCCCAAGACCATATGAATGAGGATTGGTCTGTGCTGTGGACTCAATAGTTTAGATTAGTGTTTTGAATACCTAAGAAAAGGTTCACATTCAACAGAGAATGAACCAATTATTTTCAAGAGTAAACAACAGACTACCAACAATTATGCTTGGGCCCAATAAACAAAGGAAACTCTACAAAGAGACACCCAAAAACGCCGGCCAAGGACATAATAAAGATGTTATAGGTATTAGGGAAATAATACATTTTGTATAAGGACAAACAGCTGTCACCAAAAACATTTAATATAATTTGGTTGAGGTTTTTAAACTGTATTCATCTACACTTACACTTGTAACACCCTTGAGTCACGTCACAGAATGAGCCTTAACACAGACCTTCAAATTGTCTTCTGTCTGAGACCTGTGGAAATGGGACTAGACTGAGAAAGATGTCCTCATGTGCCTTCACAATTGCTTTAAATATCATGATTCAAGAGGCTGTACTAGTGCAGTGGCCTAGATTAGTGCATTTCTGTGTGATTTGAACTTGCGGTGTGGCTGAATACACACTGGGCCCATACAAATATGCACTGCATTTTCCTTTTGGCTCCCATTACTACACTATGTCTCCAACATCTCTTAATAAAAACAATCTGGCCATGTGAACATACCTACCTTGCTAGTACAATGTTCACCATTAGGAAAAAGCCTGAAGTGAGCTAGCTTGTCTGCTCCACCAGCATTACTTCATCCTAAATGCCCTTTGTAGCCTTCTGATAGGTACTACTTTGATGATGCAGCACTAAAGACATTTGTTAACCAAATCACATGTCACCTATGTTTAACTACAGTTCAATACAGAGAGCAACAACCAGATTAAATGACCTCTCAGTAACATTTGGCAAAGGCTTTGAGAATATAACTTAACTCAAACACTACAAGTGTTTGTGAAAGCCATTAAAATCCCTAAATAGTAACAATATTGAAAAGACTCACCACTCTCCACTGTGACTGAGACCTCTAAATGCAACTGAAAAAAATGTGTAAATATTTAACATATTAACCGGATGCCACTGACATTTCATTATTGGCTATTGCAACATAAATATTGTGACAAAGTGCCATATAAATAACTGCGTTCAAAACAATCTAAAATGCTCATCTGGAGAGATCACAAACACCACCTCAACTTTCTATCATAAAGTTGTTGCTCTATTCAGGAACAAAAAATGTATTCTTTTTAATTCTCTCATTTATTAAAAAAAAAACCACTGATATGTTTTTTAACAGTTCAGCCCCACTCTTTGAGATTCCCCTAACATTTACCTATTTCGCTGTAAAACTACAACTGTATATTTGCCCTCCCCCAAGCCTCTCATCTCAACTGTCTTCGGTGTTGCTGTCAAAATCTCACCTCGCTGCCAGAGGACACAGCCTGGCCCGTTGAGAATGTTGCAGCACCACACTATCTCCCAAGTGCCACATTTAACAGCACCCCCAACAAGCAGCAGTCTGAAAGCTCCTTGTGTACTACATAACAAAACATACATTTGATATTTTAGATAACCACAAAAGTCCACAGTTAGAGCTACAAGTAATAGTTATTTCCTTCTGCTTTGCACTACTTGTCACGCTCTAAATAGAAGTGTTGAGGTGGTGTTGAAGTGCATTCAACGCCATTAGACCACCTATTCTTGGTGAAAAATTTAAGAGGATGGGGGTGGACTCATCCTTTATTAGTGGGATTACAGATTACCTGACAGACAGACCACGGTATGTGAGGCAGGGGAACTGTGTTATTAGTAAGACAGGGGCTACTCAAGGTAATGTTCTTGCTCCTTTCCTCTTCACATTATACATTACAGAGTTTAAATATAACTCCAGTCACATTCAGGAACACTGTGACGATAGCAATAGCAATAGCAATAGCAATAGCAATAGCAATAGTGGTTTGTATCAAAGATGGACAGGAAGAAGAATACAGGATTCTCATTCTAAACACCTCCAAAACTAAAGCGATTGGTAAGTGACTTTAGGCATGATACAACCCCAATGCAAAGTATCACCATCAGTGGAGAAACCTTTGAAACAGTTTCATCAGTGCATCTGGACAACAAGCTGTACTGGTCCGTAAATACAGATGTTCTGTATAGGAAAGGCCAAAGCCAGCTGTATTTCCTTGGAAAGCTAAGGACTTTTAATGTAAATAATAAAACTGCTGCAAATGTTGTATCATGCAGTAATTAATAATTTGTTTTTATGTAGCAGTTTGTTGGGGGAAGTCTCAGAAAAAGAGATTGTAAATTACTTGAAAAACTAATGGAGAGGGCAGATTCAACTAAAGGTATTAGTTTGGAGACTCTGGACACACAACAGGACGGATATTATTATGAACAACATGGACCATGTGCCTGCGTTCAGTTTTTGAACAACAAAGAGCAGCCAGTGGACATCTGAGATCAGTGAGCTGCAGGACGGAATGACACAAGAACTCCTTCTTCCTGGCTGCCATAATACTGTACAATCAATCAGTTAATGGCAGCTGAAGTCTGAATCAACTAATCTGAACAGACCTAACTGAATTTAACCTTGGGGATTAATACAATGATTTGAATTGAATTAGCTACATCTCTGTTGAACAGATGTATTTTTTTTCTGGAAGCATCAGAACCACTCAGGCAGAATGACATGTAAGATGTGGCTTTGTAAAATATAAAGAGATGTATTTGCTAGTCATAGGATTATTGGAATAATAAAAATTACATAACTACTCGCTTTGTGTAAAATTTACTATGAATATGATTATTGCCTGTTGAGTTACTCAGCAGCAGGACAATACTGATTTTCCATTAGCAAAGGCTTTCATCTATTTCAATGCTTAGCAATAAATAATAATGCTCAAACACAGACCCATTTAATAAGCTGTATTCTGTGCATTATCTTTGTTTAGGGTAGTTTATTCCTTAACCTGGCTTGATTTGGCCACTGAAAAGGCATTTTACTAAGCAGACAGTCAGGTGGCCCATCTGATTAGTACATTAACACAAGATAACGATGATATAATCAAGTAAATGGTGTGTGTGTGTGGTGCAGAGGTCACAGAGCTTTCAAATCTGGGATTAAATAATTTGTATGCTTCACCGCCAAACAAGACGATTCTTACTAGGTCTTTAACATTACTTAAGCAAAGGCTGAAATACAGACTATAGTTTTATAAAGAAGTCTGGGGAACATTAGCAGCAAATGGTAAAACCTTCATGTAAGAGCTTCTCACAGAAGATTTCAAAGATTTAAGACAAGGTTTAGTGACCTAAAGGTGTCCAAGGGGTTCTGCCATATTGCGGGAGTTGGTGAGCTAGATATTATTTCACATGTAACAACAATAAAAAGAGTGTGAGACATTATATACAAACCACATTCAGTGCCCTTCTAAAAGCTGTAACTGACCAACACACGCAATGGTCAAAGCAGCTTGAATTGCTCTCTGCAGAGCAATGGTAGGACACTAGCAGTTTCTCGTTCAGGTAGGTAGGTAGGTTCTTGAGGATCTTCAGGAAATTATTTTTTTTACAATGGTGCTTTGGACCAGGATGTTGTCTCTGCACCATACAACAGCCACTCTACCTTGTTCAGGTAGGCAGCCTCATCCACTTTAACCAACTATTACTTTAAGTTATGATTTGCTGTGTGACTTTGTGGGTGATTTCTTGCTCAGTATTCTTAGCAAACTTCAATTATTGAAGTCATTTTTTGGAATTGGCTTATATACAGCTCTCTTCAGGTCTTTCTAAACTGTTTCAATAGGGGTTGAACATTTTATGGGTAACTCAGTGACTGCAGGGCACACAGGTCCCAGGGCTGAGAAACATACCCGTTTCATCAGACCTTCACTCCTGTAAACCGGCAGTGGGCTGTTTGGTTTCCTACAAATATTGGACATAGCACTGAGGCCAAACAAGTACACTATGGTCTGATCTATTCATTGTCCCAGATGTCTTATGGCTTGTTTAAATGCAGTTTTGCAACTGCATTCCTAAACCAATACAGTTGAAGTCTTTTTTTTAAATAAAATTGCTAACATTTAACATGCTCAGTGAGGCCTGTGTGGTCTGATACAAAAAAATTGACCATGGGGTTAATTTACAGGGATGTCCACTCCTGAGGTGGTTGGTAACTGTCCTCAATGCTTACGCACTGTAAAATTTGTTTAGAATTGTATTCAAACTTCCCAGACTAATGTCCAGCATCCTCAGACGGAATTGTTTATGTTTTTACTACATTCTGCCTTTATAATACCTTAATCAAGGACTGATCATTAGTGGCACCCAGCTGCAACTTACTTTCATGCCAAAGCAGTAAAGCAACACACAGTATTCCCCTAGAGGTGCTCCGATCAGGATTTATGAGGCCGATCACCGATTACCGATCAATGAAATTGTGATTGGCCGATACCGATCACAGCCGATACCGATCACATTAAATATGTAAGTAAGGGCTAAATTAAGAATGCTATAAAACAAAAATGAACCACTGAATTTACCAATCCAGCGGCCGTTGCCACAGATAGCTCTCAGCGTTGCAGGACTTAAATAAGTGTAAATACATAGGTTTTCCAGTTTCTAAAATTGTCCACAAGCAATTACTGGTCATTCAACAACAAACAAAAAACATCTGTTGTGGCTATTGTGCAAAACAAAAAGCAAGTTGGTTTATGAACCAAAATAACAATCTACAAGTTTCTAAAAACGCTATAAATAAACGTGAAGGACAAATCTCGCTTGTTCTGTGCATGAGCATGATCGGTTTTTCTGATCGGCCATTTTGACGAGCATGATCACACTATTTATAGCCGTGATCGGCCGATCGTGATCGGTGACCGATCAATCGCCGCACCTTTATATTCCCCACAATGTTTTGCTTTGATTTCTGTTAAATAACAATAGTTAAATTTAGTACTCCTATATTGCATCTTAGAATTACAAAAAAGTGAGAGCACAAGATCAATCAAAAACAAGGAAGATCTACAGTGATTTTTGTCAGGGTTCATAAAGTACTCCCTGGTGGTCTTCACGGACACTCTCAGCTAGTGTGTATGCAAGGCTTTTAGGAACATTCTAGAGCAGCACAAAATTTCTATACTTGAGTTTCTATAGTACTTCAGAAACCATTAATGATGGTTCTAACATGTATAGGCACCAACAGGACTGCTGCAATTGACTGGAAAGCCATTGTTTTTTTTTTACACATGTGGGGTATGTTTTAAGAAAATACAACTGCAGGGTTGCTTTCAAAGTTTGCATTTTCAGGAACTAAAAACTCTGTCACTTTGTGAGCAAATGGCGAAAAAGCAACAGAATCTTACTCCCACTGCCATGTAAACAGTCTTTAGTTTACTTAATATAATATTATATAAATGTATATTCACCAACCACCACTTCAGTATTGTTAAATCTTGAGACTATTTAGTGTTTGGTGCATTTAATGAGAGAATGTCCTTTACGTTCTCTATCCTAACTTGTTCCACATATGTTTAAAAGCAATGAAAATGTTGCTTCCTCTTTCTATATCTGATCTATGCTGTCATCTGAGGTTTGCTGTGACAGTTGCAAACAAGCAAGATTAAAGCAACTAATTCTGACTTCTGTTTAAAATAACAGTGTTCCCTTAACAATAAAAACAACCTAGCAAACTAGCCATCACACTTTACCTTATACTAACACCACAGCCAGTTTGTCCCAAAAAACAACTGAATATTGTAGAAGAACTTGGTCAAAGCATTAGCCATATGACCTCTTTTCCCACACTGTCAAGAGTTGAAGTTATTTTAGTACAATTCTGAGTACAGGTCATATTCGCTGCAGAGGTTGTGGGCCTTAATTCAGGCAACTCTTCTAATGCTCAAGTTAAAACACTTAAAATTAACACAGGCCGGTATGAAGATCATAAACGTTCATTATAAATTGCATGTGAAAGGAAAACACTTACCTCAATATACCAAAAGACTTTGTGTGGTTGTTTGAATATTACTCTTTTTCATACTTTTTTTTCCTCTACATACTGCCAACTGTGTTAAATATGACCTAGTAAGAAAATCACTGCTTTATATTTATGCTTTTTGATGAACAAAAGTGTAGTGTGTAACACAATATACCTATTTGAACTGACGTAAAATGTAAGAATGAATAAAGCTTAAGATTTAGACTTTATTAGAAAAATATGTTCACAAATAAAATGCAACTGGAGCAAGCCATGCCTCATAAGCATACAGTTCACTGTAGCTATAATTTGACTATAACCAAATGGCACTGTCGCCTCACAAACCCTCTATGAAAAACAACTGTTCCAATAAACAAATTGTAACCACATCCTCTTCTTTTGAGCTGCATGCTACACCTACGAGCTAGAGCTAAGCAGCCACTCAGGCCCTTGACCAACGGAGTGTGCACACGAAAATAAAGTGATCTGCAATTGGTTTAGGAGGAGAGTTATTTAAATTGGGCTTAAGCAGGATTGTAAGTGAGTGATGGCCTGCTCTCTGCTGGGGATTGCAAACATATAGCATGCTTATACTGAAACTGCACAGTCTCCATCAAAGAGCTTACAGCACCTCTGACAAGAATGTGCAGCCTACATAAATGTGTATATGTTGGATGGCACATTCTAAACAGATGCCAAGACAATTATTGCACCATATCTGGTTATGAACTGCTTACTAATAGAATAAATCTTTGTTAAATTATAATGATTGTGCATCAATAGCCAATTGTTTTATATATTGCTGTAAAATCCCTGCTAAATCTGACTGTGAAGATTAGTCTAGTGCATAGCTGGTTAGTCAACATGAAGCCATGGGTTTGACACATTGGAGCTTACTCTAGTTGTTCGTTAGATTACACTTTGTATTATATTGCACATTTACTGTAAGTCACAGGTTTCAGGGAAGCCTGCCTCTATTTCCATATATGGTTACAAGGCATACCCATTTTAATAATCAATTTGACAGCAAAGTAAAAACACAGGTTCTGGCTGTATAACGACATAAAACTGGCAAAAGATGGTTACCTGGGCTCAGGCAGGATGATTTTCTTACTCGCACGGGCCGCTGGAGTAGATTTGCTCTTCTCCATCGCCATCAAATAACTCACATCTGCGAGTACCGCTTCGAGGTCCGCCATCTTTCGACCCTGGGACGACCAAATCAATAGAACACCGGGTTCGGGTAGGTTGTTTTAGGGGATTAGAAAACAATGTCCATCAGATATGAGCAGCATCAATGGCCGAGATGAGTGGCAGGGCCAGTGGAGCGGATGGCACGGCTCACCATCGACTGGAAATGTGTCGTAGCCTTATCCAGAGTCTGTTCACTTCCCTTCAAATCATTGTGACAGATAACTTGGGTTTTCGAGGCAAACAACAATAGGTGACAGGTCACTAGGAAAATAAAAACGCAGCGCTAGATCACAGTCCTTGCAGCGCCATTTAGTCTAAAATCTGCACAGAAATGGTGAGCTGCGGTCTTGTTTTCATGCAGCACTTCCTCGCTTTACGCTGATGTGATATGGCTGAAACACATAGACAGATGCACCAAATGCTGGCTCTCGAGACAACTGTCAACTCCTACAGGTCTCAGGAGGTTTCTCGGGTCGGTCCACTTGATGGAAACGGACTGGTTTGTCGCCAGTGCGGCATGCGTTACAGGTTTTTCCTTTGATTGTAAACAGTGCTGTCGAGATAAGACACGATCTAAATTTACAGAATTTGCGATCACAAGCTGCACAGCACAGATGTGACAGATTTTATTCCTCGACAACAGGAGAAAAAGGAAAGCACTACTGTAATAAAACCTCGTCACATGTAGCGATGTGTTGGATCGGAAAGGAGGACAGTTCAGGATGATGGGTGACAGGTTTCTTCACAAAAACATATGGCCACTGTATTCCTTCGACGTCCGTTCTTTGACCAGGAAAAACACTATTAGACACGTACCAGCAGAAATAAAACCACACATGCATCGCTCAAAGATTGGCCCACAGTCATGATTTGCAATCCTTAGAATCCACGCAATGCTGTTTATGTTGCCGTGGTCGTTGCTTCCTGTGAAATGGTTAAGGCTGAAATACTCCTTATCGGCTCATCAATCATTAAAAACGTCGCTGTAGAGATGCAGTGAATAAAGAGGTTTAGCACCAGAGCAAACTCAATCAAGGAGCTCAAGTAATTACTAATAAAATTCACACATCCAACGCCGGCTCGTTTTATCCTGTTAGTATTCTCGATATTTGGTAGATCTGCTAGTTAGCTTCCCCGCTAGCACTAGCAAAACGAGACTTGTTAGCCAGTAGGCTAACTAACAACGAGGTATGTGTGATCAGTCGCTGTGAACACTTAGTTTGGATTATTTCTTTCCCACAAACGCATCTAATGTCCTTGCTGCTTGAAGGAAATAGACACTCGCTGGCAAATTAACACTGGCACGATTTCAGACAACGATTTAGTTAGTTAATAAGCTAGCGGCGGCGAGTTGAGTTAAGTGGCCTCTCTAAAAGGGGAAGTCTCCGTGCTTCCCAGAGCAGCAGTTCCGACAGAGTCCGGTGGATTCAAAGATATTGTCAAAAGGACGATTTAATCCATAGCTGCTTGCCAAGTTACCCCGAGCATTAGGGGCACTCTCCTCGCCTACAGACCCCCGCACACAGTTAGTGCCTGTGAGTGAGCTGATGGTGGCGCAGACTGACGGTGGAGGAGGGGAGGGAGCGCCGGGAGATGGGACTAGGCTGCCCAGCGATAATTCGTTTTTGAGCCGATAACCTTTCCTCTTCGCAGTAAAATGTGACAAAAGATTGGTAAACAAAGAAATGAGCCACTCAGGGGAAGACACCTCACACAAAATGGGTCTGGTCCATAACAACAAGACAGTGACGATGTCGAGATTTACAATAAAAACGAAAAAAGCCAGAGCACCAAGCGATCTATTCTCACAGTCTGTCCGCGCAAAGGAGTCCACACTCGGCGAGTTTACGCTGAGGAGCTCGGTGAGGCGATGCGTCCTCTCTCTCCCAGTCCGGTTGACAACACGTCGTTTTGGCAAAATTAAACAGATCCTTGTCCAGTTTCGATATGTTGAATGTTTGGCCGAGGTCTCCTACTCGCTGTATTTTCTATATTTTTGGCGATAGCAGAACTGCAATGCTTACTTTGTGGTTCAACTTCCTCCCACTGCGGTGCGGAGGCTTGCAAAACACGGATCGGGTCATCTCTGGAGCTGGACCCGGGTGAGAGTGTTGAGGCAGGCCGTGGTCATTTTGGCTAATTGGAAATGTGTTTCTGTCTGATAATTTTGGGGGAATGTTAAACGTAGAGCTGGGGTAATGGAGCGTCGGCCATGTCTAGCCACCATTTCAAACTAGGAATTCTTTTTTGTGCCATTTGGTCTGCTGTAATGTTCGACGCACTTAAAAGGCACTACAAATAGGCAATTTCATCTGAAAAAGAATAATGAATGATTTCAGCCACTTTCACGACCGCTGCGTTAAGCTCTTATGCCACTTATTTTTCCTTATAGCTATACAGAAAGCCACAGTTTAACGAGACAGCGAGATCCAGAATTAGTAATAGCATGCGACGGAATAAATGATCTTATGTGGGATGTGCAGCGAGCTCCGTGTGTCGCTTGTTGTTTCAGTGGAAACACAGTGCCGTTACCTGGCCAGCCATGGTACTGCTTCACAGTGCACTTAAGGAGGAAGGTTAATGGGAACGTAGGCGGAACCCAGTGGGCTACAACATGTAAAAGTAGGTTATACAGTTTATTCAGTTAAAATTCAGTTTTATTAGTATAAATCCTTATTTTATAAAGATTTTTTCATGTTCCAATAGGCTATTACAGTGTGTTCCCAGCCATTCCAAACCCATGCTATTTAACAAAACACCAATAACCAGAGCTTTGTATCAGAATAATTAAATTATAATGGATTATTTTTTTGGTTTCACATTTACTAGTGCTCCATAAAATAGTATTCCAACTTAGTCCTTTATTGTCATAACAATTTGTTTTTGGCATCCAACATTTAACTATTTGAAAAGCAAATACTTTGGTAAAAGTCAGTGGGGGTTAAGAAAGACAGTTTATTCAGCACTAGGAAGCAGCAAGGGTCAAAGGTGAAGGGTTACATGGGAAAAAGGCTTTGCATGAGTGGTTACTGCTGAATACGGCGGATGGACTGGATTTGAGGGGTCTGGCAGTGGGAGCCAAACTCCCTGAAGTGTTTGTACTCTCCACAGTGACGATCACACTCCATGATATACTGGTATCCACGATAACCAGGGTACTGGTAGCACACAAATCTGTGAAAAAATCACAGTGTCAAAGAAAGAAGTAAATGCTGCAAAAGATTGTAATAGGCTAATTAATGTGCTTATTTTGAAATGTCTGTGAAGTGACCAGGAAGTAAAAATATCAAGGAAAAGTCAGAGTGTCTACTGAGAACACTTACGCTCCAGACTGGATCCTGAGAGAGCCAACTTCATTGTTGCACCAGCCCATGGCCTGGAGGGAGGGGTAATCATCGCTAAGCTCACCCTTACGGCCAAGGAAGTTCTCACGCTCATAGATAGTCATACGGCACTCTCTGTGGTTCTGTAGTAAAGAAAAAGGTTGACTGCCATGTTCACACAAATTATAAGTCCAAAAAAAAGTCCAGGATTTTGAATGTTGAACTCACAGCACAGGCAATAGGTCTGAAGGAGGTCATTCTCTCAATGTGATAGGCATTGCTTCCACCAAAAGCATCACACTGAGGATACTCTCCCCTCTCCAGAACAAACTGCTGTCCCTGGTATGAGGCATGCTCATAACCCACCCAGCTGAGAAGAGCAAAAAGGTAAGAACATGTTCATAAATATCATATTCTCATTGTCTTCTTGCTTTGAAAGCCTTACCTATATGCTGTTGCTCATAAGAAGACAAGAATATCTCATTAAAATAGCATCAATTTTTTTCTTTACCCATAAATTAAGGGCTTTTGCATTCTGATATATTGACTTTAACAGCAGTCTTTTGATATCACAAAGCAGCATATGTTTACTCACGCTCCACTCTCCACCTTTAGGGAGCGCACACTCTCAAAGCCAAACTCCATCACATTGCAGCACTCAGAAGTGAACTCATGGCGACGACCCTGGAAGCACTCCTCAT
The DNA here is from genome assembly GCA_036850595.1 of Rhyacichthys aspro. Lineage (NCBI taxonomy): Eukaryota > Metazoa > Chordata > Actinopteri > Gobiiformes > Rhyacichthyidae > Rhyacichthys > Rhyacichthys aspro. Next base: position 17,337,676 of record CM072159.1, read on the forward strand.
CAAAGACAATGATCTGGAAAACCAATATACTCATTTTACAGCTGCTTAAATACACATATGAGTATGGTATATTTTTGTATTATTCCTCATTTTATTTTTGTCTTAAGACCCACAATTCTTTTCTGTTCACATACTGACTAAATTGAGTCAAGTATAAGCACAACATACTTTAAACAACATTCTTATGTGCAAGCTGGTTTGACATTTCAACAACACATGGTTTCTATCACAAGGCATGTTTTTCAGGTTATTCAATGGCCAATGAACTATTTCTCCTCAAATATCATAACACACATTAGCAACCTCTGAAAGACAAACACAACTTGTGTAACTTAAGTTTTTAAACTTAAACATGGAGCACACTCTTTTCCTTTATGCATAATACATACAATTCCTAAACTATTTCACTATTCCTGCATGACAATAATAACAATACATAGTCCTAGATTATATTTGTTATATAAACATTATAAACATACATTAGGTTATATCTGAGGAAAACATAAAGTTGCATGTATTTGCTTCTGCTGTATACAGCACAGACTCACCTTCCAGTGGCCGGAGAACTTGGTACAATGGTGAGTCATCTTGTCTGAAAGAAATTATAAAATTAAATGATTAAAAACATAGTCTTAGAGTTCACAACCACTATTTACTTCTATATCCTTTGCATCCCAAAAAGGTAATCTGGTCTAAGTTTGTAAAGAAGGGGTGAATTGGCCCTTAAATATACAAAAATATAATAATTTAGACTAAAATTAGAAAGGAGATACGAAATAAGTGCAAAGCTTGTGATGGCTGGTATACAGGGATCTACCTGAATTAGTTGTCATAATGTACAGGGACTTTATTTAGACTGCTCTTTCCCATCCATTTTCTTTACTCATTTTGAATCCATTTCTCTCTGTTATGAAATTCCACCATCACTATTTATCTGACCAGTTTTATGTAGTGACAGGGCCTAGTGTCCAGGAGGCTCCTATGTGATCAGGTTTGGGACAGAGAATGTATGCCTAACCTGTGCTGTCTGGTCGGGTGAGGGACAGGGACTCACCTTGCTTTGATGCCCTTGGGTTGTCCTGCCGTGAGAGTGAGCGGAGCCACGCGCCCCCACCCTTTTAAAGCCTCCCCTGGCAAGGGGCCATGCTGAAAGCCCCGGCTCAGCAGCAGGGAGGGGCCTTTTTCTTTGTCACCCCTGACAAAAGTGTAGTTAATCTGTGGTGGGGTAGAAGTGCAAACATCACATTATCACTGTGGGCAGTGGACATATAGAGGACCAGAGAAGAGACAATCGAGTGAGACTCCCTGAGAAGTGAGAGTGAGAGACCCGGGTCATCAAAAGGCTTAATGAGAATCAAAATCATATGAATTGCAGTCGGTATTTACATGCAAACATGGACTGGAATAAAAAGTAGTGACCAGTGTGAGAGTGACAAGAAACATCTAAAGGATATATTAATTGCTGTGCTCATATCTCTAAATGTAGACTAGTTGTTGCATTTTTCATTTAGATGAAAAGAGTGTTTAGTGGTCTATACTATACTTTATATTATACAATTTAGTGGCATATACACAGTCCTCAAAACACAAGCACAAAAGGGTGTCCTCTGAGCCTGCTTTCCTAGACTGTGGCATACTTTGGATTTCTAAAATATTGGTGGTCCATTATACAACACTGCGAGTGCTTGAAACTTTTGCATGAACGTATAGACTGTGGAAATACAGTAATTGTAAAGTAATATTCATATCAACATTTAAGATGAAAGACACCAATATTTATATCTCTAACCAAACATTCTACAAGATGTGTTTATGTTAACCTATCTACACAGGGAGCCCCAAACAAGAGAGCAGATGCCATATATGTAAAGCAAGTACAGAGAAAAATAATACATTTGACAGTGAGAACCATGAGCACCAATGGGAGTTACTTTTTGAAAAATCACCATTTATTAGTATGGATAAAATAATCCCTTATGACTTCTCTGAAAAGCATGCAGCAAAAAGTTTCTAAAGAAAGGCTTAAATAGACTATTTTGATTAAACCAGCATTTATTAAATGTTTTTAAATGCTATTCAACAGGTGAAGGGATGAGGCAAAGAATCTCAGCCATCTTTTGTACATAGTGTCAGAAGTATGTCTAGGACAAATACATAAGTGTCACTGCCAGGCCTAGTGATAACAAACAAGCAAACAGAAACCATTCAGATTACACAGATTACACAGCCATATTTAACAGATTAACAGACAACAGATTAATCCAGCATAGAGTCATTTATGACCACGGTGATAATCCACATATAAATGAACTGTAATCCTTCAATTATCATGATCATTTTCAGCCTGTGTTTATCCCTTTACAAACAATTGCCTGTTAGCAAAGCAGCAATAATTTATTAGGTGCAGTTTAGTGTAATAGTATTTCATAATTGTATCCACAGTCTTGTTTTGTCAAAATAGCTTCAGCCAAAGCACATATGTATAATGCTGTCATATTGCGTTAAAAAGAACATATACAAGGTCAAAGAGAAAGTAAAGGTAAAGCAATACAGAAAAAGAATAGGTTGTGTTGATGTGTTGGTGAAAGAGAGCAGGGATTACCTCTTTGTACCCTCTGGACTTTTGCATTCCAACTCTCCACATGCACTATAGCTTACAGCTCTAGTGCTGCCATACACGGGGAAAATGCACTGCTCAGTGGTTTCTTTTGACAGTGAAATGCTTACAGGCTGGCCAGAGAGGCCGGCAGTGTTTTCTGGGCTACATGATGACCCGGTGGCTTTGGTGCTGGCCAACTGTGATGACGAGAGGCTTTCTATTGTGCTTTGAGCCTCCAGGTTTGGCCTTTGCCAGAGTATAAAAGCTTGGGTTGGGAGTTGAAGGGACCAGCACGAGCGAGCCTCCCTAACACAGCACTAGAAGCTATACTAACGCAGGTAAGGACACACAGACACAGACATGCATCAGTACATGGAGTGTAGTACAGGGGGCAAACACAGACTTCCTGCCCACCACACCCAGACAAGCTTCCCTCCACCTGGTAAAATGGCCACAAGAACCCAAATGAGCCTCCCTTACAACTGCAGGCTTATGATCTAGTTCATATCTAAAAAAAAATCCAGATAGTCCAGACAGTTTGTATCCCATCTTCCCTTCTACAGCTTGACCAGCCCACACTCATCCTTTCTACCCACAGTTTAATTCATTTACACTTTTTTTGTTTATCCCATCTCAGACTCTCCTGAAGCCCCTCACCATGTCTCAGACTGCCAAGTCCGCCTCCAGCCAGGGCACTGATGCTAAGGACAAGGGAGCCCCCGCTCCAGCTGCCTCCAGCAAGGCCACCAAGACCGGAGAGCCTGGCATGGGATCCTACAGAGTGAGTCACACCCCCACTTTCTAGTATGACTATATCTATGTGTGGCTTTTTAATTTAAATCACTAGATCAACAAGACACTACTCACTCAATTTTTTCTTGGACTGTAATAGTTGTTTATCTAACACTTCAGTAAAGACTGCTAAATATTATATTATTTGAATGAATAAAGTGTTGTGATCAGTCCTGCTATGAGCAAATAAATGGTTAAAATATAACAGGTATGATTATAGAAGTGGTTAATCGTGCATATTTGTATTTTTCATCACAAGGCCTTAATTCTTTTTCATTGAAAAATTAATATTCAGTAATTATATTTTTTATTGAATTGCAGTGATGCCTTGCTGTTATCTTTGGTTGACACTAACAGACCTATGCTATCTCTCCATGGCAGATCATGCTGTTTGACCAGGAGAACTTCCAGGGCAGGATGATTGAGGTCCAGAATGAGTGTATGAACGTGTGTGACCGTGGCATGGATAGAGTGCGTAGTATCATCGTGGAGTGTGGCCCGTAAGCAAATACACTCATACCCTATAGCATCACTGACTCTAACCTTGTACTAATGACCCATTTATTTTTGTTATCTTCCCTCTAATTCTTCTTTCTTGTCCTCTTTACACTTGTGCCCCCTCTGCAAATGGTGCCCCTCCTTCTCCAGCTTTGTTGCCTTTGAGCAGAGTAACTTCCGTGGGGAGATGTTTATCCTGGAGAAGGGAGAGTATCCTCGCTGGGATACCTGGAGCAACTCCTACCGCAGCGACTGCCTCATGTCCCTCAGGCCCATCCGCATGGTACACATTCCTTAGAGTAGGATTGTCACTGCATACACAAAGGCTGACCCACTAACCAAGCGTACAATTCTTATTTGACCTAAAAAGGTTTTACAGTGTTAACACACAGATTCAGTGATAGTCTGATGTTTACCAAAACATATGGTGGTCCTTGTATGTTTTTCAGTCATCCAGATTATTTTATAAACTGGACGCTGGTTTTGAAGGCACCTTTTTTGCTAAAACTATTTTAAAAATCATAACAACATGTGATCACTTTCACTCACCAAGTCCAACACCATCTTTTAACTTCTCCTGACTATTGCTTCTCTACAGGACAGCATGGAGCACAAGATCTGCCTGTACGAACTCTCCGACTTCAAGGGCAACAAGATGGAGATCCAGGAGGATGATGTGCCCACCCTCTGGGCGCATGGCTTCTGTGACAGAGTGGGCAGCGTGAGGGTGCCTGGAGGAGCGTAAGTACACACAAACAGAAACACTGTTCAGGGGAAGAGATACAGCTATAGATGCCAATGTTTAAATTCCACTTTATTCATAAAAGAGTCAAACATTATGCCTGTGTTTTTAATCTGACCATGAGAAAAGGCTATATCACGCAGCCTGGAAACTCAAAATTCCATAAAGCAAAAGCTCTGTGCTATAAACATTGCTTTAGAGGAAGCCGCAGGCCTGGAGTGACACCACAATGTAGTTGTTCATGAAAGTAGGCTGTCATATCATCACAAGGCTGAAAGCTGACTGCATGCTGTTTTGTTTGTCAATAAATGTCTATAATAAGCCACAAATGTCCTTGATATTGCAGTGTCTCCAAGCAAAATGCAGATTATGACTAATTGGCCCATTTAGTAATTTTGTTAAAATTAACATTGATGTTAACAGAACTGGATATGGCTGCCAAAAAGAACAACCATAAAAACCTCCTGGAAGCAAATTGTATAGCTATGACCGTGAGATCATGTTGAATTAATCTAAACCCATAAACTGATCGTGACCTCTTTGTATTCTGCTTTTGTCAAACACAGCTGGGTGGGCTATCAGTACCCTGGCTACAGAGGCTACCAGTACCTGTTTGAGTGTGGTGACTACAGACACTACAACGACTTCTGCGCTTTCCAGCCCCAGATCCAGTCCATGCGTCGTATCAGGGACATGCAGTTCCACCAGAGAGGATGCTTCACTTTCACCTCCGCCAGCAAGTGAATTAATGACACCTACTGGCAGTCTGGTGCCTTGTAACCAGGCCCTCTAAGCTTTTTATTTCTCCAAAGGCCTTTTCATCAATCCTTTCCTAAAACTTTTTCCATCATTGCTCCATCCCAAAGGAAAGACAGAATGAGAGCATTACACTGGACAACATTAAGTGACTTTTTATGGTGCTTAAAAATAAACATGTTGTGCAAAATCTCAATCCTCCATGGCTGGATTAACTTTATTCATCATACAGGATTTTAATGTTTGGATACATTTAATACATGGGGGTGAGGGTAATTTAATGTTTTACTCTTTTATGGCATCATCACACCTTTTGATCTAATGTAGGAATGTTGCCAAAGAACTTACATTAAAATATCTGGTATTCACAATAACGAGGTAGACTACTGTAGCATATTTATATTACTATTGTACTATTGTTGAAAATATGTCGAGAAATAAAAATATAAGTTCACATTCTTTGAACTTATATTTGTTTTTATTATTGAAATGTCCAGTTTAGTTACATGTTTGCGATGTAAAATGTCAGTGCGCTTATTCCCAAAAGTACTCAAACGCATCAGTTTACTTCACTGCTCTTCTACACGCCGGTTTGTGTGCAACTTAACAGAGGGGAACCATGGCTGCACTTTTTAAAGCAAGAAAAGGTGGGTGTTACAGCAACACAACAGCCCGTAAAGAGAATAACTTCATGTTTAGTATGATTGGAATAAGCCAGTATTAGTTGTGTTGTAATAGATATATTTATACAAGAAATACTGAAGGCTACACTGTCGAGCATTTCAGCTAGCCTAGCCGGATACATAACCATACACTAAAAGCATTGCGTAAACATAGCGGTCATAACAATTGAACTGTGCAAAATCGAAAAAAACACCTCAATATAATCAAGTGTTCCAACAAAGAACAACATTAAACCTCTTAAAAAAAATATTATACACATTAGGTAGCGACAAAATGTGTTTGCTAGCCCCAAAGATGAGCTAGATGAGCTACAAAAATAGTTAGCTCTGATAGCTACAAAACTAAATAGACAATTTGTGAGCGTTGATTTATTTATTTAAAATCTGTTTCTTGTTACCAGTCCTTACATTAGACTGCTGTTTTCCGCTCATTTTCATTTTCAAAGGTGACTGATGGTGATGGTGACCTTTCACCTAAATGGCTGCTAGGTTCAAATGGGAACGGTAGCAGTAGTTCGTTCAACCAAATAAAATGCAATATAAATAAGTAATGTTTTAGTGTACCTTTACAATGTTTAAAACGTTTGTTAATCTTTATGTCATCAACAATAACAGGATGGCCTGGTTGTGGCACTTTGGAAAGGGCAGACATTTCACAATGTATTAAATCCAACTGTGAACTTTGTGAATCACTGCACCCATAATAACCTTGTGTCACTTCTGGCTTGCTGTGGGCATCTTCGCTGCCACAGCTGGGACTTATTATTCAGAAGTAACAGCTGGCTCCTTTTATACTCTATTCAAATGATCATAACACCACATCACAGCAAAGAAATATTAAACTTTACATAATTCAGGTCAAAGAATAGGCTTTATTACTTGTCTTTATCATTGTCTTGGTTATTTTTTCCAACCCAAATGTTCTATTTGATGGATAAAAAACCTACATTTGATAAACAGAGTTAAAGCTAATTGCATAATGTCTGCTTTTGTTAATGTCTGCTTTTCTCTCTACAGCCCTTGCCATGTGCGTCAGTGGTTGTCGAAATCTGTCCCAGTTAGCAGAGTTACCAGAGATACATCAAATCCTGAGACAAACCTGCAGAGACTATGCTGACCGGGAACTGTCCCCGATTGCTGCAAGATTAGACAAAGAGCATTCTTACCCAGCCAAACAAGTACTCTAAAATAGTACATTCTAATGAGTAAAAAGAGAGAAGGTATTTTGTGCTATGAATAATTAGTCTTTCTTGTCCAGATTCAGGAGTTGGGTGCAATGGGGGTCATGGCCATAGAGGTGCCAGAGGAGTTGGGTGGAGCTGGGATGGACTATCTGGCATACAGTGTGGCCATGGAGGAAATCAGTAGAGGATGTGCCAGCACAGGAGTAGTAGTGTCTGTTAATAATGTAAGGTTATACGTGTCTTTTCCTATTTCTAGTACAAGGTTGTAGTATATCTGTTGTTGAGTACACCTTTTTGTTCTGTCTTTGTTAGTCTCTTTACATTGGACCAATATTGAAATTTGGAAATGAAGAACAGAAAAAGCAGTGGATAACACCTTTTACAACAGGAGAGAAAGTGGGCTGTTTTGCGCTCAGTGAACCAGGTAACTGTGACACCTCAAACACACTCTTGCCTTCCCTTGTCTGCACCTCAAAACTTGAGCTGAGAGTTTTTAATAGTGGAAACACACTTCTTAATAAATCGTAATGATATTGTAGTGGACAGATAAATGGCACAGCTAGTTATTTTATGCCTCATTCTCCCTTGTCAACTAAAATGTCTGTCAGAAGATCAGAGAGTCACAAGTTCTTGAAATTTCCTTTTTTTTTCTTCTGTCAATCCCAGGTAATGGCAGTGATGCAGGTGCTGCTTCCACAATAGCACATCAGGAGGGAGATGAGTGGGTGCTTAATGGCACCAAAGCCTGGATTACTAACAGCTGGGATGCCTCCGCCACAGTAGTCTTCGCCACCACAGACAAAAAACTCAAACACAAGGCATGACAGTGGTTTTTCCTCGGCTTAGAGAAATATTTTTTATCAACCATTATGTTTAAACATTGACTTCAAGTCCCACAGTTGTACCTTTTTGCCTTCCCTTTGACTTAGTTTTCTGTCTGTCTTATCTCAGGGTATCAGTGCATTCTTGATCCCTATGCCACACCCAGGACTGTCTCTTGGAAAAAAAGAAGATAAGCTGGGTATTAGGGCTTCTTCAACTGCCAACATTATCCTAGAGGACTGCAGGATACCGCTGTCAAACATGCTTGGACCTCGTGGTGCTGGCTTTAAAATTGCCATGGTAATTTAAAACATTTACCAAGTTAAGCTATTTATCCAATTCTGTTTAATTCCTGTCTAACTGTCATGTAAAATCTTTCACAGCAAACCCTTGACAGTGGACGCATAGGAATTGCATCCCAGGCTCTTGGTATCGCTCAGGCCGCTTTAGATTGTGCTGCAGACTATGCACACAAACGCAATGCATTTGGATCACCCATTGGCAAGTTGCAAGCAATACAGGTAGTAAAATAAAAAGGGCTAAAAATCTAAGCTAAAACATTTTTTTTTGTTACTTTGTAAGTGATGGTCTGAGTTATACAAACAGAAATTAAACATTTTGTTATTTGTACACGAATATTTTTTAAACATTATTTTCTAATGTTGACAAATGCTTCCATTGGCCAGTTCAAACTTGCTGACATGGCTATGGCAATCGAAAGTGCTCGTCTGCTTACCTGGAAAGCGTCACTTCTTCGAGACTCTAAGAAACCCTTTACAAAGGTACATGAGCCCTTCCCATTGGGAAAATTTAAGTAATATTAGTGCAGACCATATGTAACATCCTCTATCATGTTTTCACAACAGGAAGCGGCCATGGCTAAACTAGCAGCATCAGAGGCTGCCACATTCTGCTCACATCAGGTAAAAGGCAATCATTGAAAAAGTACTATTGGCACTGTCCTGAAAACTTTTAAATTACTGTTTGTTTAATTTAAATCAAGGCGATCCAGATTCTTGGTGGAATGGGCTACGTGACAGACATGCCTGCTGAGAGACACTACCGTGATGCTCGCATTACAGAAATCTATGAGGGCACCAGTGAGATCCAAAGACTGGTTATTGCAGGACAGCTACTAAAGGAATACCAACAATAACATTCTTGTCAGGAAAGTGTTGCCTATTCATTTACCACTAGAGTGCAATGGTGTGCCTTTTAAACAATTTTACAATTACATTGATGAATAGCCAGAAAATTTAAAATATTACTCAACAGAATGTAAAGTTTTTTTCATCTAATGTCAGTTGCTGTTTTGATCTTCAAACAGCAGTTTAGACAAATGAGGAACTTGAACTCCACTCTGTCTACTAGCTTCATGATCAGGAATGTGTTTTTTCTATATTACGAGAGGTTTTGTGAAAAAGACTGTTTGATATGAATTGATTTCACAAGCCTCTTGCTCCTCATTAACATGTACAGATGTAATTTATTGTGTATCAAATAAATAGAGATGTTTTTCAACGGTGTTCCAAACTTTTACTGTCACCAGACCTCTGTGTTGCTTTGTCTTATGGTTGCTTGTGTGTACCAGTGCATGTTCTTCGTTTTGTTGATCCATGTGAGGGCACTGATTGCTCTGCTGCTCTAAATCTAGGCCATGCTTCCTGCCTGTCTCCTTGCTCACTGCTGATTGTGCTGATCGGGATGATAGTCGGCTAAGGGTAGTGTTCGTCTGGCTACTTTTGTCTTAAATTGACTCTATTGCACACTAACCTCCAGTATAGTATCATTCCCTGCACCACTTAGGTGTGTGAACCAGAAAATAGTTATATTGACATGATTAGCTTTTGTCTCCTTTATTTTGTAAACAAAACAAAAAGAGACCCATGTACCTGTTCTCAGTATTGTAAGAGACTAGATCTCTTAATTAACAAAAAAGCACACACAAAGTCATAGAGGTAAAAAGATATTCACTTTATTAGAAAATTATGTCCAATAAAAAAGGTTGCAAAAATATGTATAAAAACTGTACATGCATTCAAATGCAAATTCCTTCCTTTGATCACAACATGAGTGCACATCGGTCTGAATAGGCCTCACTGCCAGCTGTATGCTCACTGTGGGAACCAATCCCATAACTAATACACAAAATTAGTCCACAGGGACAATAAACAGGACAAGAACTTTACAATAGAGAGTTGTGGCTATTCATGTCATGGCTCAGCACTTGACCCCTGAGGACAATGGCATTTAGAAACCACCCCAAAAGTCTAAAAACCCAAGAGTTAAACGTTTAGCAGACAGCACAGACAGAATGGACGAGTTCATGGAGTTCATGACCACAATCAGAATGAACCAAATGAAAATGTAGTTGAAGCTTATACACCAGACAAATATTTAATTCAGCTTTGCCCCGTTCACCCACGTGTCTTACAGAAGCCTGTGCTATTCACAGTTACAACCATTTGACTGTAATCTCCGGCATCAGTTGTATTGTTGACACTTCGGACAACTTGGACCAAAACAAATTTTCACAATAAAAGAAAGAAAAGTCTATACGTAGTGTTTCTTGTCAAACTCTCCGTTTGCTGAGATAGGTTTGGTGGGTGTATATTTGATGGGATACGTGCCTCTGACGCCCCGTGAGAAAGAGCAACACAGAAGAGTCCCACCGAGCAGCAGCAGGGCCGTGGCCGCCCAGCCGATGTAGATGGACGCCCCGATCTCCCTCTTTTTGGACGGAGGGACCTGTGGATTGTGGAAGTCCACGATGATGTTGTTGGCCATCCAGCAGAGTGGGATGAGCACAAACAGCCCGCTGATTATGTAGATGATCCCTCCCGCATTCACCACTCTGGCCTTTACTATTTCATCCTTAATGCAGTTGGTGCACTGCGCCCCCGCGATGGTGACTGTGAGCGCGACCACCCCGAACACGGCGGAGATCACAGTCAGAGCCCGGGCCGTCTGAAGGTCTTGTGTGAGGGCGAGGACCGAGTCATGGACCTTACACTGCATCTGCCCGGTGCTTTGAACCACACAGGACATCCATAGTCCGTCCCAGATGGTCTGAGCCACAACAATGTTAGAGTCGATAAAAGCAGTTACCTTCCACATTGGCAGCCCACAGGCGACCATCACCAGCAGAGAGCCGGCTACACACAGAGCCAGGCCCAGGAACTCCAGGCACGCAGCGAGCATGGCTTTGGTTGGATGTTTGTTAATAACCTGAAGAGAAAATGGTGTCTCCTTCTCTCTGCTTTCCCTCAGCTGTTTGAGACTCTCTTCTGGTCACTGAGTCCGTAGCGCCGCTACTTTTCATTTAAGCGCCCACCACACTGACGCTGCTGCGCTTCTATGAAAACAACTCAGAGAAACTTTGGTCCAATCAGTGCTGAGCGCATCTTTGCTTCAGCCAATCAGAAAAGAGCAGAGCAGCAGCATGGCTCTGCAGTGAGAGGGGACAAATGTGTGTTTTTTCCTGTTTTTCAGATGCGGTTCGGTCGAGGTACAAAATCTACCTTTGTTTTGGAAATTAAGGGTGCATCCAGATACAATACAGAAGGTTATCATATCAATCTGTTGGCCATAAAAAAGTGCTATAAATTCTTATAGCTAGCCTAGGCGTGCACAATTTAGTTGAATGATTACAATTGGTTTAAATATTATGGCTGAAATATTTATTTCTTTTAAGCTATTTTACATATAGCATAAAAAGTACCGTTTTTTGTATTTGTTGTGCTAATGAAAATGTGCTTCTTCAAAAAGGGTTTTTTGATTGAAACATTAACCCGTTTTTTTGCTATTAAAACACATACACAAATACACACAGGATGCACTCCCTGAAGAGGACAAGGGGCCATGTTGAAACACTCTATTGTGCCCTGACTCTCTTGTTGAAATATCCCCTCAGCTCTCTTTTTGTTTGTGTTTTAAGAGGACCCACTGTTGAGACAGATTGCCTGATTTAACCCAACATACACATCCTTTACATGACATGGTCAAAGACTGGGTTCCTTCACAAAAACATAGATCTGTGATAGCATTTTCTGGGGCACAAGTCGTTCCCTTTGTCCCAATTTTTTTTTTTTTTTTTTAAATACATCACATCCCTGTTTGTGACGTCCAAAATTAGCTCTTGGTCCAGTTTGTTTGACCTCTTTTATTGTTTGCTCTACACAAAGTGATGCGTAGTGATAAGCTGGACCACACCTTCTGTAATTACCCTGATTATTTACGGGATGCATAATTTTAGCTTTAATTTTAATGACGTTCCCCCTCTAATTACACCGTTTTACTGAATGCCCCTCGGATGATTCAGCCCACTGATATCATGCTGGGGGGTATGTGTTTAGATGTGGGGACAGAACAATAAACTTTGTCCGTAAATATTTAACACAGAGTAGAATCTTCATGGGAACTTTTGCACAATGTAGCCATATCCGATTTGCTATTAAGACATATTTATAGCCTAAAACTTTGGCCTAAAAGGTGTTTGATACTCTGAGGACATCAACATTGCTTACAAACAACATCTCTGCAGCAAAACAAAATCAGGCCTCCTTCTGGAAACCTCATTATTACACACAAAACCACACACACTATGGGAGAAACCTCGAAGCCTCAATGTCACGTACACGCAAGTAGGTGCGTGGGTCACGAAATTTTGTTTCTGTTGGCTCAATAACACTAGAGCGACAATCATAATCACATTCAAGAGTGTCCTCGCTGAAGGCATAATGAAGACTGATTAGGATCCCGGTGTGTGTGTGTGTGTGTGTGTGTGTGTGTGTGTAGATTGTGCGTGCATAGCTCCATGAGTCTCATTCAGGGCCCAGATGCTTCCTTTTCCATTGCTTTGGCTCACTGTTTAAGTTCTGAGATTCAAAACATGTACCACAATTATACAAACCCAAAATATAGTTCTTGTCTTGCGTGCTTCCCAGGCTGCTTTACTTGGGAATTTTCGTGGCTAACCTTTTACGAAAACCTGATTTTGATTTTCAATTTAGCACAAACTACAACATATCACCATCTGATCTCTTCTCAGGACAAACCATTGACTAAAGAAGAATGAAGTGTCCTTATTTTCAACCAAAATATAGTTGCAATAGTGTAGTCCTTGTAAACGTAATTGATGAAGACAGAAGTGGCAGGTGACGTGTTAGCAGCTGCTGGGAGGTCTGAGAAGCAGCACTAGGATGTCCTGTCTCTTATCACTTCCGTTCCACTCCATTGTTCTGAGAGCCACTGAGGATATTCTCCTCCTTCTTTTTTGCATCAACTCTTTTTATTATTCACAATAAAATGTCACAGGTGGTAGGTGTCTGACGCTTGCAGAGGTGTGAGTGGGGCATTCCCGGCAATGATCTCCAATTGATTTGAATTGTTTTCGTTTGGTGACAAGTGATAGATGTGGCTTTATCGTGCCACTGACTCAGCCTGGAGGAAATGCTATCACTAGAAAGTTATCAAGAAGTCTGATATGAGCTCAGTCTCATGGGCGGCCAGACTTTAATATCCACCGTGTGCTCTGCTTTTGCCGGTGACTAACTCCACCTGCTCTGACAAACAACGGACATGACACATTCATTAGCTCCCTGCGTACGGTGCTTTCGCTGCACAGTCATCCGGTGGGAGCTTAGCCTCTTATTGGTACTTTAAAAATGAGAAGGCCAGACAAGTTTTTGAGGAATGTCTAAAATAATACGTCATTCCCATCATAAATGAACTGAAATAGTTTTTAATGATCTTCCAAAAGATACAAACTAAAAAGAAGGCCCATAGTTTATGAAATATGTTTATGAAATCCTATGTGATTCATGCTGGGGACTGCTCATAGGAAGATGAATCATTTCAATGCTGCTATTTAGTCTCAGTATTTCCATTGTGTGTGTAATCATTGGGTAAGAGAGCTTTGAACATGTCACTGGACATATAGGTTAATGAGGCTTTGAATACGACATGGTGACCCAGTAGAAGCTGTTGGCCTTAAGGCATTTGTGAGCACAGCTGTTGATGCGTAAAGTCACATAGAACATATTGATTATAAATTTAAAAAAGCGGTTTTAAAAGGCAACGAACATTCGTGGTATAGTTGTGTTGTGATACTAGTGGACTTAACGGTTGCAAACTTTATCAAGCTCCTTTTAAGTTACAGACATAAACCACAGGCTACTTCAGTGTGGCCTTGTTTTGAATTCCGGAGCCATTTTCTGGTCTTATCTGCACCATCAGCCTATTTCCTGCGTATCAGTATTATTTCCTGTCTCCATCCAGCACAATCACACAGCTAAACAACATTAATCCATATCTTCTTCCTCATTCTCCTTCTATTTCTTGGCTTGTCTCAGAAGCCCCTCCTCCTTGTCTTAGCATATATTTTATCACATTTTTTTCCTTATATATTTGTTAGACTTTTTTTCAGCTACATTCCTGTAACAAAATATATGATCTTTCTCACAAGGATCAAGCGACTTCAGTTATATTCAACAGATGTACATATTCTTCCGTCTTTAAATTCAAGTAATGTTTTTCTTTGCCTCCATGGCTTTCCTTCTCTACTCTCCATCCATTGTCTCTGTGCACGGGAAAAGTAGAAAATGCTCAGTGAGAACAATGTAAACTTCCCTCTTTGCGGTGGCAGCTGAGGAATGGATGCATTGCACATGGGATGGCTATTGTATAGTGGCGTAGCCTTGCCTTCCTGCATGAGCCTGCTTCCTAGTTACGCTTAGTTACGCTGTGACCCTGAGCTACAGGAACGACACACTGGTCCTCATGGCTCTGTGCAGACATCAACCACTCATCACTGCTTTCAACATGAAAACAAGGTCTAGTCTGATGTTCGCACATTGAGTGTAGTTGTCTATTATCATACTTTTTAGAAAAAAAACGTTACAAATAGTTATAACAAATAGCTTTTGTCAATTCAATTTTACTTTTGAATTGTGAGGCTAGGATGATCACTGTCCTGAAAGTAATCCTCTTCTACAAATAAATAAGATTTAGTCTTTTTCAATGCATATACTTGAATGAAACTGTGCTTACGTGTCATAATATTCAGTGGCCAGCTCTTCTGAGAAGCCTATTCTGTAATATTTTGATCATATTTTGGGCTTTCACTGCCAGGAGGCAAGATTAATCTGCTAAACCAGTCGTTATTATACTGTCTATTTGCCCTAGAGGCCAAACAGCTCATGTTAATCCCCTATTTATTACACGGCAGGCATTCGGAGTGCTGCCATTTCTACGCTGAGAGTGCCAACAAGCTAATATGTGTGTGAGCCATGTGGTAATAACCTCTGTGTCGATGGTTTAAACAAATAAACAGTGTTCTGACTGAGATCAGTGTGGTCTGGACCCCTAACATCTGACGAAATCCTTTCTGGTGATGATGTTAGAGCAGGTCACTTATTGTGTGCCTCTAACCAGAGGCAGCTGTTGTGGTAGCACAGGAAACACAGAGGGTTATGGTGGCCTGTTGCCGCCCCTAGTCCTGCGTTCTCATCATTGTTTCACTGCTGTGCGCTCCTACCTCCCTCAGATTGTGCTCAGGCCCACTTCACACATGCTGTCCCTGTGCTTATTGTGTTCCACTGCTGCGTCAATCACTCACTGTCACTGACCACTGGCCCATATCTGTACCCAACACCAGCACAAGAGTGTGATTAGCAAGTGTTTGACAAACAGGACGCCAGGATGTGATTGACAGGTTTAGGAGATGCACTGAGTGTGGAGCAGCTGCTGGCTCCTGGCTGTGTACAAAGGCATTCGTTTCTAAACTGTAGTCTCCATCTGAATGAAGGCACACGTTGTAGAATCTGAATAGTATTTAATAAAATCACAGACAATTTGTTCACTGATATTATATAATATATTATATAAGTGGGTGGCAACCCACACAGCAAAACAGTACTGCTTCTATTATCAGTTCTTATTAGGATTAAGATGTCATTTTCAGATAGGATGTCAGTGATGATGATTGTATTCAATAACTATTGTATTAAATAGCATTTTCTTAACATATGTACACTGACTGCATATGACCTAACATTTTCAAACAAGTCCGAATATTCCAACATGTTTGTACAGTGCTGTTAACAAAGATAGGATGTGGTGTGCATGGTACTATTTATTATCACTTCGCAACCTATCTACATTATGGAGAAATACAAAAAAGAATAAATCAAATGATTAAATTGTGTTTGTCCCTGCTAATTACCCGTACCCTTTTTCTTCTAGTTGAAGTGTAGTACATTGTTAAAACAATAATTTGTGGGAAAAACAGACATTATGATGCCATCTGCTGTTCACTATGAGGGATTTCAATAGATGAGAACCTATATTCAGAAGCGGAAAACCTTGGCCAATCACATGCTTGCAAAATCACACGTTTAAAAAAAGGAGTGCTCCCATTGGTCGATGCGGCTTGTCACATGACGTTCAAGGAAGTTTAATAGCTGCCGATAAAGTGTATTTTCATCGCTGAATATGTCTTTTAATACAGAGAAAAAGCTCTCAAAAAAGTAAAACATCGACAGATAAAAGGGAGGCAACATGAAATGTGGAAAAATATACTAAATTCAATCACCTAATGTTTAACGAGGAGATAATTGCCGGTATGAAATGATCTAGTCGTAACTAAGCTAATACTAAACTCTAAACTTCAGTTTAGTAAAATGTGTTAGTATTTTGTGGAGGGAAAATTAGTAATTAGGGTGAGTGGAATCTGAGACAGGGACAGAAAAAGAATTAAAAAAAAAAAAGAAAATCAGGTAGTGGAGCTTTAAGTGGACTAAAATGACGAAGGTTTTCTGCAAATTGATTTCTAGGTTTCTACCAAATTGGACTGATATCTCAGTTAAATCCGGGAGTTTAATCATATTCTTAAAAGTACACCCGGGCCACTGTCAGACACTAAAGAGCTGACTGGGGCTGGAGATTTAGGTCACTTGTTTACATCAAGACAACACCGCCCCCTTGTGGCACCTCACAAACACTACCATTCTTTTGTCACAGTAAATAAAAATCATCTCTCCGCTCCAGTTGCGTGAGAAGCAATCATTTAAAAAAACGCTTCAGAGGATGCCAACTATTACTTGACGTGACTGATTTTCTGCACGTGTGCGTCCATTGTCCGAGGATTCTTGCTGTGGCGCTGGGATATCTCTGCTAAAAAAGGAACCAGCGGCATCTTCAGAACCGCCCCTTTCTCTCAGTCCGGACGTGTTTTCCACTGACTTGTGTCCAATATGACGACCAGCAGCAGGTACAGGAGCCGTGCGCCCCGCTCAGGTAAGTCTCACGTGGTTCACAGCGCATCATCTCTGCTTCTGTACATTCATAGTGTTAATAAACGAGCACTGTCCTTTATTATCCTCTGTGATGTCTGGATGTGGCTGGATGTGGCTGGTGTGTGCTCCCCCGTGGACCGCTGCTGTCTCCTGGAATGTGACTTTATGGCCCAGAAGATCCAGAGGTGGGCTACAATACATTAGCCTGTATTTAGATTAGCCTTGTGCTCTAAAGCGCTCGCATCCCAGCTTTTGTGTTTAAGACTGACAATTTCAAGCGCACATTGACTTATTTCTAATAGTCCCTACGCTAATAATGTTTTTTTAGAATATGCACAATCCATACAATGTGCATTCACACGTGCATCTGATTTTAAAGATAGCAGGGGTTAGGTGGTACTCCATTGTTTATCTTTTGCTCTAATTTATACAATTCTAATCCACCAATTCTCAAAGAGGACATATAATAAGAAAAGGTAAAGAAGAAGAAGAATCTGGACATAGTTTTTGAAGGTACAAGACATTTTTTTCTTTATTCAAAGGACTTCCTCACTCAAATCAAACAGGACTACTTTCAAAAACTGTGCCTAGATGCCTTCTCTTTCCTGAGCAGAGAAATGAGTTCATTCCAGTACCACACACTACACTTTAGTTGCTCGGTTATTAACGTGACTACTTTGACTTCCTCCTAACTGATAGAGAGGACTATATTTGAATGTCCTGTGAAATCTTTTATCATTTCTGCCTCGATCGTGCTTCACACTTGTGTGTCGTCCATGTCATGTTGGAGGCTGAGTCAGAACAGTGAACACAGACGCAGCAGCAGTCTGGATTAGTGTATTTTTGTGTGTTGTGTGTGGGTGCAACTTACAAAAGCATCCACAGATAAAATGTCAATTTACAAGCAATACCAAAACCAAAGGCAGACTTGTAATGGAGTCTCTGTTACACCCCACATCATCTTTGCACACATGCAATTCCCCATGCACACACTAATGCATTCTACATTAAATTTGGGATTATAACCAAGCACGCATTTGAGCTGAACCTCTGCTTCATCCTCAGCTGGAGATGTTTGGAAAAATAAATATTTTTTAAAATAATTAAATAAATACACATTTGAAGGGGCTTTTGCTGCACATCACAAACCACCTGCCTCTGTGCTTTTGGTTTTTCCATTTTCAGCTTTATCACTGTCTTTCCCCGTCCACTGCTGCCCCATTTCTCATTTTTTTTTATTGATATTCAGATGCACTATTTAGTTCAGTGTGTTCCCAGCCCCCTGTGCTAGTGGCTGCCTGCCATACTCTATTATGAATACTTGGAGAACCCCAGGGCACTCTGCTGTTCTGCCTCCATCTCTTTGCTACTTCAATAAAACATGAAAGGAATTATGGGTATGTCCCAGTAACACAGGACCCATGAAAGAGGAAGTGACCCGTCTGCCAAGATGCATTTACTGACTGCAGTAAATTTGTGACTTTCTAGGAAAAGGAATATGTTGGTTTTGCTTCACTACCCAACCAGCTGCACAGGAAGTCAGTTAAGAAAGGATTTGACTTTACACTTATGGTCGCAGGTGAGCAGAAGAAATTGTTCATATTTTAAAATCTTCAACATGATTTCACTTGTTATATAAGCCTTAAGAAAAAAAATGATTTTGTGAATCCCATTTGCAACTTAAGTGCTGAGTCTAATAAAGCCTCAAGTGAGTTTTAGTCTGGACTTGACACTAAAATTAGATTAGTTTGTTTTTGCACCACAAATAGAATGTCTTTGGGCTTTGGGGGAAACTCAACCGCTTCATAGAAGCTCCTGCATTATGGTTTACTTTGTTACAGGTGAGTCTGGCCTGGGTAAATCCACCTTAGTAAACAGTTTGTTCCTGACAGATCTGCATAAAGATCGCAAACTGCTCAATGCAGAGGGTGAGTCACCAGTTAGCGGTCTCTTTAAGTGTGTATTGTTTACATAAGACTGTGTGAAAGACATAATGCTGATAAGGTACTGTATTTAAATGTTGTCTGTCTCTTTCCAAAGAGCGAATCAATCAAACAGTGGAGATTACAAAGCACACGGTGGACATTGAGGAGAAGGGAGTGAAGCTGAAGCTGACTATAGTGGACACGCCAGGGTTTGGAGATGCTGTCAACAACACAGAGTGGTAAGAGCTTGATAAGAAAACATGTCAATTACATTCACATTTAAACTGGCACAATGGCCAAACACATTTTATTTGTTTAATAAGAAAACTCTGACATTGACAGTTACTGTCACAGACAATAACCCAAGAATGAAGTACCCCATAATTAAATAATTCAGATGCACTTTAATAAATGGATCTGTTCTCTTAGATGTTGCTGCAAAATATGCATCATAAGATGAAAAAACCTTCTCCTGGTGTTTCTTTGTTTAAATTATTTGGATTATTAGTGTTTCAGGTAATGAGCTGTATATCTGAGAAGAGTCTAGAGACATAGGAACATCACTAAGCATTTGCAAAATAGCACAGACCTAAGTATTCAATGTAGTAATATTGTATTGCTGCATAAATAATGCTGCACAAAATGAATGGATATTTATTCATTTTAATGATTTAAACTGAGCTTGTAGTAAGGGTCCCTTAAGGCAAGACTGGCCAAGGTTAACTCTAATTCTTGTGGATCTACAGTATGTCGCATCATTACATTTTAACATAACAAGGTTGAATTAAACATTTATTGTGTTTTTCAGCTGGAGGCCAGTAACAGATTACATTAATCAGCAGTTTGAGCAATACTTCAGAGATGAAAGTGGCCTCAATAGGAAGAACATCCAGGACAACAGAGTGCACTGCTGCCTCTACTTTATACCTCCTTTTGGACATGGGTAACTCCCAATGTATTTGCGTTTTGTAGCATGAGCAAACCATTATCATTTATATTTAAAATGTATACACCTAATAGTCACGTTGACTTCCGCTTACAGCCTCCGCCCAGTTGATATCGAATTCATGAAGGTGCTGCAGGACAAGGTTAATGTAGTTCCTCTCATCGCTAAGGCCGACTGCCTAACTCCTAGTGAGATAAAGAAGCTCAAAGAGCGGGTAAAAACACAGCAATTACATGTACTTACAAAAATAAACAATTATGTCATTATTTGGTGTCAAACAACCAACACTGTGCTAACTCTATGACTAGATCTCTGGGTTTTAGCTACTTAAACGTTTAAGTTACTTAAATAACTAAATTTCTTCTACAACAGTCATCAATATGAATTGTAATCCCAAAATGTTTTATATGTAAGGCTGAAATACACATATCATAAATGTATTAAATTAAAGGACATTCAGACTACACTATTTCTTAATCAGATCACAATATGTAAATCTGATAAAAGCCCAGCAGGCACTCTCAGTGGACTAGTAATTACAGTTAAACCCCTGGGTAGTGTTTGTGTTGCTGTCTATGGCAGATTCATATGGCGGCAATTGAGTTAAGCAGTGTGGAAGTAAGCACTGGAGGAGAGCATTAGATTTGGATTTAGTTTCAGGTCTTATTTTAGCGGCGAGTGACTCAGACAGTTCTCCAATGAGATTTTGTCTGGACTCTTCATGGTGGGTTTTGTGAGGGGCAGTGATTTTTATTCATTTGATCATTTTGTGTTTGCAGCTGAGGGAGGAAATAGATAAGTGTGGGATAAAGATCTACCAGTTCCCGGACTGCGACTCTGATGAAGATGAAGAGGTCAAACAACAAGACAGAGAGCTAAAAGTGAGCTGTAAATACCACGTAAAAACCATGCAGTCTTACCGAATCCTACATTTAAAGGAATGTGTCATGTCGTAGGAAAGTACTCCGTTTGCAGTGATTGGCAGCAACACTGTGGTGGAAGCCCGAGGTCAGCGAGTGAGAGGGAGGCTGTATCCGTGGGGAATCGTGGAGGGTAAGAACACTCAACTTATCCCCCGTCGTTAACATTTCTGTTACCATGGCGATACTAATTGCTCGTAACAGCCTTTGGTGTCAATCTGTTTCCTGTTTGCAGTGGAGAACCCCTCCCACTGTGACTTTGTGAAGCTGAGGACCATGCTAATAAGGACCCACATGCACGACTTGAAGGACATCACCAATGACTGTCACTATGAAAACTACAGAGCACAATGCATACAGACCATGACCAGGTGAAGGGGGAAATAATCAGTTTATTATTAGCACCTCCAATTATCATTTCAGTTTTCTTATTTAGCGTGATATAGTACAATTGAACAGTTACATTATTTTGATAAAAATGTCATATTATTTTCTCAGTGTCTCTCACACATTAGGTTGACTGAGCAATTGGCCAACTAATGCAATCCTTGGACAATTGTTTCAACATAATATCAATGCTTACTAACCGATATTACCACTTTCTGTCATCCTTCCCATCACAGTAAAATGAACACAGACAAAAGAGTGGAGAGCCCCATCCCAATCCTGCCACTGCCTACTCCCGACGTGGAAACAGAAAAGCTGATCAAAAAGAAAGATGAGGAGGTGAGCCGCAATAAAATCAGCGCCGTAATAATCCTTTTCTGAATAATACATCGAACAAGTTTTACGTAACGCCGACACTGATGCGAATTGATGACCCACATGTGTTCTTACGTAAGCCGTCTCTCATCCCGCCCCTCCTTGTCTTCTTCTGTGTTCTTGCCTTGTCCCGTTGTCGCGGTGATGCTGTGCAGCTGAGGAGGATGCAGCAGATGCTCCAGAAGATGCAGCAGCAGATGCACGAGCAAGACCTGTGACCTCTGACCTCCCGTGTGAAAGCTTAACGCTACGTGTTTAGGATAGAAACCACAAGATATTAACGCGAATACTACATATAAAGTACAAGTATAAAGTACAAGTCTCCAACTAATATCAGCATGCAGGACTTACAGGAATGTTGTTTTTAAAGCAGTCGTTAGCCAAGTGAGTGTCGGGGGTGAGAAAAGGGTGGATTGATTGCACTTTGGTAGACCACATTTGATTTGTACTGTAGTTATTAGAGAATTTGGTCTTACAGGTTTGTTTTTGTAGGCTATTATTTGCACTAAATGATTGAGCTAATTTAATAAGCCTTTTTTTTAAGAGGGAGTGATTCTGTATTACAGTCAACTTGAAAATTCACACCAATAACCATTTGATGTTGTTGTGTGTAACATCTACAAAAATACTTTCATCATGAAGAGTAGGCCTATACACTAGTTCAATGGAGGGCTTTTATTTTGTGCTCAGTAGTGTATTTTGTTAAGGTTTTTTCTGTAGATGTTACTCTTTTATCAGTTTCTTTTCTTGGGAAACGTTTTTGGCCATATACACAAGGACACCAGGGTAAAAGCAAAAGAATATTGTGATTATTTATTAATGTTTTTTTAATGATTTTTTGTTGTGCATGAACACCTATCAACTAAACATTTTGTACGTTCAAAATAAGTTTATGGACACTAAATGTTCAATAAAAAAATGTCAAACAAAATTAGCTCTTATCGCACTGACATTTGTCCCTCACCCAACTACTGCTACCAAGTGCATAGGGTTTATTTTTGTTTTAAGGTATAAAAAGAAGTATTTTTTCCCAACAGTCCTAAATGTCTGGCAGAAAGCTGGGTGAGTCATAAATAGTGCACTCCCTTTATCTGCAAAAAGACTGCAGAAAAACTGTTTGGCAATGATATCCAAAATACTTGAAGCTTTAATAGTAAATGACAATTCACTCTGCAAAGTTTTGAATGTGTTAATGGGTCTAAATTGTTTGTCTATTTAGTGGTGGGCTATTTTGGAGGCCAAATCTGGTCAAATGAAAACAAACGACACTATTTGACAGCAGCGTGCCTTTTGATGAAACGACCTAAAAGGTTTCCTCTTGTTCAACAAACCCTAGTCACTCCACATGTGCCCTACAGCGCTGTTTTGTGCGGCGGCGGGCTGGGGCTCGTAAATATTTGGGGAGGGACTGAAGGAGGGAGTGAAGGAGGGGGTGGTCGACCTGGTCTGTGGGAAAGAGATGCTGTTGTGTACGTGGTTTGTGCGTTGATCCTGTAGCGTAATGCAGCTAGCTGGTGGAGGCTGGGATCCGTGGGAGTGGGTATTGACTGTAGTTGGCTCCACATCGCAGATCCAGTCTGTGTGAACTCCGAGCAGAGCTGGAAATGGAGCGGAGCGAAGGGGACGACCATGAGAGCTCGTCCCAACAAAACACTGTGTGGAAACAGTTCCAAGCCAAAGCCAAACCGCTGCTCAGCCCCAAACTGGGCGCACGGGAGCCCGACGACAAGAAAGAGCGAGGTATGCGGATGTTCAAAAAGATCAAATGGAAGCAGAGCGTCGCTTTAGACCGGGTGATTTCCTCCTCGCAGCCCGACCTACTCTTCTCTCAAGCGGATCTAGACGCTCCGTCCTGCGACAAACCCCACGCACAGCCTTCCTCCTCCAAGCACCGCTCTGGCAGCCCCAACAAGCCAACGGTGGCACAGCTGGTGCAATGCCACCACAAAAGCTCTTCTCTGGGCTCTGCTTGTTTAGACAGGTCACCGGAGCCCCCGAGCCATGGGGCCAGCGGCGACGGAGAGGGGCAGACAGCTGCAGCGGCGCCAGAGCCACAGCCACAGCTGGACACCCAGGATGAGGTGAGCTACCAAACTACTGCTGCCAAGTGCATAGGGTGGATTTTTGTTTGAAGAAAAAATTGAGAATTGTCCAAACAGTCATAAACAAATTATAAAATTTCTGACAGAGAAAGCTGGGTGAGTCATAAATATTGCACACCCCTTTATCTGCAAAAAGACAACTGTTTGGCAATGATTTCCAAAATAGAGCTTATTCCTATTGGAGGGTTTAATAGTAAAAGACAAATTCACTCTGCAGTTACCAACTTTACTTGGTGTTGTGTGTCATTTAAGGTGCACTCAGTGATATTTCTATGCAGTGTATGATCGTCTCAGGACAAGCCAAGCATACTTTACATCTTTAAATAAGCTAAATGACAAAGAAACTCTAGAGTCACTTATTTTATTTGATGTATTATTTGATGGCCCACACATGCAGTGATTTAAATTGTCCCAATAATAAAAGTCAAATATTGCTGGCATATACCCTAGTGCTTTTCAGAGGAAGGATGCACAGCCCTTCAAATCTCAATGAAAAAAAACTACTGTAGGAGGAGTGACTCATTCTACCATTGAATCCATATGGGCTTCACTAAAGTAAATTAAACAGAGTCTGTGTATGAGGCGCACTGTGACCAAGTGTAATCACTCACAAACTCACGGAGGTCAGCTTCTGCAAATGTGAATCATCTTTTTACTGCATTCATTTATAATTTGAAAACATTGTTGCTTGCTGTGTTGTTCAAAGGGAGGACACGGCCTATGCCTGTGGCTGACATGAATAAATTCAAGTCTTCTATGGAGTGGTGCTTCTACAGTCAGTGTCAGTGCTCACAGAGACACAAGTAGTTGTATATGTCACACATTAAAAAACATCGTGCACTGGGAGGGATTTTATAGATTTTGGGAGAAGATTTTATTGAACTTCTGTGTAAAGGTTGACTGACTATATAACATACATCACACTGAACATGTAATACAGAGTAAAGCTGCAGACTAAGGGAAAACAGACAGCAACATTTGTACTTTATGAGTGCCTGGTGTTACACGACAACAACTCACAATGACAGTCTCAGGATGAGTATCAAGTAAAAAAAAAAAAATCAAAGTTAAGTAAAAGGCTTCTTATTCTGTAGGCCTCTGAGATGTTTTCTAACCCAACCTTAAGATATTCTATCTTCTAATCAGGTTTCTTCTGTTAAACATGATGGGACATGGCCTTCTTTGTCACAGCAGAAATATTTCACATATATGTTAGTACATCTTTTTACTTAAAAATACATGTCTGTAAATAAATCAGTAAAAATGTCAAACTTCTCACAGAGCTCATCCTCACACCTGCTCCTCCTCTGGCAACGCATACTTAAGAGGTGTTTGCAATTAACTTAATAATCATGTTGAATGACATTATCAGTTTGTTTTTCTGTGTTGAAATGGGGCTACACGTGTGACCTGAAGAGACTTATCACCTGTCGTTTCCTTACACCATTGTGACCCGTCAGTCGGCTTACTCACCGCTGAAGGATTATCACTGAACCAACCAGCCGTACTCTTCCTCTTGCCCCTCCCACTCTTCTGTTCCATCTTTCCTAATTCAGTTTCTGCCACACTCACTCCTTCAGTGTGTCTGTTTATAAGTGCTTTTTTAAGATGTTGCTTTTTAAACTGTGTGTCTTGATGTAGTTATAGACACATGAGTGGGAGCTCTTTAAATCGACCTGGACTATACCTGGATTTGACTCTTGGCGTATTTTGGAAGTGCCCTGGGAGTAATCATCTCACCTGTAGCTCCAACATATTTACTTGTGTAGTGTTTAGATGCCCCATCCTTAAAGTTCCCACTAATTTGCCCCTTTGGAACTTTATTGTTTGTATATGCCCCGTGCATTCATTGAACCTGGATCGTTTTGTAAGCGAGGCCTCTGTGGCAGAGTCCCAAGTGATACGTGGTTTGCTTCGCTGTGCCTCAGCTGATGAGTCCTCTCTGGCCTCCAGATGTGGACGCCTGCTGTCGGTGAGCCTGTTGACTTTATCACCATTCACACTAAAAGCGTCAATTTAAAAGTGTAGTTATCATGTATTAACATTTACTCAATAAATTGGTCACAAGTCATTACACTCTGCTTTCAAAAATTAGATAAAATTGCATTGTTTTTATCTTCAGTTCAAGTGATTTTTGTTTTATTCTTGAAAAATCAAACGGTGGTCTTTTTAAATTAATTAATTAATTGTAATTTCGACCATCACCCCAAATTGGTGAGTGTGGCAGAATAAGTGTACAACCACTACTGCTGTGTACCATACTAGTTGTGTGGACTCTTTTTGTATTATTTACTGCAGTAATCCTCTGTGAACTCATAAGTAGTTTTGGTTATCACTGTCCTCATCTTTGTGGGTGTTGTGAATAAAACATGTTACTGTGCATTTCTCCAAAATAATACAACTGAAGTCTAAACCAATCTGAACAGGGGCATTGTGCTCTGTCTTTGCCTTGTATTGATCACTGTTGTCTGTACCAGCAACATTATTGATGTTAATGGCCTCTTGAGGCTTCAAAGTCATGTTGGGGAGAGGGCTTGGTGTTGATGTGAAGAAGATTTATGAAAGACCTGGCTCTGCACAGTGCTTTTATTGATTATACTTTTAGCCTGCCTGTCTATGTCTAGTATTTATGTCTGGTGCTAGGGACAAAACTGACTTATTACCTCATACCCTTTTTCTTACTTTTGTATTTGTAATAATCAACAGTGCTTCTTAAAAATATATCAGTATTGACAGTTTTATTCAGTGTTGTAATGCAAGGAAGCATAAGTTTTAGCAATCAGACTTTCCACCTGTGTATCCTTATTTTAATTATTTACTTTCAACTGATAGGAGTCAGTGTACTGTAAGTACTGTGTAATGACAACAAGTTAAAACTCATAACTATGTTAATATACGTGACCAAAATAATATGGCTAAAGACTAGAAGGCGACTGCACTTGTATATAGCAACATTCAAACAAAAGCATGGAAACTGCAGCAGTTCTCTTGATCAGTTACCATTAAGGCTTTAGCTCATAGTGATGCAGAGAGGTTTAAAATGCCTCATCATGGCACAGTGCCAACATGTTACACTTCAACCTGACCCTTATAGTGGTAAGGATGGGGTAATAGATGACTGCAGGAGCCCAAACTGCCAAAAGAGTCAAATTAAGAGTGGTCAGGAATAACTGGGCTGCCAGAGTTAACAAGCAGCTTACTGTGGATTAAATGCCTTGTAGCACTAAATCAGGAAGCAAAGTACAGAGATAAGAATAGCATCAAATCACACACAATCCCTTGAGCCACAGAGATGTATGTTGTATTAGTTAGAGTGTGTTTGCACACACTAACTAATACAAAACACTCTAACCTATTGTTTAGTCTTTCAGGTGTCAGATTGTGTCCATAGACACAGAAAAGGTCAGGAGGTATTAGCCACCACTTTTATAATCTTTCCCTGCATGCTTGCCACAGATTTTATGATGGATGAGTTTAATCGTTGATGGATTACTTTTAATGTGTGTTTTCTATCCATTTATAATATACAGTGGATTTGACATCTGCTCTGGCATTGCTCAGTGAACAGGAAAGTCACAGTGTTTAGTCCATTAAGGTCTTGAAACATGTAACTTTATCTTTAGCCATCAAAATGGTCTAGTATATGTTTAACATATTATAAATAAGAAATTAATAGTGCTACAGGTAAATGTTACATAACTAAACAAACATGATCATATCAATATTTTAAGTCACTGTTCAGCCTGTATACCCACTAAAAAACACATTCTATTGGTAACTTTTTTTTTTTTTTTTTTTTAGTAAATATCCTGTAATTATTGTATTAATGTAATTTTTTGTTGGTGTTATGTATTTTGACTATATATGTGTATAGTGAAGACTCTGTTAAACCATACTGTTGCTTTAAAAGACACTTCAGGACATCTTCTATGTTGTCAACATTATAAAAGGAGTGCAGTTTTATTATACCTTGCTGACCCGGTACACCTTATCCTCTCTCTATCTTATACATAAGTCTGTAGCCTGATCTGCTTGGTCACATAATCATGCCTGAACTGGATTTAGCTCACTTGTTACTGTATTAAGAAGAGGTGGGGTTAGACTATAACATTTGAATATATCATACTGACCTTAACAAGACCTTAACATTACACTAGTGCTGTCTGAAATTACTAAGATTCTATTAGTTTGGAAGATGCCTATTGCAGATCTTGGCACACCTTGCAAATTCTATAGGCCATGAAATCATGATAAAAGTCTGTCTTTCCTGATCTGTGTAACAGACACACTATTAGGGCAAAATTTAAATGGCTATATGTGCCTTCATTATCTACATTATATACATATTATTTTTCTAGATTTTAAGTGCAAAATATAAGTAGGTAAGTAGCACCAGGGATGTAGGGTGTAACAGTGCAAGCTCTGATCAACAGGGAGGTGTTAGTTCCTGATCTGCAGCAACAGAGGCGATGTTGTGCAGTGAAAGTAAGGTTGTACAAGAATGGAAAAAAAAAAGTATCTAAAAAGCACTTTGGTCGAACGGCGGAAGCTCCTCTGGTGTAATTTCCTGTTAGTGGTCACCCTAGAGACTAGTTGCAAGTTGAATTACACAGTGCAGCATTAGTTGTTAGCAAGTGTGGATGCAGACTCAACAGTGTTAGCAAAGACACTCCAGCACCAGCTAGTTTTTCTTAAGTTTTGGTGAGTTTTAGTGTTTTGACTTCAACAAGGATCCTCTGTAATATGTAGATCTGTCATGGGGCCACTCTGTTTTTCAGGGAGTGGGTGCACAGAGTGCAGCAGGGGTCACTCAGGAACGAGTCCCCAGCCCAGGGATGTACAAGCTGGAGATTGAGCTGAAGAGGGGCCATAACCTGGCCATTCGAGACAGAGGAGGTATAGTACGACCCCTTTTCTTAATTCTTTGTTTTATCTGTTCAGATTTTTTTTTGATCTGTGGAAACCTGATTTGTCTTCCCAGGATCCAGTGATCCTTATGTCAAGTTTAAGCTTGGTGGTAAAGAAGTGTTCAAAAGTAAAACGATCCATAAAAATCTTAACCCAGTGTGGGATGAGAAGACAACATTGCTAATTGAAACTTTATGTGAACCTTTGTATATAAAGGTAAACACTCAAATGATCCACAAAGCTTTTCCATTTGAATTCTTAATGCGAGTCACGGGAGGGTTTTTTTGTTCTTTTTCATAAGGTCTTTGACTATGACTTTGGCCTTCAAGATGACTTCATGGGCTCAGCTTACCTTTATTTGGAGTCTCTAGAGCAGCAAAGGTAGGTCTTCATCAATGCTTTTTGCTGAGTAACAAAAACACAATGTTAAAAGATGACAGTGTTCACTCAGTGTATGTTTAAGAGGACATAGAACCCACAGTTGTTTTTCTATATTCACACTCATTGATTACTTACAGCAATTGCTCAGTTTGGCAGTGACGCTCAAATCAGCTACAGACAAGTACAACAAATACACAGGCTGTTTTCATTGAAATGACTACCTCTGATCAGTGTTGCTTTACACAGACATTATACTGACCTTGCAGCACAGGAAATGCAGCTGGCTACATTTCTTGTGAGACACTTAAAAAGTTGTACATCACACTGATTTACATTCACATATTTACTGTGTAGATTAGCCATTCAACCGATTTTCTTGCATGGCGGTCATCATGAACGAGGGACCCAGAGGATTGGAAAAATGCCACACAAAGCTACCCTAATGTGAAATTTAAGCGCCTTTGTAATAAATGATCACTGGAAGTAACAAATATGCAAGCATCACATTTAATGCCAACTGACCTACATTTTAGGACAATCCCTGTGACCCTGGCGTTGAAGGACCCTCACCTTCCTGATGAGGACCTTGGCAGTCTGGAGCTCAGTGTGACCCTCACCCCAAAAGACAGTCCCATAGATGAACGACGCGACTCAATGGTATGTTGTATATCCCTCTTATAGACTTACCTTTTTTTTTTTTTTTTAACTTTCACTTTGTTTCTAATGTAAATAATGTGAGAAATAACAAACTTATTAAGCAAACACATTTTGCTGAGGTTGAAACATAAAATACTGGAGAGTGATGGAAATTGTGGCATACTTAGCAACATAACTTGTCCGTGTTGACGATATCGGCAATGTTTGTTTTTTTTAACAGCCAAATGAGCTTAAGATCTATCGGTGGAAGCCCTATGTGAATAAAGTGAGTCTAGTGGCAATAAAGCTCCAATAGTATGTTCCTGATAGATACCTCCTACTTTCGACAACCCTAATCATTTATCATCAGACAGTTTACTCCTCAGAGACTTCCTGGTTTAGTAGTGGCATAAGGGACTATTGAGATTTTTTGGCTTGTAGCATTCTTTATGAATAAATCACAAACTAGTATCAATTATAGAAAGTGCTGAGGTTTTCCTTTCACTACTGCTGTCCTCATGACACTCACAAAACTAAATACTGACTGAAATACTGAAAATTATGGCTGTAATAAAAACGTGTGTTGAATCAGACCAAAACATGTGAACTGTGGGTTTGACATATTTAGAAAATAATAAATGTCTAGTGTGTCACAGCAATAACAATGTGGAAATCCAGCAAATGTTAACATAATATTTTACTATTAATCCAATTTACTGCCTTAGTTGAGCAACAATATCCAGCTGTTGTTATTATCTTAAAATTACAGTCTGACCTTTTCTGTAATATTTTAGAGAATAAGCCTTAATGTATGCATTTAAGGTTTTTCTGAACCCACAGAACCCACACTCTAAATACAGCTTTTCAAAATCATGTTTTATTCAGTATATAAATAAATAATTAGCTGTCTCTGCGCGCCTTGATTCTAGAGGAAAGGAACAGAGTCATACAGCAAAGAGCAAGTGTGAGAAAGGGAAGAAGAATCAGCATATATCAAATAGCAAATGAAAAACATGCTGTACAATTATGACCTGCGTAAGACCGGCACTCAGTGTGTCATTAAAGTTAATGAGGGAGTCAGTGTGGTCTTATTTTGCTGGAGATTAAAATCCAGCGGGTGAAGAGCAGTTTTCACAGCTAGAGTCTATTCTGAGTGGCTTTCTTGATAGTGTTTAATCAGAGTGGTGCCAGTCCTGTTGTTACACACTGCAGTCGCCCCATTAGCTCCCTCTAGTGGTGATAATAGTTTGATCTTTACTAAACCACCTCTTGAAAAATGTTCAAGCGATGTGTAGAAATAATGCATTTTAACGTCTGTTCAGACAATGCTGCTCAGGAGATCCTGGAAACGATCGACTAAGGTAAAGGACACAGCCTTGTGGTCGTCTGTGCGCTGTCTCACCTCATTGTGTCTGTGTGGATGCTCCCATTTATTTTGCTGCCAGCGTGTGTTACATTGAACTTAACATCTTTTCGGGATGTTAAGTTAAAAAAAAAAATGGCGTCGTGTTCAGTGTGTTCTCAGATCAGTTCATTTTTAAATGTTGTGTGATGTTGGTGGCACTTTAAATAAGATGTCCCCGAGGCTCTGTTCTTCAAATGTGAACCACTGATCAGGAGTTTGCTCTCACAAGCATGCTCAGTTTTGATCTACAGTCATAATTTCGAACAGATTTCCTGATTTCCTGGCTACTATCTAAAGACTTTACCGGGTGAATTATTTTTGCTCCTGGATGTGAGCGTTAATAGTCTGGGATAGGCAGCAACCTCTTGTGAGGCTAAAAGAGAATAACAGAAGCAGCAGCACTTCATGATCCAGTCCAGTAGTCCCAACAATTTGAAGAACAGTGTCCCATGTGCAGTGTTAAAAACTGATTTAAACAAGTGTTAAGGTGTGCTTTCCTTTTCTCTGTGTGGACCAGCAGCAGCAGTCTGTGCGTCTCTCAGAGCTGCATCGAAAAGCACAGCTGTGGCGAGGGATTGTCAGTATCGCTCTAATTGAAGGCCGGAACCTGACTCCCATGGACCCAAATGGGCTCAGTGACCCGTACGCCAAGTTCAGACTGGGACATCAGAAGTACAGGAGCAAGGTAACTGACAAAACATGTCTAAATGAGCTTTGTTACGTCTCAAATGTCAACATGTTTCTTGTGGGTTTGCAGACAGTGCCCAAGACGCTGAATCCACAATGG
This sequence comes from Rhyacichthys aspro, assembly GCA_036850595.1. Taxonomy (NCBI): domain Eukaryota; kingdom Metazoa; phylum Chordata; class Actinopteri; order Gobiiformes; family Rhyacichthyidae; genus Rhyacichthys; species Rhyacichthys aspro. The sequence continues at coordinate 17,369,820 of CM072159.1, forward strand.
AGGGAGCTGTTTGACCTGCATCTGTTCGAGGAGACAGGAGAGGTGCTGGAGATCACCGTCTGGGACAGGGACACTGGACGAAGAGATGACTTCATTGGACGGTAATGACTTGTTTCACTCAATGGCTAATACTTGGTAAAAACTGAGGAGAGCTTTTTTCAACCTTTGTCTTTACCAGCATTGGCACATTTACTAAAAGGACTTTTTTTTTTTACAGATTTCTTGTGATAGGTGCATCTCAGTAAACTGGAATATAATTGAAAAGTCGATCTATTGCTGTAGTTTAATTCAAATATAGAGTACAAATAGAGTGAACTATTTCAAGCATTATTTGTTTTAATTGCGACGAAGCCCAAAAAAAAAAAATTTTGAGTGTTATATAAAGACAAGTAAAAAGGATTGCAGCCTGAAAAGTGTGTTTATCCACTCTTCACTTCATTGTGGCTCCTTTTGCATGAATTACTGCATCAGTATGGTGTAGCCTGGAGGCACTGCTGAGGTGTTATGGACTCAGAGAATGCTTTGATAGCAGCCTTTAGCTCATTTTGGGAACTGCTTTTGCTGTTTTTTCATCTCCCTCTTGACAGTACCCCATAGATTCTGTGTGGGGTTTAGGTCTTGTGAATTTGCTGGACAGTTATATCACAGTCACTGAGCTGTACTTTTGGAAGTGTGGGCAGGTGCTAAGTCCAGCTAGAGAATTAAATCAACATCTTCATAAAGCTTGGAAGAATGATGTGCTGTAAAATTTCCTGGTAAATGGCTGCATTGACTGCTTTGACTATGGATGCTTTACACTGGACTTAAAACAACTTCGATTCTGTGCCGCTCCACTCTTTCTTCAGACTGTGGGGCATTGATTCCCAAATGTAATGCAAAAAATACTGAGCAATAGTCTGGTTCTTTTTCTCCTTAGCCCAGGAAAGGCACTTCTGATGTTGTCTCTGGTTTAGGAACGGCTTGACATGAGGATTGTGACAGTTGTAGCCAGATTCCTTAATACGTCTGTGCTCTGGGGGCTTTTGATGCACCCCTTGTGAAGTTCCCCCAGTTTCTTGACTGGGTTTTACTTGACAATCCTCTCAAAGCTGCAATTCACCCTGTTGCTTGTGCATTTTTTTTTTTTTACCCACTTTTTACTTTATTTTACTCAACTTTCTAGTATTTTGCTTAGATACTGAACTCTGTGAATAGACAGCTTCTTTCGCAATTACCTTTTGTGGTTTACTTACAATTTTTTTAAATACTGAATTTTGAGTTCTCATTAACTAATAACCAAAATTTAAATAAATAATTCTTGAAATATTTTACTCTGTTTGTACTGAATCTCTATAATATGCGAGTTTCACTTTTTGAAGAAAACTACTGAAATAAATGGACTTTTTCACAATATTCTAATTTACTTAAATGCACCTGTTTACATTAGCTTCATAAACAGTGTTATATTTCCAGTTATTCACATTAAATCATTAACAACAGACTGTTTCATCCACTCCAATCTAGTTTTCTCATGTGGCTGCTATTAATCAGCTTTATATTCTAAAATCAATTGAAAACACACTTGTTTGTTTATGTTGCAGCTGCCAACTGGACCTGTCCACTTTAACCAAGGAGCAGACTCATCATCTGGAGCTTCCTCTGGAGGAGTCCCGGGGATATGTGGTGGTCCTGGTCACACTCACCGCCTCGACACACGTCTCCATCGCTGACCTGTCACTCACGCCACTAGACGACCCACTGGAGCACCGGGAGATACTCCGACGATATGTAAGCAGCGACAACGACATGAAAGTCAATTATAATGAAGATGGAATATGTCACTAACGGTGTAACTTTGTCTGAAGGGTGTGTTGAAGTCGTTCTCAAATGTAAAAGACGTAGGCATTGTGCAGGTGAAGGTGATGAGAGCTGAGGGACTCATGGCTGCAGATGTCACTGGTAATCACACCGTTATAGATTTATACTCACTGAGATGGTTGTAGTCGTGTATAACAGACTTTGTTTCACAGGCAAAAGTGATCCTTTCTGTGTTTTGGAGCTGAACAACGACAGACTGCAGACCCATACTGTTTACAAGAACCTCAACCCCGAGTGGAACAAAGTCTTCACATTGTATGTCGATCACTATAGTAAATTTAGTCATCTATAAACGTATCACTTGAATGATTTTGTTTGTGTGGTCAGTAATATGAAGGACATCCACTCCGTGTTGGAAGTGACAGTGTTTGATGAAGACAGAGACAGAAGTGCTGATTTTCTTGGAAAAGTAGCCATCCCATTGTTACAAGTGAGGACACTGGAGTCACTGCCAACGCTGCACTTTTCTGTCAAGAGCATTCCAGTGTGGCTTTAAAATGTTTCCCTCTTAACTCCAGGTTCGTAATGGGGAACAGAAGGGATATGCATTAAAGAACAAACAGCTGACAGGCCCGACCAAAGGACTCATCTACCTGGAAATTGATGTCATCTACAACAAAGTAGGTGTTGTTTTGTGCTCAAGCTTTAAGAATATAGATGTAGTGGTAAAAGTTGTATTAGTAAGCCACTCCGCTTTTGAACAAGGCTTGTGTTTTTTCGTCAGGTGAAGGCAGCTTTAAGGACTATAGTACCTGCAGAACAGAAATACATTGAAGAGGAGCAGAAAGTCTCAAAGCAAGTATGTTGAATATTGGTTCCATTGCTTGACTATCATTTCCACTAGTTTAAAAGTGCTCTGAATAAAGTTTAGGAGTTTGACCTTTGCAACTGTATGTTATAATACTAAGGGCATATTTAGTTGTCATTTCCAGACCTTTTCAAATCAGTTTGGATTTTGAAATTGCCAACATATTACCAACAAAACACTTCATCATTTTTGTGTCCTTCAGTTGCTGCAGCAGAACTTTAATCGTGTGAAGCGGTGCATCATGGTGCTGTTTAGTTATGGGACTTACATCAACAGCTGCTTTGAATGGGAGTCTGCACAAAGGAGCCTCATATCCTTTGTGGTACGACGTTTTAAAGCACAAACATATCTTTATACACAGTAAAAGTCTAATCCCTGCTAAAGTGTGCTGTCCTCGCAGCTGTTTGTGGTGGTTGTGTGGAATTTTGAACTGTACATGCTGCCGCTGGGCCTGCTCCTGCTGCTCGTCTGGAACTACTTCTTCTCCACAAACAGGGACACATCTGATTTGGTGAGAGTTACTAACCTCTTTATGCATGATGTTGTCTCTAAAAGAGCATCTGATAGACGCCATGCTTTTTTAGTCAGTGGATGCCATGTTTGAATGGGAAGATGATGAGGAGGACAAAGATGACAAGGTATTGTAAAATAACCTTTTTATTAGCTATTAGATTTTGATTCACTCCATGTGTAAAACATCATTATTCATATTCTCTCTGCAGGACTCAGAGCACAAAGGCTTCATGGATAAACTTTACGCAATCCAGGATGTGTTTATTAGTGTACAGAATGCTCTGGATGAAGTAGCTTCGTTTGGAGAGAGGATTAAAAAGTTAGTAGTCCAGAAGTTTGTGCATGATTAAGGGCTCCTCCTGTTTATTCTAGTCAACTATTAACAGACACAGGATAACAGTTTTCTTGTTGTGTTGCAGCACAGTAAACTGGACAGTGCCTTTTCTCACCTGGTTGGCAATTGCTGCCTTATGTTTGGTCACAGTTCTTCTCTACCTCATACCTCTGAGATACCTTGTGCTTGCATGGGGTAGGTCCTATTTAGCACACAAACAAATCTTAACAGTTGGACAGTGTAATGTTGTCTTGATATTTCTTTCATTTTTTCTTTTAGGTGTGAATAAATTTACAAAGAAACTCCGAGATCCATATATGATCGACAACAATGAACTTCTTGACTTTCTTTCAAGAGTGCCCTCAGACGTTCAAGTGGTAGGCAGTTATTTCTCATTTATGTTTTCATGTCATGCCAGGTGGGGTCACATGTCTTCAGTGTATATTTATGTGTATATTTGTGTTCAGATGCAGTATCGTGAGCTGAAGCTGGATCCAGGACAAAGTCCCAACAAGCGCAGAAGGCCTAATCCCAGCTAACCCCAACTCCACCACTCAACAATCATTCCACACCAAAATAAAAACGTAACACTGCAAACTATTTTATTTATATATTTGTTACATATTTTAAATTGTATTCTGATGTGTGTTTTATGTTTTTTTAACCTGTGGTAAGTGAGAGGAGACAGATTTATTTTCTGAGTCTTGTAAAAAAAAAAAAAAAACGATGAAAAGAATTGTTTTGGATCTACTTATTTTTCTTATAACACTAATATTAAACTTGTACATGGTAATGTATATAATGAATGCATGTGTGTGTTTAAAGCATGCCTGTACCAGGTGTGTGTCAGTGTTGCATGGGATTTTTTGCATCCCCCAAAAATGTATGTTTAATCACAATTTTTTCATTGTTTTGTAATAATGCTATTTTAAAGCTGCATGTAGTTGGTGTCAGAGCAGTATTAGATATACACCATTGACTTTACACTAGAGCCAATTTGCATGTCACATGTACAGTCTCTTCCTTCATGTATTTAGCAGTGGGGGCAGGGGAATCTTTTTCTTCACTGCTGTTGAAAAGTAATTGGTACCCCTGATAATTAGTGACTGCGGGAGAGCTGTTATTTTAATCTGATAAAAGCTTTAAGTAAATTTTCAATGTCACCTTAATTTGTTCTATTATTAAATTAAATCTTATCCTCCTTTGGCAGTATCCCTGTCTGTTACCTTATTGCATCACATAACAGAGGGTCAAGTCTGAAAAGAATGGACGATTTTCAGAAAATGCAGAAAAACAGGAGACTGCTGTGGGTTGCCATTCATTTATTCATTCATTCATTTATCTTCTACTGCTTGGTCCCTGTTAGGGGTCATTTACTATATCAACTTTATAACACAAAACCTTTTTTGAATAACTTTGTCTTGTTAATTATTTGAGTTTGTTGGAACAAAAAAGAGCACTTGGTTTGACTTCTATTTCGCTGTAGTGACTGGTCTTTGCATGTCTGTGTAGGATGGTTGTATGTGTCAGTGTCTTGCATGAAGAATCATCATTTATATCAGAGAGCATTTATGGAAGCTGTGGAATGCCTGTGTGTCACATTCACCTCACAGTTACACAGGAAACTCCTTTTTTCACCCAGTTCACTCTAGTTATTGAATTCCAATGTGATTTGAGATGTTTCTTATCCCATTGCGCTGCAGTCATTCTTGGTAATGGCGGTGATTGTAATAAAGTTGATTACTGCAAAGTCTGTGGAGCAAATCTCACGGAGAATACAAAGTCTTATTCACTTGACTGATGTTATGAAACAGAGAGTGGAGCGTGTGCAGCAGTAGATGGCCAGCAGAGGGACCCAGCTTCCAGGCTCAGAGTGCTTCATATGCAACAACAGGAGTAACACTTGATTATGACATACCACAACACATAACACTAAATACACATATTCAAACACACATTATTTTATTTCACTTCAAGACAAACATGTGTGTTTAAATATATCTTTCGTTTTTGCCAAGACAGAGGAGATATTTACACTTGTGGTTATGGTTAGAGCGATAGATCAGGCTCAGAAAAGAGAAACAAGGCCTTTTATTTATATTCCAAGGCTCTCTCTGTTCTTCACTTACACTTGAATATTAGTGTAACATTAAAAACTGAGTTCCTCATCTCGGCACAAATCAATTTGACTTGAAAACAAACTTCTCTGAAAAATATATCTCTGGTCAAATACTTGTATATATTATGTATGAATTCTTGACCTTGTCACTTTGAGCAAACACACCAGAGCGCACTGTATCTCGCTGCATAAGGTCAAGCCCGAGTCACAGCAGCTAATCTCAGTGTTCTGCCTTGTTCAGAGAAAGAAACTAGATCTGAGACTGTGTTTCCATTTGTCTGAGACCTGTAGGTACTCATTGTGTTACACACGGTGCTGCCCCAGTCCCTCGAAGATTGTGGAGCTGTAAATAGCTGCCACTAAGACATCATGATCATCAGTGAAAGAGCATCGGAAACAATGCTCATTCTACACTTCATTTGCACTCGTAATAGTTTGTCAGCTTGCTACGCCTCATGAAGCATGTCATACTCTTGTAGGTGTAGTGACTCATTTACAACATTTACTAAGCGTTGTGAGCACATCCGTAACAATACATTTACTTTACTGCATTACTCACTGATGAGAATAACAACAGGCCCAACTTTGTACAGTTTTCTTCTTACATGAAGACACAATATAGATGAATAAAAAGTAAGAGTCACATAACAACTTCAAACATGTTGTTTATAATGTTAGGAATTGTAAAGCACATCTGGTTGAGAATAATCCTATTTCATGTCAGTGTAAAGTTTTGTACATAAAATCCTGTTATTCATCCTCCAAGTTATTCATCAGAACACTTCACACAGACTTTTCACTCAAAGTACTTCTACACAATTCCCTTTTAAGTCATATTTGTCTCATTTGATTCACATGCTTCTTGGTTTTTAGGAGTTTTTTCTCGTCATTTTGGATGTTTTTAGTTGACAAAACAAAAATGGATTTGCTGGAGAGATTACTGTGACTAAGCCTTTTCACTAACTAGATTCCACAACAGCACTGTGCTACCTAAATGCATATATGGCCTGTCTATGGCATACATAGTCTACATATGGAATATATAGCGTACCTATGTGGGTGAACCGGCTCACTACTTTACTTTACGATTAGACACATATGAGACACACTGACAACTAGAGTTTTTTGTACTTTAGCAGAAAAAAATAAAGCAAAATTGTGCTTATAAATAGGCCTATACTTTTACACAGTTTAAGTTTAAAGATCTGCAGCATGTTTAGTTATTGAACATAACACATTAAGATAAAAAAGTGAAGTATGCTGTAATCTAGGCTTAGTAAAAGTGAGTGCTATCAAAATATTGGGAAAACGATGAAACTATGAATGCCTAACCTTATCCCTACTCTAACACTGGCCTACAGTCTGAGTGTGTTAATGCTGGAGTAGAGGCTGAGCTTGAGGCCGGCCGGTCCACGCATGCTCAGTGCGCTGCTCAGACGCTTTAAGAGGAGAGCGTCTGGAGGCTGACGGCACACACAGAGCACCCAGTGACACTCAGAGGAAAGGCACGATAAGAGGAAACAGAAGCCCCCTCCTCTCTCGCCGTGAGTGAGTCCAGTGATCCAGATGAGCCGTGACACTGACACACACCACACTGCGGGCTCCGAGCCGGGCCCCCTGCTCGTCCTCCATTGACTGTGTTGTCAGCTGTTCACACATCACCATGGTGCTGGGGAAGGTCCGCGCTCTGGCCGTCTACTTCGACACACTGAACGAGCACAACCTGCCTGCCTACTCCGGAGGAGACCTGGTGTCAGGGCGCGTGGTGGTGGAGGTCACGGGGGATGTTCGGGTCAAGAGTCTGGACATCACGGCCAGAGGAGTGGCCAAGGTACGCTGGACTGAGTCTCGAAATGCGGGAGCCAACACCGCGTACACCCAGAACTACACGGAGGAAGTGGAGTACTTGCACCACTATGACACCTTGATTTCAGAGGATCGAGGTAAGCAGCAGGACACACTCTGCACAAAGTTTGACTCAACCTGGACAGACTGCAGTCGTGGCAACAACAAACAAAACAACAGCAGTGTCGAAAAAAGGATCAGTGCAGTGCAGTTATAATGTAGCCAAGTGAAGAGTAGGAGTAAGGTATCTTTGGTGCTGTCCACAATAAAAAAAACTATAGTTAGGTAACTTCTAATGTACTATTTTCTTCTTTTTGGTAGCAACACTGACAGCGAAGCTCCTGCGTTCACTCTAATGCAAGAAAACAGCACCGTAATACAATACAATGTCCTTTACTTAATCTACATGATCAATTTTAGGGTTTTTCTTTTGGTCGTGGACATGTCTCCAATGTCCATACACAGTAATGAACCCAGTCCAACTCAACATGGAGCTGAGCTGCTGAGTGGTGCTGATGCAACAGCTGATAGGAGATGCCCCTCATCAGGCTTATATCACAAAGGACATAAAGCAGGCTGAATGTTTTTCAGGTTTTTATTTCATTTTTATGTCATTTTTTTATTGTCAGTACCAGCACTGACATGTCCGACACGTAGGTCTTGGGAGTCCATTGCCTCCCCAGCATCACACTGCGCTTCAGCCCACAAACTTGTGTCAAATACTTTATCCGACTAATACATTAGAGTTCAAAAAGCACCAAAAGGCTTCTAATGCGTCATGTACAGCAAATACACACTAAACCAGCATCGAAATAAAGCTTCTTTTCCTGATTACATCTTGAAGAGAGCAGTTCAGGCAACTCCCTTTGTTAGAAGCGGTTCAAACCTGTTCGGAAAGTGCCAGAGAGGAGGAGGAGGGAGGAGGGAGAGAGGAAGTACCACACTGCTCATTCACTGTGTATTAGCAGAGCGTTATGCAGCCCATGAGCAGGATAATGGCTCTGCTGATGTCCTAAATGGATCACACCTGCACAAGCACACACAAGCAAATGACACAGTTTTATGGAAAGTTTCAGACGGACGTTGACATTTAGAGCAGGTTTTGAACAGGCCTTTGTGCGTAATTTGGTTGGACGCGTTGGAACTAAACATTTTAAAGATATTTTTACAACACATGCTTTTACTTACACACAAAAACTATGAAGGTTAAACACTTTCACACACTTCCTGTTTATTTAGGAACCAACAAGTGCAGGTTTAAAAGGGTGGAAGTATATTGTTGGTGCTTTGGAGCTGTGTGCGCTCTTAACACAGCCTGTAAACGTAGCAGGTGCTTTTTTTTTTGAGTCATCCTCGTCCTCGTCATCCAAGTGCCAGTTTGCGTGCGAGCCTCGTACCTGGCCTTCTCACTTGTCCCGTTCCACCCTGCCTGCCTGCCTCCCCCTCACCCCTCACGCCTCACACCACATGGCCGGGCTAATGTGGGCAGGGGCTTGCCGGCCGCCGCCAATAGGAGCTCGGCATCGGTTTTGGTGCCGCGCTCTGGTCCAATGGGAGGCCGAGTTGTGATGCATGCGTCGGAGTTTCCAGCTGGAGGAGGCTGCTCAGTCTGGTTCATACCGGTCTACTCCTGCTCGCTGCCGGTGACTTTGGCGTTGCGCACTCTCATGCACGCTCACACAGCTCCACATACACACAGGCAGGAGGGTAGAATCATACATCTAGAACATTTGAGCACAAAGGCGAGCGGAAAAAATGCGAGGTTGAAGTGAGAACTGGGCCGAGGGGGCAGAAAGCTAAAGTTCAGTGGGTTTAAGTGGTGACGTTTATTCTGCATTTTCTTTTTATATAAACAATAAAGAAACGAGGAAGTGGCAAGAGGTCACGTTCTGTCTCCCACTGGACGTGTTACTGACGTAGTTTTACATCTCTGGACAAAGTGTGAATGTTCAAAAACTGTTTAGTTCGTGGTCCTTCCAAGTAAAATGTAATACCATATGATAATAGTCTAGTTCCATAATGTTTCTCTTTTGTTGTTTGTTGTGTTGAATCTGTTTTGCCTGTTTTTACTTTTTTTTACATTCTTTGTGACCCAATTTATTCTCTGCTCTGTTTTTGTTTTTGTACATTGAATATTGGCTCAACCTATGATGTTTTTGTATGTGCTATACAAACAAGTGTCCTCATATAACATAAAAAACCCACAATTTAAAACTGTATTTTAAATTTAAAATTCTATACACTGTTTTTTTAACTAATGAAAGGTTTCTTACCTCATTGTAAACGACTCAGTAAAAATCATGCTGCCTACTGAAGGTTACAGTTGTGTTAGTTGCATATAAGATTATGACTGATTGTAACCCAGCAGTGATGTCACAATCATCTTTTCTCAAGCTCAGCACGGACATTTTGAAACTCGTCAGACTCCATATTTGTCATTTTGAATACGGTATACTTTCTGTATTTCTTGTTATTAAAAATCAAAATAAAGCTTGATATTTTCACCAAATCTTGTGCTTTAGAGTGTTCTGTTTGTGTCTTCATTGTCTCTAGATGTGCTCTGTCAGCTGGTGTGTGATGTGAGGGTGGCTGGTGTTTGTGCTGTAGGGGTTCACCTGTGTATTTAAAATGTATTCTTGGTGTTTCAGATGGGGACTGTTCTGAAGAAGGCCTGACTGTTCTGCACACAGGCCTACATGAGTTTGCGTTCAGCTTCAACCTGCCCCAGATGTGAGTATAGGCACATACTCACTTACAGTTTTGTAGTTAGCAGTGCATGCCGGAGCAGACCACCCACACTTTCTCATACTGTCCTCCCCCCCACCCTTCCTCCTCTGACTTTAAGGGCCTTGGCCACTTCCTTTGAAGGGAAGCATGGTAGCGTGAAGTACTGGGTGAAAGCTGAACTGCACCGACCATGGCTGCTCCCTGTCAAAGCCAAGAAAGAGTTCATTGTGTTTGAACACATCGACATCAACACGCCACTGCTGCTGGTAGGCACACTGCACATGCTTCGTTTATTTTAAGGAAAGCCATGATCCAAACTGTTGATTGTTTGTGCACAGGCTCCACAGGCAGGTACCAAAGAGAAAACTCTGTGCTGTTGGTTCTGTGCTTCAGGGCCCATTTCTCTCAGTGCCAAGATTGAGAGAAAAGGCTACACCCCAGGTGAGCCCAGCCCTTCTTCATGATCTGTCACTCTCCAGTTTAACTCTTTACAACTCTTGACGTGAATCCCCTCTCTCTCAGTCTGTCAGACTGATATCTTCTCCTCTCTCTAAGGCGAGTCCATACAGATCTTTGCTGAAGTGGAGAACTGCTCATCCCGGGTTGTGGTCCCCAAAGCTGCTCTTTACCAAACACAGACCTTCTTTGCCAAGGGCAAGGGCAAGGAGATCCAGCAGCTGGTGTCCAATCTGCGAGGAGATCCTCTGCCACAAGGAAAGAGCCAGAGTTGGGAGGGCAAGCTGCTCAAGATCCCCCCTGTATCCCCCTCCATCCTGGACTGTCCCATTATCAGAGTGGAGTATGCACTTGTGGTGAGTCAGCATGAAAGCAAGTGTATGTTTAGGCATTACACAAGTTTGTAAGAAGACTAAATGTCAACTGAAAAGGTGTGACAGTTTGTTATGTTAAAACACACTTGAGGCCCAGCATTACAAAACCTAATGATCCTGGTTTTGCTCCCGCTGTTTACCTGAAACACTTCAGTAATGGTAACTGTCCTGTGTGCTTGCAGGTGTACGTGGATGTTCCTGGGGGGTTGAATTTGTCTCTCTCATTGCCATTAGTGATTGGGACCATACCTCTTCATGCTTCTGCTTCCCGCACATCCAGCATCAGCAGCAACTGCAGCACTTTGAACTGGCTGGGCCTGTCAGACACCCCTGAGGGTATGTAAACATATTTGTTCGTTTCTCACCTAGGATTTCAGTACAGTAAGTACATGTTTGACACGTCTGTTATGCTTTGGCAGCTCCTCCAAGTTACAGCGATCTGGCGATATCAGAGTCTCACAGGAGGGATTGCCTGCGGGGCTGTGATAGGTCTGACTCAGAGGGAGAAGACCAGGCCTCTGTGCTTGCTTACATCACAGAGTTCAGATATCTGCCCCCGCCACTCTACTCCGAGGTACAGCACACACCCAATGCATGCACATATATGTACAAGCTGCAACAGTAAACACACTTTATTCTCAAAATAGAAAAAGGGATGTTTTCATGTTGGACTATCAGTCAAAACTTTCAAAAGAATAAGTAGACCAGCTGTTCTTTCAGTATCATGTAGGGTGAATATTTGTGAAATTAAATATGAGTCGTATTTAGACTCAAGGAGACCTTTTCAGGATTGACAGGTTGTGCAATGTGCCAGCTAAAGGTTATGCTTGCTAAGTTAACCAATATGTTACTTGAAACCTGAGAGACAGTCAGACATTCATGAAAATCAATTTCTCATATTGTGCTTAAAAAACAAGTGAGAATACCCTGGATTTCTTTCACCCTCACCTCTGTGTTGTTTTTGTGTCCCGTTCAGGTGGATCCGTACCCTGACTGTACGGAGGAGTGTGGGTCATCTGATGTGAGGAGACCTGACACGTGTCCGTCCCGCTGAGAGATCAGTGCAGCTCACACGGCTTCTGTACAAACAGCTGGAGCTCGGGACACTGTCACAGCTCGCTACAGCCTTCTCACCAGATTACATATCACCATAAATAAGACTGGACCCTCCCTGTGCTGGGACGGTCCCCTCAGAGAGTATTTGGTGACTAGTGATGTATGGACCAGGGATTTCAAGCCATGCTGGATCCTCTTTTTCCCATCCTCTGACACCACTGGATGTCTATGACGGAGGTGCTCAGTGGTCAGAACATCCTCCTGCCTTACAATGAAATTTGCACATACCGTAATTACTGTTTTCTATAGGTGTTTTTTTTTTTAAATTTTATTCTTCAGCTTTATATGCTAGGCTCTGTCCACAAATACTTTGCTACTTTAATCAAAATGGCACATTAACAATGGGGTTAAAGCTCTCTTTTGTCAAATGTGTATAAGATTGTGGTGTAAAGGTGGTTTCAAGTGGAGGGCAAACAGTCGCTTTGCATGAACAAAGAACAGGCCATATGAGATTAATGCTAAGTCTTTGTTTTTCATAAATGACCATCTTGAGCACTTAAAGATGATCTGATATGTGTGTGATACAAAGTTAAGAAAGTCTAGAGAAAAGCACAACTCAGGCCAACCAGGGGGAACGAACACAAGTCCCCTGTTGGTTCTTCTCTGAACTACATCTTTTCATTTCCAGACGCAGATATTCAAATCTAAAGGCTTTGCTCTTAAGAAAACAATATCAAAGCAAAAAGGATGTTTACAGATTAATATATCCAGTTGAATGAGTATATCAAATGTTGTTTAAACATGACTTCTTCCACCTAAAACTTCAAAGTGCAATATATTTTTTGTATCTGTGATTTTTTGCACTAGTTTTTTCATATACCCTGTTGCTGTTTCTTCCATTTTTGTGTATTATATTATTGTTACCATGATCAACTTTTATAAATAAAGGTTATTGTATAAAATAACTGACAGGTATGGTGTGTTTACCTGGTAAGACTCATGTGCTCTGCAGGTGGAGTGCTGACTGTCGCCTGCAGCTGTTCCCACTCCCTCCACACGCGCCTGGCTTTTTGTACAGCACATTGTCCCCTTGTGATTTTTGCCTTTAGACTGTTGCAGACGCTCTGAACCAGATGTAGGGCAGTGCTCACATGAGCTGTTGACCTAATTCCCTCCAGCAGATTGAGAAGTGTCAAAAAAAAAGATTTGAGTAATTCCTTTTTTACTCCAGTTGTTTCATAATCTACAAACATGCTTATGCAATAAATAGAGGAAAAACCCTTCTTCAAGCAGCCTAGCTCCAGTTGATGCGTGAATCCAAATGATAATTGTTGATGTGATATAACCACACATTCATGGTCAGTGATGCATGTTAAAACACCAGCAGTGGTGTGCATGGTGCTGTGTGTTTATAGGTTAAACAGGGATTTGTTGTATGTAGGATGGGTCAAAAGAATCCTTGTGGAATCCAATCATGTCTAAACCAGCTAAGATGGAAACTAGGCTTAAGTCGTTTAACTTAAGAATTTAAAAGTAGACTTCTGACTGGCATCAAATCATAGTGAAAGATAAACACACTGTAAGCTACAATGAAAACCCTTTTACTTTAATTCAGGCACCTACACCCATTGATTGACTCAATGCACCTTGACTGAGACACATAGATTATTCAAAGCATTTGTAGGGTCCGTGATGGTAACTCCTCAGTTGGGACCTTGGAGACATGTCCTCCCCAAACATGTCTTAGGAATGTGTGAAGCAAATTCAGAACAAGCCCTACTTGTTGACAAATTGAAGGAGGACACTGAAAAATCCTTTGTTCAGTTCCGAGATGACAACACGTTTAGTCGTTTTGTCTTTGTTAGCACCAAATTTACCTTGACTTACGATTCAAACAACATGTGTCTTATAGCAGTGGGCACACAACATTAACAAAGGCAGAACAGATCCCCCCACACACAAGTGATGAGAGGTCACATGGATAATGTTTTGGCTTCTACTATACAGGCTGCTTTTGTCTGACTGATAAACAGAAACTGGTTTGAGCTGGATTAAGAATGCTACAACAGACAGGACAGAGCATGTGCCACATAGATAGGCAACAGATAATTAAAAGAGGAACTCGCCAGGAAAGGTGTTGTTTTTGTGTTTGCAGGACTGATGTAGCACAACCCTTTAGGAGAGGTAGGTACAACAAGCCTTTATATGTGTATTTTCATGGCGTTCACAGTGGACACATAGAAAACCGCATTCATTTGAACACACACAATAGGTAACTTACAAGGTTAGTCAATGTACTTTTACATTGTGTATTTCTGAAAAGTTTCACAAGCCAGACTCCAATGAAATGTTAGCAGTTTATGTGTGTTGTTGTGTATAGACGAGTGTGGCCTGGGAAATCCAGCACAGACGGCTTCACATGTCAAACCCTTCGCCCTTTATTCAGGCATCCTGCTCATCCGCACAAGGCTCGCCAACAATCTATGGACATTACTCTGGCAGCTAAAAATAAACAAGCAGCGTGAATAAAGGCAATATTTAGACAATATTTGACTTAAGAAAGGACACTAAACTTCAGTTATTTTTGATTTGAGCTGAAAAACACCAGATATAAAGTTAGCTTTTTACAAACCATATTAAATAACTTTACTTTGACAAACCAGGACTTAATCTCCATACAACTTTTTGAATTCAAATGCATAATAACATAAACATAATTAGTTTCCATGGCAACACCTCCGTCCATATGAACTTGTGTCATGTGGCCAAGGTTAAAGGAAGTCCCTGATCTTTTTTTGATCAACAATGTAATAAACTGATAAAGTGGGTCAAAATTCAGTGGGCTGTTAAAACATGAAGTTTTTGGAAAACTATTTGGAGAACCAGCAGTTGTCATTATCAGTGTGTTTTAAAACTGATCTTATGAGACGGCATCCTGACAGAGACAGCAGCATAGGGCTGAAGAAGGTGCGGTATGAGGGCGCCTTCTAGTGTTTTTTCTCTGTAATTGTTATAGCACATTTTCTGAAACTTGAAGCCAGTGTGGCAAACAGCCGCCCCTGGCAGCCCAGGTAGAGCACACACCCAGCACACGGGAGACCCGGGCCCAAACCTCAGTCGGGTCATGTGCCCAATGTCATTCCCCTCTCCCATCTCCTCCATTCTACCACCCCATTCCACATCCCCCATCCAGCCACCACTGCATTCACAATTTACTGTATGTAGGCTATAGATACACTTTAGACTACTTTAGAGTCACAAACATGCTTTTTAATGTTTTAGTAATGAAACTGTTTATAATTACACGCACATCGCCAGGTGCTCAGCCAATGTCTGTAGCTTAATGAAAAATGAAATAATGCCTTACTCTTATAATTATGTTCATATGAATATACTTTATATAGAGGGGTCAACATTATTCTAAAATGTTTTAATAAAATGCCCTTCCTTTGAAGTTAATCTTTAAAATGTTTGTATTGTATTTAAAAATGTTCATGGTTTTGTAAGAGGTGAAGTTGTGACACATGGTTTGACTTGGTTGGTGTGTCACACATCTAGCACACCTGTTACCACTTGATCTAAAGTTAACCAATTGGTGAACAGACCCTATTTCTGGGAGTGACATGTGTAAAAGGTTTGACCTGAGGAAGATCCATGTAGGGTCAAAAATTGTGTTTGTGTGCAGGCGTTATTTCATTTTTTTAATAATAAAGCTGCACATTTTTGGGTGACCAAAATAAATGACCAGTGACACAGCCACAATTGGGAAAACCCCGCTCCAAAATAGGTGTGAATACTGCTTTACACACTGAAGCTTTAAAGATTTGGCCTCACTTAATGTTTAGTCATACTAACTACTGACATGTACACAAAGGCCTATTCAATTATTTGTAAAGATTCTGTTAATAATTTATTACAATTATGTGATTATTTGATGGCAAAGCATGCATGGTATAAATGCATATAAAAAAGCCAAATAATAATGACCAAACACACAAAGACATTTGTAACAGAGCTTGTATATTTTTCTGCAAAATACAAATACTACAACATATATGAGTGAGGGAATTGCTGTACATGATCTCTGAGTGAGTGTGACAACAAAGGTGAACTTTTTTTCTGAGAAACATTGTCTCCAAGTGGCGACAAAGGCCAGCTTATGCCGCTAACAAACGCTTATAATATTTATACTCATCGTTATTAGAAGCACTAGAGAGCAGAGCGTCATGTACATACTGTCTCATGTACAGAAGACATTCACTGTCACCAAAAAATACAAATTAAATTAAATAGAATAAATTGGGAGATATGTAAGTACATTAGGACATTTGAGGTACTTGTGTCCAGTCCAGCTACTGAAGTGTCAAACCAAAGACACAATGAGATTTCCCAAACTGTAACATACCTTTGGTTAGTCTACACCCTGTGTATATGAGCTCTTAGCTCTGCCCACTTCACCTGGAAGAGCCTCTAAAATAAGTGACACTGAGCAGGGTCTAGTTTGTAAATCTTCTCTGGGACCTGTGGCCCTCAGACAACATGCTTAGAGAATAAAGGGAGTGCAGAAGAAAACATCAATGGGCTCTGCCCTTTACTACACACATCAGCTTACACAACCAACTAAACAGCAGGCCTTTCAAACTACAACAGCTACAGGCAATTGAGTGAGGGCATTTAGTCACATGATAAACTGGGCATATACTCTACAGAGGCAGACTGTGGCCGAGGGTTTAAATCCAAATATACAGTTTTTAAAACCAAAAATATTCAAATGTGAACAACCCTCAACCACTTCTTCTGTCTCTTAAAACAAGCAACTTAAATATTCATCAGCAGTTTTTCTAATCGATGGTGTCAGACCCACTTGTTGAACAAGGCACAAAGTAGTTAAATCAATCTCTTTACAGAATGATGGCTACTTCACTGATACGTTACAGAACAAGTAAATCATAAGTGAACTGTGAAGGGTGCCCTGTTTCAGTGGGGTACATGAAATGGGTATGACAATACCTAACACTTTTTTGAAGAATAATTCATCACTTTATAACATACACTTTATGTTTCCCTGTTTAGGAAAAAATACCACTGCAACTTTTTTGCAACATTTTATATTTGTTAAATACAAATTTATCCAGGAGACTATGAAATAAATGTCTTTGCATCTCAACCAAAAATTGTGCACTATTTCTTTTAAGCATTTTTTAATAATATAAACTACCTACTGAACCTAACTTCCCTGAACATTTCATAGAAAATTATGTGCACCTGTGCTTCCCATCTTAGCTTTTATAGTATATTATTATTACACAGAATTGCAGACATTCAAAAATATTAATTAGATATAATAATAGAAACAATAATAAATTTTAAAAACATTAAAATATAAAGTTTGTCTGGTTAGATATGGCTTCAGGAGTGCAATCCTCACTCTGCTAAATCACGCAAAGCTATTAGCATTTACTAAATCTCTGCATCAAAGGCTGTGAGTCCGACAGATCATGTTCTAGAGCATTGTTTTGATGCAGGGTGAGCGCCTGGATTGCATTAGGATTTAACCTCACTTTGCTCACATGGCTCTGAGGGTTATTCCTCAACTAGACTAAACATCTTCACATCAAGTGAGTTTTTGTTCAAAGATATTTTTCTATGCAACCTACTAAAAATAACTTTCTCATGATTCATACTGAAACATTCTCAGTCAGGCCCAGTCTCTTCAGTCCATTGATCCTACTTTGCCTTCTCATTCTCTTACTTACTCTTTCTTTCATCTTTCTGTCTAAAATGACCATCCTTTCATAAGAAAATTGTATGTAAGTGTATGTGCACAATATGTTGAACCTGCAACTGGGCATGTATTAGTGGACTGAACAAGCCCTCTCCAGCACCTGCTCCTTTCCTCCAGGAGCTTCAGCCATCTGAGTACCAGACATCTTCACTTGTTAGTTTGCATATATATGCACATACAGTACATCAATGTGCATAGTACACATTTTTAGGACAATATAGGGGTTACATTTACATCACCTTACTCTCGGATGCTTATTTTAATGACATCCAGATGTCCATGAAGTCATTCCTCTAGTGTACAAGTCTAGCTACAGTACATGTTGTAAATACAGCAGAATCCATAGAGACCAGACTGACACGGCTCTGCCCCCGACACATACATGTTGTCATTACACATAAAGCACACCCACACAATACAAGAAGAATATGATAATATTAATAATAACACTATAAGGTAACTTTACTAACACCCTCTTCTCCTCTGGAGCTCTACTCCATCATGTGGCCCAGCCTTCTGATAGCCTCATCCGTTTCACTGATGGGCTGTGGCTCTCCTCCTGACTGGACAGAGGTCGGAGGAGATAATTGTCGCTTCCATGGTGATCCTCACGCTCCTCGCTGCCTTCGTACGAGCTGCCGCAGCTGGACGCGCTGTCACCGGGAGAGCGTCCAGAATCGTTTGGACCACGGCCTCCGCTTGAGTAACCTGCTGCTGTGGCCCCTCCCAGAGCCGTGTTGACCATTCCCACGCTGCGGTCCCTGGGTGGGGACGCTGGCTCGGACTTGATGTGGAGGTGCTGCTGAGTCAGTGGAAGGTTCAGGTTGGAGTTCTGGCACAAGTTGCTAAAAAGAAACAGACAAGGATTTACTTAAAAGCATGAAGCAGATAATAATAGACATATTATGGTCGGTTTAGTGCTCACCTCATGTGACTCAGTGCTGAATGCTGTAGATTCTGGATCTGCTGTTGCTGCCAACCAGTCACTGACCCAAGTCCTGAACCACCAAAACCAGACAGAGAGGAGAGTTCACTGCCCAGGGAAAACTCTGGAAAAAACAAATATGATGTCAACTATTGAATTTTAATCAGAAAATAACATAACAGTGTTTCTGCTCGGGTCAAGAGTTGTACCTGTTCCATAAGAAGAGGAAAGTGTTGAAGGGTAGCCACCCATGCCCTGTCCAGGAAGAGTGGGCGCAGCTGGAGTGGTGAGTGTTTGGGCAGTCTGGGAGTGATTTATCCTCTGATTCTGAGAAAAAATAGGACAGAGAAGTCAGACCATAAAATTATACTTAATTTACTTAAAAAGTAAATGCAAGACAATAACTATCATAATCGCCTTTAGACGACCTATAATTCTAATAATGCTGGATAATGTGTGATGACAAATACATTTTCTACACACAGTGAGAAAGACTTACCAACATCTGATCAAAATCCTCACACTTTGGTGTAGCATTAAAGTACACAATATCATTATTTCATGCTCAAAAAAGTAAAGGCTAAATGAAAAGTAAGTAAACAGAAAAGTCAAAATGTAGATACTTACAATACTTGGCATGTTGTTGCATTTGTTGGAGGGAGGCATGAGCGTTCGAAGGTCAGGCTTACGGCTCATGCTCATTGAAGGAGGACTCTTGTCTTGCAGGTTTTTGGAGACAACCCCTGGAGACAGCAGCCCTGGGGAAGTGCAGTGGTTGTTGTAGTTTCCATTTACTGGAAGGAAAAATTGAAGCAAGTGAAACAAGTGAAACTACTGCTATACAATACTTCAACCCAAAAGGGACAAAAGCAACTTGCAATCACATGCAATTTCCAACACACGTTTGCTACTAGCATTGGATAACAAGGACAGGACTGACGCAAATGTGGAGACCTGAAAGTACATTTGAGCTCAACATTATGCAACTGGGGAGACATTTCTGAAGCAACAGCAAATCATCAGATCCAGATTGATTGTCTCCTAAGATTAGTTCCAATTAAAAACTAATTCTGCTGAAAGCTCCCGCCCTCTGGCAGTGATGTGGGTGAGGGCAGGCACCACCATGTAAATGACCTGAGCAGGTGTGAATCTGGGTTACTGGGATAGCATACACACATTTAGGGTATATTGATAGTTGTATCAGGTGGAAGTGTGAAGCGTTTTTAAACAAATGGTCTCCAACTGATTTCTTGAAGGCAGAAACATATTTTTATGTAGGTTTGATTTGTTCTAAAAACATGGCAATATATATATATTTAATTGGTCAGCTATATTGACTAATCTGGGCCATTGGTTTTGGGATGGAAACTCATCAAATGGTCAGAGAGCACACTGAACAGTAGGGTCTTGGGTTAATGATAACAACCTGGAGTGCTTTTTGTAACATGAGAGAACATGACTGTAGTCTTACCGACATTGGAGACCACAGAACCAGGCAGCTCGGAGCCCATCAGTCCTAAACCCGGAGAGGACATTATTATTTTTATTGTCTTTTACTACTGTACTGTGAACTAGACAGTCATGTGACCATACCTGTGTTTCCTGTACTTGGTGGCCGCTGGGGAGACATGCTGTTCCTCTGCAGTGACGGGTGGGATATGGGCAACAGGTTGTGGTTCCCCAGGCCACTACCAATGGCAGGGTGGGGGTACAGCAGCCCACTGGGGTTACTGCCCGCCATGGACACGCCCATGTCATAGTTGGAGGGAGGCAAACCTTGCTGAAAAACAGAGCAAACTATGTCAAAGAGACGGCTTCTAGGTTCATATAAAACAATTACCATCAAAGAGAAAAGCTTACACAGATTCTCTGTCTGTTGATCATCAGGTCAATATCTTCATTGATTTTGCGATATTTGTCATCAGACTCTGGGCTCTGGCCTGCAGAGTCATCTGCTTCAATGTCTGGACTGTCGCAGCCATTTAAGCCCTTTTTACGCAGTGTCTGGTACAAAGAAACCAGAAGATATATCACATTTAGATCCAAAATACAACACATATAAATAAAATTACAAACTGAATAAAGTAAAACACAAATTAATAACAGCAGTTGTAATATACAGTAATGCCTAAAACTAACTTCTTAATCTAGTTCAAGTACCAATGTATCACACAACTGATAGCACTTTTT
The DNA here is from genome assembly GCA_036850595.1 of Rhyacichthys aspro. Taxonomy (NCBI): domain Eukaryota; kingdom Metazoa; phylum Chordata; class Actinopteri; order Gobiiformes; family Rhyacichthyidae; genus Rhyacichthys; species Rhyacichthys aspro. The sequence goes on from CM072159.1 coordinate 17,390,809, forward strand.
GTTTCAACCACTGGGGGGCGCCACATGAACATATATCACAACCATGAGACCATACGGTGACAAAATCCACTGATTCAGATCTTTTTTTAAGTCACATCCAGATCTTCAGGGAAGTAGATTCAACAAGATTAAAATGTAACTCTGAGATGAAATAAAGAGTCCCTAAAGCGTAGTATGAAATAAAAGTCTGAAATGAAGGCAGTGGGTGTTATACAGTATGTGGTTTGGCTCTGGGCGGCCTGCTTCAGCACTTCACAGTCCATTAGAGCAGTCTGTCACTGGACTACTGCGGACGTATCACTCACACTGGGGGTAGAACATTTGGCCCTGTGTTGCTATCCCACTCATCCCAGTCATGTCCACCTGTTTGGTTTCAGAGAATGGCAGGGGCTGGGGGTGAGGGGGTGTGAGAAGACTGGGGGGAGGGGGAGGCAGGACCCAACCGCCACCAATACAACCCTGGCTACTGCGCTGATGGCCGTAGAAGGCTATTTTTTGCTTGTGTGCGCCACAGCGTTCCTCCCTCACAATCTGTCAGTCTGGCCCATCTCTTAAAGCATTAAAGCCACTCTTGCTGGCCCCACTTTTTCATTTAAAACACTCACAGAGACTCACGCTGATTACCCCGGCGATTACTTCTGCAATTCAGTCGTTCACTTGAGCAATAAAAAGCTAAATCTGTAACCTTGAGGCATCTAAGTGTGTTGGGGCAGGTGGACAGAGAGGAGGACAGCTGTAAGGAGGTGCGGAGAAACATTAAATTACATCCACACTTCTCCTGCATTACTTTTCTTTCCACACACACTTTTTTCCTCCCAGGGCTCAGGCGTTTAGGGGTGGCCTCCTCATCCACCACCACTTCCACATCAGGTGATGCCACAGTGTGAGTTAGCAGTTGCACTGACGGTGAGTTTGTGCCAAGTGTCATGACAGCAGATTTCACAGCGACACAGTGGCAGAGCAAGCAGCAGATGGAACTTTTGTCCAAAATTAGAGACACACGACAGGGATGATAGAAAAATGAGAGCCATGGTAGAAACTGTTTAGGTAAGTTTAGGGGGAAAAAAACTTGATAAAGTTTGTCTATAAACTGGGAAATTAAAGCCTGACAAAAAGCTCTTACACTAACTCGTTATATTCTAAATACACTTACTTACTGTTTAATAAATACCAGTTTTAATATTACTTAAAAGCATGTGTTAGATAAGAAACTAAGTCAAAGTGAAAGTTGTCAGAGACACTTTGTATCATTACACAGAGATAGAGTGGTGAGCAGTTGCCTTCATTTGGAACAGCCGATTATAACATGATGTCTTAAGTTTGCTATTCCCTGAGGAGCACAACTAAAGACAAGTGTTGATGCTTTGGGACATATCAACACTGAACTGGTGCTAATAAAGACTGTCTAAACACCAAGCTGTAATGCTTAGCCTGAAAGTAACTTTGGAAATTAAGTTAAAGGGTTGAAAAGAAGGCAACTGACATCATGACTACCTGGATGACTGAGAACCTACACAGACGTGTTATAAATTAAGTTTTAAAAAAAGTCTCGAAAAGACACATTATTAAGTAAAACAATACAGTCAAACATCAATATTATTCTTTTGAAATGCTGCAAGACTAGAAGAAAATAGCCTCATGCATGTGGTGAGAAGAGGTTGTTCTGGTCAGTGGGAAAGGGGAACTCAGACTGGACGACTCAGCCTTATGTTGCTTCTCTGCCTCGTCTTTATTTTCCTTCAGCGGCCCACAGCCCTGAGCGCACACACACATGCCTCATTCAGAGGCAAACCACAGTCACACACACTCACAACCCGTCATGGCTATTCTTAGCTGTGTTCTACGCTATTTTTAGCCCACTACCGGTTTCCAGCCATTTAGGAGGGAGGGATCTCAGCCAACACAAAGGAACTGGACTTGCTCTGTGAGCATATGTGTTGCTGTCTGTGTGCTTTATTGGAAACTTCATCTGGGACTAATCTGAAGCACACTTACACATGTGTGCTCAAAAACATGCCAAAAGAACCGATTCTCTGATTCAACCTAAGTCCTAAAACTTAAAAGAAGCATTTAAAGTTATGAGGACCAAGCCAATAGATTTTCCAACCTCAAAAAAGTACTCCACATTATAGAATACCTCTGAAATTTGTTCTAAAAGCAATACAAAGACATGTACACACATGCCCGCAGCCAGTAGCAGGCCAAAGTAAAATAAGGTTAACAGAGAAAAAGAGTGGAATGCATAACTTGAGAGCGTCAAAAATAGCTACAAGTTTCACATATTAACTGACACAATACAGTGAAGTGATACTGATCTGGCCTGTAGCCTGCAAAGACACACACACCACATGAGCAGAAAAAAAGATGACCAAAACAAAGGAGCCTCTCTTCTACTAAATTCCTGTCCAGCAGATATTTCATTGGTGCAGAGTGTTTTCACAGCTATGTGGGTCCACTGCAGACTTCATACCACAACCCTCATTCCACTGTGCTTCCCTGTTTTCTCTTTTCTAACATGAAAATTAAAAATCAAGCTGTCAGCTTCAAGGACCGGTGACACGCTCAGCTTCTTTGACTCTCTGGTGCTGGGAGGGTGACCTTGGCACAGGAGCTGCTTACACCACATTGCACCATGTATTGTTGCCTCCCCAGAACTTACACATGCCTCTGAAAGACTTCTATCCCCATCATCCAATCAAAGAACAGCCAGGTTAAGCACAGTGTTTTGGCAGAGGATCAAACATTGTGAGCGAACACAACAAACTGAAGAGAAACCTTGTATGCTCAACCAAGGCCATGGGGCACTCCGAGTGAACATTCATTTTTTTAAAGCACAATTAAACAAAAACAAATGGCCATTCACAGTTAGGCAAACACCAAACTTCCACAAATTAGGTTGAGCAACTACAGAAGAAGACAAAAGGAAGCAGATATTGTGAAAACAAAGGAAAGGGAAGCAGGAGAGTAGTGAGGAGGAAATGTCATGCAGGGGTAAAAGTGCACAAATATAAGTTTACAGTAGTTAGCAGCAGCTCAGAGCTCACAGATACAGTATGATGAGGGGCTGCCTGGACAGATTATAGTAACGAGCTAAATAGGATTTTGATAGATTACAGGAGATTAGAGAGGATGTAAGCCTGGTTCTGACGGGGCTGGCCAAAAGGCCATGTGGTGGGCCGCGTGGGACAAAAAGCCCAGGTACAACTAGTAGCGACATGTGCACAGTCCCACAGCAAGAACACAAATACTCATGTGTCAGTGAGGGTATGACTGCCCAACCTCTATTCAACATGATGTCCTGTGTAGACTTAAGTCATTGACTAAACTGCCACCAGTTTTATTATGGTTCATATTTTGGAACCACATTTCTCTCAATGCAGTCATTAAACTCTCTCAGCACTTAGTTCATATCCTCTCAGATCTTTTCATTTTTATAGGACATATAGGTTTCTGCTTTGAGGTATTTTCAGACAAAGAGCTTCTTGTATATGTGTTTCATCTGCTTATGTTTGTTTGTTTTCTTATTTATACAAACTCACGGTTGTTTAATTCATTTATTTACTACCTTGCTTACCATCTTATACCATATGGCACTTTTGATGAATGCTGTGACAGAAACTAAAGCTGCTGTACACTAAAAGAACAAATGTTTGTTATTGATATTGTGATACCGAGATGAAAATAATGAAATGTAATAGTAGTAGACATCTTTTATATCTTCAAAGACATGAGTGACATGGGGGGCTCAGTGGCTCAGCATGTATCCAGCCTGTGTGCCTGTGTGGGAGCGTGAGTCCACAGGGGCAAACACTTTGCTATTGTTTTCTCCTAACACCGTTACATAAGTGAAGGCAGGCCAAGGGTCAGTCTACATACTGTATCAGTGAGTTTGCTTCAGATGGCTATAGGTACATAAACACACAAGTGGTATTTGATCACACATATCTTCAGATAGTGTCCATGTATTACTCACATCCACAATGTCGGAGTTTGTCCTGCTCTCATGGGGCTCATTGTACTCAGTGTATTTGAGCAGGACTTTGTCCATGTCTGTGCTGGCATACTGGAAGAGCTTGTTGGTGCTGTTAAAGATGATGAGGGCAATCTCACAGTCGCATAACACACTCAGCTCGTAGGCCTTCTTCATTAGACCGAACTTACGCTTAGTAAAGGTCACCTACAGGAAAATAAACAGGATGAAAGACAATATAAGTCAATGCAGAGACTCACAGGCTTTCATCTTAGGTCTTCTTGGTTATGGAAAAATCATTGGGGGACTGGTTGGTTGTTCAAAAGAATATTAACTTAATGAGTAATGACTAAAAAGTTGATAGCACTTCCAAATATTGTCACGTTTACCAGTGCAATGGGTTTAAAACATTAACATCCACTCAAGTTCAAGTTGAAAAGCAGTTCACAGAATAACTTTTATGTATGTCACTGCTACCAGCCATGAAGCTTTACTTCCTAAAATAAGACATATGATTTTATCATGCAGCCTCTGACTTAGCTTACACCAAGTGTATACTGTGCATTTATTGTGATTACGTATGGGCTAATTTACAAACAAATTAAGCAACATAGTCTTAAAATATCTCAAGTAGTATTGCATTGGTCTGAGGCAGGGCACTGAGGGGGTCAGTGCTGCCCTGCTAAAGGGTCAGGAAGCATATGTGCCTGCATTTCCTGTCATAACAGGAAGAGCAAAACTGCTGCCCCAGCCAGGAGTTGCTTTATGTGTGTGTACTTGTGTGCCTTCACTTGTGTATGACAATGCATACATTCAAAAGAATTGATAGTGAGCTGTCAAGAACTACTGTGTACAAGTTCTTGATCAAACTACTTTTCTAAATGCTTTTTCACATAGTATGTAACTCACTGTCATAGTTAGAGCTTGTGAGGATCATATGACATGGCATCATCAGTTGAGGAACTACAATGTGCCTCTATGGACTTGTAATGGGATTTGAGTTAGTGTAGTTTGTGTATAGGTCACACTGCGTCGAATTGTGTCCTTACATGTCTGTTCCGTTCATCCATAATCCGTGCTATCTGAATCTTTTTTCTCCCCATTTTCTCTGTTGTTCTCCTTTATCCTTTTAGACACAAATTCTTCTTCCCCTGAATGATTCCCAGTTCGTAATCTTCTCTTGTTGACTTTTCAGTTCCAAGCTGCTGCTATCTGTGGAGGACAACAACAAAACACATCAGCTTATAAATGGCTCTAATGCTCCGTTCCCTGTAACACACATGGACACATGCTTGTAAGAAACTTTGTCACACTGATGAGGTTGATGCGTCAACAACTTCTCTTTCCCCTTTAATAAAGATTACAAATACACCAGAAACATGTATAAGCATAACATTTAATTACCTAAATTAAATTGTGTGTTGCAAATGTGTCATGCTTTACTGCAGAGTTAAACCACTCTGCACGCACAGACAGGCTACATATTGTTTCTTTGCTTGCCCTTCCATTCACTGTTGCTGCATCCTCCTGACACACCCAGTACCCAGCTTCCTCAGGGGGTTGCTGTAGCCTCAGGAGGAAGTGAAACAACCAGGCATGTTAGAATGCAAACAGTAAACTCTATTGAAACTGTCTCTATGACATATTATATAAAAAACTGTATATGGGGAGTTAACCACACACAACCAAACTCAACCAGAGCATGTTTTTAAAGATAGCGCTAATTAGTTTTGGAGTAGGAACACAATATGGCAAGGTTCACTATATAACCAATTAGAATACAATCTAGATGGACACTTTTAAATTACAAATGTATCTACAACATCAAAAAGCAAAAATAACTAGGATGGGTTTTTAGGTTTTTTTTTTTTGTTTTTTGTTTTGTTTTTTTTACCTTTATTGAATTAATTAATTTAAGAATATTAATTCTAACCTGGTAATCAAGGGTATGGTCACACCTGATTTCATATAGGCCAAAAGCACTGTTTTTAAAAATGTATAAAATACAATTCAAAGCTGAACCCTGACAGTAAACACCTGCCTGACCCCTCCCAACATCCCAACCCCTCTTCCTCATGTTCTGCAGTGTGGTATTAATGTTGATACAAGAGAGGGATAACAGAGTGCAGGTCTGGTTCAATTAGACATCCTTCTTCCAAGGACTAACTGCAGTGTGTGTGTGTGTGTGTGTGTGTGTGTGAAACTTGTCCCAATGCCATGTGACCTGTGTCTTGATCCTAAAGTGGATCTTAAGAGCTTGGGTCGCCAAGTTAACTGGATGTTCACACACGTTGAGACAGACGCACACAAACACACGCGGCAGGTTTTCTTGGCAGCTTTGTGCTGTCATCACAGCAGGGCAAAGAAAGGCGTGTTCACTTTCAGAAGGTGCCAGCCCTCAGGCTCCTGACATGAAATGAAGAATGAAATTGTGATTTGGTTAGACGTAAGTTGATGACGAAGGTGTGTTCTCTGAACAAAAGAAGAAAATAACTGAGGTGCACCCTTTAAGACAACAAAATTCCTGTGCACGGTGATACTGATCTGTTTTGTTGCTTTTACTTTTACTTTGTCATGATGCAAAATTAATTTTACAATATACAAAATCAAATACATTTTCATCACTTTTGTCGTTTGAAGATTGTATTGCAATTTTTAATGAGATAATAAAAGTAAAGTAGTGCTTTGACTGGTTATCAGTGGTGATGGTTGTTGTTGGGTAAAATATTTACACTTACACAATAAAATCTTTCATTAAACGTCTATCTTCCCTTTTATTTATGAACTGTAAGTACAAAGCAATCAGGAAACTAAAGTTAACAACTACATATTTGAGAGGTCAACAGTTGGTAATGCAGAAGCGATAAAATAATTCACAGTTCAAACTTACTGATGAAAACTCGTTTTATGGTTGGCTGTTGTTTGCATTTCTAATGGTATTTTCATTTGCCTTATCTATTTGTTCAGTAATTAAAAAAAAAACAACTTGTGGCGGTAGAAGCAGGCGGGACTTGAAGAGCCGGTAAAATAATTGCCTTTGTATGCACAACAATACATTTTCAGTAGCTGTGACTGATTTTTTGTGTTGAGTTACCAAATTGTCTTCTGTTTTTCTCCAATGTTTTTCCTTAACTAAATGATGGCTCTGTTAAGCCATAATTGATGTGTTTTCCAACAACAAACCAAGCATTTTGATTAAGCAAACAATGTGATATCATTAACAGAGTCTGCAGCAAGCAGCAACACGCTACACAGAAAACATTACAAGAATATCTACTGTCTGAGTCACTCAACATCTGAGCGGACTCTTCAGGAAAACAGTGCCAGAATCAACACAGTTTAAATTTAGAGCCCTCACAGACGAGCTCACTCAGCATGTTTGAATCTCAGGCCAACTGAGGCCTGAGTTGTGACTGAGTACTGCGCATATTAATAAAAGTATTACTGAGCCACATCAACGTTACTTTATGCAAAGTTTGATCTTCTGCAATGTGACAGCAACAATCCACTGAGCACAAACCTCCCTACTATTATTAGACAGCGTATACAACAGAAGCTCTCCAAAAATAAAAGAGTGAACTTTTTACCCTGAACAACAATACAGCAGTTTTCTGGTTCACAGACAGAAAGAAGAAGCATCAAACAAAGAAGGAGATGGAACTCAGTCATCTCACGCAGTCCTCAGCTGCTCTCACACTGTCTCTGCCCGGCCAATTATTTTCCAACACGCAGAGGATCACAAAGCCCACAACAGTGTGCCCCTGTTCGCATATGCAGTGTACATTCTGTGTGTCGGGGCGGCCCATGGGTGACATGTGGCAGTGCCCTTGTATTCTTTGGCAGGACAAGGCACATGTCTCAGTGCGAGGCGGTGGAGGGGGGTCCAAGCAGCAGTGGAGGTGTAGACTACTCTGTTCGTCAGGCTGGCAGCAAACAGTTGGTGGGTCAACAGCTGGGAATGCCCCCATGAGAGTCACCCCAGCAATATGTCCAACTATATATGGCCCATTTTCAGGAAGATACAGCTTTTTCAACCTACCAGGAACTAACCCCTAGATCAATAGTTCGTACTCACTGGTGCCCACTAATTGACCTACCATATTGATAGACATTATACACAATGGCTAGGGATGGCTAAGGTGTTTAGCAGCAGTTTATGGATATATATTACTTACTTCAACAGTTTTGGTGAGGTGCACAAATGACTGTTGCTATGTTTAAAATCATATGATAAGCGATGACAACAGATCTAATTTTACTGTGGATAATCAAGCCATGTGTGCAAAGTGCGTCAGGTCCTCTGACTGTAATCCCCTGCAGAAATCACAATTTGTATTGATACAAATTTGACAATTCTTAAACTGGCTAGTATCATCTTCCATGTAAGTCAATTAACTTTTTTTTCACCATGACAACACAATGAGCACAAATCAGCTAGTTGACACATATTACCAGCGGTGGATTTGACTGTATGTAACCACATGACAATCAGTGGAGGTCTTTCTAAAATACAGTACAGAAGTGTTCTGAAGCCACGGGCTATTTACATTACTCTATACTCTCCACACAAGCTGCCCTCTGTCTGGGCCTTGACTGGGAGCTACACCACTATGTTATGTTCTGATCTGGCTTGATGTGTGGAGAAAAGTATGCAATGCCTTTACTGCAGATACAGTAAATGCAGAACCCGAGGAGGAGCTCTTGGTATTTTCCCTGGGCTTTTGTGCATTTTTGTGGGAATGATAAGCTTCAATCAATTTGATAGTGTTCATACAGAGGTCCACTCAAACGTTAGGGACTTTTCAAGTAAAAGTATGAGTGCAGCAAGAGGCTGAATTAGGCTCAGTTGATCTTTGTTAAGTTACATGATTGAAGCACCAGAGCTATTTGACATGGTTTGAAGCCACAACACATATGCAGGTAACCTGATCTTCTTCTGTGGTTTGTTTAGGGACACCCCTCTATTAGCAGAAAGTGAGTAACTCTGTGGCTAACAGCACATGCTCCACATAAATGAATGATATCAGTCTGACATCTGGAGCTTCATAAAGACATGCATCCCACATTCTCCACTTTAGAACAAGTCAGAAGTCTGAAAAGCAAAACAAGCTTCTAAATGCTTAACATTTACGGATGGTGATTCATAGCCTATGAAATGAATTCATAGACATGAAATGAAACACCTAAGTGCAGCCAGTTGAACGGAAGTTTAATGGAATGAGAAAGTAGAGTGATTTATAAACAGTCAATAAAACCTCAGTCTTACGATATGCTCACCTTGTAAAACGTTTAATAGGAAACAAATCTGGTAATTTATTATCCATACAAAGGATGAAATCATGCTCATAATCAGTGTCTCCACTGTGTCAGACAGCTCGTAGATAAATCAAACCTACTGCTTCTATTACTAGGCAAACAGACATGTTTGAATGGCAGAATCCTGGGACAGTTCCATGTTTTCTTACCAATTGTTGTTGTTGTTGTTGTTGAAAAGTACCAAGACGTAGCCCGCTCCAAAACCCCGGGAGCCAGTACCTCAATGGCATTCAGCGGTCCCACGCCACTTCTCGCTTCTCAATCCTCGCTAAAGTGCAGCAGTTAACTAGTTCGGACGTAAAAAAAAAACACAAAAAAACTAACGCGACTAGGAAATGACGCTCCAGCACACTTTTGGATCTGTGTGAAAACAAAACAACGCGCGCCGACTACAACTTCTTACTTTGTTTACTGATGTGAGAACACGACAGAAAGGAGGATGAACAGGAGAATACCAGTTCCCCGTCTGTTTGTATAGCAGTGTTTTCTCGTCGTGTCAATCCCTCTCTTACGCATCACACATCTCCCACACTGCGCCCAGCTCCAGGCTTACCTCTCAGCTCAGAGCCGCATTTCCGTGGGACTCCGCTCGTGTGTAACTCCGTGTCCGTCCAGCGGTTTAGTCCATCCGTGATGCTCTTGGAGCAGGCGCCTGTCGAGGCTCAGCGAGCACCTGGAAGTCCGCGCACACGGGCACGCACAGAGGGAAAGAGAAAAGAGTTGGAGATGAAGTTTGTGAAGTTTCACATCTGTTCAGTTTCTGTTTGAATGTATTCCTTCTGCAGTGTTTACACGGGAATGCCTACATGATCTCGCTTTAGAAACCAGTTGAAATGTGTGCGGAGTGCAAGCGCTTTAAGTGAAGTTGCTCTACTGCCTTCAAGTGGCAACTTTTGGAAAAGCATCGTGATCAGTAGTAATTTCACTTGATTCAGTTCGCAGCTCCTCATTGGTCACTGTCCTGGACTTAATGTCTAATTAGTCTTCACACGCACATTCATTGAATGACGGAGGATTTATGATAAATCTTTTCGATTTAAACATTAAAGTTATAGAAACACCATTTCTGACATTTAGCAGAATCAAAGATGGCATAATAAAAGCAGCTACTAAATGAGAAAAAATTGGTTCAAAAAGCTGTAGAGGCCTTGTGTCACTGAGTGACTGCATCAGCTGACTCCAGCCTGTCATAGCTTAAGAATTTATCATGACAGACTTTTACACAAGCACCGTGTGTAAGGCCAGGCTGACTCTATGGTGCAATGTCCGCACACAGATGTGTGACCAGCAGTGAAAGGTTCCTTAACTGTTGATCTTTATACAGCAAGGGCACATTGTTTCAGCTTATGTGGCCCATATTTATTAACAACATATAGTTCAGTTATGCTACACTGAAATGTAAGCCTTATCAAATAGAAATTGTATCACATTTAACCACACAACCTGTAATATTAAACATCTCTAGCTCTAACAGTGGTGTTTTTTCCTTCATGCTTATAAAACCATAAAATAAGGAAAGACCACTGCGGTGCTACAGACACTAAAAAGGGCTCATTTTTACCACTATGAACACTAATCATTTTTACCAGCATGATGTTCTACTTTGGTAATCAGGGTATTCAAACAGGAACCACTGCCCCATAAATCTCCAAGACCTGTGACTTTAGACCCTGAAACTATCTGTTGCCCAGCATGCACACTGGTTCACCTACCAGTGCTGTCTTGTCTTCACCTGGAAGGTTTCCCAGCAGCTCCAGCTGTGGGTTTGCTCACAATCCCTTGTGTCAAACAAGAAAAGATTTTTAAAAGTTAAAAAGTTACTAAGCCAGACCAGCTGGCTTATAGAAGGGAACCCAAAAGTGGGCTGCGTTGGGATCTTCACTCACCCTGCACTGGGCTGAGGTAGGGTACACTCATCAGATCCCGACTCTTAAACCCCGCCCACTTAGTCTCATCAACACACACAGATCAGTCTTTATCTCTCTCTTCCACACAGTTGTACACTCATACCCTGTGACCTCCTGCGTCCGAGCGGGCTGAGTGCATGTCTGTGGACACACTGCTCACCTGTCACTGTCACTCGGGGTATATTTAGTTTGGAGGTGTCACTGATGCTGGCTCTGTGTGTGTGTGCGTGTGTGTGTGTGTGTGTGTGGGAGAAAAATGTGTTGCTGACACTCAGGGCCTCTGTGGCCCTCGGTGTAAGAGCCCAGGATTACTGATCTAAAGACCACAGGCTCTACACATTACAGAGGGAGAGGGGGGGGATCAAACCTGCAAGCATGTCCTACATATCAGCGCACCGGGCATCTGCTTGGCTGAGGATTACCCTCAGCTGTCCGCTCCTGTCAGCTCCTAGAGCAAGGAGGAAAGAGGAGGCTTGCTTTACTTCAGTGATCTATGAAACCATCAAGTATCAATGCAGAGATGTAGCTTAGTCATTAAAAAGACAACATATCAACACTTGTTTTCTTTTACTAAACACTTTTAGTAAAAAACTTTAGTAAACTTTAGTAAAACCTGTCAGTTTTAGTAAACAGACAGGAAAGAGTAAAGTGTTTAAAGTGAAACGGGGATCATGTATCTGGACATGTGGAAAAGCTTTTTGTTTTCAACTTCAACAGTGAAGCTATTTTCATCTTTAGGGTTGATTTTGATTCAACTTGACCTTTTTTTCATTTGGTAAACAATCAAAGGAAGGTTTATTGTTCTTGGGGGTCAAAATGAATTCACTTGAGCTTAATTACTCCGAAGTCTAAGTGTGAGGTTCACACCTGTGCATTTTTAGTGCAGTCCAAGTGCTTTTGTTTTTTTTCTCTTTGGTGGTCTGTTTAGGCAGATGTGAACATATCGCTCATAGAGCATCTCTTGGTAAAGTGTTTTCCTTTTAAAAGTAACCTGAGTCAGGCTTCATCTGACCCATCTATATGACATTTGGTTCAAATGGTCCCCAAGTGCAGGTTTGCTTTGTGTAGGGGGTATGTGCATGAACAGTTGATCAAATCCAGTAGCACATGAGTGAATTCCTTTTTAGTGTTTTAAGGTCCTTCTTCTTGACCTACTTCATGTGTTTAATGTGGGTCTCTTGCCCCAAAAACATCTCCTTACTGGACTTTATCTGTGTCAAAAGAAAAAAAAATGAACCAGCCAAATGGTTGCTCTTGTGATCTAATAATTTTTAACTTAACACTCAGCATATGTACATTTTAGTCAAAACTAGGAAAATTAAAACAGTTGGCAAAAGAAAAGTGCACCATGTAGTGAAGGATGCTATTTCACATGTTTTATATCTGCAAGCTGGAAACAGACAAATTGCACCCTCCTCTGACACACTGTTAACATTAAGACCGGTAGAAATACATCAAATGTTGGACTAGTTCAAATGTATTTGTTTTCATTTCCCCACAGTTGGTTTGCATCCATCCTTTACCTCCCCCTGAAAGACAAATGTGCTGTTCATTTAGCCATCTTTATTTAACCACCCCTGTTGAGCTGTTTAGACTACTGTTCACACGACTTAGACCTCGAGATACAAGGAAAACAGAAGAGGTGGAAGGAAGGAGTAAAGAAAAGAAGCAGATAACAATGAAACTGAATTATATCAGATTTAAGCCGTCAGGAAAATGCTCTCTTTACAGAATAAAACAAACTTTGGAGCTTTACTAGTAATAGGTTTTTACTATTTACGATGTATTTTCAGAAATGTTACTATTGCTTATATAACATTCATAATTTAGCCAGAGTTTCCATGCATAAATTCAGATTCCGGCTCCTCTCCCAAAGTTTGTTGCAGTATCTCACCACCATAATGGCATCAAGCTGTCAAAGCTGTCTGTATGTGGGGACTATCAGCACAATGACTGACCCCACAGTTTTCAACCCTTGCAATGATACGCTGTCAGAGTAAACTTTTATTTAAACTTTTATTTTTTGATGAAATACTACTTGTAAAAAAAAAAAAAAAAAAAAAAAAGGATTGATGAATGAATGCATTTAACCAAAAACACCTTACATGACAAATGAATAAACACATTCAACAAACTTGTGTAATTGTGTGTTTGCGATGTACTTTCTTATGAGAAGTGTTGGCCTGTGGATAGTAATAATAAAGTACATGAGCAACTGTGCTTGGTTTTGTGCATCCATGCCTATCATTCATGTAGGTGGATGGTGTGGGAGTCGGATGAGGTGTTGGAGAAAAATAAACAAGCCACGTCAGAAGCAATAAGCTAAGCCTGAATAAAACCAGATGTGAATATCCCTAAAACATTATTACTGTAAGTAGCTGCCCTTTTGCTCAACTTTTTCTCAATTTGTCTCAAATTTTGATTGGGCCTCTATTTGTCTTAAGAAGGTCCTTTGTTGTTTTGTGGAGTTTACCGTGCATCCCGTACAAAGTGGTGTAAGCTTGGTGAAGTTGGGCTGTCTGGCAGATTATATTACTGTGAAAGCCATGAGCGCGTGTAAACGAATCCATCCTCACCCAACTGCCAGGCATAGTTCACAATCCACAGCACGTCTCTAGGCATTCCCTGCTCACATCTATGTCCACACTGCTGGCATACCGCATCTGAGCAGGAAGTGAGGAGATTAGCATATTTGTTATTGGACCTATTAAAGGCAGGTAGACGGAGAAGCAGAAGAAGTAGTTGTTTCACTTGAATGTTCTGTCAGGTTAATTGTTACAGCTCTATAATGTGCATATTAGCAGAGGCCCTGTGATGTGTCTGGGATGCCATTGTACATTACTGTCCCGCTATTGGTCTTACGGGAAGGGTCAAAGATCATGGCCCCCACCTGGACGCTGCTGTCATCCACCCAGCTGACACGTGTCATAAACGTAGAATCATTAAAAGCAGACAAATCTTTCCCTGCCACAACAAAGTGAGAATTTTATTATTAGTTACACTGTTATCCACACTAGCATGAGCAAAATGAGTCATGTATTTTTGTTTTGTCAGACATTGAAGGCTGCACTTTATGGTGAGGCTTGTGAGGCAGTTTAATGGCAGCGTGCTATCAAGGGTCTAACCAAACCTGGCAGTAAACAGCCCAGTGGTCTCTCCCCATGTTCCCCTTGTCTCAGCGAGGGTCAGAGGCTAAGTGTTGTCACATGGTCAGCATAGCTAGCCTAATGACTGACAGGTGGACACAAGAGCTGAACTCTGACTCTGGGACCAGTGAGTCTTTACTGGCGCTTACTATGCAAACGTAATGCTGTGTATGCCACAAACAATTTAAGATTCCTGTCAGAAGGAATGAATGCACCAGTGACACACGGTGTAATATGTAGTAATGCGGTTGTATGTTTTAGACACAGATAATTCATTGGTAACATTCAATATACATCCAATACATTTATTCCACTCTGTAATGTAAGTAGGTGTATCACTTTCAATTTCACTCAACAATTTACACCCTCATGTCCCTATTTTCATCTTACTCTTTTCTCTATAACAACTCCAGGAGGAGAAGAGTGACAGGTCTTTAATTATGTCAAGACAATGATCTTTTGTAGCCATTTGTTGATGATTATGTTGGTGGGTTCTGGTCTGGCAAGCTGAATATTCACATTACCATGGTGGCAGACAAAGGGGGAGTTGTTCTGTCTTCCCTGTAAAGAGCCCATAAAAAGACTTCTCATCTCAAACTATAGTCTGTTCAGAAACACCAGTCATGTGTGCTCATCCCATTAGTTCATCTATATTGGGAGTCTAGGCTAACCCATGCCATTACCCCAAACCATACAGCAATCAGACCCTGCCGAGCCCGGCCAGACTGATGTATTTTTAGTATTCTCATCAACAGAGATGATTGCTACCAATACAAAGGAGTGTGTATACGTTTGTGTGAGTGTGCTTCTGTCAGTGTATGCAAACTGGTAAAGAGGAAACCACAGGGGGGCGACTTTGAGGTTGTAACTGGGGAGGAACTGGGACGGTTTATTTCTGGAGCATGTGTTGCTCTGGTCCAGGGACCAACAGCTGAGCATGTGCCAAAGCAAGGGCAAATCATGATGTCTATCCCAGCAGTAATGTCCAGATGCAGGTTGGGTGATAATCAACATCAACGCTGCTGACCTTCAGTCTGTTTTCAGCAGAACTCCTGAACAGTGTGTTCAAACAAGCTTTTTGTTACAGCATAACTTTCATTTGTTTCCTTCAGAAACTCCAGACCTCTATTACACAGGAGAAAACCACAGAGTCCTTTACTCTGTCATTGTGTGACTGGCTCAAGTTATTACTAAAGTAAATTGGGTTAGCAAACCACAGTCCACTTAATCATCAGAGCAGCACACAGGATGCAAGTGAGATGAAAAGTAAAGCCAGCCATGTTTTCAACTAACTATCCCACGACCAAGGCCTTCATCTAAATCATACATGTGGCTGTGGGGAGCCAAATAACAGGGCACAGAGGGGACCCGCCTAGAGGCTTTTGGACTTTTGTGGTCACACTACACATCTCCGTAGAGAGTGCACTACTGACTCTGTGTTTTATTCAATACATTCAAAACATATTCTACATTATGTATACATTTTAGGAAACTGGACATTTCTACAACATCAAACTAGTCCATGGTTTCAGCTCATTCATGATTGTTTTTAAAGAACATGTTGGAGCATTTTGTTGTTTTCATTTAGTATTTAAATCCTAAGTTGTTGCTATTTTGATTTCCTGAAATCAACATTTTGTGTTATTTGGGGTAACTTCTCTCTGTCATAGTGTTAATATAATTAGTTTATTTGGTTACAGTTTTCTGTTTTAGCCAGGTATGGCATAATTTACATATATAGGTCAAATGTGATGGATCAGGGGCATATGGTTTTTTTTACCCGTCAACAAAGAGACTACAAGCTCGCTGAAAATGTCTGTAAGTTTTCTGGAAAATGGTAAATCAACACATGAAATGCACTTTATGGCTTGGACATTCAATTTTTTAACCTGTGTAAGAAATAGTCCTAGATGGTGCCACAGTGGCCATTTGTTGTGTTTGGTTAGATGTTGATTTGGACAAATAGCCACTACAGAGCAGTTTGTATTGACATTTCATAACCATAAGTATCAGGTTTGAACAGAGGTTGTGAATGTGTGGCTCCCTCTAATGGAAAACTAAGAAAAGAACAATTTGTGGACACCTAGGAAGCTGCTAAGACTGCCTTACATAAAGTTTAAAGTTTATTTTAAATGATTTATTTTGTAAAAAATAAATAAATGTTCAAACACACATTTGTAAACAGACATTGTGTCCACAAAAACTATGTTCTTATCATCAGGGAAACAGATTAAATCACAAAACACACCAGAAAAATGATTTAAGAGAATATAAAATAGCAACAACAACACAGCCTTTGCTAAAGAGGACATCAAGGCACATTTACACTGAATGAAGACGACACAGAAAAGACATGTATGTTACATGTTGGCACATACTGTACATGTGAGTTTTTCTGACGATATTTCAGTCACTCAGCTTGTCTCAACTCAGATGAGCAATTGCTCAGGAAAGGTCTTCACAGTCTTTCAGAGAAGCATTAGGTCTCTCCAGTCATAATTGCAAGAAACTCATCCTGGTTTACTGACAAAGAGAGACAAGAAGGAAAGATTGTGTCAGAAGATTAGGTTAATGCTGCGTTGCCAAACCTAAAAGGAAATCATCAACATGTCAACAGCAAAATGTCTGTGATTGGGTCTACATACCCCTTTATACATTTATAACTTCCTTTACATGTCAGGGAAAGTCAGTGGCACCTAGGGATTGTATTCTCCTGAACATGTAATGAGTCCCAATATTACACATTTATCTTTATCCTGCCAGGAAAGTTCAAGATGCAAATTATCCAGTAAGACACATTTAGTGGTGTAGCTAACTTACTTTCTCCATCTCCATCAGTGTCAAACTCATCGATCATGCTCCGCAGCTCCTCGTCACTAATGTTTTCCCCGAGTTCCCGTGCAACTCGTCTCAGGTTCCTCAGACTGATTTTTCCTGATTCATCATCATCAAACAATTTAAAAGCTTTTAAGATCTCCTCCTTTGGGTCTCTTTCCAGTATGCGGTCCGTTACTGAGGAAAAATTACAAGCAGGGTTTACGGCCCAAAAGCAGTATACTAAGGCTTCTTTGCAAATTTCTAAATGGAAAATATCCAAACATTAAAAAAACATACCAACTTCATTAAAATCATCAAAGGTTATCTTTCCGTTCCCCTCTGTGTCATAGTCCTTTAGGATTTTCAGAACATCCACTTTCTTTACTTCAAAGCCAAGTGCTCTCATTGCAACCTGTTAATGATTTTAAACAGTCAGCCACAAAACCTTTAAATAAACTTATTTGATGAAATACGTGATGCTGAGAATAATCAAAGTACATAATGCATTCAATTAAATATTTACCTTAAGTTCATGATAGTCAATCTCTTTATCCTTGTCTGTGTCAAACAACTCAAATGCCTCCTTGATTTCGTGTTTCTGGTCCTCAGTGAGCTCTCTCCTTTTCTTGCGTTTAGTTTTGTCCGCCGCTAGTTCACCTCTAAAGACAAATAAATGACACAACTTTAAATGGTAAGAAGCAATCCTTGAAACTCCAGCTAATCAAAACAAAAAGGTTGCTTATATTTAAATGATTTAAGAAAGTGGATCAGCTTGTTTATCGTAAAAATTAGTGTCAAAATGCTTATATCAGGATGTCACAGTCTGTATCAATGAGCTCCTTTTACTCGTTTAGCCACATACAAAGCCACGACATGCTAACAGTAACATTAGCAGACATTAGCGGGGACTAGCTTCAGATACATTAGCATTGAAGACAGCAATGTGCACTCGATACATGTTAGACTTTCAGTAACACGTTTACCTTAAAGATAGACTCATTTCGATAGGTTTACGGAGTGTATTTGTGATAATAACGCCTGATGCAGATATTACTGTTCACAACTCACAACAAATCCGTTTATCCGCGCTCATACAAACGCTTCCTATTGGCCACTGGTCACTAGGCAGCAGTAAAGTGTCCTCTGATTGGTTATCACCAAAGCTGATATAAAACCTAACCGAAACGGCACATTTTAATTCCCGATGTCTCAGTCTGCAATGCAAGGGAATTGGCACATGTCTGTCCACCCAGTAGGTAAAAAATATATATAAAGAAGACGTAGGCTGCCAATAGGCTTGGGGTCTGTTAGATCTACATACCATTACTGACCTCTAGTGGAGACTGTAGAGCAACACCATTATAAATATTTGACACTGGCTTAACTGCTGAGGGGCATCAATGGTCTGCTGTGAGATCAGAGCAACTATAGGCACATAAAGGCACACATTTTATGATTTTGCCACTGAGTGACTGAAAAATTATGGCTTTAACGCAGAAGATAAAAGGGTTTCTTTTTTATTTTGTGGTTTCACTTTTTACAAGTTGATGACAGTGCTATTGAAACATGTTGACCCATGTCTCATTCCTGTCATTATCATGAATTTCCCACAGAGAGTTCTCACTCACAGTGACAGTCTTGTGTAAGGTGCCGCTGGGTCTATGCTTATCTCCAAGAGTGTCTCCTGTCTCACATCTGTGAGCTCAGATAGAGACTGGGACACAAGTCCTATCTTGGTCCCAGGAAAGACCCAAGATGGGTGGCACACAGTGACATCCTCAATGTAACTTTTACGCTCCTTTCACTTCCTTATCTTTTAAAGGTTTAGCAGACTTGAAACACTTGAGTGACAATTAACTATTTTCTTTGATGTTCTATACAAACAATGATAAAAGTTTATTCCCACAACAGAATTACAGTAAACATATTTGGCAAAACCCAGAGGAACCCAGTGGAAATGACATAGGTGACAAGATCCGCCTGCAAACCTGTTTTCATCAATGTGCCTTCCTTATTAAACAATTAAGTTACACTTAAAAACATAACACAGACTTGATTTGACATGGTGCCAAGTTACTGTTTAGTTCAGAACAAAAAGGCTTAAGTATGTGATTAACTAGGAGATATTTGTGTATATTGAAATCCCCTTTAGCTTTGGATTACATTTTACCTCTTTACCTCATTTATATTTTTGGCAGTGAAGCCAGGACAGAGAGACAGACACATGGAGTGGTCCTCTGAGGATTATGGGAGCCAACAGCAAAGATGCACTGCTGCTGTCCTGTGCTTGAACTCCAGCCTGTCCTCAGACAGAGGTAACATTTCATGTTTCCCCTTGCTCCTGGCAGACTGGCCATGAACTCAGGTCTTGTTGCTGAGCTAAATGTGAGGAGGGGCCATAATGAGCAGAGCATGTATTTACCTTATCCAGAATCAGCTGGCCATACAGAGGCAGCTTTCTGAGGAAGCCACATGTGACCGTGCCGCTGGAGCATATGTGGTGTAAACACAACGCTGAACATTATCCTTCTGTGTGTATGTCTTCATTCGGCCTGCTTGGGGTGAGATGATGCAGGCGGGGGCAGGGCGAGGTAAGACGCAGACCTGCTCTCAGAAAGCTGCGTCTGTTTTTGGAACAACTAAGCTGTACATTCATTTTTTTGTCCATTAAGTGCACACATTCAAAATGACAAACTGATAACTACACTATTAAAGATATAAATATTGAATATACAATATAAAATCTGACTATGGTGGTCTGCTACATGAATTGTGAATGGCTCTTCATGCAGCTCATTAAAGTTGGGTGTGGTGGTTACTCTTGGAACATATTAAATCCTTAGTGTTAGGCAACTCTGTGTTCATGTCATTAAACCAAATTCCCCTGAACCCCACCCCAAACTTGTACAAAGACCCCCTGTCCACGCTACATGTGTGTGTACACAAACTGTGACACTGCTACAAGTCACCTTTAGCTGGCAGGAAACAATAAAGACAAAAGAAAAAAGAATTCACCCAACATAAATAATTTCATGGACTATTGCCCTTAAAAAAGGAAGCTGCAGCTCTTTTGAAGTCAAATCACTGCTGCTCTGTCAGTTACACGGCAGCAGTGTTTTCCATTCGACAGTTCACCAAAAGATTGATCTTCCTTAACAAAGCCTTTCAGAGGCCAATAAAGCTGACCGACCGTCTGATTGCTGACCTTTTCAACTTTTTATGACTTTAACTGTCTGATGGAAAAGCTCAATGACCGCAACAATGGTAGAGTTAATGGTGCAGATTTGCAGAGCGAGCGGGGTAATGCATGCAGATTGTTAAGTCTTTACAGCCTTAAAACCCCTAAGACTGCACAAAAATTGGTTTTACTTATCCGATTTGTATAGACAAGAGGCAAAATAAAATCTTCTCTTTCAGTTCAGACCTTTAATGTTGTGAGAATATGGCCAACTGTGAACCTTGAAATGATGCCAATGTAGTGAAAAAGACAATGGAGGATGTCACTTATAAGGCGGTGAATTGCAATAAAAAGCTGCAATAAAACCAGCCATAAGACTTCGAAGATCAAAGTAAATACATCTTATAAAGAAAGAAGGAATTGTTTAAATCTGTATCTTGCTGTGAGTAAATAGCGTTAAAATCATTTATGTTTAGGCCTGCACAGAGGGCTGAACTTACATCAGAAAAGAAACACAAAAGGCAGAGTTAGAGGTAGACAGAGAGAGAAGGATGCTTTAATCTAATAAAAAAAGTGAGCTTAATTCTCTAGTGCATTGTGCAACACTCCCCACCGCAGCGGTGACCCAACGCCCAGGAACTGTTCTTAATTAACCAAGTCTGGATCTATCAGTGTGAATAGACTGGTTTCTGCAGAGAGATCTCCTTCAGTTTTGACTCACAGGTGAGGTCTTTTCAATTCATGTGATGTGTAGCGTGTGTAAAACTATTAAAGCAACATTATGTGACTTCATACATACATGCTGAAAGGTAATATAGTGTCACTTTAAGGAATCCGAAGTAGTGAAAGAAGGATGCTTCATAAATCCTTCACAAAACATTTGAGATACACAGAAGGACTGCAGTGAACCAGCACCAGGAGACCCAAAAGACAGCAGGGGAAAAGTTTACATGTTAAGCAACAGGGGATCATTGGACAGAGATGTTGTCAGAAGAAGGGCGTGGATGCCTCTTCCTCTTGAAGATCTGTGTCTGAGAACAACAGCTCTCAGCAGATTTACACAGAGCTCTCCACAATAAGCGCCAGTGATGTCAGGCAAACAGCCAAATCTAATGGCACAAGCTTATTTTAAATATTAGGCCTACAGCAAAACTTTTAGGAGAGTTTTTTTTTTTCTTTCTAGGAAGTTACTTAAAGTGTTTTGCGCACTGACCACCTGCTCAGACCCCTCTCATCCTGCCCCACGGGCGCGAGGAGGAGCGTGACTGCGCTGCGCACTGCCAGTTGGAGACGAATCACCGTCGGATCTGTTGAAGAGGGAAAACATCTCTGTCTGACGGGACTTTTGAATCTTACCTTGTCGTGCGGAACAGTTTAGGGCGAGCTGCAAGACTGTAAAAAAAAGAAAGAAAGTTCCATCGTCTCATCTGCTGCCACCGAAGGTAAAGTATGTTCACTGTTGCGTTTAGTCGTAATGATGGCCTCAAATGATATTGTATGTATGTGGCACTGATGTAGATTTGAATAGTAAGCTACTTTTAGTAAAATTATAGTAAAAGAGGTTTCAACAGAGCAACAGGCAACTTTACCAACTGCTTCACTAACTGCTTCATTAATGTTGATCTAATTGAAATTTCAGAAGCAATCGCCTAATCTTTATTATGTATATTATGTATTATGTATACACTTTTTGTAGCTCAGTTTGCTAAAATACCATCTATTGTTTGTTAAGAACACACATGTTTTTCACCAACACAGAGATTGTAAAGAATACTGCCTGCTTATAGCCTAATCACTGCCTCACCTCGCTCTGTTTATTTGTTTATTTGCTTATTTGTTTGCTTGTGTATGAAACTAACAGCCTCTGGCCAAAATATTTTGTTGTTGGTTGGACAGTAGGTCTAGTGTTGACTGGACAAACAAGTCCCTGTTGTTAGACTGACAGAACATTATCAGAAATGCAAAGATGTATGAACAGCACCCTGTTTAGCTCTTCTCATATTTACTCAGTGTCTGTCATATTTGTGAAAGTTATCATAGTTGTGGTCGAGTGGATTGTGCGGCAGAGGCCAAGTGATTAAGAGGCAACAACATCAGGGCTGTATGCAACTTTTATTCCCAAAAACCTCTTTCTGTGCATTGGCTTAGACTTGATGGCTCCACCCTGACCCTTACCCATTACCCCTGTCCGCCCTCCTACACACACACACACACACACACACACACACACACACACACACACACACACACACACACACACACACACACACACTGGGGGCTGCATTGGCCTGTGTCAACTCCCCACAGATAAAAGGAGGTTCATTCTTTGTCAGGAAATACTGCAGAGTCATTTTGCATTTGGTTAAACCTCTGTTTGTCTGTGGCTTTGGCTGTGTGGACAATGTTAGTTCAGAGACTATTATTGGGTTTATGAACATAAATTTTCATGTTGAGTCAACAAAATGTTAGCCGTGGATGCATCTGCATATTTATTTGTGTTGTAAATGCCTTCATTAAGATATTGACCAACTCTTCAACAAATTGTTCACCTATTGGTGTTTAATTCCAACAAACTATTGTTAAAATCAATGCATTGATTAAATTAAACATTTGAGGCCTAATCAAAGACCATTGAGGCTTCCTTGATTTGTTAACAGTTATATGATTTATCTGTGTCAGTGCTATTGGTATGTGTTTCCATCATCTTACCTCCAGGTGGAACTGGATTTAACAATTCTTCATTGATTCAGTTTAGGGTTAGTCCTGCAGAACAGAACCTTTTACTGTAGTCTTGCTGTGTCCTCAGAGGCTGGAACATGTGCTCTCTTACGAATCTCTTTGAATCTGACCATAGTTCCTGTCTGTATGTTGAAAATATTAGTCAACACAATACAGAAAACCTGCTATAAACACTGATACACTTTATTCATGTTCTAATTCCCTACTGACTGGTTGTTTTATTCTGTTTCTGGTAATACATATTGTTTTTGGTTAATACAATCGTCTGTGACCTGTGCCGACCCCTGATCCCTGCACTCACCTTTGACACCTTAAGAAGCCTAATAAAGAGAAGATTAAACCTTCACCCATGTGTTTAAGACACAGGGTCATGCTGGGAGGAAGATCTAGATAACTTTTAACTGTATGACTTCACTAAGGGTCGAGGCAGGCCATTAACAGACATAGTGTGAAAAAGCCTAATAAATTACCACTCACAGTGGGGGACAATAGGGGTGAAGGAGCAGGCTTTAGGTGACAGATGAGTAACTCTGGGCTCATAAAGTGCCATACATCTCAGGAATGACGCCTGCATCACAGTTCAGTTACAGAGGTAACTGGTAGGCATCTAAATCCACCCCTTTCCTTTGCTGCTGTCATTGGAAGTGGTACTCACATAAACATTTCAGACAAGGAGCTCACACATATTAAGCCCAGAAATTGGGAGAAACTGTCGCTATAATAAACAAAGTTTGATAGCTTCTTCATCACCAAAATATCACCAATCTTCTCACTCTAAAGATCTGTAATATCATTAATGTACGACTCAAATCACAAATAAGACAGTTACTCCTTCTTTTAAACAAGCAGTCTTGTGGTAACAGCAGTGCACCGGAAATTGTAATGTGTGTGTTTCCACTCATTTTGTTTTAGCGGCATCACAGACCCAGTGTGCTCTAACTGAGGTCTCTTTGTAGCAGGTGGTGTAAAAGTGACGTCAAAAGTTCTTAAGAGCTGAGGGAGACGGCCACTGGACTCATTTGAGCCGCGCACTCAGACCATGTTGTGCAATAACGACACTGACTGAGTTATTTCTTACCTCCAAAGCTGCATGTCTACATTCAAATACTGTAAACACCCCACCCAGCTCTTGGAACCCCACCCAGAAAGACGTAGCCTGTGACAACTGTGAGTATAGTGTCTGACGAGGTTTATCTTTCCACAGTGGGTTTCCTCACAGCTGCTGAACCCTGTTACACCACTGTGTGTCTGCTTCAACTTGTAAGATGCTTTTCCTGCATCATTTCCCTCACCTTGAGAGGCACACACATTCTGGGAAAAACCTAGCGCCACATTTAACCTGCAGTGTTACCACAGATTCAAAAATAAAGCCTAATTGTTTAGTTGAAGGAGGTACTGAATTTTCCGTGCACTAAGGAGAATGTGTTTATGTTTGTCTATTTTAACCTAATTTGTGACATTTAGTTATAATTGGAAGACAAAAATAAAAAAATAATCAGACGGCAATGTTTAAGTAATAAATCTCCGTACTGAAGTCTAATGGGACTGGACTGCTTGCCCTCTGACACAAGAAAGCACTGTACAGGCTTGACCTCATGTTCTGGTTTGAACATAAATCCTTGTCAATGCATAATGGAATCCACACGTTTGTCTTACCTGCTCAGCTCCAGAGGATTATAAAAATGCTTGGGCCTTCACTCAAGTTTGAAAGAAATAATCAGCTTTTATAAAACTACTGATGTGATGACATGTCACCGGAATGAAATGAGAAAAAATGTGATGTGACTTTTTATAGCATTCTCCAGACAGACCTGCAGCAGAGCAGGCCACGCCGGTTAAAGTCACCTCATCTATCCCATGTATCAGGTTACTAATGCTCCGTGTCAGCTATGCCCAAGATAATTTGAAACACTGCATGTGTGTCTCATAAGGTGTTTTCTTTACATGTGGTTTTTTTTTCTGCAGTGGATAAAGTTTCACCAGTCGAATATTTCATGAGCAGATTTATGAAAACCTTGAGGCACCAAACACCAAAAACACAAGGCTTTAAGTTTTCAAGCATCTCATTTTTCCCTCTAGAAATCCCCCCTCAGGTTTTGTAAATGGAGGTTAAGGCTTTAGTGTTTCACACCTGGTTTAGTTCTTCTTCTGAAGACTGTTTTGTCAGGTTTGTGTCCATCAACAAATGTCATGTGGGATCTGAGCCCCCAAAACTTGTGGACTGTATTTGACTCATTCATGTTGTTACTCTAGCGTGTTTTTTTTATTTTTTTTTATTTGAAAGAGCAGATCCAGTCAGATGAATGCCACACAGCAGGGAGTTCATTTTGAAATCTTTTTAGTCCTGAATAGAAGCATGAGCAAGGCTGTAAAATGTGGATTCCTTGGCGGCAGCTGATTTAGCAGCACACATTTTAGTAGAAGTGTCCTAACTCTAACCTCAGATTGCATTTGGATCCGTTCACAAAATGCTTTCAGTGTGCGCTTGAAGATTTGTGTTGTTTTTCTTAGCAGCAAACGGTTATTGATGCAAAATTTGTTAAATTTGATGATGCAACATTTAACAACTCAGGTTTTGTTAAGATTAAGACTTTTAAAAGTGAAACTTGTCTATGTAGCTGTAACAGGTAATCATTAAGAGGCATGCTCTACTGTGGAGTTTATCAGTGTATAATGTGTGATGCATTAAGTGTTGCCTCACATCCAAAGGCAGTTATCTCCATCTGATTTATGAAGAGTGAGTATAATATAAGAAAAGTAATGTTTGGACAGAGTGATAAAGAGAAAAGCCAGCTGTGGGTTAGACAGTCAGAAGGACCAGAAGATGGAGGTGAAAAGATGCGGGCATAAAAGCACATTTACCCACACTAAATTAGGAAAAGGAGTGTTTCGATCAATGGTCTACTTAACTGACTTGAAAGAGTATTACATTGATTCTGCATTTTACAAGTACTCACTATGTTCGTGAAAGACCTTAAAGTAAACACAGTTATAACGGGACACTTTACTGTGTGGATGTTAAAACAGAGCTAAGACTAAAAGCATTACCAAACATGGAAACACCAAGTCTGTCTGCCAGTTTATTCTCTTTGTAAACATTTAACCGAAGAATCCTACAAAATCCCACCCATAAATCTGCAGTGCATCTCTTTTCTGTCGGACTTCTGTACAATAACGTGCGACAGTTCTTTGGTAGATGGCTGAAATAATGTAGATATGGGTAACTTTATGGACATGTTGTCAGAGGACAAAGAGGTGACGCACAGACACACACCTGGTCTGGACAGAACTCACCTTGTTTACCCTCCACACAGATGAAGGAGCTGTGCTGTCAGTCTGTCGCAGGGACCCACACTCACAAACTGGAGTGTGTTTTAGTAATCTGTTATTTTTCCACAGATCACACACACACCGCAGATATCTTAACCATGTGGAGCTCCGTAAAAGGCTGCTTTATAGTTAACACCTGCTAATGGGCTGAAACTTTAGCAGAGGTTGTTTTTGTGCTGTATCTCACTCCCTCTATTATTCTCATTTCACACACCAGTGGATCCTGACCTAAAGCCTGACTCAACGCCTTCCCATTCCCCAAAAGGACATATCACATAAGTGCCCCCCACCCCCTCCCCCCACCCCTATTACACATAAGTGTGTGTGTGTAATGAGACCGGCACAGTGAATGTGTGCTGCAGCGTCATTCTGCTGACTGCAGATCTCCAACTGGCAGAGGGGCCAGCACATCAGCAATTTAGGAGTGAATGAAGATAAAGAAGGAGGGGGTGTGAAGAACGCTCAATCCAAAAGACTGCTAATGCACACACGTAGACACATCTGAAAACAAGCACATGGCATATAGACACGTTATTATTTTAATGAATGAATGAATATTACTATTAGTCGTTAAAGTACCACAGAATTTCTTAGCGATTTCTTCGTATTACCAAAAATATTTAGAAATAACACCCTTTGAAATAAACGAAAAGGTAAAGACATTAAAGAAGACATTAAAAAAGAACCAGAAAGTGCCACCATGTTAGCTTGCTACAATACTTTGCACCACTAGATGGAGTCATGAGCAACATCAGCTACATTAGATTGTATTGTCATTACTGTAACGACCTATGTACTTAAACATAAATTGTAATTTGCAAATCTGTGGGTGCGCAGCGATTTTGGATATACGTATGTTCTCACACTATATTGTCAACTGAAAGTGAAAAGAAAGCTACACAACATTGGCAGCTGTAACACTGACAGTAAAGTGTGTGTGCTCCTGAAGTTGGATTGGCTGCAGTGAGGATGTGTGTGTGTAAGGGGAGTGCGTTCTGTGGGGAAACACTGCACAGTGACAGAATCTCCCTGAAGTTGTGGACTTTGAGTATTGGTGGCATGTCCTACAGTATGCTGCGTCCTTGCACTGCTGGATGACACAGTATTTACTGCACAGTACGTATATGCCTTTTGCTTGTGGTGTGTCTCTCGCACCTATGTAGCTTGAAGGGTAAAATCAGTGGCACTTTTGTGTGTGAGGCTGGATGTGTGCAGAGCTAAAAAAGATGCAGGCTGTTCCGCTCTCCTCCAGCATAATTACTGAGGTCTTGCAGAAAGGTACAGCATTGCAGATAAAAAACACTATCCAGGGAAGAGAAAGGCACAGGCCTGTATTCTGCAGGGCATGCTTTATTTGGCTAATGTCTTCACTTTGAGTTTTCTTTTTGTACTTAATAAGCCTATTCTGTGTTTCTCTGCAGTGAGCCAACTTCCAGTTTGGCAGAAAGATGGTTCCCCTGCTGATCTTAGCGTTGGTCTCTGTGACTGTAGCAGACAGGTCAGCTCTAGAAACTCTTCGACGATTAGACACACTGTATCCTGAACTGGAGCATTCGAGGACCATCTATGTTGTCGGTGAGTTATACCATAATATGATGTGGTTTCTGCTTTGTGTTCACCACACTCACTCTGTTGTGTCATTGGTGTCCTCTGCTTATCAGAGCATTGTGACACTATGTCTCACTGATAAGATGGCAATGTCGAGGATCATTAGCTTAGTAAGATAGACTTATCTCATAAGGTCATCTGCACTTAGAGATCTAAATTCTTCTACACATGTGAATGAGTCTTGCAAGATATACATCTCTTTGCTTTACACCCCACTGCAGACTTTGCACTGCTTAAACCACTGTGTGTATAAATCGTAGTGAAAGGGTTTAAATTGATGGAGACCATCATATGACATTGGAAAAATAACTCAGCTAAAGACGTTTGATCAAAGAAAATGCTAACTTCGCCCTAAGCACTGTGCATAGGATCAATGTGCCATTAGTTTAAATGACAGGCTCCCATGCTTATGCAGCAGACAAATGAAGCCCCTTGGTGGTCAGACATTGTGTAAAGAGGCAGTTCATTTAAAAACCCTGTTAGAGGTGGTTAGCAAATGAAGGGCTCATCAGGACATCACAGCCGTGAGGTTATTTATAAGGCAGCTGCAGAGAATAACACTTTCTTACGACTGCAAAGTAGCCATTTAATAATCGAAACAAGTATACATTTATAACAGAATTATGTGATTGTTTTCCAGAAAATGGGCCTCATCTCTCAGTGTTGTCAGAGCCATCCAAAGTGATATCCAGACGAGGCGGGAATGCTACATTACCGTGCAAGATTCAGAGAGATGAGAGTCTTCCACCCAATCGTAAGATGAGGATCAAATGGACCAAGCTGACATCTGACTACCTGAAGGAGGTTAGTTATTATCTTTTTCTGGTCATGATTTTGTGTAAATACAGTATGTTCCATTATCTGGCATCGTAATGGTATGACACAAAACTTATCTGTGTCTTATTTGTGAATTCAAGTAAGGCTGTGGATGATCACCATACGGGCTGGATTTGAATATAGCTCTAAAAGCATACAGATGAATGAAAAGGACATGTATACAATATTCATAAGATCAAACAATCTGAGCAGATGTGTTATGGATTATTAATGTTGCTCAGTAGATTTTAAAAGAGCACAACACAAAATGAGTTTATCCTGTCAAAGTAACAATTTGTTCACCAACTTTTGATGTAATAAACAAAACACATATCATGTTTTGTTATTGAAATGTCAGTTGTGATCTGTTTAAGGTGGATGTCTTTGTGGCCATGGACTTTCACAAAAGGAGTTATGGCCGGTTTCATGGGCGTGTCCATTTACTCAACTCCTCCCCTTCGGATGCGTCTCTGGTCATCACAGAAATTACCCTCGAGGATTATGGGAAATATAAATGTGAAGTTATCGATGGACTAGAAGATGGAACAGCAGTGGTGTCTCTTGATCTTGAAGGTATGTATAACTTGTACAGTAGGAGCATGTACCGTTTCCTGTGCTGCTTAAATGTGATATATTGTGTAATAATTTTGGGGGGAACTACAGTGAGTTTGGTTCTTATCGTCTCCACTGGGTCCATAGGTGTGATCTTCCCCTATTTCCCTCGCCTCGGTCGCTACAACCTCAACTTCTACGATGCTGAGCGGGCATGCCGTGACCAGGATGCCATCGTGGCCTCCTTCGATCAGCTTTATGACGCTTGGCGAGGAGGAATGGACTGGTGCAATGCTGGCTGGCTGAGTGATGGCTCGGTGCAGTATCCCATCACCACACCAAGGGAGCCCTGTGGAGGCAGGAACACTGTACCAGGGATACGCAACTACGGTGTGAGGGACAAGGAGAAGAACCACTACGATGTGTTCTGCTTTACATCCCACTACAAAGGTAAAAGGAGTGCTCTAGGTCAAATAAAGCCTCAACTCTGGGGTAAACATGGTGTAGTACTGGGTGTGATAAAATTTAGCCATGGCTTAAAGGTGCAGTTTGTAGGCATCTGGTGGCGGATTCTGATCATCAATAAATAAGAGAGAGAGATAGAGATAAAATGTAATGTAATTGAGTTCTCAAATTTATATTTTTTAAGAAATGCTATTCTGTAATAATACACTCTTGACTAATGAAAATATGCACGCTTTGGTTTACCTCTGTACAAGAAATATTACCCAATACACTTTGAATGCTTTATGAACTTAATGTTAAAACATTCACCAATGTATTTTGTTGTGTCCATGACTAAGACATTGCACTATACCAAAATAAAGCTAATCTTCTGGTTGCAAGTCCACAGCAGGGCAACACTTATGAACTCTTATGAATGTTTTCTCCTCCTCAGGTCGATTCTACTACCTGATCCAGCCGTTCAAACTGACCTATGATGAGGCAGTCAGGGCTTGTCAGAAAGATGGTGCTCAGATCGCCAAGGTGGGCCAGATGTTTGCTGCCTGGAAGTTCCTGGGCTATGACCGCTGTGATGCTGGCTGGTTGGCTGATGGCAGTGTCCGTTATCCTATATCTAACCCCCGGCGCCGCTGCAGCCCGACTGAGGCTGCTGTCAGGTTTAACGGGTTCCCAGACAAAAAGCACAAGCTGTATGGAGTGTACTGCTTCAAAGGCCACAACTGAGTCCCACACACACACTAAAGGAATGAAAAAGAAAGTGGATGAATCATGAACTAAACTGTGATGCTTTATTTCATTCAAACTTCAAGGAGATTGTGTTGCTTTGTAATCTGAAATTCTGATGGATAGTTTACACATATTTAAGGTCTTATTATTTAATCAATGCCTTTGAGGGATGGTAAGGGAGGAGGGGGGCGGCCTGGGGAAGACGTTCATATCCGTGTCAACACTGTCATTGAAAAACGGACCTGGCATGCAACATGACGGGAAAACACACATGAAGTAGGAGTCTAACAGCATCAAGTTTCATGGTTGCACTAAAACTTGGCACTTATCTTTGTTCAAGAACACCAAAGCCACGATTTTTAGCTGCGGACAAAATTGAAAAGGATGGACAGCTCAGATCACAGTGTAATCTGTTTTCAACAAGGTGCTATAATTGGTACATTCTACATCAATCTATCATCAAGTGTTTTATGTTGTTATACAAATATGTTGGACCAAGCCAATCAGCCTCATTACCAAAATAATCCGAATGAAGACCATCCAGCTGTTAGTGTTGTAGGGATGTAGTATATGAATTACTTAGAAGTATATTTCTGTTATTTTTTTTATATAAGTGAGTATTTACACAATTGTTATGTCTTCATGGTCAAGCTGTCTGTCCAGGTCTCATTTGTTTACATAAAACACAACCGTGGATTTCACAGTCCATAAAAACAAAATGAATTTTTTGCACTGAACATAGAGGAGATTGGTTAAAGACTACTGCCAAAAGAAACCTATAAAACAGTAGTCTTCCTGAATCAGTGATACGGCATGCCTGGCAATGTTAGGTCACATTAAGCTATTGCTAAGAAATGCTAAAACTAGAGTATACGCAAAGCTCAAAATATGGCAACTAGACATCTTTGGCTGTGTCTATGTTTGGCTTTGTGCATGAAAAAGCACACAGCAAATTAGAGCAAGTACTCATGCAATATCTATAGCACCTTGACAGACTGCTATTTTTGATACAGATAGTTTATTATAGTGAAGCAGTAGAGCCACATGTAGCCTTATTCTGTATTTGACCTGAGTTTTGTATAAAATAGCTGGCCAAAACAAACCCCTGGGAGACATGTTACTCACTGATGATGCTGCTGTCAGCTGTTTGTTTAGCCATGTATACTGTTCTCCAAAAGCATTAGGTCAAAAGAGGATTTGACCATGTAAGCAAGAAAAGCTTCTAGTTCACTGCTTATTATTTTGTCACTTAGATTAAATGTGAAATAAAGCTAAAGATAATTCATTGTTCTTGAAGATAGCATTTAAAAATCTCTATATGGTGTTTCTGAACTACACGTCAGCTGTGAGCCACTCAACTCTGGACCAATCGAAGTATCTCCCATCATGCCTAGTGGGCTCCCAGCCAACCTTCATCAGCCCACTGCTCAACATGACACTATTGTAACACAGTGGAGGTGCTAAGGACTTCTTCCATTTGAGGCTATCACTTCAAAACTGGTGCACATTAATCAAGTGTAAGCTCAATGTACATAGTCCCCACCGGCTCTGGAAAAGGTTTAGGTCATCCACTTGGCTTTGGTGAAACTTTATTTGGCTTTATCCTTAAAAAGCCACAGAGCGGTCAAATGGAGTGATAATGCTACACTTATCGTAAAAGAACTGCTGGACAGGCTCATAAAATGACGCAAGAGATAACATTGTGATTGAATTTAACAAACAGTACTGCAAACAAAACAAAAAAAAAGATTTGTTCATCTATGATGTTATGTTGTAAAGAACATACAAGTTGGTTTGTATGGTCAAACTGACTTGTTGCCTTTGTATGTGTTGTTCATCAGAAGCCTTGTTAGATAGTGCAACATGCTAGGAGCCTTAGGGACCTAAACGCCAATAAAACAGCACATGAGCCATGATTCTGTCTTTATGTTTTTGTACATGACTCATTTACTCCAGTTACAGCTTAAGTGTACAAATAAAAGAACATAGCAGTCAGCCAAGATGCAGGACTGTTTCAGTTTTTGCATAATGCAGTAATGTGTGCTCCGAGTGTTTTCAAATTAAGAGGTGGTTCATACACAGCTCATGTTTATTCCCACTGAACACCAGGACCATTCATGATCTTACTCACACTTTATTTAGCAAAGAAACCGTTTGCGAAGGAAACATGCTGTTTGCAGTAACCAAGTGACGACGTGTAAAGTGACGTGTTGGTTTTTTTTTAATGTGAATTCATGACAAACAAGGAGTCAGTGTATTTGAATAAAACTAGGTAAGGCAAAAGAGGTCATTACTTGTTTACTGTGCATGACGTAAATAGTTAATACTGGGCTCTGTACAGTTAGATTTTAGATTTGATGAAAGAAATCAGAAGAAGCATGTTTTAATACTTCATTATTATTATTGCACACACAATGGACATTGACATGGGACAGAGACAGAAGACACAGTAAACTTGAATGGAGAAAGATTATGATAACATAAAATTGGCTGTTGTGCCACTGATAAAGTTACTCTATTATCCACATGTGTAGAAAAATGTTAAAACTGTGGATATACCAACAAACAGATATTCATATATAAACTGGAAAAGGCAAGAAAAACATCAAAGCAGTATCACAACAAACCTTTGTTACATGTATTGTCTCTATACACTCCTCAAGACAGTTTTCACATTCCATTTAATGTTGGTAAAATGAAACAGATTCCAGATCTGCAGCAGAGAGCACCATCTATTGCTAGACAAGGAACGCTCCCCAAAGCCAATATTTAACTTTGCAGAAAAATTAAAAGCATCAACAGCTGAGCAAACAAGTAGACATCTGCAATGTGTAAAAAACACATTAAGTTTCCATACGTTTGTCCTGTAAACAGTAAGGATTCATCACCATTGACATCATTTCTCAATGACGTTTATTTAGTCTCACAGTCCGTTCATAGTTTGAAGAATACAATAAGTTAAATTAATATGGCCTCTAATAGTATTCGTGACAGAAATCCTATCAATATTAATATTCCTGTAGCTACAGAACACACCAAACATTCACACCACAATAATCTATAGATCCCCACTTTAGCACAGCTGGGCTTATACAGTACACTTGTGTAATTCTGAGCATGTCATGGCAGATGTTGGGGCAAAAAATGTTACTGTACAAAATGACTGACCATAAAACTGTTTTGTGTCTACAGAATACAACACAAATGCACTTAAGGTGTGCTTATAGTTAATATTGCTGACACATAAATATAATTTGATATAAAATTCCCTTTTAAATTGGATTTCCATAACATTTTGTATAAAAAAAAAAAGTATATAAACTATATAAAATCAACAAAATTAAAATGTCTTATATTAATAATTTAAATTCATGCATTTTGTATTGTATCTATAAGTTCAAATAAATTCACAAGCACCTATCATAGTTTTAATAGTGAGATTTAAAGTTTGGATTTTAATTTCACAGAAGGCACCATTGTTCACATTCTTTATGGAGCTGTGCACTAGAGGAAAACTGATCTGATGAGTCACAGTTTCACAGACTGTGTCCCACATTAAGGCACTTGTTGAGAGCACAATTATATGGGATTCTGTTTTGGTAAATATTATTGAGGTCATTTACTAATGAAACATCCCACTGGTCTGTACTAGTGAAAAGACCCCCATGTCCTTTAGGGAGGCATTGATACACAGATAAGTGCCTTTGTCTGTCTATCCATGCCTCTGGGTGACAGGCCACACGCCTGATAAACTCATTTAAAAAAGACAAATCCCCATCAGTGCCTCATGTCATCATCCTGAGCTTGGTCGTGCTGTTGCCTTCTGCTGAGCAGCTGCTGGACGCGGCTCTGGAAAGGGTTCCAGATGCTCTGAAAAATGCCATAACTCTGCTGTTGCTCTTGATTGTGCGTTACATGATCCTTGGTGAGATGGATGTGATGGTTCAAGGGCTTGTTTGGCTGACCATTGTTTTCTTTATTGCGGTGCCGGATAGTAAATGATTTGTGGTAGGTAGCAGCTAAAGAAAAGAGGCAAATATTAATTACAAGGTAAATTAAAACATCTTACTCTGCCCCACATTATAAAGAGGTACTCACGACTCATGCAGGTTACTCTGGGAGTGTCCCACTGGCCATTGGCCCGGCAGCGTATAGTGGGAGTGTGTCTCTGGATGAAGCCTTGATTACAGTGATAACGGACTAAAGTGTTGATCTCATAACGAGGCTTCATGGCTCCAAACACTCGAGCATCTTTCACAACAGGAGGCTGGCCGCAGGACACTGCATTGTACAAAATAATAGCTTTTACAATCCTACGTCAGACTGAAAAGTAATATATTTGTCTATTCTATTCAAAAAATGTCTTCGGGTCAAGGTTCAAAAGAACTAGCTTACTTTTAAAGTTTGTCAACGATGCATGAAAGGAAAACTTCA
This sequence comes from Rhyacichthys aspro, assembly GCA_036850595.1. Classification (NCBI taxonomy): domain Eukaryota; kingdom Metazoa; phylum Chordata; class Actinopteri; order Gobiiformes; family Rhyacichthyidae; genus Rhyacichthys; species Rhyacichthys aspro. The sequence continues at coordinate 17,425,813 of CM072159.1, forward strand.
TTAGAAAGGACTCATTTCCAGTACACAGTATGCAGTTGCATAGTAAGTATAAAATATATTTACACATGTTTGTACCTGTTCCTTTTTTGCATGTGAAGGTCAGATGATAGTTACAGGGCACATCATTCCACTGGCCTTCCTCATGCCAAATCATCACCACGCAGTCTTCTCCTGACTGGAAAAAGCTGTCGGGTTGGTTGGGCCTCCAGTGGTCATATTGCTGTTGAAATATTAATTTTTTATTTTTTTTTTGGCTGACGATTATTTTACTAAATTATAAAATACATTCAACTCCATAAAAAAACTGAATGACTGGGAGCGGTCAAGAAATGGATAAAGAGACATGATATCTTCACATTGGTCTCTGCAGTCTCTATACTTCACAGTAATCAGTATACATTTGTTACATGTATAAAGGTTATGCAGCCTCCACCTATCCCCATGAGAAGAGTGCACAGTACAAAGACTGTAAACTGTGTAATTCACATTCACACCAGACAGCGGAGCTACAGGGACTACAAACAACATACACCTCTCGCACTCAGCTTTCTGTGGCCTAATTACAAACTTCAAAACATTTTTGGGGAGACCACATTAAAAACTCAAACACAAAGTAAACAGAAATAAAAAACAGCATTTGTCTGTTCCCTCATATGGATCGAACTGTTTAAAACGTGCAGATAGTTTCAACCAGCAGGGGTGTGCCTCTTTTCTGAAAGATAACACATGACAACAACAGGGTCCCCCGAGTGTCACGTTTCATGTTCTCACCAAACTCAGCTTTAACAGCAGAGCGTTCCCACTGGACGCAGAGTAAATGTCAGAATACGTCATCATCGGAGGAGACAAAAAGCATAGGCCATTGTAGACTATACAGCAATACCACCAAAGCTTTAATGCAAAGGTGATGCAAATACAGCTGTCGAGACATTAAATCATTTGAACTGAAGCTATTTTTTTAGTTTTTCATGCACTCAATCATACCTGTACCATTTAATCATTGATTCAGCTGAAATCACAATTCAACATTTAGCATAATTTCAATTTCTGCATTGTAGTATTAACAAACTGCTTCCTTACCATTGGTCTGCCGTCTGTCCATCTGAAGTCTCTCTCAAACATCTTGTCATTTAGGCCTATCCACTGGTAATCACTGCCCAGACCTACAGAGGAGAATGACCAATCAGATCACAAATAAGACCAGAATTCATGTTTCAAATTCAGGCAAACAGGAGAAGTTCAGAAAACGGTGAAGAAGAAAAAATCTGAATAGACCAGGCAGCTTAAAGACTACAACAGGGGACATTTTGTGGCTTGAGCTGGTCTGTGGTCACAGTGGAGATGGTGGTGACTAACCAAGAGTGTGAACAAGCCCAGAGGAGGAAGTTCAGGCAGAGGTTTCATTTCATCTCAGTCAGCAGCTTCCCCAATAAACCCAGAAGGACGGTCTCTCAGCAGACAGCTTTGATTTTTGAGTGCTCTGTTTCAACTTTTATCTTTATTGGATGTTAAAGGGCAGTTCTAAATGGTTTGGGCACTGCACAGACTCAGGTCCATATACTGTAGATGTGTAGTTAGTTTCAATGTTTTTGAATGGGTCAAATCAAGTAAAGACTAAAAGGAACCTCAAAATATCCACACTCTGCTTAGAGATATTTAGACTTGCTGGATTTATGCTTGTTTAATATATACCTCTTTTTGCCAAACTTCCTACTTTCTTCTTCAAACTATTGTTGTGCATGAATGATTGAGGGTGATTTAGCATCCCTTCTTAAAATTTCAATGGACTTACGATTAACAAAAAGCTGTTCCTCGCGCGACAGGATGCTGGCAAGATGGGCGCCATGAATTCGACACTCCCTCTCCGCCGAGTCCCAGGTCCGACGGTGAGTGAAGTACTTATAGCAATGAGACTGGAATTTTTGCCAACCAAATCCACACATCTCAGTATCTACAGAAAAAGAAGAAATACAAACTGTGAATAACACAAAAACAATCATTATAAAACGGGCATAGAACACACTGACATGGTTTAGGCTTTAACTGCATGTACTCGGACTTTAAAACAGCTTTCATTTGTTTATTCTCGTTAAACTCTTGTTTAGAATAGGACAGAGACAAAAAAGTCAAGAGAGCGTTGAAGTGCAGCTGTGGGAGAAAGTCCCCAGACTGAATGAGTTTACAAATACAACATTCACAACTCTTCAGCTTTCTACTGATAACACTACTGAGAACAAGCTAAGTGCAGTAATGTACAACACTGATATTTAGTTAGCTCTACAATGACTCAAAGAAATTTAATGGGTGTATAGAATCATTGGCCCCAGAATAATGTGAATGCAGAGAAACTATGATGGAAAGTGGCTGTGGTGGGATTCTAATGACTCCACTGTGTGTCCATCTGGAAGGCCAGGTGGGACTGTGAGGCCACTTATAAATGAAAAATGCTCCATATGACATCCAATAACTAATGAAAAAATCAGATTCAGAAAGAAGTAATCAGGGTAGAAAGTCTTCGGTGCAGTTCAGTTCTGAGGCTGTATTCTCCATTGTTCCGGTGCCACACAGCTGCAAAAGCTTTCTGGCAAAAATAATAGCAACAATGACCTCTTTTCTACTTGAAGACAACTGTCTCTGTTTTTTATCTGATAGAGCATGGACTGTATCTGGCCAGGCAAACAGGGCTGATATGATTTCCATGGTCGATGTTTTGTGCTGTCTGCTTTACCAAACCAAAAATAGGAGTTGGGTTGAGAATTATCTGGGAATAAACGTCGAACTTTAAATAGCACAGATAACAATGACTATTCTGTCCAAAAACGGTTCTGTTGTACACCAGTACACACAAAGCTTGTTAAACATTTAATAGACCTTCAATGTATGCTATCACTCCTAAAAAATCTGCAAAAGAAACAATCCCCCAAATCTGAAAAAAAATCTGAAGGAAAAAAATCTGAAAGTAGCAGCTTTCCACATGAGAGAAAATCCCTTTCCCATTAAAACCTTGGCTTAGCTACAATACAAAATAAAAAGAAGCCTTACTATAACATTTTACATAGTTTAAGATTTGTTATGTACAAGAGAAACAAGCTCATATGAGATTTTTGTAGAAAATATTGATGCTCGTGGTGTGACAGTAAGGTCCCATTTTGCTGTTGAGTAAAGACAGAAATATTGGTCCAGATGCTGGAGCTAATCTGCTGCAGGGCCAACACCCAGTGCAAGAGGACAACTGAGGGCCCGAGCCGCCATCATCTTGAATCATCCTGTCATCGTGAAGTCTAGCACAGTGCAGTTATTTTGTGCATTTCTTCACATAGCCTGCTGTTATTATGGGGAGGCTGACCTTGCTCACAGAGTTCTCCTGCGTAGCTGGGCAGGCAGAGGCAGGTGAAGGAGTTGACCCCATCCAGACAGGTGGCTCCATTCAGACACGGGTTGGACTGGCACTCATCGACATCTGCGCACACAAACCCTATATTATTCCTCATTCATCTGTCAGTGTAATGTGTTCAGAAAAGAACGTAGCGTGTGTTTGTACCGGTTTCGCAGAGCTGCCCAGTAAATCCAGGTGCACAGGCGCAAATATTTTCAGCTCCTTTTTTGTAGCAGGAACCACCATTAAGACATACACCTGTAGAGCATGGCAGCAAATCTACAAAACACAATTGAAACAAAGAAAAGAAAAGTCATTAAAGTCAAACCGGCGCTTGTGATACACACACTACTTCTCATAAAGCAGAACCTGCAGATGTGGGCTGTGTACCTCTGACATTTACAGTGCTGGCCTCCACAGAATAGGCTGATCCAGTGATGGCCTCTGGTTGCCCTGTGGCTGGAGTCTCTGCTGGGATCTTTGGCTGCGACTCCACCAGAGGAGGTGCAATCTCTTTGTCGTAATCACCCAAGTCTTCTGGTAAAGGAGTGGCATCTAAATCAGGGACAAGTGCCCACTCTGGGACTGAGTAGGTGCCTCGGTCAAATGTGTACAAAGAGGATGTTGTCTTGCTTGTGACTTCATTGTAAGGAGTGGTGGTAACAGTGGAGTGTGTAATATCATACTTTGAAGCTAGAAAAGGGCCTAAGGTCTGTTTTTGCATATCAGGCTCCAATGTTATGCGTTTAGTGATGAGTGGTTTTTGGTGATCAGAAAGGGTGGTGAATGGTTTAGTTGTGACTGGAGAAAAAAGTGTTTTGTGTCCTTCTTTGCTAGTGTCTGGTGTAATAAGCTTTGTGCTATATTTGATTGTTTGTCCAGCAGTTAAAGCAGGTAAATGTGTAGTGACAGCATCTCCACTCTCAAACAGTTCATGTTCACCAGAAGCTTCCACCTCTCTGGTCACTGGCTCTGTTTTTGAGCCTGCTACAATGATAGGGACTTGTGGAATATCCCCATCCACTGCAGGTTGAGGACGTTGAAGAGTAGAGAAAACTGGTGAAAATGTGCTGGTAAATCTAGGTATCTCAGGGGGAAAACCATCCTGCCCTGAAGCCTCATCTTCTCCTGAAGCGGACCCTTCAAACTCTTCTGTTTGAATCTTGAAGGTGGCGGTTGTTGTTGTGTCTGGGGTAAAAGTAGTCACCTCTGTCGCTCCGATTTCTGTCTCATCAGTCATGACATCCGAGACGATGCCTGCTCCTGGAGTAGGAACCATGCCGCTACCTGATCCTTCCAGAGAGGTGTCGTCAGTGCCTTTGCTTCCGGATCCTTCCATGTCTTCGTATGTGGAGAGTCCTTTAGTGTCGGCTACATGAGAAGAATCCAAACCTGGAAACGTGATGGGTGCTGCCAATGACACAGTGGGTGTGTGTGTTGTTGTGGAGGTAGTCTCTACAGACCCATGTTCTGCTTCTTGAGTAGCAACTACCTCAGTAACTATTTCTGGAGAAGTGTCTGGCTCCACATATGTGTCTATAACGCCATCGGGGTATACATCAGTGGGATGAGAGAGGACATAATCTGTAGGTATCTCCTCTGTGTGGAGTTCTATAGCACCATAGTCAAAAGGAGTAGCACTCTCCACGTCATCCTTCTCCCTCTCATGCCCCTCTTCGACCTGCACAGGTGTAGCTGTCTCAAACTGATCCCCCCTGGCTTCTTCAGGCACCTCCGACTCAAAGGTCACCTGGATGGATGTAAAAACAATTAGCTGAAGAGCACAAAATAAAACTGAATGAATACTATGCTTGAAGTGCATTGCTACCAAACAGCTTGCAGAAACACATATATCAAATATGATTTAACTAAAACTGCACTGAATGTGATGAAGGACCAAACACTATAAATATGTGGATACCTCATGTTTCCCATTGACAAAGCTGACTGCTGGAGGTAAGACGATAGGGGAAGCATCAAAAGGGTCAGTGTCCCCACTGCCCCCCTGTGACAGGCCAGTGATCTGGGGGAGGAGGGGCTGGGATCCATCACCCACGCCTGCTGGCTGGTTTAGAAAGCGCAGGACATCGTCAACTGTGGACAAACAAACATGACATTTGGATACAGACATAAAGCAGCATAGAAAAGGAAACATTAATACAGAGCGTAATGTAGAAGCTGCATTATTGTTTTGTATTGTATTATTCAAGAACAGGTTTCGACAAGGCATCTGGAAGTAGGTTTGATGCCTTGTCAAAAGCTTTTCTTGAATATGTCCTGGATAACTGAGAACCTCCACAGACAAATTGCATTATTATTTATATGAAAAATAATCCGTATTTTCTGATGCTGTCAGTGTCTGAGTTGTACGCAAGCTCTGTTCTGCTGTTGATTAAAAGGACCCAAAGTGTGTATCTGGATGGTTCCCAGTCAGCGGTCTGTGTTGCTTATGATTAAGGTCAGTCACTCAGTGCCAAGGGCTGCACTTAGACAATGAACACTTGTGTCTTCTCATTAAGACTTTATGGTACACATGGAAGCAATATCGTGGGAAGTGGAGCAAAAATGTGCAAAAGTGACGCAAACACTACTCTCGAGTTTATGTTTTTGGATGAAAAAAAGATCCGCTGCATGTGAGGCACATTGTAAACTAGACATATCTAAGTAGTTAAACTACTTAGTTGTACCATGTGGTGGAGAGTCAAAAGCCTCTGTGACTCTGACATCGATACTGCTTGAAACAGAAAGACGTTTCATCATAATGCTCACTGCTTCAATTTTCCTAATTTCCTCGAGATGTGGAAACAGTGAGTGGAAGGGCCCCACTGAACCTGGACCTGTTTCATGAGTTGATAAATTACTGTGCAACATAATACACCTTTAATATTTCAATAATAAACACAGAGAAGATGGCACAGCTTGAAAGTAACAAACCTATTGAGAGTGTAAATCGAGAGTGTGCACGTGTGAGAGGTTAATGGAAGTAGAAGTAACACTGACAAATCTTCAGGAAAGAAAGTGTAGGAATTAAACTGTTAGTTACAGCAATTCAGACAGCTCCCTGGAGAGAGGACAATTAAGATCAAACAGTTGTGGGTTGTTTCTCGTTTCCTACAGATATTTAGATCTGAAAGTTGAACACATAGCTTCAGACCTATCTGCTAAAGAGCCCAAAGCTCCCTACTCAGACCGTCAGTGTTTGTGTTTGACAGAGAAAAAAAACGACAAAGGCAGGTAGAGTGACGGGAAGCTGTCACATGTTTGATGATTATGCGAGCTTGTTTTCCCAAAGGACACACCGTGATTGATTTATACAATGTTTGGCTAAAAATCAGTCAAGCAGAGATGACTTCAAAACTTTCCACATCTGGCTCTACTACCAGTGTGTTTGTGTGTGAGGGTCTCTCACTGTGCAACACAATACAAAGATGAATGTAAGAGAAGCCATGAGCTGGTTCCTACAGAGGCAACAAACAAACTAAATCCAGTCAAGCTTAAAGAGAAAAGTTCCCACTGAAAGACAGTTTTGTGGGAAACTGAATAGTTGGTCCCAGAGCAGTTTGGAGAAACACATGGGTATATATGTTACAGCTTGTGACTGATGAGATGAATTATGGAAATGAAATGACGTTCATTTGAGGTCAGAGATCAGACATCAGCAACAGCAGGTCTCTATCTGCATTTCTGGAAGTAATTTCAACCAAAAAAAACATCCTTGGAAATCTTTCAGCCTCCATAAAGGGGTTTACTCGCCAAGATTGTTTCTCTATGGTAGCTTACACTATATAACTTTTTAAATATGTTAAAAATATGAAACCTGAAAGTCATTTGGATGATTTCTCAACATGAAAAAGAATGACCAGATACTCCGTTATGGAGTTGTGGGAGATGCTACTAATAAACACAACCTCCAATACATCTTAAATATACAAGACTCCAGATACATATTAACCTGACAGTACCACATGTGTTTGAGTGCAGTAGAGTCCAGCACAGCCGAGTCCTTATTTGGTGCAAATTTTTGAAAAGTTGTGCAGTGTTGCTTTCAATAATATTGTAATTATTACATCATGATGGAACCATTTAATGTGTACCTAAGTTTGTTTTGTTAAGCTTCGAAGCCACTTATGTAACCATGCACTGGTATAAAAAGGCTTTTAACACGGTTCTTATTTCAGAGACAGATTAAAGCAGGCATTGTTGTTTATGCCTGTTTACAGTCCTGAATATGATTCTGGGCTGTTTTACTCCATGTAATCCCTTTTCTGTCCAACTTCTTCTGATCAGATTCTGTCTCTGTACAAGAATATCAAATACAGCAATGGTTTATGTAAATGTGAAGTAACATTTTAGTTAGGGGCAATTCTCTGGTGCTTACTTACCTGAGTGATTCTGGTTGTGGACATTGACAATTATAACGTGAATGGGAGGTTTGCCTGAAGACTCTCCATCCGCTGGAACGGACAGTGACTGGTCAAACAATCCAGGAGTGACATCCTCTTTGAACACAACTGCAGGGTGTCCCAAGTCTCCACTCTCTCTGCCCCCCTCCCCGCTGCCACTACTCTCTCCTCGACCCGATCCCCCCTGTTTGCCCTCGGTGATATCAAGGTGACTGGGCTGTGGGCTGATGGTGGGTAAAGGTGGGAGCTCCAAGAGGGGTAAAACGTCTCCTCTAATAGGTTCGGACTCTAAATAGGTCATGTTTTGAAAATCCTGGATATCATAATCACTGAACGGAGTGGTGGACACATGGGCTGTGGTGTGAGGGGAAACATGGCTGCTTTCTGAGTAGGGGGCTCCATGTAGGTTTGGGGAGGTTGTGTAATCAGGTTTGTCTCTAGCTGTGTGGGGTCTGTCTGTTGGTGAGTACGCTATTGGTTCTGGCTCATTTGTTTGGATTTCCCCCCTCGCAGAGTCTACGAGCTGTCTAGTGCCGGGACCGGATGTGGTACTGTCAGCCTCTTGAGCAGATGGGGTCACAGAAGGCTTCTGAGTTGTTGGATCAGGTAGCTTAGCTGAAAAAGACAAAAGAGAGGAGAGTGTGAGAGAGGTGTATCAGTACAAATACTTGACCTTTTAACCTTTTTATCAGCTGCTATTTGCTTCAAGAGCAGCTATGAGTAGAAGCACAGGGCATGGGGCAACCTAAGTAACCTTTAAGGTGCTGTGTAGGATTTAAAGAGAGGATGTGTAAAAGAAAGACTCAAAGTAAAACAGAAATTTAGGTTTATTATGGCTTATAAATAACATAATCCACCTAACATTTCTGAATTTGATTTCACTTGTAGTGTAGAGCGGGTAGGTAGTAATAACTATAATGTGAACATGCATTTGTTTGATTTTATTTTTCTTTGACTTCAGTTAATTAAGGAGAGGTTGCCTAATTTAGCTTAATTTCCAGTTTAATCTCAATCCTCTAAGAAACAAACAGGCCTTTAATAACAAACTCAAGACTTCCTCCAGTGAGCAAATAACTGTCAAATGTAAGGCATGTTTACAAAATAAGTACAGCTTTGACTCAGTAAAAAAGTATATCATGTTATAAAAAAGTTCAAAGTGAAGTCAGAGTCCCCTATGAAAGGAGTGGCGGTACAGTAGTGATAGCAGTAGTAAACATAACAACCTGTTGTTTTAAATTCTCTCCATCTTGTCAAGAAATGCACAAAAACAAGAATGTACTCCAAAATATACAAACACAATAGTCTTTTGTGTAGATTTAAGAATTGAGTTCATATTGTGGATGTCTTGGGACTAAGCAGCACACTTTGAACGTCACTGCCATAATGCTTTAATAAACGCTGCGTAATTGACTCCCACCTCCCTCCCTTCTGGCTGTCCAGGGTAAGTACAGAGATTGGGAGTATGATGGCGTTGGTTCCTTTTTCTTCTTTTCCACCCTTTTTCTCCCCATTCTCTCCTTATAGCATTTTTCCATACGTTCCACATAACAAAGGTGTTTATTGCCAAATGGCCTGCAGACCCTGGAGACTAAAGCAATAATCTTGTATGGTCTTTTGCACCATTACGGAGACCCTTATGTTCAAGTTAGGTTCAGCCTTGCCCAGATATGATGTCATATGTTTGGCGAGCCGTGGCCATCTGGCTGAGCTGGGGTCTGTCTACGGACTGTCATTTCACCCTGTGTTACTTCTCTCTTCTGCAGCTTAGCCACTTTACATAATATTTGCCAGAACACACTGAACTACTTGAGGAATAACCTATGCCAGAGATGACTGTTCAGTTAAATGTTCTACTGGAGCTCAAGGTTGTCCCTGACTTTTGCAGTGTAAGAAAGCTCAAAACAACCCCTATTTTCTAGCTCTGTCAGCATTTCTTGATCATGATGTTACATTTGGGAGAAGTTTTTCTGTTCCTATTTTCCCCCCTCCCTCTGTCTGTCTGTCCGTCCGTCCGTCCGTCTCTTTTTGGGCAGAGTCCAGCTGCAAAAAAAACTAGGGACACAAACAGTTTCTTCAGTATCTGTGTCAGAGTGAGTTGGGTTTTCCCCTAGTAAAAACCTGCCCCACCGTAAACAGGGCAATGGAAGATTATTCTTCTGTTGTTTGGGTTGAAACACTTTTGTCACCCCCTTTTTTACCCTCTCTGTCTTTGAATTTACTTTTGTGCTGCATTAGACTTGCATTAAGATTGATGTAGGGACCATTATTTTGCAAGTTATTTTGTAATTTCCTAATACATCAAAACTTGCCAAAGAGATTATTCCCTAATAGCGCAAGACTGTGATTGATTTTCATAAAATCTTAACAAATATGGCTGAGACATGTCTTACCCTTAAAGCAGTAAGCTCCATATTTTTCTGTGGGGTCCGGAAATCCTGTTTGGTTTTCGTACTTGTACAGTGTCCGGACCCCCAGCAGGCCTCCTCCACACTGGGCTCTGGGGATGGTGACGGGGTAACGGACACTGCCATCAGAGAGCCAGCCATTGTCACAGCGATTAAGCCCCGCCCTCCAGGCCGCAAAGAGCTGACCAGGGGATGCCAGAACTGTGTCGCTCTTCTCACACTCTGCCTTTGCCTGCTCAAAGGTGAGCTTTTCTTTGATTAGAGGGTAGAAAACTTCACCTACACAAGTAAAAACAGTCATGCCAATCAAAGTGAGTGTCAGCAAATCATGTGAACATTAAGAATAAGTATGGCTGATGCTTGACTAACTGATAAATTCAATGCTACAAATTAAGACGATGACATGATCATTAAAACTACATAAACAAAAAGTTTTTACCATGCAATTTGTCTACATAGCAGTACACATCATATTTCTCAGTGGGGTCTCGGAGGCCATATGTTCTGACTCCTGGTTTACTCATTAGGTCACCTGCACAGCCAGGACGGGGCACTGTGATTGGATATCTGGAAAAAAAACAAAAACATTTTTGTTAAACTAATTTTTGAGCTTTTCATCAAAGATTCCCAATGACACTTGCCTCACTGTCTGGTCGGCGAGCCAGCCTGCATCACATTGGTCAAGGCCATCTTCATATGCAGCAGTAAGTTGTTCAGGTGTAGCAATAGCAGCACCTGCTGAGAGGCATGCTTCAACAGCTCTAGGAAAATCCAGAGAGTAACGAGTGGTTTTATCCCGGTAATGGAAGACAACACCTGGAAAACAAAGGAACTTAAGATGTCACCTTCACTTAAATGCATTTCACTAAGATCATTCTCTCTAGACACAATCTGGGATTTAGTTAGACAAGCTTTTAATTATTCATTCATGACCTCAACTGAATGATACAAGTAATGTGCACATGTTAGCATGAAGCAACAAAATACAGTTATTTCAGCAATTATCCTCTAAATATACATAGTTGTCCTCTTGGGCAATTAGGTCCTTTATCCGGCTCTGGATGGGCAGATTATGTATCTCATGAACTGGGATATCCTGGCAGAGCAGCAAGAGGATGTGAATAGAAGACTGAGCTGTGAAATGAACAGTTGTATGCTCATCATAGGGAGCGTCTTTGTCTGGAGACCACAAAGCGCCCTGTTCAGTATTAATGTGGAATCTGTAAATGTCTGAGAGCAAGGGTTGCTTGATATTCTGCCACAAAACACAGAATGAACTCGATTGGGAGTTCTTCAGACACACATTAAAACATCAACTACGAGCATGTAAAAGAATACTGTAAGTATTAAAGGAGGTTTGCAAGTGTTTTACCACTCAATAAACCTGAGACAGGTTCAGCATTAGAAAGCAGCCTCTACAGGGAGAGGAAGGTATTAAGGCCTAATGAGGCACTGGAAGTCCATTTGGCCCCGGGGCCACAAAGCAGTATAAAGTGAATCCCTTCGTGCCTTAGTGACATGCATGACATGCTGTGAAAATGTGATGTTATATCGTATGATTAGAAAGTGTTCTGGTGAAAAACATTCAGTTGAGCATAGCAAAAATGTCTACTTTAAAAAAGCATGACCTGAATTTCTTGCTTGTTGTGTATTTCTTTGACATCCCATGGATAGGCAAAATGAGTTGTTGCATATGTGTGTGTGTGTGTGTGTGACAATGTTCCATAGTTTTCTATAGAAGTCTTTTTAGTTAATGGCAACTAAAGCTAATGCAAAGTAAGCCATTGTAACAGCTAAAGTAGTACATGTGAATAGATGATGACTTCAAAAGAGGTGGGCACAAACATTCATCTCTGTTTTCTGCCAGGGCTCACTATCTGTTAATGTGTAAATGGGCAAGTATTTGTTAAGATGTTGACCACAACAACTTTATAAGGCCATAAAATGTTAATGTGGTGTTTACAGCTGAGCAAACATTAAGATTTACAAAAGAGAAAGAGAAGCTGTAAAGTCTGCAAACACAGACTTGTCACTTAAACGGTAATACTACATAAATTTTACTAACTTCAGTTTATATCTGCTGTATTGGCTAATATCACTGGAGCAATAGAACTCTGGGACTTTATTGTTATATTGCTTGTTAATTACACTGGACTGGACAATTACATTATCTTCCTTTGAATGGATCGCCAACATGGTTCTTCTGAATTGACCCAGTGAATATGCTTGTTGGTGACTATTGACTCTTGTGAGTGACTGAATACTCTTGTTGAGTATTGTACTGTACAATGGGAAGAGCAGAACTCACCAGTGACATTGAGGTTGACAGTGCCCTGGATGTCCTCCATCTCGTGCATCAGCTCACAACGGTACAGACCTGCGTCACTGGCCCTAAGCCTCAATATCATCAAAGAGGCGTCTCGTGTGGACATCGGGCGGCTGGGTACTGACACCCTGGTCTTGTAGTCCTGCCCCACCTTCACCACTCCTCCCTGGGCAACCAGCACCAGCTTCTCTCCGTCGTCCTCCAGTTTGGTCCACTTGATTCTCAGCTGCTCCTCTGCGCTGTGGCTGAGTGAAGCGTCACTAGAGCGGGGAGGTCCAGGTGCTGTGTGGATGGGTGTGTGTGTTGAAGTGCTGAGAGAATCTGGGATCATTGAGAAGTGGCATGGCAGCACTATGTTGTCTGCCAGTGACCCTCTGACCAATGAGCTTTTCTCCATCTTCATTTGTTGTGGGGGAGCTGGAAAACAATTAGTTATAATTCATATGTGGTAACTGTAAAAATTAAATATAATTCAATTCAAGGTTATACACATTTTAAAAATCAAGCAGGGAATAATTTGGCTTCAACTGGCAGCAAATGATGCAGCCATCACATTTTGACTTATACAAAGTTGCATGTAGCTTACTGTAAAGTGTATAATCCACAGTCTAATACAAGAAGTTAATGAATTTTGTGTGTGCCATGACTCACCATGCTGAGGGCGACCAGAGCACAGACACACAAAGCAGAGCAAGTGTGTGACGAGTCGAGGAATCATCTTAGCACAAGGAAACTAAAGAAGAAAAACAAACAAACAAACACACACTAGTACTTAAGAAGCTAGAAAAAGTCCTTTTGTTGTCTGAGATGTCAGTCCCCACTTCAAAATAAGACCACATGTATTCTGAGGTAAGAGGTAGTGGAGCAGATGCGTGATCCCAGAAGAAGCCACAGAAGAGAGAGCACAGCTGTGGAGATAGCACTTATCAATAGATCGTGGTGTTAAATTGTAGTGGATGTTAAGTGACCCTAATTGGTCCCAAGCATCTCGTTTATCAGAAGGTCACTTATCATTAACTTATCAGTGTGGGAACATTCTTGGCCACCCAAATATCAGCCCCAGATTTAAGGATTAAAAGCATTTAATGATATAAGCTACATAATGGTATTATCCACATCAACGTCTCCAGAAAAGAACTAAGCTCATTTGGGAAAGTACAACAGATGTTACTAGTAAAATGTTCAAAATCTTACCTTTTATTACTTTAATAGTGTCGACGAATCCACTTTGCTTAACTCAGAGTGTTCTCCTAAAACTTTACCACTCCTAAATCCCAGAAGTTCCCCTCGACAAATTAGCGCTTATTTTAGCGGTGGCGCAATGAAGCTGTGTGTTGGTGCTGCTCCGTGTCTGTCTACCTCTCAGCTCTAGCTGCAAGTTCAAATGCACTTTACACCAACTATTATCCAGACATTAGGACGAGGAGGGGCACTCATGACTATGCACCCCACATATACACCGCCCAGTGCAGCGGAGAGGGAGACCAGTGCGCGTCATTGCGCGCTCTCCTCTGCTCTCGTCACTACAGAGAGGAGAGGAAGCGCGTATTGGGGGAGACTGTGAGGAACTTCATTAAGGTCCTTAGACGAGCCATTTAACCGACAAATTAACACTTTTTGGAAACGTGTATAAAGAAATCATGACAAGTTAGCATTCCTCTTCTTCTAGTAAATGTTAAAAATCACAAAGACACACCAGACTGAACAAATCCCTTTAGTTGGAAGTATATCAATCATGAATAACACTATATATATGGTGTCAACAAGTTCATGTCTTTATTGGTACAATCATTAAAAACAGTCTAAAATGATGATAAAATCATTGTATGTACAGTAACATTTCATTCATATTTGTTGGATGATAAATGTAAACATAGCTTTTAAAAGTCACAAACATTTCATTTTCATATAAAGCCCTAACACAGAAAAATCAAATCTTTAAACCACTAATGAAGTTTTGCAGAATAGACAGTGACATAAAGAGAGAGACATTTTAAATTGTGCAATTGTAGCAAGTCGGCTGATAAAAAAAGGCAACATGGAGGCCTATTTTTGACCACATGATCCTGAACTATAAATTGTTTTTTAACTGGTTGTATTGTTTCATTATAAAAACCATTAAAATTCACACACCCTGTATAAGCACACGGTACACTAGTCCACTCAGAGCATGACTCTGAGGAGTATATTTCAAGTAACTTCAATCCAGGAGGGTCAAAAGTCCTCAAACAGGTCCTCTGCCTCTGAACTTGCTGTGGCAGCATCTGTGGAGCGGTGGGGTGTCTGCTCCTTACTGACTGCTGCAGGCGACTCACTTCTGTATAAAACACACATAGACACATGAGAGAAGGAGAACGGGTCAGTGGGCTAATGAGGCTGGTTTACAGCAGTTTTCCTGTTGAGACGGGAAGTCTATCATGTGGCCCATGAAGAGCGAGACTAGAAACACATGGGCATAGACTTTTATACCTGTGTGTAGATTTGTGTGTGTGTGTAATTGTAGGCAAGCAGCTACCCCCACTTTAAGTGGTCTAAATCCAATGCTGGACTTGTCTACCTGTGAGGAGGCTTTATGCATTCTCTGGTCTAACCTTGTATATTCTGCTTAAACATTAAGTCAAACATTGTGGCATGTTTATCAGACAGACGCAGAATTACAGCCGGCTGCAAAGGTGAAGAAATGGCCAAAATGGAACGAAGAGGCTATAGGGAAATGTGAAAACATAAATACAGTAACCCTTCATTCCCCAGTATTTTGACCCAAGTGAGCATTCATATTTTTCTTGTGTTACATTTTCTTGTACACCCCCATGTTTAGCCTGCAAACTGGAATGGTGAATTTTAATCTCAGGTCGTTTGAGGACCACCCACCATTCTAAGAAGCACCTTGAGGCTTAAGTCACATGATGTTTTTTTTTTAATACTTGATGTGTAATAACGTCATTATGTTCACAACACTGGCAATTTCTCCCTGCCTTATGGGAATAGTGATTATAACATATTAGACAGGAAAAATTGGTTTGAGATTCAAGAAATGGATAGAAGGTAGCCCTTGAGCTTGTTGAAATCATTTCCAACTGTATTACAATCACAGTGCCTCTGCTGGAACTAGTTAAGAGGGAACAAGAGACGTGTTCACTGAAGAGGGGGAGCTGTTTGACGCTGCCATGGGACCACCAGAGTCTTGAACACATGGCAGAAAGGGATGAGAATACATTTAACCCTGAGAGGTGAGGTTAAGCTCAGGCATGATCATAGGACTCCCTCACACAAGTGATCTGGTGACATGTCAACCTATGTCAACTATGGCTGCCTTCTTATTGTTGACTAGCAACAATGAGGCTGCTTAGCAAATACATATAAAATTAAAAATTGTGTTATGACTTTTACAGAGAAAATTAAGTGATGGAAACACTCATAAAGCATCATAAATTAGTCAGAAAATCTTCAATAAAAATAAACCACTAAAAAGAAAATTGCATTATACTTATACTATAGAGCCAAGACCAAAGCTAATGCAAATGAATCTGTGGTGACCTTCATCAAGCACACCAGGGAAACAGAACCAGCAACCCTATGTCTTGCAATGATTATACACAATGGCTTGAAACAATGTTTGATAGTTTACAGAACTTGGGTGGGTACGAAACAGAAATAAAGTGTGTATTTTACAGCAAGCCCATTTAGTTTGTATTGATGGGAAACAGCCCTTACTGTATACAAACAGTGAATTTGAGGAGAATGTAATGGGAACCACAGTAAATCAAAAGTCTGATAATTAGGACAAGAAACTGTTTAATAATAACTTGCACGTTTAAACTGATTTCAGTAAACACAGCACTGACAGAAACTGAGCTTAAATAGCTGCCTTTCATCAATAAACAGTTTGAGTGTGTAGTAACTAATGCTCTTAAACCATAAACTGTGTTTCTGACTTTTGTCTTTTTGGACTGGATAAACAAAGCAGAAATAATTACTATGGTATGTG
This sequence comes from Rhyacichthys aspro, assembly GCA_036850595.1. Lineage (NCBI taxonomy): Eukaryota > Metazoa > Chordata > Actinopteri > Gobiiformes > Rhyacichthyidae > Rhyacichthys > Rhyacichthys aspro. Next base: position 17,442,311 of record CM072159.1, read on the forward strand.
TAAGATTCAAGAATACATGCAGTTTAAACTTTGAACTCTGTACTAAAGGAGAGACGGGTTATACATTTTCTGCTAAGATTTCCTCAAAATGATCTTTCTTTCACCTTCTGTATTCTCTGCTCCTTCTCCCTACTCTCCCTGTGGACGACCTGCACCGACACACAAGAAGGTGAAGGAGTTAAGCGATGGCAATGAAAAAAACAATGGCTGGGTGTAGAACTGCCAGCAGCTATGTACCCCCACACAAGAGCAGACAAAGAGCCCTCTACTGCAGCTGAGTCTCAGGGCCAGCTTTGCCAGCTCAGAGGGGGTCCGCTTCTGGACGGAGCCACTGCAGTGATCAAACACCCGGCCAGCCACAGCTGCTCATCAACTCACTGCTTCTTTCTGTTGTAGTGAGCAGAGTTACTAATAAGCCCCACGGAGGAACGGGAATGGCTACCAACAACTGACAACAGCTAGGGATGGATGGCACTACTTGTGGCCATCTGCATGTGGCACAGTTTACAGTGACTGGCACTCGGAGCTGTTTGGATGGATAGTATTCAGCTGATAAGAAGGAGTTTAAGGATAGTTCCAATACCAGGATAAAAACAAGTAAATGTCTGTATTCTGGTGAATATTCAAAACCACACCCAAAAGAGAAACTGGCAAAAGGACGCTGGTAAAGTGAAGTTTTGGACTTGATGCAAGACATATTCAGAGAGAGAGAGTCATGGACTGAACACAATGGATAAGAGTGCTAGGAGAAGAAAGGGGAGTGGGGAAAACAAAAACGTAGCCTAGTCACTGAATTTGGCAAAACAGTACACTTCTTACCAAAACTCCTTTGGTACCTTCAACTAAACAATAACCTCCGAGAAGGAAAAGAATGGCAAAATGAGTGGGCAGTCATCAATGTGACAATGTGCTTATCTGCTATTCCTATACTCATTTGTCCTAAATGCTGTTGTTCTATTACACTAATTCTGTTCAAGCCAAGTAGCAAGTCTTGAACTCTTTATAAATTTTCACCAATTTGTGCATCGATAATGTGATGCAGTTTTGTTAATGATGCAAATATAATAAAAAAACAAAAAAAAAACTTAGACACAGAGACACAGACCACTGATGTTTTGTAGAAACGCATCTTGTCATTAGTCCATAGTGGAACAAGTCTGACTCAGAACCAGCTGGTCTGCCTCAAGTTTAGAGTAATTGAGTCAATGTGATAAAAAGACACAAGGGTGATTAAAAGGCAACAATACTTTAGGCCTAGGAGTACGAATCATGAACCAACAAAGTAACTAAAGTGATTCTGATATTTGTATATTTTGTATATTGTATATGTGTGAGTGCCCTTCAGGTGTACAGCTGTCAGTATGTGTACTTGTGCACAGCAGTGAAAACACTGAAGGGAGCTAAGACACTTCACTTGTGCCCACATTCGCAGTGAGCACTCTCCCACTCTCTGAGCCCACTGGTACAACAAATTAAGCTCTGTCGCTATCTATGGTAAAAATATGACATAACTTTGTGTGAGGTTAAATGTTTAGTCAAGGACTACCTCCCAAGTCTCTCAAGAATTTAATGACTATGGTCAAAGGTCATGTCAACACCTGGCCACAGAGGCCATGAAAAGACATCACTATTAATGTTATCTTTCTGGTATTTAAAATGTGTGCAAGTGGAAAAAATACATTTACTTTTTAGAAGAGATTGACAATTGCAATAACCACTAATAATCACCTGAAAAGCACATGCATGATTTTAATTTTGGTTTGATTTAGATATCGCTTTTACTTTTTTTGTTTTGTAATAAAACACATAGTTTTCTAGACAGTTTACCTGATAGTAGTGTTGTCAATGGGACAACTGTACAAATGATATGAGCTTGACTTCCACTTGGCCCTGTGTGAGATTCACTTCTGCTTGAACACTTTGAGGGCAACCATCAACCGAGCGAATGCCCAGGTCAAGAGGTTAAAATCGTAAAAAAAAAAAAAAGCCACTAAGGATGGGGTGTAATAAAGAAAAAACTTGACAGGGAAGTTTTATGATGTTTGATTTTCCCATTCAAAGAAATACCAAGCAGCAAGACACGAGGGGGATGGCGAGAATTTGGCAAACATTAAGGAATATTACAATAAACAACAAGCTCCAGGTGGCTGTGACAAGCCTACAACTTATTCATAGCAAACTGCAACAAACAGAATGTAGACAACTGCCACAAAATATATAAATACAGTCTGTGGCGCTGTCTGCTCTTGTTTGAAAGGTGTCACACCCGACTAATAAAAGACAGTACATTAACTAGAACCACAAAGTAGGAGCCTGTTGTGGGCGCATCCAAACAAACTAAGTAAGAGATATTTGAGTGTAACACAAAATTTGAGTGTAACACAATGCAAACAGTAATCTGGTGTAGTACCTCTTCTTGTTGGAGGTCTGTGGTTTCGCCTGCTTAGCTGCTGGGCCTGGGGCTCCGAGGTGACGAAAGCGCCGTTTGCGACAAGGTGCTACGTCTGTGATGTCATTGAGGCTGTCATCCAATGGGCTCAGGGTTGTGCGTTCTGAAGAGGACAAAATTGAGTGAAATTTTCAATCATTTAGGTACAGCTAACTTACATACAATCTAAAAGTCTTCTGCTTAATGGGGATTGCAGTAGTAAGCTCAATAAAACAACGTTGCAAGCATTTAGATCTCTTTGTAAATATGGCATACAGTAAAATCTAGTCTTAAGTGGTGTCACAGGAGCGGAAGATTATGTAATTTACACAAGTTTTCAACAGTCAAGAGTTTTTTTCCGTTCTCCTACTGTCTGAGAGATGACATCTGCTCATGGCTTCTTTCCTCAGCCCTAAGTGTCTTTTCATCACCTCTCCCTCAGTCCTTATAAGTCATGATGCCGTGTCGCAAGAAACAACAAAGAGGGCAGATGGCTCCCTAACTCCAAAACAGCATAGTTCAAGGATCAAAGAGAAAAAGTACAGTGCAGATAAAAGCAAAAGCCACAGAAAATATGCAGAGAAAATTGTACGAATGATTTTCTAACATTAAGAAAATAAACACAAAACAATATCGGAATAAAACACTTCACAGATGCAAACGTGTCTATTGTGTAAAAATGCTATTAAATAGAATAATAATAATTATAATTATATTATATATTATTTATTATTAGCCCCTCCTTTCCTTTTGTACACTATAGCCTCAAATAGTGTTAAAGCTGACTGATTTTCAAGACAAAAACATCATTTTACTTGACATATAGTTGTAGGCTAGTCTAAAGCTACACACATCTGGTAGTTCGGGGACTGTCACTTAGGATCCAATTCAACTTACTGTAATAATAGTTTAGGACAGGTGACCATTTAAGTAATTTCCCTAACTAACATGAGCTTATGTACAAACATATTACACACAAAAAATATGCAGAAACCATGAACTCCCTTAAAATGCTCTTTGCCCCTTCCCCTGTTTCACTTCAGTCTATTGGCAAAACACTAATGTCTGAGTCATTGTCCTAGCAACAGAAACTAGCATAAGCTTTTCCTCACCAGAGTCAGTGCACAGAAGGGGAAAGTCCTGCAAGAGGGGACACCTAAAACAAAACCCTGAATGTCTAATTTAAGGTGTGGAAAGTGGAAAATCGTGAATAAGGTTTAGAAGAGGGCTAGACCCGTACCACACCCCAGTTTAGTTCCACATTAGATACGTCCCACTCATATCCAAACAGCATGCAGATTCTACCCGGTACATTGGACTTGTGTTAAAGGAGCGTTAATCATATTCAGTCCACTGGGGGCATAAGTTCAGAGGGTGATGAAGTACAATGTTAGCATTAGAGCTATTTTTCTTTTTTTTCTTTTTTTTAGGTGTTTTTGGATGTGAGTTCACAAAGGTCCACTACTGTGGATTACATAACTCATCAATGATGTCATGGTTAGTGTCTGGGTATAGAGAAATACATACACTGATGCTGTAAACAGACTCAGCTACCATGACAACAGCCATGATGTAAAGGTATAGTTACAGACATGATCAGGGTCATACAGAACATTCACAGCAAAGGTGGATAACAAAATACACACTCTGACACACACTGGATTGTTCGTTTAGGTCTATGTTCACTTAACTCATGCTTCTGTCAGCATTGTCAGTGTTTTTTTTTTTTTGGTTTAGTCATTGAACTTACAACCTTAAATGGCACTTTAGTGATTGTCTTTAAAATAAAAAATAAAATATAAATTGTAAATATGAAGTTTGCTTTAGGTTAACTGTTTTGTAGTCTAATCACGTGGGATTAATACATCAATAATAACTGCATCTTACTACAGTACATACATTTTAAGAATTTAATCTATGTTTATGCACATGTTAATTAATAAATTAGGAACTACAGCAAAGGTCTAAAAAGGTCTGTCCTCATGATTGTAAACTATCCTTACATCATCACTTACTACCCTTACTTTAACTGCTATTATTCTGTTCAAACTGTTAGAAGATGATGCCATGTCAAAAGAGTAGTGTAGCACTTCTAAAGCTCTGTAGTCTTACCCTCGGCTGGGTCCTCCACAGCAGGTGGAGGCTGTGCTTCCTCTGGTTCTTCATCAGTACTACCTCCATATTCATCCTCAGCATCATCACATTTTGCAGTTTCCCTCCCACTCTGTCTGTAAGAACTCCTAAAGAAGGAGCAGCAGCACAAACACCACTTAGCCCACAGCAAATCAAAGACAAAGACATCAGGTTTTGATTAGAAGAAATACAAGACTGTACTATGTAATACTTGGAGATGCATCATGGATTAGTATAACATAATGAAAAAAATCTATTTAAGGTACCTTTCATCTTCTAGTTGAGTGAGAGTTTGCTGCAGACTACGGATCTTGGCTTTCTTCTCATTGAGCACAAGGACAAATCGCGAGTAAAGCTCTGCCTCTAGTGCTTCTTTACCACCAGTGTAGTTCTTCAGTCTTTTGTAGATGAAAAAATACAGACAATTCCATGTAAAAAAAAAAAAAAAAGAGTAAATGTTTAAATAAATCTTTCATTTCTATAAAGTGGTGATAATCATGTAATATTTGAAAACTAAAGAATCTTGTGAAGAGTGAGTCACTGGGGCCTCTCTGACTCATTCTGCACGAGGCCTTCTGTGTCGAGCACATGCACACAGCTGTGACGTGAATTCATTGCTCAAAGTTTAGAGAGAAATAGAGAGACTGACCCCCCTCATAAATTTGGTGTTATGTGAGTTTGACAACAACTCTAGTTATGCTGTGATTGAGAATTTAGAGAAATGAAAACAAATAGTGCAGAGGTCAAATAGCAACGTTAAGTGTTGATGTGTGTGTGTGTCTGTGTGTGTGTGTGTGGTGTGCTTACTCTGCTTTAATGCGTTGGTGCTCTTGTCTCAGTCTTTGGTTTTCCTGCTCTAGTTTGTGGTTGTGGCGCTCCAGTGCAATTCTTTTGTCCATACTGTAAATTAATAACTCTCTCACGGCCTCCGGTGGATCTGAGAGAGCCCTCAGTACAACAGAACCCAACCTGAACTAGATAATGAGACAGAACATAAACATATTGTAATAGACATACCCATTGTTAGGATTACTGCAGTGTGAGCAAGATCATTACCTCAGACACTGCCAAACTATGTTAGTTCAAAGATAAGAAAAGGAATGGTCCCTATCACGACTGAGCTCAGTAGTTTGCCGGGAAAGGCCAAAGCTCCAACCTACGTTTTTAATATCTTATGTTTTCTCATACTCACCTCTGTATTTTCCAGTTTGGGAATATAGTGTTTCATATTTGCCAGTTATTACTTCATTGCTTTAAAGAAGGTAAATAACCACAGACACAGTAGACTCAAATACAGCATGAAATGGAAATACCTCCTCTGAGCACTTGTGGTGAACACTTCCAGTTGTTGCCTCATCACAAACTCTCAGTCAGTATTATGCTCTTAATGTTCTCATTTCTCATTCCTTGGTGTTACCTGACTGCGTCAATTAGTTATCTGGACTGTCAGTCAAATTGCGTGCTTTTACTCAAAGAAGACTCCAGCAGCTTGTCTGCATAATGTTGGCTTCCAAACATGGGCAAAGTTTCTGATGATGTCATTTAGACCCCACTTTTTCAAAAGCCATTTCTGACGCAGTCACTCAAATTCCTTAACCACTGCTTGCTTCATTTAAAAGAAAGACTTTAGTGTGCTACTCCACCTTTAGTAGTTTTATGACCAAAATGAGTCAGTGTAAAATGATTTATAAATCCGCTATATACAGTAGGTTAAACTACAGGCACACTTAAAGTATGCTGTTATGTGTCTCGTGGTTTGGACACACATGAAAAGATTAATTCACAAAACACATTCCTATCTAATTTAGTACAAATCTTAGTGTTACTAATATGACTTCTGTTGAGATACAATGATAGATAGCACACATCTCCCATCTGATTGTAATTAAAGCTCATCAAATGTAAACCAAATGTAAACTAAACCAAATGTGTGAGCCATTCTATATTAATATGACTAATCATGTGTGATGTGTGACACCTCAGGGTGTCCTCAGGGTTACAAAAATGTGCTGTCAAACTCACAAATGCCTGGTATGCTAATCACCACAGGTAACAGCTGTACATGGATGTAGCAGGCTCAGAGGAAGACTCTATTGAGCTGCTATTAGAGGGGAATGACCAGGCATTAGACTGAAGCCTTTCATTATGACTCATAACATTATGACATATGAAATACAGTTTTTTTATTGTTGCATAACAGAAGCCCTTACATACTCATCCAGGTTCACTTCTCTAAATGCACTGTTCATTACTCTCATTTTTAAACACACAGCTTGATAGGTTCCCCCTTTTGCTGAAACATAACTATTTAGTCATAATTGCTATAGCAACAAGTGACTGTATCTTAAACATTGAGCAATTAACCCTTTGACAGAAATGATTCAAACAACTACCAAAGTGCGCCAATTTTTTTATTGAACACATTTCAAAATGTATTCTTTTCAAAATTACACTAAGTCATACTTTCTTTTTATACTCATTAGTAAATGTTTAAAGTAAAAAAAGTGAAAAAAGTCTTAGGGTACTTGACTGAAATGTCCAAATGTTAGTCTCAAATACAGGAAATTGTACACCAACACAACTGACGCAACACAATAATTGAGCCCTGAGGTTTACTAAGTTATTATTAAGAGGATCTATTGTATATTTTAAACAGACTTATCTTTTGTGAGGTAATTTTGAAATGCACGTCAGATGCCGCAGCTTTAGCCCGTACGTAACATGAAAATTTAACTCACACTCCATGCATTAAAAACAGGCAAGGTAGACTGAGGAGACAAGTACACACTTTTCTATACTTAGCGCTAACGTCATGTGAAACAATATTTACTTTAAGGGTTTAATCTCTAATGCATTTTTAAGTTAACCTTCTGACTCGTCTTCCAGGAGAAAGAGAATTTAAATAAACACTCCTGCGCAAATAACAAGTTCTCCGAATCACCACTCATGTATTATCTGTGACAGATATCTCTTCATCAGAGCAAGATAGTACAGAGACTAATGACTGGCTTTAGTGTGTCAGACATGTTTGTACTCACAGAGATGTCCTTCTGCACCTTCTCATAGGCCAGAGTAACAGTGGCACTGCTGCACACTGGGGTCAGTGAGAAGCTGTAGGTGATGGAGCTCTTCGTTCCAGTCAGTGCCTGGTGGAGGTCCTGGATATACCTCTCCTTCTCCATCTCCAGCTCTTTTGCCTCATCACACACTGCTGCCTCGTTCACTACATTGAGAAAAACCTCAAAAAGTCAGAGGAGGACTCAAACATTTCATACAGTAGTAAACTCAAAGTCAGAATAGCTTCATGATTAATCTAACCTGTAAGTTACAAAAAAGACCTGTGAAACCCATAAATTTGACTTGACTTTGACTTGAGTGCACCTGAAAAGGTCAACAACAGTGTAATCATAAATGTGCAAAGGTGAAGTAGGACCACACACCCAAGAGGTCACAAAGGTCAAAGTGTTGGGAACAAACATAAATCTGTCAGAAGTTAAAACCAGGGGAAAAGACTCGAGGTAAGACTGCACAATACTGTACCTTCTCCTTTCCAAGCATCCTGCCCATCAGTCAACAGCAACCGGAACCCTGAACCCAGGTCATGCCCACTCCAGTCCAGACGCAGAAAGTAAAGAGACCCCGAGGAAACACAGATTTGTTGCACTGAGGTGTGCATCCCTGAACATACCTATGGAAGTCCAAAAACACAAAAGTTTAAGAACCTTTATTATTACATATTTAATTTCTTTTAGATTTAGCTGTCCTTGATAAAATAATAAACACATGTTGTGATTGCTACTGGAGGCTGATGTCCTCATAGCTGGAGATGTGTCAAACCTGTCAGAGACCTGTCATAATTTCCTCAGCTGTTCTTACATCACTTTCCTGGCATCTGTAAAGGGCTGTTGTTCACATGCTAAAACTCTAGACTCACAGTGCAGACATTGTGTGTTAGTTACAAACAATGTCCTTTTTTAGTGGAACACTTCAAAAAAACACATCCAGGTTTATTCTTGCATATATTTTTGTTGCATATTTTGTTTTCTGTGCGTGTCAAACTCAAAAACATCCCTACCATGTAAACAAAGGGATTAGGATTGTGAAAAAGAGATGTACCACATTCATATACAGTCATCAAACTTTGTTATTAAGATTATAGGTGTGGAATACAATGCATTTCTGTTCTGTAAAGATCAACGCAGTTTCTCAATACCATTCTGCATATTAAAGCTTTAAGGTTCATTGAGAAAATGGCTCTGGGAAGCATGAAAGACACTAAGAGGCTTGTCGGAGTAATGAAAAACCATCTAGGTCTGCCTTTCTTTAAGTGGTGGTGTGATTTAAACAACACACCACACAAACCTCATCCCAGAGAGCTGTGTGTTATGTAATTGATAAACAGTACAACTGCTTAGTACCCTGGATCTGGTGATGACCAAAGCAAGCACGTGTTGTAAATGATTAGTCCACCATGTTATCACAGCCTTGTGAGCACTGTAATGTTACACACACACAGCCTCTTATTACTGAACCTAAGTACAGCCTGAGCAGAAAAAACTTACACCTCACTTGGAAATACACTAATAACCAGCCACCACCACATGCTTTAACGCAGCCAGACACATGTTGAAGCAGAACACAACAACAGCCTTATCTTTAACAACATCCTTTAACACCTGCTTCAAGTGGAATATATGTAAAAGAACTAATTAGATACTGGAAAGTGTTTTTCTGACACTTTCTTTCCATAAGTCCGGCGAATGAAAGCAGAGACAGCAAACTGTCCTTTGGATTACATAAAGGTTGTAGTGGGTTGGTTTTATTTCAACAAACGATGGAACTAATCACTAACCCTTTTTCACATGGAGACGCTGTTTGGAAACACTGGCCATTACAATAAACACATGGTGGCCACGCTCACTCGCAAACAGCACATTAACTATGTGGCTTACCTAGAAACACACCATTTATCTCTTCTGTGCTGCTTTGTTAGACAACAGCCTGTCTTTGGTTTTTGAACAACTCGAAGCTTGGACAAGGAAGTTGTCTTGCCACGTCATCACTAAGCGACAGACCCGGGCAGGCGATCCACGCATAAGGTGATCACTTAGCGCCTTTTTTCACAAAAGCAGGTTATAACATGAAATATAAAATACATTATTGCATTATTATTAAATTTACTAACTACAAAAACTGACATTTGCATATGATTAATACGTTTTGTTTCAGTTTATCATATTGTGTAGACGTGAAGGCACATCCACATCCATTTCAGGAAAAACCTAGAGACTGAAAAGTTATAAAAAGTTATGTTTAAAGTAATGTTAAATTAATTAATGATTCTATTCTCAACATCCATGCTACAAAGATGTCTTATTGCCCTATTTCATGCATCACTAACTGTAAAATGGATCTTTAATCAGTGTGTGTTGTATCTAATGAGAGGCTAAGGAAACAGGGTCTGTGGGACGTGATGTTTTGCAGGAAATGAATGATTTCCTCAAGACTATCATTTCAGTTCTCCATCTTCTTCAGTCTAATTGCCTAAAGAAGTTGACTAAGCATTAAATTCATTAAAAGAATACACATCAATTTTTTTATATTACAATATCACTGCATATGCATGATTGCACACAAAGTTCAGATCTCCCAGGTGGCTTTCAAGTGTTGCTCACTTGTTTTCACGTAGGCCTACTCTTGAGTATGGAGCACATTTTAACCTAACTTTAACTCTTAGACCCTGGGCTCATGCAAGGGGAGATTTTCTGTTGTGTATGTGTTGGAAATATGTATTAATGTACAGACATTTATTTGGTGTGAACCAAGTCTGAGCAAGTCTGAGTCTCTGTGTTTAAAGCCAAAGCCATATATATATATATATATATATATATATATATATATATATATATATATATATATATATATATACACACACACACACACACACACACACATACATACATACATATTTTATCTGGGACAGATCTATAATATTTATTATCATATTCAAGTATCTGCAAAAGATTTTTGCTGTATGTTCCTTCTTATATAATACCTTTGGTTTTGTTCATGGTCAGAGAGAACACAACCTTCTTCATGCCAGAGGCCATCTTTATCCAGGCTCAATCAGCAAAACAAATGACTTTCCAGACGTCTATGTAAACATATCTCTATTGACAATCTGTTTTATTAGGTCCCTGGGATTACTGCAGTGAAACATATTATGTTCTGTATTTGACGAGATTGGCCTAAAAAGTGGGACTTTTAGACAAAGCATCCATCCAACTGTTGCAACATAAAAATATATCAAATGTGTTTCAATCCACAATGTTATTTCTACAGTTTGAATTGGCTTAGTTTTACATTATCTGAATTCTTACAAGTCCTTGAGAGTATTGTGGTTTCCCACATTTACAAATTTTGAATGATAACTAGCCTGTAACAGTCTGTCTGGCATATAGATATGCCAGACAGACTGTACACAACAACATTTTAGAATAAAGACTTGATTCATAGAGTTACATAGAGCCTGGCAATAGAGGAGATCAATAAATGAGTCATTTCTTTATATTGGCAGACACAGGATGGACATATGGTCTGTATTTTACTTGGCATCTCATTGCTAAACAGTTTTCTTTTCAGTACCATCACAAGATTTTACATGTATCATACATATATTATGCCTAATTAAATTAACAGATACGAGTGGTTTGTTTTTGTATACTTTTATTTTTGAGAAAAGACAACATGAATTAACCATAGTCAAATAACCTTAGTTAGTCTCATGAACCTGTTCAGAGTCTGGGGAGCATTCTTTGACCCATGTCATAAACAGAAACATGTTTCTCTGTGGCTTGTGGCCTGACCCGAGGCCTGTCCGAACAGCACTGCCCTATTAGCTTCAATAAACTTGCAGCAGATTCCAATAGGGCTGTTGGTTTCTGATCTCCTGTGCTCCATCATTAACTGTAGCCCCTCACTTTCATCTCTCTCTCCTCTGTGCTACTCAGGGATCCTTCCTTCCGCCAGTCTTTAGCTTTGCCCACTCCTCGCCCCAAGTGGACATGTGCACATGACTCATGCACTCACATGCCAACACACACACACTCAACCACTTAACGCTAAAACCTGCAGTAATGACTTCCAGCTCAATCTGTAGGTAACAAGCATTTCCTGATAGATCTGCCTGAAGACAACCCCTGAACAAGTCCTTGTAGATCTGTGTGCTCTTAAAAGATTGGCCCTTTTTGGATCAGTCTATGTTTCAGTTTGTGACCTGTCATAAAGGTGTTCATTTTGTTACTGGTAATAGTGATTTATTACAACAAATCATGTTTCAGTAAGACCATTCATTTATACCATGTTATAGAGACTTTTCCTTAAATGGTTCGTGTTGCAGGAAAAAAATGTATTGCTGTTGTTGCTGTATTTTTATAGCATGGAATACTGAAGTAAATCCGGTCTCAAACACAATCAATTGTGATAGACTGTCATTAATGCTATCACACAACTAAACTGTAAAGTGACATCGCCAAAATTGTCACAACCGGTAGCTTTCAGGAGGTCATTTGGGTTAAGACAGTCAACCTATGAAAATCTGCTGCATTAGCAGAAAAGCAAGGAGCTTCCTTTTGGTTCTTTTTCTGCTCTGCTGTGTCTCATCAACATAACGGTCTCTCACAGGGTGGGGGCCTTTGGACAGAGCCCATAAAAGTTGCCAGTGAAGTTCCTTGGCCTACTTTTGAAGGCAGAGGCGCAGAATGGGGATGCACACAGACTCAGAATGATGACAGACTTTAGAGTTATTCACTGTAAAAGATGCTCTTCTTAGATACTGTCATCAATTTGCATAGGCTGCATCTCATTAGTCCATCTAAAGCAGTAACCCAAGCAGGTAAAGTACTTCCTGTTTTAATTCAGCTCTGAAATATATCCCAGCAAATGAAAAGTAAAGGTTAAGTGGAAGTTAGTTTCTATAAAGTAGGCTATAAAATGATCAACCAATATCACCTTCACAAATGGACCACTTGTTTATCTAAGCTCACGGAGCAGAGTGGGATAAAAAGTGGTCATTGGGCAATCAGATGACAGGAAAACAATAGTAGCATTAGAGACCCCCCTTAGTTCCCCTTAAATTGGAACCAGAAGACACGAGTGAATGAAGCCTCTGTGCTTTTGTTATGAGACACACACACACAGTTCTGAATGCATGTACACACACGCGTTGTGGATTAAACGTTGGCGTAAATTGTGTAATGGGTCTCAGTGAGCTGTGTGAGCTGGAAGTGTGCACAGACAACAGTTTTACTTGAGCTCCATGAGAATGCATCAGCTAGTGGGGGTCTTTTGGGGGTATTTGAGAGTCCACATGCCTCCCACAAACTGTTGTACCTATGGCTTTGATTCAACCAAGAAGTCTTGAAGGGGTGTCTTTTCAATGGTACCCTTTGTTGCTGCTTCTGCACAATATAGATTTTTATGTTTAGCAAAATCAGTGTGACATATGTTCCTGTGGAAAATAGATAGAATGGCTGGACAAGGGAGCTTTTATGGTCTAGAGGTACATTGCTTGTATCAGCTATAGAGTCGTCGGATTTAAAAATTTTCAGAATGATTTTGCTTATCATTGATGTTGCTTTTTTTTTCATGCCCTCCAGAAAAACCCGCTCTACAAACACACCAGGATCTCAGATCTGTGCAGAGATGTAGCTGGATATGGAACAAGTGAAGAAACCCCTAAAAGGTCCAGGCAAGTTTTCAGCTGTTTAATAGGCCTCCTGAGAACTGCATGGAGGCAATGTAAATTAAAACACTTTGTTTTTGTGTAAATGTAATCGTCAGGCTGATGATAATCTGGTCAATTGATTACAAATCATGCTGGTCGTGACAGTTACTTTACAGTCATTAAATTCACCCCAACATTTAATCTAACCACAGTTTCCTAGTTGTGATTAGTTTCTTTGGTGTACTGAAATATTATGGTTTTCCAATAATCCTGATTCTATCAATCAGCATCATTTTTAATAATTAAGTAAATTATATAAAATGGCTTCTTTGCTTTTAAGTGATTAAAGAGAATTAAAGTAGAGGTAAGGAAAGCCTGTCTTTTATCTTCAGTGGTAACCTGAGTTATGTAGAATGAAGACAGTGTGCCTCCCAGTGGCCATGTAACCTCAGAACTGCACTTACAAATATATAGTCTGAAGTATTTTTCTCACAATTGTCACTTTGATATATGCTCCAAAACAAATCTAGCACAGCAGAAACAGGACCACATTAAAATAACAAAAACATAATGCCAGAGTACAGTTCTGCATATTGTGTCCACATGCTTTTAATTGTTACAACATTAAATCTGTGTTTGTCTTTATGTGGGATAATCTAACATGTCGAATGGAAAAAACCTTCCTATTTGGGAACATCAAGTTAATTAAGATGCTTTGTAGTTATGCCTTGGCCTCCCCACAGGATATAAATCAATTTTATGTTGTCTTATGAATGTATATAAGAGCTATGTTATTACTGGTTTGGCCTGCTATGTTTGAAGTCAATATTTTAAATTTAAAACATAACATAATAAAAATCACCTAATAGCAGTGGCTCTATGTGCCACCTCAGATTAACAGTCACATAGAACATGTTTCATACTGGCATTGTTTATTTAACAGAAATGAAGCAAACATAATAAAACCCTGTGTGTATTTGCTCCTTTAGTCCTTTCACTGAATTTATGAGGGTAAGCTGTAGCCAGGTGCTGCTCATCATCACTTCTTAATCGATCATCAGCTGGTGTCCAGACCTCTATAAAAGTAGAGCTTTTGGCAGTTTACTGGAGCGTTCAGGTGCAAGAGAAAAAGACCTAAGCGATACCCATTAAAAACTCAATGACTTAAAGCAATGTTACAAAGACAAATCTGCCAAAATTCCTTCGCAACAATGAAAGAGACTAATAATGTCTAACATTAAATAATTTCAAAGAGGGGTCCATAACTTCATATGACATTCATATGCAAATATTATTAGTACTGTGTGTTGTTATAAGTTAGAGGATTCAAATTTACTTTCAGTGTTTAGAAAAATTACTAAATTTGTCATCTTGTTATTTCAAAATTACACATAATTTTAAAGCATAGGACATACTTTAAATCTTTATTGATCTCACTTATAAATACCATTGTGAATTGAGTCCAAGAAGAATGAAAACAGCAGGAAAAGAAGATATTTTATTTGTGAAAACTGTCAAGTCACTTTGTATTTATTTGTGGCTCTGTGAATCAGCACACTCTGCACATCAGAACACCACAACTTTGGTCTGTTTGGGCTTGGCCTTCTTTACTGGAACATGTACATCCTCATGGTCAGCACTCATGTTGTTGGACAACCAGTTTAGTGTTAGGGAGTTGGCTAGAAAATTAAGATCATAAATTATACATCAGTTCATTGTTTCCCAGTGGTTAAATGAAAGGCAGAGACTAAGGATACTCACTCGATGCCTGATGCTCTGGGCAATCTTTCTGAAAATGTTCCACAGAACCACAAACACGACAGCATCCTCCTGCACATTCACAAATTATATAAAATAAAATCTGTCAGACTACATTTCATCCAAACTAATAACTAAACTTAAGGTCTTTTTACCTTCTGCATACAGTCCTTTTGGATTATCTGGGCAGGAGCGGGACAAGTGTCCAGTTTGTCCACAGATGAAGCACTTTGCAAATGGATAATCACCTGGAGTATGAAGATTTTACTATTATTATAAAGGCAGTACTAGTAGTACCACTATGGGCACTAATGCAGCCATACTCTAATGATGTGCTTCTCACCAAGAGCAGGATCCACTTTAGCTCTGCACTTGTGGATTTCATGTTCGGTTGAACCACAGCGGAAGCAGATGCCTCTGCCCATCTCCTCATCTCTGTCAGCCTCTGGACAATCAGCCAAGCCATGGCCAGGCTTTCTGCAGTTAAAACAAAGCTGGAAAGAGAAGATGAATAAAAATGTAGGGAAGATTAAAAAGGGAATATCAATCTATGACAATTTTTGAGCCTTAAAATTCAAACAAAAAACATGCAAACTCTGTAACATAAAACATTTGACATTTATGGCATATTCATTGTACTAATTCTACCTTATTGGAGTATTTATTTAAGTGTATAACTGAAATAAGACTCAGCTTTAAACAAGGATATCAAACAGGTTCTTGAAACTGGTCTACTCTGAAACTGCAGTATTCACCATTTTGTTTTTCTTGTCCTTTTGTCTTTTAATCCTTCTGTTTTCTCTCCTCTGGTCTTTTTTCAAAGCTGTTTCCACCTCCTTCTTGATCTCCTGTTCCTCCTGCTGTCCTTTATCAGTTTTGGGCAGCAGCTGGCCACTTTGCTGCAGGTACTCCAGGAAGCCATTTACATCCTCACTGACATAATCCTTCTTTTTACGGTTAGGTTTCTTTACAGATGTGCCCTGAGGCTGAGTCCCTCTCAAGTGTCCCTTCTGAACTCCTTGTTTAGCCCCTGCTGCTCCAGCTGCTCCTTGCCCTCCTGCTTTAAGCTGGCTCCATGGAGTGGCTTCGGATGGTCTGTTTCTGTGGAGGTTGTTGGCTCGGGCCCACCTTGTCATGACTGGAGTCTAGTTAAAAATATGTGTTAGAAGAATGGATTTGCAGCGATCAAGTACCATGATAACCATAAATAGTTAACCCGAAAACTGTAGTAAGTACAATTATTCAGGAACAGAATAACAAGTGTATCCTGGAATACATTTCGTCTGCGCTGTCTGGTCAGTATCATTTAAAGATGCTGCTGACAGATTTTATCAAAAAAGGGTGTACAGCAATACTTTTCCGTGTTTTCAAATGCACAAAATAAAGATAACACTTTGCATCTTACATACTAGCATGCCACATTTATACCTCATACAGTGTCATTACACTGTACACAGGTTAAAGAGCGTCAAGATCCCTTTAATAGTAAGCATGCCACTCCGAAATAACAGCTAATGCTAGATAAACCGCAAAACAGTTTATTATGTAACTCTAAAACAGCTGCAAACCAGACTCGGATTTTATACCCAACAAAAGTGAAGTGCTTATAACAAAATTTAAGATCGAAAACAAGTACAAGGCTTTAAAGTAAGTAGTTACCTGAGGGCTTTTATGCCATGTGTTATATTATTTCCGGAAGTTGCGGTCTTCTTCTACGGTCTCTCATCCTGCACATCTTTTTGAGTGAACAGCAGGCTACACTGCCATCTACTGTTTACTACGATTCCGCGCCTTTTGTCTCTACCACGAACATCAACAGTTACTAAAATGTGTTTATACCACTAACTAGACAGAATCAGTAAATATTATATATCCATCGGTTTAATAATCATCGGGTTAAAGTAACACTTATAAATACTTATAGACTTATCCTCCACACATTTTTATTTTTTTGTTATACTGAGACAATAACATTACATAACACCCCCTTTGTATTTGCAGCAGTGCCAGTTGAAAGTCCTCATGAAGAGTAGTCTAAATGTTGTGTTGTAGAAGTGTATTCTGTCCTGAGTGTCCCACAGGAAGTCATGAAAGCTCACAGGTGAACTTGGTTAACTAGAGTTGATGAGGAGAAGAGCTGCAGGGAGTGTTTTCTTGAAGTTTGTGACCATGCTTTATTTGTTTCTGAATATCAATGTATTTCTTGGAAGGCTGGTGCATGGTAAGAATTAAACACAGCTTTGGTGTTGTAAAATATCAGAGATTTCATTTTTCTCATGTGTGTTACAGTCCAGTCAGGCCCTATACCTGGAAATAATCAAGGTACCATTGCACTGTTCTGTCAAATATCAGTTACATTGGAAGTTCAGTTAGTTTTCATGCATTAACTTGCACACTTGTTGTGTTGAAGCACTTTATTTTGATGAGGTCCTTAAAGCCGTGCATTATATGGAAGACAACCCTGAGATTATTGAAGGTAACTTGTTGAATCTTTTTACAGAACACTTTCATATTGCATTTAATTGATTTCATGTTTCATCTGCTCTATAACTTTACAGAGCTTGTGTCCAAAAATGCTCCAGTGGTCGAAGGGGACATCATTGCGGATGTGAGTAAGCTTAAAGATGATCACATTTACTTACTCCTTTAGATGACCAAATGTACTGTAAAATATGGGCTTCTCCAATAATAAAACCCATTTATTTCCCTTAACGATCTATTCTAGACTGACAGGAATGCAGTGCCAAATATCTGGCCAACAACAGAGATACCGTATGTGATAAGTCCTGAGATCAGTGAGTGACATATGCTTTGGGATATCTAACAACAGATGTAATGAATTACAACAGATTGTAATTCAGCCTTTTATTCTGTTTCCAGACAGTCGCACAAATGACATCATCAGAGCAATAAAAATGATATCAGAGAAAAGTTGTGTGTCGTTTCACCGGCGCACATCCGAAACCGACTACCTCGTCTTCAAAAACAGTCCTGGGTATGAGCACAACTAATATGACCATTCATTTTCTCTTAGTTGCCATTATTTCTAACACTCAACCCACTCATTCTAGCTGCGCTTCTCACGTTGGCTTCATTGGAGGAGAGCAACCAGTGTTCATTGGGTCTATATGCGCAGTGGGAAATATAGCTCATGAGATTCTCCATTCACTTGGCTTCTATCATGAGCATACCCGCTTGGACCGTGAAGAGTACATCACAGTACTTACTAAAAACATCCTGAGAGGTAAAAACAATCAAAGTTTCAGGGTTTGATTTTCTTCGTTGGGCCAAAAATGTCTTCTGTCTTTCAGGAAGTGAGAGAAACTTCCTAAAGCAACCGGGAAAAACCTTCAATATTCCTTATGATATACACTCTATAATGCACTACGGAAGGTACTGTATGATCTGGTAACTTTTAAAAGATTTTTTATTTGTACAATCATTTCTTTTGTGTCTCTTGCAGTGGGTATTTTTCGTCCAACGGCTTACCCACCATCCTGCCCAACAAGAATTCAAAAGAAATGGGACAAAGAGTCAAACTGACAAAGAGTGACATTGAGAGGGTTCAACTCCTTTATGGCTGCGGTATGCACTGTAAACATACGCGACTAATTAAAAAACAGAGAAATGCCAGGTATCTCTAACACTGTCTCATTGCAGACTCAACAAGAAATGTGTCGAGCGGTGAGAAAACTGTGATGGGAGATGATCCGGTCCGTAATGTGACTGCTGCACCTGACAGCACCACGAGAGACGGAACGGAGCCCACATTTGTGTCCAACCCCACCAACTCTCAGAAGGTTCCCACATACACCACTGCTGCTCCATCTACTACACTGCATCAGCCACAAGCAACCACCAGACGGCACAAAAACCCAATCAAAGGATAGACCTGGAGCTTTTAAATAAAAAAAAAAAAAACATTTTCACTGATTATCGTGAGATTTTTTTTTATTTTTTTTTTGTATGATTGGATAGACTAATTGAAATAGTAAGTTGCTTAATATTGGAGTCATAAATGTGGCATTGACTGTATCATAACATTTTACACTTGCACAAAATGAAATCAGGATTATGAACAATGAAATTTAACAGCTGAAAAAACATCAGCACTAGCCTGAGGGTGAGATATTCTTTATTGAAATCTCTTCAATTCTGCATCCTGCTGTAATTGAACAATTTGATTGGTAGGATAGGAAGAAACATCCATAATGTTTTGGTTTTCTAAAGGGGCACATGTCCAAATCCGATAAAACGGAGAACTTTTAGAGTCTTTTGTGCAATTATTTGGATCAATAAAATGAGCCACAAGCCTCTCATATCCTTTTACAGTGCAAATCAAAAGCAGCCTGTCGATATAAACGCAAGGAAATATCACTAAAACCTCAACTAAAAACTATGCATGTTTTCTAGGCATGAGCATCTGTGCTAAATTATCAGATAGTGTTTGAATACATGATAGGTTTAGGATAAATGATCTTATAAAATGGCTTGGCTGGAAAGAAATGTAAAAGGATAATGCCCAAACCTTTTGCTTTAACATTTAAAATGGTAAAAGGGAAAATCAAACATTTAGTTGCGCATAATCAATGTTCTGCAGCATTAAGAAGCATTTCCTGTGTCATCTTCAGGAGAGCAACTTGTCCTGTCATTAACCCGCTGAAAATGTCAAGACGAAAAAGTTTAAGAGTTGAATTTAAAAGGCAGGAATTTTCAACATGGGGCCAGATGTGTGCGATAAACATTTTTTAGGCGTTTTCATCTCCTCATAAAAAGAAGTACGTACCACCAAGGTTGTGTCCTCATTCTGCCATCACAGTCATAGACGTCTGTACTTAACACTCTGTTAACTTCACTGTTTATGTGATGTCTCATATCCAGTGTAAATGTCAGAGCAATTTTCCAGCAGTCAGCCTGTGTGACAATACACAGAAGCAAACATAAACTCTTGGCATAAGATTATATGACTTGTGGAAGTTGGAAGAAAAAAGCCTTGCAGAAAAACGTGGTAGCAGGTGACCCTTTAGAAATGAGTTCTAGCTGGTCTTAGGAGAGAAGATGAACTTGTGTTTCTCCCTTCATATACAAATCTTGCCTGGTTTATATAATGATCAAAACAACCAAACTGAATCCATTTAACGATTAAAAAATGTTCTCAGTCCAGCCACAGAGAGCCGACAAAGCACTATACAATGCTGCTTTTGATATTCATTCACCCAGTTCTGGCCTCTGTCACTGGCTGCAAAGTGATTTGGACAAATTAACAATAAAACGGAAAATTAGCATTTTTAAATAATCATTTAATAACAGACCCAATGGAGTGGATGGTAATTAAGGATTATTTGGTTGGACGCTCTTCAATATACACTTCGGAATTGGGAGCAAATTATTTGGAGATATGTTTTTTTAATGGGAATGTGGGTCACATGTCAGGAGTCTGTCAATATCCTGTAAGGGCATCGATTTCAGCTTTTGTTTCACTTCCACAGCAATTGATAAGAGCGACGATTTAAAGATTTGGATTAGATCAACAAATGGATGAAATAAGGCATAAACAGACTAAAGCCTAAAACCAACCCTCTCGTCTTTGTATTTAGCCTACGTACTCAGTCTGTCCCACTCTGATTCTCACACGGAGTCTGAGTGAGGCCAGATTAGGTCCAGAGCAACCGTGCGTAACGCGCGTCCTCGTTGATCCGCTAACGTCCGCACCAACTCTTCTCTCCGTCTCTCTCACTCCTCTACACACACACTTCCCTCTCCTCTCTGCCAGCGGAGTCTGTCTCCAGAGTCCGAAGAGAAATGACAAACCGGAAGAAGCACAGATGCGGTCATCTGCATACATTCTTTTTATAATTCACGACCCTGAGATCTGGAAGAAGGAACTGTTTTTTTCTCTTTTTGTAAACTCTTAATTGATGTGACATTGTTTTTGACCTGTTTTGTGACGTCTCAAGCTGCTTCCTTGGGGCTAAAACAGGGGAGGAGTGTTTGTTGGATCCTAATGTACAGTTTCTGTGAAGACTGATGGCATAAAACGAGGAAAAAGTTTTGAATCAAAACCTTCTGTGGATTTAATGCATTGCAGCCAATTTGATCATCTGCATACATATTCTATGGTGAGTATCTTTCTTTGTATTTTTATGTTCATTTTGCATGTGCACAAATTCACTCAGTGACATGGCTCGTGTCTTCTTCTTGCAGAAGCGCCTCACATGACTTAACTTTGTCACCAGACCTTTATCTTGGTCTTTCGTTGTGTTCAAACTCGGAGTATGCTTTCCCAGTTAAACACCTTTAGTTTTCTGGCTCTCCTCCAGTGAGGGCCACTACCTCTGGACCATGGCCACTGCCCCAGACACACCCTGCCTCTCAGAGCTTGGGGGGCTCCCCACCAGGAACATGAGTGTCATCTTGGGCACACGACCATGTAACCAGAGCACTGTGAAGACCCCTCCCTACTCGCCACAAGCCACTGCTGCCATTGCTATTGCCATCACATTCATGATGATGGTGACTATCGTGGGGAACATTCTGGTGATCATTGCAGTATTGACGTCCCGGTCCCTCAAAGGGGCTCAGAACCTTTTCCTGGTATCCCTTGCTGCTGCAGATATTTTAGTGGCCACCCTTATCATCCCCTTCTCTCTGGCCAATGAGCTGCAGGGCCACTGGGCATTCAGTTCTCTTTGGTGTGAAGTTTATCTGGCGCTGGATGTTCTCTTCTGCACTTCTTCTATTGTGCACCTGTGCGCCATAGCACTGGACCGTTACCTGTCCATCTCTCGGCCCGTGTCCTATGGCACCAAGCGCACCCCCAAACGTATCAAGGCAGCTATTGTTATAGTTTGGTTCATATCTGCAGTCATATCATTTCCTCCACTGCTCACACTGGACAAGAGTGAAGGAGGGGAAGAAGTGTGTGAACTAAACGACGAGCGATGGTATATCCTGTACTCCACCATTGGTTCCTTCTTCGCTCCCTGTGTCATCATGATTCTGGTCTATATAAGGATCTATCAGATCGCCAAGCAGCATACTCGCTGCCCGCCCGGGCAAAACCAGAAACTAGTGCCGGCGAATGCAACCAGCGAGCAAGCCAAGAAGGAATCAGAAGAGGTGCAACAGAATGGAGATAAAGGGGATAGAACTGCTAGCCAACAACAAAAAGTCCTGAGCGAGACACCTCGATCAGATTCTACCCAGTCATCACTTAAGGAAACGCTCGAGAACAATGCTCAGCAAAATCTGAATTCAAGCAACACTAGGGTCCAGAAATGCACCTCCTCTCCTTCAATCCCTCAAGATGACAGCCAAATCCACTCAGCTGTTCCACACAAAGATTCTCAGAAAGAGGAGGCTGATGGGCCTGACAACACGTCCAGCTTTGGCTCTGAGGCGGAGCCAGAAATGGGAGAGGCAGGTGTTATAGGAGAGCAGGGTAAAGGAGAAGCCACAAAGACTAATGAGCAAACTCTGGGACTGTCCCAAAACAAAGGATTCAAAATTCAGGTCTTAAACCTGGCCTGTAGGTACAAACACACAATGACCACACAGTCCGGCACCAAAGTTGTCCAAGAGGAAACCCCTAAGATTCAAGGGACTCCAACATCGCGCCGCAAAGCAATGGTCAATAGAGAAAAGCGCTTTACCTTTGTGCTAGCCGTGGTCATGGGAGTGTTTGTCATTTGTTGGTTCCCGTTCTTCTTCACGTATTCTCTGCAGGCAGTGTGTCCAGAGACATGCAGCATCCCTAACCCTTTGTTCAAATTCTTCTTTTGGATAGGTTACTGTAACTCCTGCCTCAACCCAGTCATTTACACAATATTTAACAAAGACTTTAGAAGAGCCTTCAAGAAGATACTGTGCAGAGACACAAAAGGTACATTCTTCTAGAAAGAGGCAATGCTTTTTGCTGTGTTACTAAAAAGAAACAATAACATGTTCTTTATTGTAAATAATAGAGCCTAAGTTACACTTTTTACAGCAGGACAATGCACACTTCTGTATGTTAAGTAAGAAAATTGCATTTATTGTTTGTTCATCTGTTTTTATGCTGTCTGCTGGGTCAGTGCAACACTGACAAACAGATTTCAGAAAGCAGCAGTCAAGTGGCTGAAACAATTTTCTTTAATGTTGTTTTAGAATAGCTCATAATTGTATATACAATGACTGAAGCAGAAATGATTTGATTATATTTTGAAATCAAAGTAAAATGGATACAGGGTCTGTGTTCAGTGGTTTGAAGACTATAAAACTGACTCTGTGTGAGTGTACTGTTTGTGTGGCAGCAGGAAACACTGGCCTGAGGGGCTTATTGGAAGAGAGCAAATATCACTAAGTGTTCTTGGTGGCAGATAAAACAGGCTCTGAAGAACATGAGATCTGGGGAAATCTGAGTCCAAGATCGCTTTATGTGGCTCATTTTTTCTTCCTACACCTGAAGCTGTGGCTAGAGACCTGAATGTTGATGGATTGAGTTTTTACTCTCTGAATTATCTAGTCTCTGTGAAGCTTGAGATGTTACATCTCTCTGTGGGCATTGCTCATTAAGGTGATTGCCAGAGGCTTTTGCATCAAAAGTAGAGCAAAAATGGAGCTTTCCATTAAAATAGGATCCCGACATGTGAATGTGATACTTCACAAGCTGAACACTCACTTCCACAATGGTCTTTATTGCCTTCCTCACAAAGCCCAAAAGGTTGAGACGTGCCTGCTAGATTGTTAATGTGCAATATTTAATAAACATGATGGACAGTGAGCTATGTAGTTCCCAGTGTCTGCTCACTCAGAGCATGCACTGAACCCAGCACTGACCCTGGTCAGGAGCAGAATCCCAGAAAGACTTTCCTCTTTCTCTTCATCGGATTTTGTGGTCAATCGTGTCTGGACACCGTTGCACAAAAATATTTCAGTGTGTGCGTGACTCTGCGTTTCTGTATTACTCTACTACTTGTTAGCATTAAAACAAGTAGCCTTTTCGATTTTGGCGTTGTGGGAACATCTTGACTCAAGTTGATCCAAATAGGATTTGCCGATAAAGGTTATACTTTGTCAGTTTCCTGACAAAGATAGTCAGGCAGAAATGTGTGTGACAGACCTGATGTGGTACTGCATGTCTCTGAGGCTACATTCACACTAAAGATGCCAGGTTTAAGTCTATTCAGTAAAGTCCATAATGACTTTGGCAGTATTTTACTCCACACATCAGTTTCCATTTATAGATCAGTGTGCAACTCCTCTTCATTTTACTGTTATGATTGTTTTATGCACAATAAAATAAAGTAAACAGCTAAACAAAGATAATTACAGTGTGTTGGACCGATCACTAAATTCTGCAGTGTGAATGTAGCCTTAGTGCACCAGTGTTTAAAAAGAATATCATGAGATTACAAATCCTGTACTGTATGTGCATGTGAAGATGGGACAAGCCAGCTGAGTTTGCCTTTGTACATATGTTTTAACCAAATTGAAATGCATGTTGTTTTAAAATCTTCATCAGACATCATGTAAATTTAGATCTACACTGACGGAATGGAATGAAGTTTATTTTTTACAATGCAAGACATGAAATTGGTAAAGCTGCATGTATTGA
This sequence comes from Rhyacichthys aspro, assembly GCA_036850595.1. NCBI lineage: Eukaryota > Metazoa > Chordata > Actinopteri > Gobiiformes > Rhyacichthyidae > Rhyacichthys > Rhyacichthys aspro. Next base: position 17,466,950 of record CM072159.1, read on the forward strand.
TAGATGAATTAAATTATAAAGTGCAATGAGTGTGAGAGATCTAAGATAGACACCGTATTAGTCACAACACCATAGACTTTCAGGGAGCATTGTATTAAGGTTAAATTGGTACATTTAGTGTTTTGTGCTGCCTTTCACAAAAAATAAGATTTCTGACATTTATACAGAAAAGATCTTTAAAAAATTACCAAAGAAAAATCAAAAACAAATAGGTTAGCCTGAGTCATCGCTATAAGAAGTATTGAAGCTGTAGATATATATATTTTTGAAGTTCTTTTCCATTATTAGATAGTGACAGCAACCAGACAGAGATATTGCTGTACTTTGTGTTTTTTATTGTGCCACAATGCCTCAGCAAGCAAGTTGTCAGCCACTCATCACTGGAAGTTCAAATGACTCCGGGAATGATCTGAACAATAAAAATGTCAATTCCATTTGTAAATCCAGCTGAGCTTTAACCTTTGGGCTAAAGTATCACTGAGTACTGCTGTATATTACCTCTTTCTCTGCTTTTGGTGTAAGTGCTGTGCTTTTATTTTGAAATGGACTACTAATAAAAGGTTGGTTTAACAAAGCTTGGATATTGTTTTCTTGTTTTTGTGGTGGGGGGGTTCTGAGAGAGTGGGTGGGTGAGCACTTACAGAGCAAAGAATAATGGGATCATGCAATTTTCCTTTGCTGCTTTCTGTCAGAGATGTTTTCCCTGAATAAGCTTTGTCTGTTTGATGTTTATATAACCTCTGGAGAGAATGAGAGATATATATTCTAATTGAGACGCCATCATGAGGACTGTGGACGATGAGAAATAACAAATTAGACTCAAAGATGACATAATTGTGGCACTAGTTTACTGCTAATGCCTCAGTCTAGGTTTTTAGACTTCCTTATTTCCGTGTGGCGTGGTCTCAATTGTATTTTCAACAGTTTGAGGCACCTCAGCTCAGAAAGTTATTTAGAGGAGGGTCATAAAGTGCATTCAGGTATTAAATAATAACATACTGTGCAAGTAGAAAATGATGAAATTCATTTCTTTGCATTTATGATGACAGATTCATTGCTCAAAGGCACTCACATTTTAATGTCTTTTTTACGACGCCGTATTAAGCTGCTGCCATGTGATATCATTTGTTTCTGTCAGTCACAGCACACAGCAGGGAGCTCATGAATCACTTAACCACACTGAACTTACAGCAGAAACAGACAAGTAAATACAAAGTACTCCGGCAGTACAGTATACATATTTAGTGTGTGTTTGACTTATTTACATGCCTTGTCTTGTAATATTTGTGTCAGTTTTACAGCTGTGCAGTTAACATGTCGCCCAGATTCAATCAACAGTCCATTTATAATCGCCCGCTTGTGTGTTTCGCGTGAGAGTTTGCAACTAAGTGAATTCATAATCACTCGGAAAGGGAAGGTGATGTAAATAATTCAGCTGAATTACATATTGAGGCAAGTTGGTCATAAAGATAGCTATGTATGCATGAACGTCATTTAAACATGTGTAATGTAAGCAATTTTCAAAAAGTCCCCATGAGGCTTGTAACCAGTAACTGCAATGTAAATGATGTAGGCCTGCGTAGCAACATCCTTCATATAAAACCTAAATGTGTATGTGCTCATATGGTGCCTCGGGCTGTTTTTAAAGGCAGCGGACTTCTACACCACATAGAACTACAAAGAGCCAGACAAACCGATGGTAGTTAAAAAAAAAAAAAAATGGACACAATGATAGACAAGCAGCAGAAGAATGCTGTAATAATAGATGTAGGAATCCAAAGTTATAGCAAAGTCCCAAAGAAAGAACATTTTGTCTGGCTCGGGTTGTTTTTTTTTTTTGTTTTTTTTTTTATACACTCTCTTTTTTTCCTTATTGCCTGTGGTGCTTTTAAGGCCCCTACTTGTGCCTCAGGCTGTAGTTCTTGCTGTTTCTACAAGAGACCAGATGAAAGAACAAGTGACATATGCCAGCGGGGAGGAGTTGAAGGGGAGGAAGAAGGGCTAACATTAGGCATCAGATGCAGGTGACTCATTGTCATTTTCTGACATCAAGTCCCGATCACACATCTCCAGCTTCAATGACATACAGTATTCTGTGTGGTTAAAGATCTGCTCACATCTACTGCTCCTGGGCAACTTTTTGTTTTATTTGCCCAATGTTCAAATGATTAAAGAATTAGTGAGCGAGTCGGATAATGTTGTGTACTGTGTGAATGTGTGTGCGTTATAATGTGATTGAGTTTGGTTAAAACAAATAAGGACGTTATCCTATTAGAAAGTAGCCGTAGTGCTGGAGGGCTTGCACTGACATGGTTAAATGCCAGAGCAGATCTCTGCACAGACTAATAGGATGAGAGTGAAGGGACACACAAAAAAGACGCTCACACACTTTGACCGCTACAATTGCACTTTTTCGGTTGCTGTATATTTTCCCAATACGGGTTTCTGCATTTCATAATAAGTCTTAATGAGTCTAAATCTAAGGAGTCTGTTGTAGTGATAATCCCAGAGAGACCCTATTGGATCTCAATTTACTCTGCTTTATTGTTTTGCTTTTATAGCAGATTTTCCAGAGTTGAATGGCTGTCATCAGCATATTTTTACAAACAGTACAAATATGTTTCAATCTCCTGTGTTGGCAGTTATATAAGCTTGAGCACTCTTTAAACCCCATTAGTTTTTACATAAATTCAGGTGCGAAGCCTACATCAGTAGAACTTTGCCTTTTGTGAATGGACAGCACTAAAATGTAATCAGTCAAATCGTGACAAGAGAAATAAACATGATTACTCTACTACTCTACAAATGAATCCACATAACTGTTAGATTATGGATAGCGACACTCACTGATAAAGTTTTGTCCCTTTGCTTCCTCTGCCATTTTCATATTTAATATATTCAGAGTTTATCCACTCTTTAGCTCTACAGCTGAACAAGCGACTTCAGTGTACTTGTAGGTTTTTAAGTGAAAGATATGCAAAGTGCCATGGAAATGCAAAGCCCACTGGTGAGTTTTTAGTCGAACAATGAGGTCCTCACTCGGTGAGAGTTTGGAGAGACTGAGTGTTTTGGAGTGAGCACCTTCAGTGTGAGTGGGACATTATTAATTTTGGGATGTGATCCAGAGTGAATGTTTACATGAGTGACTCTTGCTGAGGGCTGAAGGTTACAGCTGTTAGTCATGCATTTATGCTGCTGGTGAGTCGAGCAATCTTTCTGAAATGCATTCTGCTTATGGTGCACTTCTTTGGGTCACACAGGTACACTCTGCATGCTCAGATCTCATGAGGTTGTTCTGGGTGGTTGTTATGATGCGTGTCCAGGGTGCCTCACACAGCCATCTGTCCAGATAAACAGATTAATGAAGTCCCCTTGAACATCCAAAGTAAAGATTCACTGCAGAGAAGCCTGAAATGTGCTCCAATACATTCATTCTCTTACCGACCTATGCTGACGTATGTTGCGTTACAAGTGTTCCTTTAATAAACGACCTATTTTATCTTCTATACTGTCATCTGTGTCACATGACATCAAGCTGTGACCACTTTCAAATCCAATCCTCCTCAGTCCTGCCTTAGCCGCTCCTTGCTCTGATTTCTGCACTGAAGATTTTGTTATCCAGAGCAATCACATATGATGGTGCTTCTCAGTGCTGCCTTCTTTTTATCCCCACTTCCATCATGTTCCCCTCAGCCACATCTTAAGAGTGTGCTGCCTTCAGGTCTCTTTCACAGAAGATAGGGTGCTCTAGGACTTCGGCTTTAAGGCTACTTCAGTAAATGTTTACTGGTCGTTTTCTGAGGCACCTCCTTGATTAACAACTTGTGTTTGTTATCAGTCTTTATCATGAGTAACGTGCCTTGGCTACAGCTACCATGTGACCGCAACCAGCTGTCAAACACTGCAGCTATAAAGCCTAATCTCCCCGAAACAATGGGACTTTATTTGAATCTCAGCTTTCGTCCAACATTTTCACATCTTCGGTCTGGACTGTAACAATTTCCTACAGGCCGGCCAGCAGATGTAATGTGCGAGACATTACAGCTGCAGCAAATATACAGCTTCATCTGCAAACTCCTTCTGCTCATCTGTCACCAGCAGCTTCTATTAAACTCAAACCCACAGCCTGTTCTTGCTGTTTGCAGCTACATCACTCAAAGACACAGTATACTGCCAGGTTCCTATTGTAATCTTTAACCACTTAATTTGGATTTTTTTTTTTTTTTTCCTGATTAAAACATTTATGAGATTCATATTTTTTAAGTGTCTCATCAAATCAGAGAAATATAACCCAGCCTCTATGCCGAAAAATGCAACACTTGCTTCTGCTCATTTTTCATGCGTAAGTGCAGCTCATTTCAGTCTCAATATGTTCTTCTGCCAAAATATAACCATTAATATTACTTTACATTGTTGCATCCAGGACATTGCACACTTCTGTTTATATTCTGTCATTGTAGAAACATCACAGATACCACTGATATAAGAGATTGACTGGGAAAATAATATAGCCAGTGGTGACCCATTTATTCTGCTTTTATACATTTCTGACAGTCAGAGGTCAGTGGTGTAAACAGTATATTTTATGGCGACTCGTCTTAGTAAGCGCCAGTTGAGACATCTATAGGTATCAGATTTACGGAGCACATCATTTTCTTTGTCACCGTTTAGTAAAAAGGTCAGGGTTGTATACACTGAGATATCAAATGACACTGAAGGCTTCATGGTTTTGTTAAAACTGCTTGTTCTTGGACATTAAAGTGACATAGTCTATATAGAGGAATGATGTACACCTATGTACAGATCAGCACTATAAACTGGGGGTTTAGAGGCAGGACAACTCAGGTTACATAAGGGATAAAAGAGAATCCATAGAAATGTAATAATACACAATGTCTGATTAGAACCACATAAATAAACTAAAGATACTGTATGACAAAAAGGTAAATGCCATGATGTATTTGCATGTAAATCAAGTTAAAGTTGACCAAAGTGCTGTACAGGAAGCGCAGACATAAGAAATAATTAAAATAATAAAATCACTACTAGGGATGTATCAAAATTTTCAATAAATACAAAGTGGGCACAGACAGAAGAAGCCAGGTCATACCATTTACAGACTTGAGAAAATGGCCATGAGAAAAAATATTCAATTGAATTCTAAAAACAACTGGGAGCAGACAGGCTGCAGTATTTTGAAAGCCTGTAGGCAGCAGAGTGACCCCTGATCCAGTCCTATATAAAGAGAGTTTGTCCAAGCACAATACGTATGTGATGAGTGTATGAATCACTCTCTCAAAGTCACCTAGAGGGATGTAAGCTTTGGCAAGGACCCTAAACTGGAAGACGCTTGATTTTACGACAGAACTGACAATTAAACATCCCACCAAGGTTCATGTCAGTAAGACGATGACAGCCCAATAGCACTGAAAAAGTAACTCATTTATTAAATATACAGGTGTGACACAGGCCAAATTTCAGAGTTCAGTCATTCTAGTCTGATGTAGTCAATGTGAAACTATTACAACAAATATGCAACTTTTATATGAGCTGTGTGGATAGTGTGTTCATCTGGTGAGGCAGGTCTCCTTACTCAGACTTCCAGTATATCCTGTAGTAACTGTTCAGCCCAGTGCATTGGATCTGTGAAAGAGTGGTATTCTTACTTTTTCATGTAAGAAAATCATCAGCTACATTTAAATGAGTAGATAAGTATTTTTTTTAATCATTGTTTTAAAATGCTGTAGGTCTACTATGCTTACAGACTTTGGTACAAGCTGTGTTTGTACTATGCCATGTGGTTTAAAATGTAATCCACAGTGTATGATAATAATATAAAATGAAGAAACACACTGTGCAGATGCCCAAAACCCTCACTGTGTCTGCAAGCTACTACCCGAGCCACCCATCCTAATTCTTTTTCTATTCCATACAAATAATTAGATAATTGTTTATGACTGGAATGGTTATATTGAGTTTGGCGGACGTTTGGTTCAATGAGAAGCAAGTGAATGGGTCTGGCTGGCCAGACTAGCAGGCTACACCGCGATGATAAGTGGTATTCCAAAGAATGCAGTCGCCAACATCTCAAGGAACACAAATGACAGAAGAACATTTTTCTCAATGCAGAAATGTAACATGCATTTTTCACGTGATCCTCACACACCCCATGCAGTATGTGCTTGAGCCTGGGGGCACACACATAACTCTGAATATCAACAGGTTTATACATAACGCCAGCATGCATCTGTACACTTTTTGTGCCAAAACTGAGCTGTATGATGTGAGTAATTGCCTTGGCTCCATACAAAACCTCAACAACTCATCTCGAAATGGTAATTACGACAATGAATGTTTGCGAAAAACACCGACACAAATATTATCCATGTCCCTCAGCAGGAACACTAAAAGCAAGCGGAAAATCATTAACTGATGATAGCCATTCATTTGAGATAACTGTACAGAGCAACACATAAAAGTCATCCATTAATGTCAACCAACATCAGGAAGGAAATGAAAGTGGTCGACAGCATCACTAACCACATTGCTATCATAAAAGAGAAAGCAAAAAAAAAAAACAACCCCAACAAACACACCTCGATTAATTCCTGATCTGGGGTGATAAAGCTGAATTATAAATAAACATCATAAAGTGAATGTGACTTTTCGGTGACTGATACAATCGTATTTTAGGGTGAAAGGCTTGTTGATGGTTGTGTTAGCGCGCCAGTGTTGCAGCAGAATATGTGCTGAAAAGCCACAGAGTGCAAACATTAGCGCCAGTGGCTTCCATTAGCTGGAGAGGAGGAGGTGAAGCGGTCCAAGGAGGAGGCGGCGCAGGGAAGAGCGAGGTGAAACAAGGGGGAGTCAGCTGTGAAAAATAACTGGAAATGGCACCTAAAATAAGAGGGCGACAGGTGGGCAGTGCAGTGTACATTTAATAGGATTTAATAGAGAACAGCAGTGTAATAAAACCAATGAAACGTTTAAGACTTCTTTTTTGTCCTCATGGCTAGTAGGGAATGTTTAGATAAAAGAAAATAACTCCAGGTCTTCATTTTTCTATTGTTCCAGAGGGTTTTAAATAAAGAGGAGGGTTACATTATTTATTATTCATTGTTATTCTCTGAGGAGCATGGAAGAAAACTAATATCACCAACACTGCGCTGACGTTCTATCACTGTCATCGCTCATGAATCTAAACTCTTTTCTTCACTTTAGCTTGGGGTTAATGCCAAATACAGAACTTGGAACAGAGTGAAGTCTGAGTGAACTACACACAGCCTTTTTTGTACTCATATAATAAACCAGCGCACACACTACACATATTGCATCCTATAAATCTTTCAGTGTAATTAAGTGTTTTAGTTTGGCCTTTACTGGACCCAAAAGGAGCATTGGTAATTATTCATAAATTATCCATAGGCCAAAAAAAAAAAACACAACAGTAATTATTAATGCTCAGAGTCCTTCAAATGGAACAGTAAAATGCCACATCCTTTGGAGTTTTAGGAAAAAAGATGTTGAAGAGTTCAGTGAAAAGTCTAACTGCTTATGACACCCTCTTGTTGTATGATTTATTGATTAACCCATTTCATTTGCCCTGTCATGAACTAGGGCTGCTTGATTATGGAAAAATAATAATCACTTTTATTTTGGTCATTATTGTAATCATGATTATTTTACATTACTCATTGACTTACAATGAGTAATGGATTTTGTTGAACAAAACAGTGAATTATCCTTAAATAAATAATGTGTTCAAACATATAAATAAATAGTTTAAAAAATAAGCAGAAATAATAATTAAGATCAACAATGTAGTGCACTTCCACAATCTCATGAAAAACAGGTAATGATTAAAAACAATTCTCAGTCTCAGTTACATAGGTTTTGTGATCTTTGGGAGCCGAAATTGAAATTGAAAATTCAATTAATTGCACAGCCATGTCATCAACTATATCTTTATCTTTTTTGTCACAAGATGCATCTATAATGTAATAGCATTTCAAATGAAACTGGTTGAACTGCACAAAGAAGAATATGGGAATATAAAGAAGACTAAAGATGCAAACTATAATTCTATGAAAGGTATAAAAACAATAGTCAAACCTAGGCAGGAAATTGTCTTTGAGAGATTTTTTTTTTTTTTTGTATGTGTATGAATTATTTATAATCCAGGAAGTCCTATCTCTCAATATATTTTTTTCAGTGCAGCTTGTGACACAACAGGCATCACACAAATGATTCACTCGGCGTGAAAATAGGACGTGGTTTTTATTATGCCACCATTAGAGCGCTGCCCACAAGGCCTCTGGAGAAGTCCCACATTGTGAGCATCCTCCCAATGGGACCTTACGTGGGTGCTATTAATTCTGCCTCTCAGTGGAGAAGCACGGTGAGTGCTGTTCACTGTCACCGCTGATGATTTCCACTGAATGCAGGTAAAGCGCTACAGTCGACATAATGGGCATTGAGGCACATTTGGCTTTTAAAAGTTCATCAGATAGTTAGGTGAAAAGTGAGGGGAAAAAACATGCAGCAAAAACAGTTGCTGTATTAGGTCATCTGTTGGATAGGAAAACGCATTTATGTTAGACCTCAAAGGGCTTAACAGACTGCACCAGACATCATCCTTTATCCTTAGACCCACCACCAAAAAAGAGGGATCCACTCCCAGGACTGACAGAAAACTTCAGATGATTTGTCTCATCACATTGGAAGGATAAGCTACAAAGAAGAGAATTTTGATTTATGCCCTCACTAAAAAAAAAAAAAAAATACTCCTCTTCCACAATCTCATAATTTGTCAGCTCATTCTGGAACAAAAAGCACAGCAATCACAGGTCAAAGGGAACAATTTATGCTCTACCTTCCTTTCTTCTGTTAAGGCTGAGCTGAATACTAACCAGAAAAAGTCTCCCTCACCACTTGCATTTGCCTGTGATTGTCTACACCTCAAAGAGAGAGGGAGCAGTTTGTACAGGAATTATAGGAACTGTTAATGATTATTACTGGGGTCTTATAGCGACATTGCGTGCATTAAAATGTTACATGGGACTAATCATGTATTAATGTTATGCGCATTATTCCACTTCATTAATCACTTCGGGCTATGTTTGCAGCAACTGTATTTTTATTTTTTTTTATTGTTAAAGTGGCCAGACAGTTAGTTAAAGATTGACCATGCTTTTTTGAAAGAAAACAGTTAACAGGTAACTAAATGCTTTGTGGTTGCATAAGAAAACACCGAGCTTAACTCATTCAGATCATCTGCCAACCTTCTGATGCCAGAACTATATCTAAAATCACTCTCCATTTTGATTTGTCTTTAACTTTGTCTCTATTACAACAGCAGTTTGACACTCACTGGATGCTTTGACCTCCTTTGACTTCTTTGAGATCATGTTGAGTTTCTAGACACGTTTCTACAATTCCTACCGATTTGTGTGATGCTTTTTTGTGAGCGCTAGAGTAGTTCAGTCAAAGATCTTAAGATCCCACATAGAAAAAAATACACCCCATGAAAAAACTTGTTCTCACATTTGTTTAGCAACTACTCTGGGAACTGCGAGACTCTTAGCCACAGGAGATACTGCAGCAAAGATAATTTTACAATTAATGTGTGTCTACATATTGTTTATTACAGATTTATTAGGGATGATAGCAGAGGTGGCAAAAGTATTCAAATTCTGAAGCACAGATACAGCGCCGATTCAACCTCCTTATTCAAGTAAAAGTAATAAAGTACATAATACATTTGTGATGTAGAATAATCAGGACTGAACCACTATTGCAATTGTGATTTGTCATGTAGTTATTTTCATTCTGCATCATTCACCACACATGTTGTATGAATTGATATGAATCTCTTTTCTCTTGTTGCAGATACCAGAAAAATCTACTTAAGTACAGTAACAAAGAACATGGATGGATGAATAGATGGAGCACAGGTTAGGTGTGGTTTTCTTGGCTTAATTTAGATGAAAATGATTACGAACGTTTAAATTTTAGCCCTTAGAGCACTGGTGTCAAACTCAAAGTGGTGAGGGGTCACGATAGTTAATAAGAATCCTTTCAGGGGCCGAAGATGGTGGCATTTGAAAGCTTTCGTTAAATTTTGAATGTGAGATTTCACCTCAATTTGAGTTTTACAAACGTTACCTTTAACATTAATTTCTTTCTTTTATGGAAACTAGTTTTAGTTGGATTTGTACAGGTTTTAGATGAAGATGAAAAGGGTTTTGGGCAGATTTTAATTATCTTTGTAGCATCCAAATAAAACCTGTTCAAATCCAATTAAAACCTTGTGAAAATATGCAGTGCAATGGTGCAAAAAACCTACTAAATATACTGAAGAGCTGCATAAAACATTGCAAAGGGCCACATTTGGCTCCCGGGCCTTGAGTTTGACATGTGTGCTGTAGATTGTTGATTGTTAGCGGCTAAATTGTTCAAAATTTTGTAGGAGCCATGCTAACAGTATAGGTAGACAAACAGAGAGATAGCTGTATAACTAAAGCTATAATAATGACCAAAACTAAATAACTTCACAGACACCTCCTGCTTGCATCAGCCAATAACCTACACCACATAGATTCTTTCTTTCTTAGCGATAATGTGTCCACATTAAATTGTTTCCTGGTGTAGAAGAAAACAAGATCCCTATCCTGGCCTCTGATTGGTGGCCCCCTTGAGTGTTATCAGAGGGGCAAATGTACAGTAATTACCCATTCACGGGGTGTGATCCCTGCCAAGGATTAGCTTAAAATATTGTCTGGAAAATTGTGAAATTGGAAGAAAAAAAAGAAAGAAGAAGAAGCAACATGAAAAATGATGAGAAACAGTAATTCATTACCTAAACTGCTGACAGAGCTGAGGAAAGCATATAGCGAAGAAAATCACTGAGGAATAGAGTCAATCTCTCTTTATCTTTCTTGCGCCCCCTGCTTATATCTTTCCCATCTTTACAGTCTATTTCGCACCCACTGCTTCCTCTCAATGAGTTATGCTTTCATACTGAGGCCATTCTTTCCCACCAGCCATTGATGAGTTACCATAATATAACGTTGCCTTCTCATCGCTGTGCATCTGACTTATCACCTACTCAGCACACCTTTCTTTTTCCCTCCCTCTTCCGACTTGTTAATCAACCAGTAAATTTCCCTGAAGCTTTGCACAAGAGCTTTATTTTTCCATTTTTCCAGTATCATCGCTTTAAACTTTTTCCTTTCCACAAACCACTTTTGAATATTATAATTTCACTGCCATAGACTTCAGCCGACAAAATGCAGAGAACTATAGGAGACACAGCCCGATGACAATTTCTGTTTAATTACGGTGGCTTGGGAGTGAAGGGTACACTCTGGTACTTCCATGTCTTTCAAAGAGCACAATAAAGAGGCCGCCACGCTCCATTTGTTAAAAAAGTCCCATTATTCCAAAAGGTGAGTATAATTACAGGTTTGCAGAGATCTGCGTCATCACCGAGCTTTACAACTGCCCCAGTCTATTGTCGCGCATTAGCTCAGATGTCAAGGCCAATCTCGCAGATCCTGCTTCATGTAATTGGCCATCAGATCGGTAATATTAGTAAATACGAGTTCGACAAAACTACAAAAATAATGTTTTTCCACTGATAAACTTGACCTAACTGACCTTCATACAAGTCTTGTGCAATCTTGTCCCCAAATGCAATAACTTTATGTTTCAGATTTAGACGACTTTATTAATCCCACAAGAGGCTTTTAATTTGAGCTGCATTAAGGCAACAAATAGCAATCAACACTGAAGAAAACATTGATATTACAGAATAAATACATGAAATATGCAATAAAGAGATGAAATAAAACTCCATCAAAAAGAGACGACTGAGAATTTAAAAGAGCTGTTAAGATAAATACGGATTTGTTTTACAATATGGTAAAACACAGCGACGTCTCGAAGGCTACTGAGGAAATTCACAGTGTAGGACGTGTCCAGATTAAACACCAATTGCGTTTGTTTGTTTCTGAAAGAGGTCAAGTCCCTCTGCTGCACTCCAGTGATTTTAGAACAGATTTTAACGATATCATGACGAATGTTCCTGTCGTTGAGAGTAAGGCTGTTAAACCAACAGATAAAGGACAAACACAGGAGGCTCTCAATAAAAGACTGATAAAAGTGACAAAGATTAGTGGGACTGACTGAGAAAGAGGACAGTTTACGCATAAGGTGAATTCTTTGGTGTCCACGTGCCAAGTTGCTTATTAGAGATAACTATTTTCACACACTGAGACTTTATTTTTACGCCTGAAATCAAAGATAAGTTCCTTTGTTTTTGTAACATTTAAATCCAAGAAATTGTCACACCAATTAATAAAATCAGCAAGCGTTTTGTTCAGGTTGAGATCCACTGAGAAGAAACAGCAAGGCCACGTCATCTGAAAATTTGACTTAGAGTGCTGTTGCATTGGAATAAAATAAAAAAAAAGGGGACATAAGACACACCCTTGTGGTGAACCGGTGGACACAATGACAGAGTCTGATAGACAGTTATTTACAAAACCCCTCTGCTCTCTCAAAGTCTGATATATGCTGCTGGACACTCTTTTGCTGCAGCCTGTTTGCCCGTTGTTGTTCTCATTGTGCAGTGGCTGCTCTGGGATTTATTCTTCCAAAGCATAAAAGCTATATGTGAGTAATACATATAACTTTTTTTTATATATAGGGCACTGTTGACAAAAATGTGCTTGTAGCAAATTTCTTTTTGTTACATGTTAAGGCACAGCATGGCTAATTAAACCCTATCCTATATTTGTTGTAGAAAGATACAAGCTAAAGTGCTAATTATGTTGGTTATGTTGTCCCCTGTCAAAAAACTTTTAGCTGCCTGACTAATTAACTTCGTATATTTGTTTGTGAGATGAAAGACCTCTACCTACGAAGCTAATTTAGTCCTCAAGCACATTCTTTTGAGGTGACATACCTCAAGATCCTCAGCTCAAGCCAGCAGACTTGAATGTTGGGGTTGCATTTTGACATTTAGGCCTATGGCAGCTCCACAGTGCTTTATTAGTAGCCTAAATTAGCTTGAGGGGGATCGACTGCAGCTTCCTTAATGAAAAGTTCAATCTGTTGCAGCCGGTGTTGCTGCTCCATCTGTGCAGTTGCTTGGTGGATGGTGGAGTTACCAGGAACTGCTCTTTTCACACTATAAAGGGAGCAGCGTTTGAGGGGAGGGGTGAGGGGTCACACAAGGTCTGGACGGTCTGGAGGCTGGTGCCGCGCCTGAGGCTGCAGGGCGAGGGGAAAGGAAGAAAGCAAGGGTTCAGATCAATAAGTGACTGATGGACAGAGTGGTGCAAAACAAGAAAGAGAAGATGATAAGAGGTGGGCTGTGGACTCTGGACGTGGGTGTCTGTCTTCATTACATCAGCGCTGAGAGGTGAGGGAAGTGGAAATCAGAGGTTTGGTTTTGCAACTGAACTAACTAATCGATAAGCTTATTATATAAAATCAAACGCTAACTACAATCATGGCCCACTTAGCTAAGCAACTTTTATATGGCTACTGGTATCTGGAGCTGGTCTGTTATCTTAAGACTCTGTTTTTTAAAGGGAGAGGACACCAGGAACTACATAGTTTGTAGAACAAATTACAATCACCATTTTCACAGACTGAACACAGCTGTTTAAGCGTTAAAATATTACTTCTTGGGGTATATGTTATCATCTAACAAATGAGGGGAGCCATGCCTGTCAGCGTGTCTACTTTTACAAATCTTGTTGGGGAACCTGGTCACCATTTTTCCCAAGCAGGCTCCCCCCTGAAACATATATATTTCATCTGCTCCATTTATTCATGACTTTTCTGTGGCCCCGGACACATGACAGGCCAGAGATGGAGGGGAAAAGCCATTTGATATCAACATGTGCAAGGGAAAGGCCTATTATGCTTTCACTGTCCCTCTTTGCTTCTGAAGAAAAGGAGCAAAATAAATGTAGGAACAAATATGAGCAAGAAGAAAATATAGATTTTCTTTAGCCTTTTTCATTCTGTGCCCATCTGTTTCCTGTCCAGCGCAGCATTGTGCCACCACAAAGGAGTATTTGAGGTGTGCATGTTGTCCCTTGTGTCATTCAAACGGCCAACAGCACACTGCAAATGATGGCTACTGTAGGATTCTGTTTGGATAGTCTCATAAAATCCAATCTCAAAATGTCATCGGGAAATCTGAAAAACATGCACGGCATTATATTGAGTGAAGAGTTTCAAAGAAGGCTCAGTAACAATTGTTTCATCGTACAAAAATCTTCGTTGCTTGTCTTCAGTTAATCTGGTTTTAAATGGTCAGTGTACAGCGTGTTCTTTCCAACATTTTTCTCTAAAATGAAAGGGAACTTCATAACATCATAGGCTCATAATTAGTTTGGAACTGTGCTTTACGTGTCACCAGAAGCTGCCCAGTCAGAAGGAGTATGTAAATGATGTACTCGTGCAACTCCCACAGAGATACAGCGAGACAAGAGGCCAATAACAGCCTGTACTTTTGGTATGTGTGAACACATGGCAAGCTCGCTAAAGCCACGAAGTCAAAGATAAAGTTCACTTAAAAGTTATCTGCACACACCATTATTTTCAAAGGCTTGCTGCACAGAAAAATGAATCCAAAGTGGGAATTCCTCTCTTTCCACACATATGACCAACTAAAAACTGAGAGTGTTTAATACATTTGCACACACGTCTGTGTTTTTCATCTTTACCCTTTTAGTGGAACAGAACTGTGTGTTTTCATAGAACGAAAAATATGTTTTGTTCAGTATGGGGCAATGCAAATGTATGTTACACCGTGTTCTTTTAATTAGTTTTCTGTGACTATCCACGTATGCCTTGTGTCAATATCCTTACTCAGGGCAATTATGACAAACGATACAGACTACCAGGCCCTTTATGCAGATGTGTCATTACAGGCAGAAGCTTTTACCCTTTCTGCCCCGGTCCTGCCTCAGGCCTGTCACAATGACCTGTGTATCTCTGTGGATTCACTAACCCAGCAATGACTTCCAGTTCTACGCTAAATGTTTCTGTTGGAGGTAAATGCCCACAGAGAGCCACACAACACACATCATTAAATATTTCTTAATAACATATCACCCGGAGAACACTTAAATGAGCAATATCAAAAAACAGATCACATTTTCACCTCCCACTGTAACTATTGGTGAATGATTAAAGGCGACGTACAGAGCCTGACAAGCCTTGGTGGTGTGACTGCAGTCAGTGAACCCTCTTAATACTGCATGTCCACTTTCTCATTTATTCAGAGAGGTCCACATATTTGGTCCTCTTTTCTCTCTCCATCCATTTGTAGTCTGCTCATACACAAAGGCAAATTCCTCACTATAAAAAGCACTGCAAAGTGGCATGGCTGACCCCCCACCAGACAGATGTACAGTATTTAGGTCGGCAATTAAGCTTTCCACCACACTGAAAACTTTTCATGGAGTACTTTCTGGATATTAATGCTTTAAATCACTGTCAGGCCACTCCTGCAGTCATCACTTTCATTAATGTTGCTTCATAGAGAGCTGGAAGAAGATGCAATGTGACAAGAGACAATGAGAGCCCTGATAAAGGGAGTAGGATTCTGACAGTGTGAGGTTGCAGCAGAAGTTAATAAGACGTGTTTAATATTAATGTACATTCCCCAGTTCATCCTCCACATAGGCACATTTATGAGGAGTGATGGAGATGTGCACAACAATATGTGACCAAGTAATCAATCTTTGAATGAATGAATCTCATAGAAACAAATATAGAAATAACTCCCTGAATAACTCTATTGTTTTCCGCAAACTTTCTTTGTACCTTAGGGTCTCTCTATGACAAAAGGGTTGCCGTTTAGACTCATGTCATAATCTCATGGATGATTTATGTCTTGTCAAAACTGGGACATTTATATTCATTTCTACATGCAGATTCTCCCTCTTGCTTTGTTGTATACTATATATAGTATAAGCCAAGATTGTTTAATGGAGTGTGAGAAGTTGGAGAGGTGGAGGAATGAGGAAATGTACTTAAAACTTTTTTCAGTAGCTATAAGAGAAAGTAAAGACCGTTATGAGTATCATTTTGTCTTTGTGAATTAGACAGATTTCATGAGGAGTGAGCATTAGAGTTACACTATTTTTACACCCATCCAGAGCTTGATGCCTGCTATTGTGCATAAAAGTCATCCCCCATATGTGTGGAGATAGATAATACCAACAATACACTGAGCTAAAATGCACGCATTTACATGTAAGTCAGCATTTGACAGACATCACCTCTAAAGGTACTCCCTTTCCTCTAAAAATAGAACATGAATTGTCCCATCAGCTCAGTGAATATAAAAAGTAAGCCAATTAATCAGATAGTAAGGTGCATTATGAATTGAGCAGTTCTTGAACTCTCTCAAAGTCTTTTCTCATGACAGAAGTATTTCTTGTAAAGTTAAGTCAGTTTTCCTTTTTTGTGGATTTTTAAGATTTCCTCCCTTCGTGGTTGTGATCCCCATCTCATAGCAATCGTGTTCATCTCTTCCATAGAGACGAATGTCATGGGAAAAGCCGATCAATATCCGTGTTCCTCCGAGGAGAGAGATTAATGTGAGACCAGGAGCCCCTTGAAAGGCAGTTAAGTAGAACACTTCCCCCAAGGAGATTGTTCACGTCCTAATTAGCTGCTAATGGGACACACAGTGACATAATGCGTGTGCATTTATGCGTGTGTGCTCGTGCATGTGCATGTGCTCACTTGTACATGTGCCTTTGTTACACGAGCTTTTAATAAGAATGCAACTACGGATAAACTCTCAAGTGGGCCACAAAGAAGGCTCACGTCACCTCAAATTACCAATTAATCATGGCTGCTTCACGTCTGAGCTTTAAACAATAACTAGAATAGTGCAGGCCCTCTGCATTTATTTAACTTTAGACTGTAAGCAGTGACAGGGGATTACAAAACCACATTTAGTTAAGGCCCAACTAGACACTAATCAGAAAAGTAGAGTGCCAAGATATTAAATACACAATCCTCTGGAAGCTCTTTGCATAGTTCTAAACATAGACTCCTGTCGCTGAGTGGAGCCACACCTGTGTAGGACTGCTGCCCTTTGGCTCCGCAGACAATTATTATTATACCATTCTCTAAAAGTGTTGAGCTAAGAATATGTTAGTTAGTTTTGGCAGTAATCATGGGTGTTTTGTGCTATTGATGCCATAAATGAATTCATGTGCCAGAATAAAACCTACTCAAGCTGCCATGTGCATAATTGGTTCAATATATATAATTGGACAAGTCTGAATATATATCTGGCATCACAACAAATTTCATTTTTTTTTATTTTTAGGTGCTGTGACTCAAAGATAATTTCACATTACTATCCTGCCTAAATGATCTTATCTTATTGTGCTTAATGTGCAATTTTAGAAATTCGATATTTCAGTTATTTGGCTTTTAAAGGATGAGGCTGAAAGTGGACTTTGTGAGGAGACTGTGTCAGATGTTTTAGAGTCTTCTTTTCTTGGAACTATTTCAATGAGATGGTCGGATTTAGACACAAAAAAATGCCACACATACCAACTGAAGAGGCATTCTTACACATCCACCAATATAAGAATACAGGAGCATAGTTTCAATAGAAAATGAAACTGTATATCTCCAAGATGTTTTTCTTTGGAGCAGGATTGAGGATTTGCTTTGTTGGGCTTGTTTTTGTTTATGTGACCTTAAGTAGCTCAAATTGTTGAAAATAAGCCATTTTTGCATTATGCTTACACTGTGAAATGCTGTTACATTAACTGTTATTTTTACACTAGCTTAAGTTATTTTGGAACTGAACTACTGTGTAACAGGTCACCAAAAATGTTTCCTGTTTGTGCTCGGATAAAAAGAGCAGCGTCCATAGATTTCTGAAGTGGCCTACTCAGATCCTATGCAGCGCTCCATGGTGTTATCAGAATATGAGTCACATACTTACACAACATGGATTGGTACGGAATTATTAATGCGTACCCTGCATGAAAGAGGCTTGGCTGTGTCTTTGTGCATTGTTGCTGCATCTGGCCAAAGCTTCCTGTTGCTGGCTGCTGCACAGAGCTGCTTGAGCTTGAAGAGTGGGAGGACACTCCACTATTTTGTAAAACATAGTTTGTCAGACAGCATTAGTCAGACACTCGATCTGTGCTGAGGTTAAAACATGCCTTTGTTTTATTTCTGTTTGTGGTGGTGTTAACGGGGGCTATAACATTAATTAATGCTCTCGGAAGAATATGAATGGCACTGCAAATGTGTGAGAGGGAGTTTGGCTTTCTGACCTCTTTGGTACAATACAATGGGAATGGGGTTGATTTGCAGTCAGTGCTTTGTCAATGTGCGAAAAAGATTTGCATAAGACCATGGCGCCTGACTTACCTCTGCATCTTAATCACTATCTACACGTCTCCAGTTATTCAATAGAAAATCCTCAGGTTAGCATTTATTATGGGCTGCAGATTTCCTGTAAGTTCCAAATCAGATTAAACCAGAACAAAAGGTTGATCACGGGTGACATCATGCTTGTTAGCAGGAATCCAAGATAGGATTAGATTGTCACTGATATTTAATACCACGACTTCACCCCTAATTGGACATTCTTATCCATGTGTCCCATTAAACAGCTGCCACTCTGAAAGAAAACACTGATTGCTTTCTTGGCTGATAATCTGTACAGTGTTCTGTCAAGTGCACAAGAGAGATATAGGTTCTCTCTAGCAATCACACACAATTTCCTGACCTTTAGGCAGAAGCCTGCTCAAAAAGGCAGATGAAAAACTAGTCCTTCACTCAACAGGAAATGACTAAGACCATGGCAATATGTAATAGCATGTTATACAAAATGTCTGGAAAATACATTGCTTACTGTATACCTAAAGTGAAGGCCACATTAGACTAGGTGACAAACAAGGATCAAGTCAAGGATCACCAGGCAATTGACGCTCGGACAACACTTTTGAGTTTATATCAAAATGGCCAACTGTTAACTTAATACAAAATACTCACCAAAAAAAAAACATGATTCTGTATAAAAATAAGAACAAGAAAATTAGATAAAACAGAACTTGCTTCTTAATGTTTAGAGAAAGATAAAACTTCAGTCAGCTATGGGCAAACTCCAGCAATGTCTCAGAAGGGTCATAGATTTTGAATGTTAATAATAGCATTACAATATGTCAGTAAAAGTCAATTACTTGGCCCTGTTATATCATCATTGTAGCTGTATGCAGTTTTCAAAAGCTCTGAGCCTTTCACATTCACTTAAGTGCCTTATAAATGAAACATTAGGGACGTTTTGATTAGTGTACATAGGTGCTTGACTTCTGGCAACAAATCAGTAAAATTCAGTGTTTCTTATCTATCACACTTGAACCATAAAAGAAAATCAATAAATCTCCAGAGAGTGTTTGCCTTTGTTTTGCCTGACTGCGTTTTGCCCTGTTTGCGCATTGCTCCCACACATCCTAATACAGATACTAATTGTGTATTTTAACTGATGTATTTATTCATACTGCATGTCTTTAGGGCAAATATTTCCCTGAACAGAGAGATAAAAATGTCATATTCTGTCTGAATATGTTAAAATATGTTTCCCATATGACAACAATTAACCTTTATATCCACAATGAATCATCACTTCCACCAGCGACTGTAAACTCTGTAGATTAATATCAACTTTTTGTTATGTAGAGTCTTATGTAAGATATGCAGTGTGACAGAAATCTATCATGAGTTGATATACATTGAAGTGATTGTACTTCTTGATCATCCAGCATTTTAGTTAAAACATTTAGTTAGAAATAATGACACATTAGTTTGCGTTTGTTCCAATATTTGTTGTTAACAAATACTTAATAAATTCAGTGACAATAAAGAAAATATTGACTGTTTGAAAACTTTTTTTTTATTTTGGCACCCTCTGCTGGTGAACCGCATGGAAAGGCAATCCATTTCTGAATATTGACAACTTGTAATTAATCACAAAATCGTGTCCACCAAAGTTAAAGCAACATTATGTAATGAACTAAAGGAGAAAAATGCAACTGCAAAGTCACATGGGACTTGCAATAAATATCTTATGTATTTAAACTGTAATGTAAATGTGACAAGATATGTGTTTTTGTCATAAAAATGAATCCATGGCTATTATATAATTGATTTTCAGGCTCCATACTTTGATGTGCAAACATAGTTGCTTTAATTAACATTTTTACATTTAACTATCCATCATAAGGCGTTCAGTTCGGTGTCGGCAGCAGCACCTAGAGAGTGTGTGCACTCTTAGTTAAATTAAAATATTTAGTCTTTGTGAGTATTTGTAGTAAAAGAGGGCCAAGGTCAATTGCACTGAATAAACAAGTCTCATTATTTATTTATTTCCTCTTCATTGTACGTCTCTACAGTAAAATATTGGGGACTATAGTTTTAAATTGCCTTTATGCCGTGTCCCACTACAACTGTTTTACCTTGGGCAACATAACTAGATTCCAAAACATATTAACTTTTTTTTTTTTCTGCCTGAAAGCATGATATCCCATCGAAACATCTCAAATGGATTTTTGTTAAGGTTAAGTTGCCCTGATAATTGTTCCTCTTGGCCAAAGCTGCTTGATATTTAAACAACTGCACATGCTGCATTTTAAGCAATTAGGATCTGACAAAACGAATGAAAACTGCAAACTCACTCACATAAAGGAAGAAGCATAGACTAAATTAAATGAATTTACAGCACACTTTGAGCGATGGCAGCATCCTTAAGCCGTTCTTAAATTATTAAGAAGCTCACACATCAACCCTACTTTAATTGAAGCTGATGTGATCCATAAACACAAAACATGACCAGAGTACCAAAATATATATGGAGCTAATACCCTCCTAAATAAATTAAACCCGACTCCAGAAAAGATTCTTAGAAGTTTTACTAAGCCAAAGAGTGCCTGCAGTGCAGAAGGTGCTCTTTTGAACTAAATATAAATGATCTGGCCTTTATGATAAACAGTACTCATTTATCAACATAATATTCATGTGGAGGGTTAAAAGCTGCAATTAAGATACAAACTTGAACTGTATCTTGGTCAGAACTTGTAAGGCCCGTGAAAATACAATATGTTGCTTACTTTAGGCATTTGGTTTTGACTTGATTAGTTGTAAATATGGCGTGGCTTCTCATATATTTACCGTCTTTTTGTATTCTTTCCTCGTTCATTAGGCCCAAGTCTTTTCTGACACAGGTTAGCTAATGGCTGTTCATGAGGGAGTTTTTGTGGGGTTTTGATTTCTATCAGCGCCATTAGGTAGTAATTTTGTTATAAATTAATATAATATTAAATGCAGCACTATTGTTATTGTTTATTTTTATTACGTTTGTGTGTGCAAAGAAATTGTATATTTTCAGTTTTGTTTTAATCCATGTTAGTGAGCACCATAATATTTGATCTATAGGCACCTGTGTGTTCACAACAAAATGTCAGTCTAAAGTCTGACTTTTATGTTTTTTTGTTCTGTTTTGTTGTGGCCCTGTTTCACAAAGAAGGCTGAACCAACTCTTTCAAGTTCAGATCTGAATTCACAACGGTCCACATCAGCGTTACTGTTTCAGTAAACTAGTTTAGAGTTAGATCAGTTCATTCTGAGTTTAGCAGACGAAAGCAAACCAATCAGTGGATGCAAGTAATAAGAATTCACCACGGCAACGGTAACTGAATGGAGGCTGCCATGTTAGAGGAGAGTAAAGTAAAGAGGCGGGCACTTTCCAGGTGTATGGAGAGCCCAACCAACACCAAACTCACCTTACTCCTTCTGTGAAACTATAAACATTAACATACTGAGTTTGGACTAAACCTGCTTCTTGAAACTGGGCTAATGTACTGAAATAAATGTAAACATTATTGAACAACTTTATGTAACCACTTGCCTTATGTGTAGCCGTCGTTTGATGCCTAATCTTCTTAGTCTTTTTTTTCTTTCATCATTACATTCAAAGTGGCATTGCACCGGAGTCACAGGCTCAAATGTGCACTTATGGTTTGTATCATCTAAAGTCTCCGCAATTTAGATTTTTATGTAAAATTCTATCATTTCTAGTGGCCCTTCAAAGCATACATAAATAAACATGCAATAAGTTTTAAACATAAGTTTAGACTTTTAATAAAAATGAAACAGGAACTAAACCGGAAGCATGTGCCGTTGGCGTCACCGAGTTGAAAACAAAAACAAGTTGGTGTTGCTTCATCTGTCTCGGTGTTTTTTTAGTGTGTGTCTGTCCTCTCTATAGCTTTGGAAGCCTCTGTATCCTCTGAAGACTCTGTTCATATGGTGAGACTTTTCATGTTTCTGAAACTGCCAACGTAAACAAAGAAGTCGTGTTATTGCGCCGATATGTAGCACTAATATTTGTTAGCTAGCTAACTGTGCTGCTATATGGCTAACATTTTACAATTGCTTTACTGTCATATATTAACGCCGAAGAAAAGCGACTTCTTCTTTATGCATTCCCGTGATGTTCGATCCTTTTTCTTTGTCCTAGATTGGGTCTGAGTTTAGCCGTGAGATCGCGGTGACAGTTAGCCATGGCTCAACAGCGAGGGGTAAACAGTCTACAATTCAACCAGGACCAGAGTAAGTCGCTTAGCCATTTCTCTGTAATGGCTGCATTGTTGAACACATCTCGGTTTAACTGCCTTTGTTTAATTTTTACCAATAACAAGGCTGTTTCTGCTGTGCTATGGAGACGGGGGTGAGAATTTATAATGTGGAGCCACTGATGGAGAAGGGCCATCTGGGTAAGAGCACAATCCAAATGTAAATACATATATCAAAGTGTATCTCTCCAAATGTAGCTAAATTAACATTGGTTGAATTTTCAGACCATGAACAGGTGGGCAGTGTGGCCCTGTGTTCCATGCTGCATCGCTCCAACCTGCTGGCTATAGTTGGAGGTGGTGTCAATCCTAAATTTTCTGAAATATCTGGTATTGCTTTGTTTTATTTTCCATTGTATTTGTATAATAATTCCTGGCCATAAATTGGTCATTTTATTAATTACACCATATGATTTCCTCAGTCCTAATATGGGATGATGCCAGGGAGTCACGAGATCCTAAAGACAAGCTTGTGCTGGAGTTTACCTTTACCAAACCAGTGTTAGCTGTTCGAATGAGACATGACAAGTGAGTTGCCAAAGACAGTGTCAATATTTTCTGGTATATTTTTATAAATATGTATATATATATAAAACACTACAAATGGCACATTCTTTTCTTTTTCAGAATTATTATTGTACTGAAAAACAGGATCTATGTGTACAGCTTTCCAGATAATCCTGTCAAACTTTTTGAGTTTGACACCAGAGATAATCCTAAAGGTCAGGAAGTACTCCATAAACAATATTCTGTGATTCACTATTGTTAAAATAATAGTTGTTTTAAAAAAAAATCCTCTTTCAGGTCTGTGTGATTTGTGTCCTAGTCCAGACAAGCAGTTGTTGGTTTTCCCAGGTCATAAATGTGGTAGTCTACAGTTGGTTGTAAGTTGTTTTTTTGTAACAGTCTTATCTTCAACTTATCTGAAGCTGGTGCTAAAAAAAACATAATATTTTCTTTAGGATCTGTCTAACACAAAGCCTGGTACATCATCTGCTCCTTTCACGATAAACGCTCATCAGAGTGAGATTGCCTGTGTGGCACTAAACCAACCCGGCAGTGTGGCAGCATCTGCATCTCGCAAAGGAACTCTGATCCGCCTGTTTGACACAACAACAAGAGACAAACTAGTGGAGCTGCGCAGGGGAACTGACCCAGCCACTCTTTACTGGTGAACACTGTTGTTGGAGATGTTGGTGCTGTTAAAAACTCCTTCTGTTTGTGATCTTTGTGCTTTGTTCAATTTTCCAGCATCAACTTCAGCCACGACTCCTCGTTTCTGTGTGCCTCCAGTGACAAAGGAACAGTACACATCTTTGCACTTAAAGACACTAAACTGAACAGGCGCTCTGCGTAAGCCAACCTCGCTATAACTCCACTGCCGTTGTTTTGTTTTTTACTTCTTAAACACACTTTGTTGTTATAGATTGGCGCGAGTTGGGAAAGTTGGTCCTGTCATTGGTCAGTATGTTGACAGCCAGTGGTCATTGGCCAGCTTTACTGTGCCAGCTGAGTGTGCCTGCATTTGTGCATTTGGGAAGAACACGTCCAAGAATGTGAACTCTGTCATAGGTGAGATGAGTTTTAAAAATTAAAATATTAAAGAACGCACAAACATAATTAAATGTATTGTTTCCCCTACTACAGCCATATGTGTTGACGGCACCTTCCACAAATATGTGTTCACCCCGGATGGAAACTGCAACCGAGAGGCCTTTGACGTTTATCTGGATATATGTGATGACGATGACTTCTAAGACTTACTGGAAAAGGAATAACATAGACTGAGAATCAGAGGTGTTATTGCTGAGGCCTGTTTTATCAATTAATTGTGAAAGTGTGTATTCAGTGTATTTTATGTAGCAGTGAGTATATACAATAAATACATTTTTATCAGCCTGTACTTTACTTATGCTGTGTCAAACAGTTCAACAGAAACACACCACAAATGATGACCTTTAGTTCACAGCATTTTCTCCTGAGGCACAGTACGTCTCTACTAGAGAACACAAAAGTAAATTATAAAATAACATGTTATGAATATTGAAAAAAAATCTTACAGGACAAAATTAATAAAAAAAAACTGCCCAGATGTCTTCATAAAGTTAACCATGAAATTATATCCATAGGCAAACTTATGAACTTCCATCTTATTTGCTCCTGTGGCAAATCCACAGATTACTCACTTTTACCAGGACCTTACAAAAGTTCAAGTTAAGACTTGAAATGCTTATACATTTTGGATGTCCTCTAAAATGAGGCCAGGGCTTGCTTCTGCTAATCTGTAATCCACAAAACCACCAAAAGGCTAAGCATGAGTAATAAAAAGTAAGGGTTAAACACCTAGCACAGTGACTCCGCAAATCTTCTGGAAAGTAGTTTAGACAACCAACAAAAACAAAAGCAGTGTGATATTTTACTTGTGCAACAAAAAATATCTGTCACTTGTATATAAAAAATAATAATCCTGTGCAGAAAGTTTTAGTTGTGTTTGTACAAGAGCTAAATGCAGAACCATTTGTGACATTGCCAGCCTTTCCAGTCAACTGCTTTGAGACTAGCACACTTAATAGCATAGTTTTTAACAAACCAGCAGCCTCTGCTGGTGGGTGAGTGTATCAACAATTAATGTTGTTGGGACACCCTTCTCTTTTCTCACTATTTTATATCCCAACAACAGAAAACAAAAGCGATAGCAACAAAAAAAATTGATCTCCCTGACAAAATGTTAAAATGTAAATATTGGTGAGTCATCCAAAATTCAACTTCATTGTCACTCTAAAACAGGAGGACCAAACATCTCCATAGTCTCTAAAACAAGTGATAGATGATCCATAAATGAATTCACAGACACACGGAGAATACGAGCTTCATCTGCACTCCACCTCCTGAAACACAGAGAGAAGGAGATTAAAGACAACATATAGATTATAATTTTTTTGTCACATTTAACGGGAGGCTGTAGGCTCTTACACAGACAGCGTATTCCCTGTTACTGTGAGATGTTTAGTGATGCCCCCTTTCCGTGGCTCTTGGTCTGGTGACAGAGAGTGCAAAGCAATGACAGCTTCTCGAGGCGATGGGAAAGGTACATCAAGAGAACTGCATGAGAGTCAAGAAAGACTGATATGCTAATTTTTAGGAAATATGCTTTTCCTGCCGTGAGGAATCAATATATGCACTTTAACCAACTGCACATATCACAAACCACCTTCAAATATTTAGAAGGAATACTACCAGAAGAAATTGTAACAACTTATAGTAGTAAACAGTCTTCTTTTAAACTGTTTTACTATGCCATGAGCTACAGATCATGATAGTAAAACAAAGTAAAATTTTGGGGATGGAAGTGCCGGACTTTCCCATTCATTTTGACGAGTTAGCAAAATAAAAACGGCTAAATACAAAGTTTCTAGGAACAAACTGATTGGTTGTTTTCCAAATTGTTGGTGAGAAAGGAGCACAATACAACTTCTTGTTCTCTCCCGAGGCTCCGACATCAAACACATGCTGCTTATTGGTGACATTGGTCAAAACCATCTTGTTTATGCACAACTTGTGATGTTTGGTGGCTAATACTAATTCTATCATTGAAAGTGTATTGCAGTCGACGTACACAAAAAGGGTCAATAAAGTGCAGTATAAATTAACTGCCCCGAAGTGCAACCAAATGATATTAGTGAGTGTTAAGTCAAAGAAGATACATAATTGATTAGACGTCAATAAGATTTCGTGAAATCTGTGACATCTTCATCTTGCAAAACCATTTGCGACTAGAGACAACCACAATACATGCAACACTTTAACTTTAATATAAATTACACTAAAGCCTACGCAGTTAATATTTTTTTTTATTTTTCTAAACATACAAAGGATACAATTCCAGTTTCCCTGTTGCATTATTTACTGAAGACTCGTGTTCCTCGGTGGCCGCCATTGGAGTTTTTAGAAGTAAAAATAAAAGTAACCGGATGTCGGTTTTTTTTTGTCTTTGTTTTTGGCAGAACAGCGCCTGCATTAGTACGCTTCTGCCCTCTAGCGGCGGGTTGAAGTCACTGTTCTACTGTAGTGCGTAAAAGGCGTCACAAGGCTATACATTTGGACTAAACTAACTAAACTAATAAGGTGTTGCAGTTTCAAAGCGTGTAACTCTGGTCGTAGGTTATATACAGTGATAATGTAGTGATGGAGCTCTTTTATTGAGGTGTCCTTGGATTTATGTCACTATCTCTCTGTGTTTTTATGGTTTTCTATGGTCTTGCGCGGTCAGCTGCGCGCGTCAGCTTCGTGCCGTCGCTCCTTTTTCTCAAGATTGGACCCAGACTCACTCGAGCTCTTGGGTTTGCGGATGTTTACTCATCAAGCGTCAGTTTTCTAGCTGTTGATTATCTGTCATCGCGTGTAAAGAACAGGCGAGACGATCCCTTTGAAGAACGGATTTTTACTTTTATTACCTCTTCATTGAATCTTGGTTCCTTTTGCTCTTACACTACTTTTGGACCCCATGCACTGAACTTGTGATTTAGTGGAACTTACTTTTGAACCATTTGACCCGCGATCTCAGTGTTGTTCTCACTCTTCAGCCTTTCAGTGTAAAGTCCATGGCTGTGTCCAAGTGCGCGGGCACGCTGAGGGATCTGCAGCTGGCTTTGCAGCTGAAGATCGAGGAACTGCGGCAGCGAGATGCGCTCATCGATGAGTTGGAGCTAGAGCTGGATACCAAGGATGATCTGATCAGACAGCTCCAGATAGAGCTCGACAGGCATCGCAAACTGTCGCACACTGGGAACTCTGGTGAGACACTAAACACAGGTGTGGCACATCCCGAGCCCAGGACACCTTTACTTATCCCAGCAGCAGAGTTTGGAGAATTTCTACGGAAGCTTTGATAGCAGTTTCTTTACTATAGTCACATTAATAAGTGTCTTAAAATGCATTGTGGCTTCTTCCAAATGTCAGTATTTTAAAGTGTTTAATTCTATGATATGGATCACAAATCTCAGGTTGGGTCATTTAATTGCACTATACAAATTTTAAATGCAAATACTCAAACATGTCAAGATAAATACGTAACTGTTATCTTATTTACTTGACCAAGCTCTAATAATGCATTATTTAGATGGTCTTTTTTCTGTTTTCTGTTTATTGTGCCTTTACAGGAGCAGCATTGCCATCTCCAGTGGCATCTGATGAACCTCAACGCACAAAGAGGCAGGCCATATCTGCAGAGCCCACTGCCCTGGACCCGTCCCAGCTCTCAGATGTAACCCTTACCAGCTACTGCAAGACCAAGGAGTGAGTACAAAAACACACATACTTTGACACAGACAGCACCTTCGTGAGTCATAATCCTCTTTTTGTGTTTGTGCAGGTCCAGGGAGCTGATCCAGAGAGCTCTGATGGACAATGACTTCATGAAACATCTGGAACATGGACAGGTAACCACAATATGTAGTTGCCGGTACACAATCTTACTGTACTCCTGATATAGAAAACCCACCTAATGTTTTCATGTGCAGATCCTTACCATCATGGACTGTATGTATCCCACCAGCCTCGCCAAGGGCTGCTGCGTCATCCAGGAGGGAGACGATGGCTCCACAGTCTATGTTTTGGAGGGTAGGTCTCCCGCACTGGGTCAGTCAAAGTCTGTGCACATGTGCAGTCCAATAACGTTGAGTTATACATGTTTAATTTTTTAAAAACACTTTTTAATTTTAAAAAGTATTGTTTAACATAAATAAGTTAAAACCTTGTATCCTTGGAGTGTACAACATAGGATTTAATGATGCTTCCTATAAGCAAATTTAGACCATTTATCATCAAGTGTTCATTAAAGTGTGATCTTTTCTAGATAAAGTAGAGTCATATTGCTCAGTACAGGACCAAATAAATCAATCTCCAACCCAAAACGATTATAAAACCAACCCTAACAATGTGATCATTGTTCTGTCACAGACATTATGTGACATACTGTGGAAGTGGTCTGTGTAATAGCTAACAGCAGGATGAAGGCACACATGATGCCAGTTGTCCTGTTGTGTGATAGCCTAACACTATGCAATTACAATTTTGAAGTAAATCCTATATGTCTTCCTTTCCTACAGACACAGTGTTAATGCATGCGACCTGTGAGTGTGTAACCTTATAGGAGTCATGTGTTCCTGACACCTTTACTCCATTGTCAGAGTCTTTGTCTTTGCTCTGTGTACACCTAGGACTGTGGGTCTTTCACACAGTCGAGGCTACTGTGGTGGTGTTAACATGAGAGAGGTCAAAATGTCACGGACTGGCATTGTCAACACTTTCCACAGATGCAAAATCCTTTCATATTTCATATTCTTCAGAAATACTGGTGTAAGGGTTTATTTCAGACCAGGTTCAAAGAGATAAAACCCCCATACTTGATTTACACTGAGTTAAAATAATCTTTTTTACCATAATAGGTTAAACTGAGGACACAGATTTTGCCTGTCAGTGTAGTTGTAGCCTCTTTCAACACAAATGCACTATCATTGTGTTGGTTTATTTAGATTCAGTATTTATGGTGGCCGAGAAAGCTCAAAGCATGCAAATACACATTAGTACAAGCAACGGATTCACAGCACATACGCTGCAATTCACAAATGCAACGTGGCACTGCGGATTTATAAAACCTCCGCATCAACTTCACAGCAAGCGCACTGCAAATCAAGACACATGTGCAAATGGCCAACAGCAGGATCAATTCCACAACACACAGGCTGCGTTTTAACATGACAACACAGCACCTACAAATGAAAGAAAAAACCCTGCATTCAGTTTACAACACATGCTTTACAAACAGACAAAACATTGAGAAGAAGTGCTGCAAACAGACAAAACAACATCCATTTTTCATTCACTCCTTTTTACTAAAATAATAATAATTTATGACTTCCCTGAAATAAGTAACAATCACAATTAAAAATAGCACATAAATTATTAACTACACACTATATTATCATAATTTTATCGTTCTTAATGTTTGTGACTACTTATTCCAGGAAGTCATAAATAATAGGAATAGATGAAAATGGAAGGTGTGAACTTGCTCCTGGTAAAAGAAGCTCATTTCCTAAACCAATACCTAAACCACTACACTAGTCAGATCTGTTAAATGATTCATGTGGGTTGTTTTTTTTTTTACAGTATATTGTATGTTTCTCTCAATGCAGTGTAGTTTGGAATTGCAGCACTTCTTCTAAATGCAGCCTGTTTTGTATGTTTGTAAAGCATGTGTTTTTCGACATTTGAAGGTGTTGTCATGTTGAAATGCAGCTTACGTGTTGTGCAATTGATGCTTTTGTTGCACGTATGTCTTGATCTGCAGTACGCATGTTGTGAGGCTGATGCGGAGGTTTTATAAATTCGTAACGCGATGTTGCATTTGTGAGTTGCAGCGTATGTGCTGTGAAACCGTTGCTTGTACTAATGTGTATTTACATGCTTTGAGCTTTCTCGGCCACTATGAGTATTCCTACAAACTCACTACTATTAAACTCCTTTATGTGCACTCCTAGAGCAGCTAAAGGTTATTCATTTTCCAGGTCCTTTATCTTTTGGTAAATGTTAACATACACAACCTATAACTAACCAGTAACTATTACACAAATAGCTTAACACATCACCATTTTTGAGGTGAGGTATAAAGCTATATAAAGTCTGGCTGTTTGAATTAAGTGTCTGAGAGCTCTGAGCAAAGCAAATTGTCATGTTATGTAACGACACAAGCATTGAAGGTGAATTTTCTGTGAGGGAAGAACAGCCTCAGTGCCGGGTCAGCCGCATTGACACTGAGTTTTGTGTGTGTTCTCAGAGGGAATGGTGGAAGTGACTAAACAAGGCAAGAAACTGTGCAGAATTGGTCCAGAAAAAGTGTTTGGGGAACTGGCTATTCTGTACAACTGCACACGCACAGCTACTGTAACAGGTACAACACACACACACACACTTTAGACCCATGAATTTTGAGCCCTAACACAGCCAGCACCAGGGCTATTATTTTCTAACAATTTTGTGTTCAGTGGTGAAATGGCTTCCACTTATCTGTGTGGTAGAAGAGCTACTACAGGGCTTACAACTTTTAAATGATTATTGCTGAATAGGAGCTGCGGTTCTTACTGTGAGCATTTTGCAAAATAAATATTACAATTCAAAAGATGCATTTTCAGTTTAAAACTATAATAGGGAAAAGAAGAAAAACAATTAACACACCATACATGATAAAACAATAAATAACAATTTGTGTTTTAATAGAATTCTGTGGAGTAAGCTCCCCTAAGCTACTTTATTTATATACTACTATATATACTTTTATTTAAACACAAAGCTGTTTTCCTGTTTCCTGTCAGCAGAAATACCTCAGACGGTGTTACACAAGCACCGTGAGGGGTTTCTTAGACCTAGACATAAAGCTTTTTGACAATTTATCCTTAATGCACCTCGTCCTTTTTTCATCTGCCAGCCTTTTTTCATGCAGTGTCCTTGTGAGGTTTAATCTATTTCAAATGAGTGCCACATAAGCAGATGAGCGTGAAAAAAGAAAGATGGGTAATTTAATTGGTTTAGAATGGATCAAGTTTACTCAAGTTTTCTTTTTTGGACTTCTTTATGAAACTTTTGATTATGTTTCATTTAACCAACAAATTCATTTTTTGATCTTTTTCTGTGAATTATTATGCTCTAAGATCATGCATTGACAGTTTCTGAGCTCAGGTTCAGGACAAATATTAATCAAATCAAAAATATGTGTGTACTATCAGTGGATGGTATAAAGGTACAGTGTGATTGGTTTGCAACATCAAAATAGACAAGCATCAGCACTTTTCAGAGCAGTTCCTTTGAAGCAGTGCTGAGCTGATCCTCACTGGGAGTCAAATACAAACACAGTTACTGTGACGATAACCTGCCTTTGAAATGGCATTTGGACAAAATGAGATATGAGTCAGTTATATCTGTGTGGAGGTGTATAAATGGTTGTTAGATTGTGCTGGCCTTGAAATTTACTTTAAGTTTGTCTGGGTTCATAAAGGATATTTAAATAGACATACACTTGGGTTAAATTAAATCCCTTCTTGTCCCATGTGTTCATTTAGTATATACAAAATACCTAACACCTTTTTAAACAGTGACAAGGACCTGTGAGAGAACACCTATAGGATGATTTTAAAACTCTTTGTGGCAAAGAACATTAAGAGTGTACAAGTCAATGTCCAAGAAGGCTTGAAAAAGCAAAAACAAGGACAGTTGTTTTATTATAACAAGCGTAGCCATAACTCTCATTTACAACATTGAACCAGACTGCTTTAGTGCCCATGCTTCAAGGAGAAGTGCTATGTGATCTAAAGCTGACAATTTCACAACCGAAGCTTCAATTTGTAATCGTTCAATTAACAGAAGAGGCTTATTTACACCTTACTGCCTCAAGGGTATATTTGTACTTATTGAAAAAACAATATCACAGTCAACATTAGGGTCACTGTTTTTCTCTCTTGCTCTTTTTAGCCCTGACTGACATTAAACTGTGGGCCATTGACCGTCAGATTTTCCAGACGATCATGATGCGGACCGGTCTGATCAAACACTCGCAGTACACAGACTTTCTCCGCAGGTACAGCCTCTTCACGCAGTACTGCTGCTGGTAATCTCCACATAAGAGTGAAGCAGATCTCTCACTCTGACCTCTTCTCTCAGCGTTCCCTCTTTCCAGGCTCTTCCCGAAGACGTCCTCAGTAAACTGGCTGATGTTTTGGAGGAGGTGATACTTCGCAAACACTCACACTCTGCTTCTAACGCCATCTGTGCATTTGTCTGAAAAGTGGGAAGCATTGGACAGCCTTGTAATCAATAAGTAATCTGAGGTTTTTTCCCACTCTATTCACATAAATATCTGCTCTGTCACAGACTCATTACAACGACGGTGATTACATTATCCGCCAGGGAGCCACCGGGGACACATTTTTCATCATCAGCGAAGGACAGGTGAGGAGGAAAGGCCGCAACATAAATGCTTAGATGTTGATCTATCAGGAAGAGTAAACAGGAGAATAATTGACAGAGCGGAAGATGGGTATTGAAAAGCAGCTGTGGTCTTAGAGAAACGGTCTCTCTCGGATGTTGTGCAGGTGAAGGTGTCTCAGCAGAATTCGAGCAACGAAGAGCAGGCGATGGAGAAGATGATGTCCAAGGGCGACTGGTTTGGAGAGCAGGCTCTGAAAGGGTGAAAAACACACATTCGAGATTGATTCAGTTCGGTTTCTGCGTTAAAATTCATATAATTGTTTACGTTGAAACAGAATCCCATAAAATAGGCCTATACTGTAACAGAGTGGGCCTTGAGCAAATATGAAATCTTAAGGGTACGTGTCTGTACTGCTTCATCAACCTTGACTTCTAATTTCGGACTGTTGTTTGCAGTGAGGACGTGCGCACGGCCAGTGTTACAGCTGTAGGGGATGTCACATGCCTCGTCATTGACCGAGAGTGAGTGCGTCATTATAATCCACAGCTATCTGTTTGATACAGTGGTTGCAAACACAGATGGTCTTTCTTTCTTTTACTTTGGTAACCTTTTATTTACTCGTTCGAATATTACGTTTGTGTCCCAGGTCCTTTAAACAGCTCATCGGAGGACTGGATAGTGTCAGCAATAAACAGTACGACAATGACGAGCTCAAGTCTAAGTGAGTTACCATTCAAATTCTCAGTCTCCCATCAGAAAATATTGAATAGAAAATAATAGAGGACTTACTTGATGCCCTTGAAGTGCATTTTGTGTATCATTTTTTCTTTTTTTTTTTTTCTTTTGCTCATTGATTTCTACAGACTACAAGCAGAGGCAGACTTCTTTTCCAGTGTGTCTCTTAGTGACTTCAATGTCATCTGCACTCTGGGGGTGGGAGGTTTTAGTCGTGTGGAGCTAGTAAGTATGAGTTCAAATATATTGAGGACCTATTAGACTCATACTCTAAGCATGACTGTAATCATCGTCTCTGTGCAGGTCCAGTTAAAGAGTGACCCCAGTCGATCCTTTGCGCTGAAGGTGTTAAAGAAGCGCCACATCCTGGACACCAGCCAGCAGGGCCACATCCTGTCAGAGCGCCGCATCATGGCCGAGGCTCACAGTCCTTTCACTATTAGGTCAGACATCTGCAGAGCTCACAGTTGAATGACATATTTGTTTCCTGGATGATTCACTATTTGCTTTTGTGGTTAAAAACTCCAACCTTGTGTGTGATTTTGAACGAATAAATGCTTATCTGTTTATCTGTTTATCTCCCTGTAGGCTGTACCGAACCTTCAGAGACACTAAATATCTGTACATGCTGCTGGAAGTGTGTCTCGGGGGAGAACTGTGGACTCTACTGAGAGACAGGTGAGTCCCGTGGCTGTGTCTTCCTCGGTGACAGCGTGAAGTCATTAAGTCTGGTATTTACTTCCGTTGCAGGGGATCATTTGATGACGGCACCACGCGCTTCTACACAGGTTGCGTTATCGAGGCTCTGGCCTTTCTGCACTCCAGGGGCATCATCTACAGAGACCTAAAACCAGAGAACATCATCCTAGACCACAGGGGATATGCTAAGCTAGTGAGAACGCCTTGTCTTTTATGCAAGAAATAGATACTTTTAAACATATGCTACTAACAATCTCATGCTCATTTCTTTAGGCAGATTTTGGCTTTGCTAAGAAAGTGGGTCTAGGGAAAAAGACTTGGACATTTTGTGGGACGCCTGAATATGTTGCACCTGAAATCATCCTAAACAAAGGCCACGACAGTTCTGCTGACTGCTGGTCTTTAGGAATCCTTATCTACGAGCTGCTAAGTGGCAGGTACAAAAGCATCTTGTTTCTTGTGTTATATCACAAAATAAAGCTTAATCTGAAGGACTGTGACACAGTCTTGGGTTAAGGTGACCTGGAGTTTCAGTTATTCAATCATTTCTCTCATCCTGCCTTATTTCAAAGCTGTTACATCAGCGTGCACCTCACTTACTGGTCTGCTATCTATGTTGCCAGCCCTCCATTTTCAGGCTCTGATCCCATGAAGACCTATAACATCATCCTGCGAGGCATCGACATGGTTGAGTTTCCTAAAAAGATCACCAAGAGTGCAGCTAACCTCATCAAACGACTCTGCAGGTTGTACTTGTTCTCTTCTTGTGAAAGTAGAACAGAAGGGAAAAGATTGAACTCGCTCACTTTGTATTCGTGTTTTCTAGAGACAATCCATCAGAGCGGCTGGGCAATCAGAAAAATGGAGTAAAGGACATTCAGAAACACAAGTGAGATTTCAGTTTGAGTGCTTTTTCGCAGCTGAAGTTGAAGTCATGGCAACAGTGTGCTTTTGTCCTTCAGGTGGTTTGAGGGCTTCAACTGGGAAGGTCTTCGTCAGGGAACAATAGACTCTCCTTTTACGCCGACAGTGGGTATCCTCGAGTGCTCCGTTAGGTAACCAAGTGCTCATGGCAGCTGTAACTTGCTGTGTTTTCTCTTAGGTGGAAGGACCACTAGACAATAGCAACTTTGACTATTTCCCTATGGACACTGAGGACCCTCCTCCTGACGAGGAATCTGGTTGGGACATTGAGTTTTAACAGTGCGCTGGCATCATCATGACCGGCGCCACCAGGAGACAATCAACACAGGATTAGTGCATATTCAAATCAATCTGCAAGACCAACATAAAGATACAGGAGCAGATAATATAACCACCAAACATCATATTACATGTAATACCAGCAGGAATGTCTTTGTAAAATGAAAAAGATGACATAACAAGCACTTTTCTCAGTATTTTCTTGCAAAGCTGCATTGTTTTATGAATATTGTTCTATTTGTAAACCTGAATTCACTAAAAATGTTATATGTCATGTGCACTTTCATTATGCCTTCAGTGTAAAGTGGGCAGTACAAGACTACACTGTAAGGTTTTACTCCACTGTGGTCTGCGATTACACCCAATTTACAAATGAATAGCCTATGTTATTGTTTTATGAAATGCTGTTTAACACATTTGAGCCTGTGCTCTCTTCAAGGCTGATTAACTTGAAAACAGGTCTGACAGAAAAATCTGCAGCCTTTAAAGCCCACAAATGATTGTATTGTAACTCCTTTAAGCAGCACATACACATTGTTTGTTGTGTATTGGGTTGTTGTTGTTGTGCCACAGAGCAGATATAGCTGTGCTCCTTAACACTGTAAATCCCATTCACCAAAATGTTACATGCAGAAGGTAACATTTTTACAATTTTCTTCATATTTTGCATAATTTACCGATACTTTCAGTTACATTCAGACCTGTTTTTGTAGTTTTTTGGTCATCAGTTCGTGCTCTGTTTATTGGTTCAGGGTTTGTGTTTCCTGTTGCTGCCCTATGCCAGTCTTTAAATAAGCGGTTTTGATGAGACTTCCTCTGAAACCACATGCCACATTTTATGAATTAAGAATGAACCAGTATTTTGTTTTCCCTTTTTAGACCTGGAGGAGGATTTAACTGTGACCATATAACCTTTTCCGTTTCCTGCTTTTGCCTTTGACTTCCCCAGAGTCCTTTGTAGTTTGTCACTTGAATGGTGGAGGTTGTTCCATTATTTTGTCTAATTACTGTCTTAAATGTAAAGGAAGTACCTTCAACACTGGTGGTAACGTGTGGTTAGTCCTCCCACTGTTTTTGTGTGACTGACACATTTTTACCGTAAATCAGGGATGTGTTTTGATGAATACGAGTCATGTATAGGAATTTAATTTAATAAATGCTTTAAAAAGGTGTGTTTTTTTCATTCTCTTGCTTTTGCATAAGGGATGTGTGGGTGTGTAGTGGAAGGTGTTAATGAACAGTAAAACATGAGAGGTGCAAGATGTTTATCAGTGACTGTTTGACCTCAGGGCTAATGAAGTCAGTGGACCTTACATGGTTCACTGGGTTGCTGTGGTAAACAATGCCAAGATGGAAACACAATCGCCTCCACTAATGACTCTCACACAATTTACTGATACCTGACTCATAGATAAGACACACTGATTTTTCCATGTTTCCAGCAACACGATTTTTGTACGAGCCATTAACTGTGGCCGGAAATGGTTCAAAGGTGAGATGTGTAAACACTCAGAATCTTGAGTCAAGTGCTGATTGTTTTGTTTGTTTTTTTTTTGTTTTTTATAATTTTCCCTGACATACAAACAATGGGCACAAAAAAGACAAAGACCGCACCTCTAAAAACAATCAAACAACAATTATACCACAGCCAATATTACCCATCCAATTGTCAAATACAAGCATTGGATTTAGTCTATTTTTTTCCCCCCTCATCAGCTTTCATGGAGGTGTCTCAGCATAGGTTCCCATGATTTTTTAAACATGTTGCCTCTACCTTCATTTTCCAATCTTGTTCTTTCTCGAGTAAGTGTGTTTGAGAGGTCAGCCAACCACATATCAAATGTAGGAACAGATTCAGAAAGTGCTGATTGTCTTTTATAAAATATTGATCCCAAGAGAAAAATGATAATAAACTATTCACTTTGATGAAAATCATATACTTTAAATTCAGCATAAAATAAAGCATGAATATAATATGACATTCTACATCAGGATGAGCCAGTCAAAAGAAGAAAAAAAAGAGTAAAATGATGAACCGTTAATTTCAACATTTTCAGACACACGGTAAGAGTGTTCAGTTTAAATAATCAATAAAACCAGAGCTACAATGGTGTATTTCAACATAAGCAACTATAAACGCTCCAGAAAACATGACCTGTTCAGACTGTGAACTAAGTACATTATAGAAGCACATCTTCCCAATGAAACATCAGCCTCAGGTTGAACATAAAAACTGTTTATAGGTAAAAAACAAAAAAACATGTTGGGGCAAATAAATTAAGCAACATAAATCTATGGAAAACTGTTTAAGTGTAAGTGTGCAGTATGTTTTAGAGGCAGTTGTTGATATTGTGCAAATGAAAGTTGAGAGTCAGTGACAGTGGGACCTGATGTTGAGTTTCAGTGAGAACATTATCACCAATCAGCTTGTTCTACTCCACTGAGCCACTACAGGAAAAACACAAACGTGACTGGAATGGCAAAGGGACGCATCAATTTCCCACTCGTTTGGTTATTTTTAGAAATATTTTTAATTATCACAGATATTATAGGCCACCCTTAAATAGGTCTATAGCTATAGCAATGGCGAGTGGGTAATGGATAATAGGCGGATAAGTCTGCTAAATGTAAGCGGAATCCATTAGCGGCTACTATCATTGTTTTTGCACTTAGGAAGCTAATTAAAAGTGTCATTCTAAAATTAACCTAGTGAGTTCATGTCTCATAGGAAATTCCAACCTGTCTGGCATGTGGAAATATCCAATTAGCGCTGTGGGTTAATTACAGCATGAATAAGGCATTAAGAGCCCGT
This sequence comes from Rhyacichthys aspro, assembly GCA_036850595.1. Lineage (NCBI taxonomy): Eukaryota > Metazoa > Chordata > Actinopteri > Gobiiformes > Rhyacichthyidae > Rhyacichthys > Rhyacichthys aspro. The sequence continues at coordinate 17,505,078 of CM072159.1, forward strand.
GCGGAAGTAGCGCGCTCTGATTGGACAGCGGTCAGCAGACTTCATATAAATACAAGCAGAGGGCAGAGGCAGGGCAGGCGAGGATCACAGGGCGAAAACAGGCCTACCAGTAAAACAGACAACACTATCAGACAACATGCAACCGACCTCTGCTCTGCTCCTGCTCCTCGCCCTGAGCTTCGCCACAGGCTTCGAGCTGCTCCCGGAGGAGGCTGCCCCGCGCCGAGCTCGGTTCTCCGCCAACAGCCCGAGTGAGTCCTCTTCACTTGTAACCAACTTTGTACTTTGTCGTTGTTCGAGCCTCCAGGTTGTTTGAGAAGGTGAACTTAGGAGCTGTAGTAGGCCTTCTTGTCACTATAGCCTGCATGAATTTATTTGATTAAAAAGTACAATTTTGAGTGGAAACAACTCAAACATACTGGTTAAATTGTGGTATTAAGTAAAACTATGAGTAACCTGCAGTGTAACACACAGAGTGTTCTTGCATGTCTTTGCAGCTGATGTGGCTCGATGTCTGAATGGCGCTGTGGCTGTTGGCTGTGGATTCTTCTCTTGTCTTGAAAACTCAACCTGTGACACCGACGGGATGCATGAAATCTGTGAGCTGTTCCTCCACACAGCAGCCACATTTAACACAGAGGTCTGTCTACCATTTGTTGTCATTCTCTCTCTACAAATGGCTTTCTCTGTGTCTAACAAGTGTAACACCATGTCATGCAGGGTAAAACGTTTGTCAAAAAAAGCCTGCACTGCATCGTCCAAGGAATCAGTGCAAAAGTATTTCAGACTATTCGTCGCTGCAACATCTTCCAGAGGATGATCGCAGAGGTATATACATAAATGTTCACACCTTTTGGATTTTCAGAACAGTTTTTTTTTTACCTGATTTTGTTTGAATAGGTGCAAGAAGAGTGTTACACCAGCCTTGACATCTGCACTGTGGCTCGTACAAACCCTGATGCCATTGGAGAGGTGGTGCAGGTGCCTGCACACTTCCCCAACAGGTTAGGACTGATTAAACACAAGTGTTCCCTCTGATTACCACCAGGTGGCGTTGAAACACCAACAAAGTCGAGAAAGGACTTAGAAGCATTGATTTTACAAAACATCAAGGCCATTGACTAACTTAATGTTCAGTCTACATTGGCTCTTTGGATTTTCTGTTGTAAACATACTGTTTTGAAAATTCAGAAATCAAATGCATTTAATTACACTGGCTGCAATGATTTATCGATTATGTGAGTACAAACTAAACCTTTTCTGTGTGCCTTTTGTGCAGGTACTACAGCACTCTTCTGCAGACGCTACAGACCTGTGATGAACAGACAGTGGCAGCAGTGAGGACTGGACTGTTGGCCAGATTAGGTCCAGACATGGAGACTTTTCTCCAGCTGGTCCAGAACAAGCCCTGTGCCACTGGCTCTACCTCCGCTACTTACAACAACCCAGCCAGCTGGAGGAACATGCCTGTGTTCAACATTCAGCCCGGTTTCAGGGGCAGAGACCCCACCCACCTGTTTGCCAGAAAGAGATCCTTGGATGACAACGAAAGACAGGGCCCAGAACAGAACTAGATGCACAATATATATACACACACACACACACACACACACACACACACACACACACACACACACACACACACACACACACACACCTTAACTCATATTAACTCACTCAACACATTAGTGTAGGTCTTGTCTCATACACACTGTGCACACATGAACCTCATTTATTGTCACGTGCAGCCAAATAATATGTGACCAGGGGAAACTTTCTCTTGTTTATTTTGGATTGGAAATCACATATTTGTTTATTAAAGACCTTATGTAACTAAAAAGGATATTTAAAATATACATTTTAAGAGACTATAATGATCATGATTGATATTTATTTTAATTTATAATGCTAGCATACTGTCATATTTTATTTAGTGGGTAAAAGAAAGTTTGTTGTGTCTTAACGTGGCAGAGGACAGAAAATGCTGCCATGCTGGTCATGGAGCTCTTTGTGCCTCCCCAAAAGACAAAAGTATTGATCTCAGATCATTTTATTTGACAAAGTTATACCTATGCAAGTAAAAAAGAAGGAATGTACCCTCCAAGGGACTGAAGTTTGTTGTGGTCAAAAATAAAAGTTGCATGATCAATATGACTGATTTATTTTTCCTGTCTGTTATGGATGCAGTCTAGCCAGGAAAATGACCCTCAAATTCATTCATTCATTCAGTAAACAGACAATTCAGTCTTACAGTAGATAAGATCCAAGTAAGGCATTACTCCAAATTAACATGAAAGATTAGTTTGTGAGAAAGATGCCAGCCAGCAGTAATTGTGTTAGCTGAAATCCTGCAGGTGAGGCTGGACACACCTTAACCTCTTACACCTATATAAGGGGTAAATACATTTATTACTCCCTAGTGTTTGCCAAAGCCTATCTGCTAAGATGTTGAGAAACACAATAGACCTCTCTGCCATCTGTCCACCAAGCTAATGGTTGACCCATAATGGCTCCTCACCTCCTCTGTGTTATGGACCATTAACTTCCATTGGACAGAGTGAGAAAGAAAAGCAAGCTTTCTTTGGCAATGCCTCACCAGGGAGGCCTGATACCTGTGTGAGTGTGCTGAGGTGTCAAGGCTGACAGCGGGGGCCCGGCAGCTGTGTTAACAGCCCTCATTTCCAGGAATTAGAGTCGCTTAATAGCAGCACTAAGAAAACACATTGTTTACCTTAAATGTTTGGATTTGATGCGTGCACACATTTTTTACCTTACCTGAGCTGCCTTAACAAGTGAATTTCCTCATTGTAAAGTCTAATCTTATCTTATTCCTTATCTTAAAAAAGGGAAATGCTCTTTCAGGATCTGCTTCCAATGTCCCAAACTGTTCCAAAAAAGATTATTGGTATTTTTTTAATGTAAAAAAGCTGACCATCTTCAAGGGGCAAAAAGTTATTACTTAAAAAACAGGAAGGAGAGCGATGACTAGGATAGAACCAGGAGCTAGAGGCTGTTCTAAATGTCAATGATTCAATTTAGTTTTGAGTGTGTAACAAAATACACTGCGCACCAGGTATGCATTTGTAATGTTAGCCAGAGGCTAAAGATGAAATTAACCCTAACAGACATGATGAATGCACACCGGAGCTTCCTGTCATATGCAGCACAATGTTTCCTCTCTGTTACCTCTGTGGGATGGAAATGCATGTTCTGGCTCTAGGGAGGACACAAAAACAGTCTTAAGAAGGTAGAGTACATGAGTCCAGCTCTGTGATAGATGATACAAAGGTCCTTGCCAAGAGTCTCTTTCCACTATATAGCTTTTTCCTGTTCATCACACATGTTAAGCAAGTGAATGGGTTCCATCCAATGTTAGTAAGCCTCTAGTTCAAGTTTGTACAAATAACAAAAAGACACAACTAGCAGTAGGTTTCATTCCTAGTACAATTTAATACTGATAGTCAGAAATTACACATTCAACTAAAAGCATTTTGTTTACAGACTGGCTGTATTCAGCTGAAAGGTAAGTGCAATGTTGCTGTGGTAACACTAAATAACACTGAACTGTGTACAATGACATGGCTGTTAAAAAGTGACTTGAAAGAAAAATATGGGTGTAATTGAACTGACATATTGTAAACACAAACATGAGTTTCAATTCAGAAAACTACAGAAGCTACATATAGAAAAATAAAATGTGGAAAAAAGCGAAAAGTTTTTTGTTGAAGTTGTACATTCATAATCAAATGCAAATTGTAGTGTACTTCAGTATAATTTACTTCTGTATGATTACTGAATGAAGGACTCTTTTTAATAAATCCATGGTCTTCCATACTCATATATACAATTTAACATACATGTAAACATAATTTACAATATATACACCATATATCATAACTATTAATAAAAAGTACCAAAGCATAAACGCAATGGGCAGTAAAGGGAAACAACATCCAACTCTGCAAGTCCTTTGTGGGTGAAATCAGTCTTTACACCCTTAATGAATGAGATGGTTTGTGAGCTGCTTCCTGAGGCCTCGCTGGGGAGTCACAGTTCTAGACAGCTGTTCTCCACATCACTGCTGCCAGAGCCAAAGACTGCTGTAACAGACGACAGAGAAGCAACTTGTTCCCGCCGTTGTCTGCCCTACTCCGCTTGGCCTCGTCTGGGACTGCCAAGGAAATGGGATAAAGGTAATTTAGGAAAGGAGAGTCCCAGGACGCCTATGTGGAGTTAGAGGAATGGGCCAAGGCTGAGAAGCTGGATGTGTCTGAGCCGACTGGAGAGTACTGCACGAGAGGGACGGCCAGGTCGAGGTACTCCTTCAGAAAGACAGGATTCAGTCAGTGTTTGAACCACAATAGTATGTGTTTGTGATTCAAAATTTGGAATAGTAACAATATACCTGGTTAGCCATGAGAGAAAGCATGCGATCTAAATCATCCACCAGCTGTTGGAAAGTTGGCCTGCGGGATGGGACAGCGTGCCAGCAGTCTCTCATCATAAGGTACCTGATGAAATGGATGAAAGGGACTGATTATTTTATGAATTATATGTTTATTCTAGCAAATTATCCTTCACTCTTCATAATACACAGGCTTTCTTGTATTTATCTACAGTCTGTCTGTTATGAAAGGCAATAACACCTCCCACTCATTTCAGAAACATACAACAGCTTTGGTTAGCACACCTCCTGATATAAATTGAACACAACATTCAAACTTTGAAAGTATCATTTGTAATAGGTCCTTGCTGAAGGGTCTGAAAATAACTTCTGGGAATTGTGTTTATTTCTCTCAAACCATGTGTCATTACACTTCAGTCATGCAGGACATCTATGTACAGTATGTAGGTGATTATCAGACTTTAGAGTGTTAAAAGGAGTTGCACAGGGATCTATTGTGGGCCGGGTCTACTGTTTATAGCAAACAGCTGCTTTACAGAGTGCATTCAAAACAACTGGCTCCGCATACATTAAGTCTGTTGAAATGAGGCACAAAGAAAAATAAACTATAGCGAACTTAAGTTATTTAGAGCCTAAATGCTAAGTTACAAAAGCTATCTTTAGAGACAGCACCATGCTATTGTTATGCAGGACGACAGAATTAGGGGCCGGGTGATGTGTGCGCATAAACTTACAGCTCTTGAGTACATGCAGAGGGCTTTTCCATGCGATGGCCCTCCTTAAGCAGCTTAAAGAGTTCCTCCACAGGGACTCCAGGATAAGGAGACCCCCCAAGAGTAAAAATTTCCCAAAGCAAGACACCAAAAGACCACCTTGAGGAGGAAACACCATAAAAGAGGAATTATAACAAGAACTTTTAATAATACAAAATATGACACAAATGAAAGGTCGGCTTTCCAACTTACACGTCACTTTGGTGTGTATAAATACGGTCGAATAAAGCTTCTGGTGCCATCCATTTCACTGGTAAACGCCCCTGTGAAAACAATCAACTTTTAGCAATAACTCACTATATGCCATTTATCTACCATTCTGAATACATGTTCTGTTAAACTTACATTGGTTGTCTTCTTGTAGTAGTCAATGTGGTGAACATCACGGGCCAGACCAAAGTCAGCTATCTTCATCACATTATCTTCTGTGATGAGCACATTCCTGGCTGCAAGGTCTCTATGAATACACTGCCCAACACAAATAAAACAAATTGTTTGTGACCAGGAGTGTTTGTGCAAAAGACTCATATAACTGTCAATAATTGGCATTAATGTATAAAGGTTTTGTTGGACAAACTAACCTTCTTTGAGGCGAGGTATGCCATTCCTCTGGCCACCTGGTAGGCTGCAGACACCAGCTCCCTGATCTCCAAACTGCCCAAGGAAGCCTGCCTTGAGCCACTCCAGTACTCTAATCCAGCTGGCCGCCGAGCACGGAGGTACTCCCTTAGGTTTCCCTGTTCCGCATACTCTACCACCATGTACAGTGGGCCTATGGGACACAGTGTAAGCTTTTAACTGAGCTACACACATCCTACCACAAAAACATGCTGCTACGAAAACCAGATATAACCTACCATCCTGAGTACAGGCCCCCAACAGGTTGATTATGTTCTTGTGTTTGCCAATTGTCTTCATCATTTCCATTTCAGAGATAAGGTCAGACAGGTCCTTTTCTGTGGCATCAGCTGAATACAAGAAAAACATTAATATGGATATGCACTATGGAACATATTATACATTCACCAAACATCATATCTGTTTTGGCCCAAACTTATTAATATACTTATCAACATAGTAGTTATCAGCATAAACTAAGCACCTTTGAGCATCTTCACAGCCACCTTGGTAATGCGTGTGGGCTTATTTCTGTCAATGCCAACAGCTTCAGCCAGCACAACCTGACCAAAACATCCTTCCCCTAGAGGCTTCCCCAGTGTCAGTCTAAGGAGAGAAAATGCATAGTAACTATATGTTAGAAATAGTCTGATTATGCCATTATAGGAGCTTGTGAAAGAAAGGTTTATTGAAATGTAGGCGTAGCTGCAGAAATGATCACAAACTACTGTAGTAAAGTAGTTATATAGTTACTTGTCACGAGGCAGCTCCCACGCTGGATCATAAGGGAGTTCATACTCTAATACTCCTGGCAGCAGACTGGTGGCTGCACTGGACAATCGTGAATGTCGTATCAGACACTTCCCTGAGTGAAGGGAGGTTGAGGAATCAACTGACACCTGCAGAGGTACAATTGCAGTTTTCTGAGTGACTAATGCCAATAGTGAGCATTGCTGCAAGAGATAAAAGAGAACAATGACAAAGATGTTACCTGTCTCCGCAGAGGAATGCTCTTGGCTAACTTTTGCACAGCTAACTGGCTGTTAAAGTCACTCTTTTTAGGAGCACAGCACACTCTGCATATAATTGCTGTGGCAATAAGCATAATGATAATGAAGAACCCAAGGCAGTAGATGAAGATCTCCAAGTATGCCTGAGAAGGCACTGGGGAGGGAGGCAAGTCTAAAAAGAGGATGGAAGAAATTAGAACATAATCATTAGCAGACGTCCATGGCTAAAGGCAACACGAGAATCATTTCTATAATGTTTTTGGTTATCTAAACCTACCATCAACTACGTTGAGCCATGCAGAGTGGTGAGAGACACCAATAGAGTTACTTGCGAGGCAAGTGTATTCTCCAGCATCATCTGCAGTTACATTCCTCAAAGTCATAACCTCCATTTCCCGATCTGTCGTATTTAAACCTGCAGTCTTAAAATGAAACAGAGATCATGGTTAAATGAGACCCACTTTACACACAATCACAACAGACTGTGCCTAAAGAAGTAGCATTCATTATACACGACACATGTTTATGAAAGAGAAATGCAATGGAAACGTATTCAGCTGCCACTAGAGAAAGTTACCAGAGATTTACAAATATATTAAACAGTTTTACATTCAACAAAAGTAAATCATTTTAAAAAGCAAAAAAAATTAAAAATACACCAGGCTTTTTGAATAATATACTTACTAAAATCAACTTTGTTTCAATGTCAAATTTCTTTTGTACCAGAAACTGTCAAATAATAACTAACCAGAAACCTAAGTAAAACAGGAACTAACAGAAGGTACCTTAAGGACAAGGACATACGGGTGCCCGTCTGGTCCTTCTCTACTGCCGTTCACTGTAATGTGTTTGAGCCACTGGATGTGTGGCTGTGGGTCACTAAACACTCGACACACAAACTCCACGTCACTTCCGATAACCGCAGTTTGGTTGGCTGGCAGACCTGCCTGTAAGATGGGTCTGTGAGGGGAACGCTCTGAAACAAAACAGTTTACAGAAGATTAGTCTAATGCTCTCTATCTTTAAAGTTTCTTTAATGGTTGTTTGAATTGTGAAAACTCTCCTACCAACTACATCCAGCAGGTAGGTGTGTTTGATGCTGCCATGTTCATTCTCAACAACACAAGTGTAGTTCCCTTTATCTGATGGAACAACTGACTCCATTATCAGAGTCCACATATGGTCTCTTATCTGAAACGTAATGAATAGATATAATAACTTTCATGTACTTTATTTTCATAAAATCTACGTGAAGTTTTAGGCAATGTTAAATAAAGAACTCACTTTAAAACCTCCAATTCTCTGGTCCTTCTTAAACTCTTTCCCGTTCTTGTACCAGCGCAGAGTAGGAGTGGGGTTCCCTGTAGCTTGGCACCGAAACCTTACAGTCGTACTGGCAGGAACAGCATGAAGCTGCTTCTCCATCTTCTCTGGCATTACCCACTGTGGCGCCAACGCTAGTGAAAAGAACCTTCAGAGTAAACAAACTGATTGCAAGCAGTTTGTTTGTTTTCATTTTGTATTTTTAAATCGCACGCACAAGAAAGAATAGCTTGAGACTTACGCTGGAGCTTTTCATTGCTTGTTGATAATTCATTTGATAATTTATTTTCCTCTGAGGATGACTCATCATCATCTTCGTCTTCAGAAGATTTAACAGGGTCCACTAAAAAGATGAAATAGTTTTAGAAATTCAGAGTGTTGAAATTGTCAAAGTAAAAGTAGCCTTCAGGGCCTAAGAGTGAAACCCTCAGATGTTCACTGAAAAAAGCTTGAGGATTAACCTCTGACTTTTTAGCTTAACACAGTGAAAAGGATCACCGTGAATGCAGCTTTATACACGTCCTTCTCAAAAAATGTGCAGACAGGAGTCACCACAACAAAGTGCTACACACAAACACTTCCAAGATCTCCTACCCAATCTGCTCAGACCATTAACACAAATAGGCCTGCAGTGTTTTCATGTGTTATCAAACTATAAACTGAAGTTGACTAGGACAAACAAGCTCATTAACCTATATGTTGCTTGCTGCATAATACGCTTTAAAAGATTTGTAAAAGACTGTCTATAGTGTGTGTCTGATTAGCTGAGACGGAGATGCATTTTACTAGAACTGAGCAGAGTTCACACAGTCTTACAAGAATACTTCAAATTTAACAGGCTTCATCCAATGTCTCCAACATTAGAGGGGTTGGATTTGAAGGTTAACATGCATCTGAAAGAAGACAGACGAGTGACATTGCAAATTAAAAGCAGGCTTTATTTATCAAAAGCAACTGCAGTGAAGAAAGCAAATTTGATGTGTTGTAGAGTGAAAAAAAAAAAACTTTATGGGCTCAAAAACAACACTATTACATTGACTTGCACTCAGCTGGAATCCAGATGGTTGAAGCGTCAGCAATAAACACACACACATAAGGTATAATACATGAACAAACTGACTGTAAATACTTCGAGGAGAAACTGAGAAAGTGAATGCTTTCAAGAAAGTGATGATTGTGTTTGCACGGAGTTGATTACCCACAGTCTGAGTGGCCTAAACACCCGGAACTGGGACTGAATGCATCTGTTACTGTGCACTGTGTCTGGACAGGATATACAGACCATAACCAGCACCCTAAGAGCCAAGCCTCGGTTCCACCATGAAAAATTACCCTAACCAGTTTCAGATGCTCCACAGCCAAAACAAGCCAAACCTTAAAAAGTTCTTTAGACAGAAATTTACTAAATGGAAAGCCTTAAAATCCCTTTTTTATATAATGACGTACCATGACCACAATTGGTCTGGGACATAAAACAAAAGCAAGGCACCAAACACAAGCCACAATGCTTAAAATAGTGTAACAGTGAATTTGACATCAGGGTAGCGAAGCAGGGGTGGATAATGAACTCATGGCACACACAAACAGAAACTTACCTGAGTCTAGGTCCACTGTGGTCGGTCTGGACTGGACCTGAGAAAAGTCAGCCAGAAGAAACAGTAGGATCCAGGCGAGCAGCAGAGAGCAGCGTTGTGAAGACATTTTGTCCAGAGTGATCAACACATCAGACAGACAATACACTGTAGAAAAGAAAAATAAGGACAAGACATTAGCATTACAAATGGTAAATGCTCAAAATGAAACAATAGAATAAGATGGTAGATCAAGCTCAATAAGGTCAGTGAGTAGGTAAGGAGAAAAGAGAGTAAACCAGGATCTTTTGCAGGTGTGGAGACTTTAAACAGACAGATGTTAATGTCTCCTAAAACTGCATCCGTGTGGTGTCTGAAACAAGGATTATGAAGATTTGTTGAGTCACTGTCCTTCATCCTGTTCCCTTCTTGCTTTATATACATCTGCTTATAAACCGCTATCCCTGATTTGTTTGCAGAACTGTGTTACCCCACATTGTGTTCTCATGCTCCCAGGCGCTAACTTGTGCGCAGCTGTTTCCCTGAGAGAGGTGAGGAAATACTGATATGGAGCCATAAACCTTTGACACCTAATGTGGTCCCCCCTTATGTTCACCTGTGACTACTAAATATCTGTCGAGTGTCAAAGAAAACATGGTGGGAGTAAATCACACGTGGACAGACATGCATGCTGCCAAAAACAAACACCATTTGCTCCGTGAATGTGTGAAATAGCTGCTTTCTTTTGTCAAATACATTCACCCCATTCATCACTCTTGGGGTTAATACTGAAGAAGTACTAAAAGAACAGTCAAAACACAATCTCATTGAGTTACAAGCCTCATAAACAGAATAAAAACACTCGTTGGCTGCCATCCCTGAGCCCTCAGCTTGTATTTCCCCTCTCGGATAATTAGGACTTTATGGAGGACATTGTCTAAAGACACTAACGCACTGAGCCATAACTGTGTCTGTCCTGCAGCTTATGTGCTCGCCTCAGACAAGCAAGAGCATGTGTGTGCGGTTGAGGGTGGTGCCCAAGTATGATGAGCACTACAGTGGAGCGTGCCAGGATTATGAAGACATAATTACTACATAAGACACACATGGAGAACATACTTCAGGGCAAACCATCTCTTTCATTAATCGGGGTTTTAGGCATTTTAGGCAGTATGTTGTTTGACGCCTTGCTTCAAAGACATTGGGAAAACCATGCCACGTTTATTTTTAATAGAAAAAAAAAACCAGGTGAACTGCAAAGAAAATATTTAATTCAGCCTGATGACAACGTTAAGGAAAAACTACAGAAACTGGAAAGCTGTAGAATTAAGCTGCTATGAGCGGAGGTGACTGTACGCATGTGCTTTTTCGCTTTTTCTTTTCGGAGTCAGAAATAACACGATAGAATAGATCAGTAGCCAACAATACAGATCAATAAAACTGCATTTGCCAAAGTTTTCAGCTCCACAATTTGCCTTTTCTGTGCTGTTTATAGAATCAAATGATAGCCCTTCTAATCCTGAGCTGTTTATGACCATAGCACTCTGCATATTAAAGTCCCTGTGCTGAACCCCTCACCTACACATCAGATTCTGCATCCGACTGGCACTTTTGGATTGGTTTTTATACTCCCACTCCAGCTATTACACCAGTGACCCCTCTCCATGCATCCTAGTACAACCTGAGTGGTGCAAGACAGGAAGAGGTGTCCTGCTGAGCTGTAGGTAGAGGACTAAACACCTCATGGAGGGATGATGGGAGATAAGCAGATGCAGATGAAGCGGGGTGTGAAAAGTGAAGCTCTACATTTTAACGGTTGTCAGGAATTTGAATGTTAATAGCAAGTATACTTGGAGTGATGTTGGAGGGTTAAGTAGATTAAGCAGTCTGGGTAAGCACAACAGAGAAACGTGAGTCACCACTCCTCATGCACCCTCCACATATTTCAGCATTTCAGCAAGTAGGGTGACAAACTGAAAGCTCAGCACAACATAGATGGATTAGGACTTTCAAATCAGCCATGCCCTGGAAAAAGTCACATTAACCATATGCTGCTGCAAAAAGGATATTGCAGAAGTGAGGACAAGACGAAATAAGACAACATCCCTATTTAGAAGGTCCATTCTTTTCAGATATGGTCAAGGACGCACCGTGGTTACATAGTTATAGGTATATTTCAAATAAAAAGGCTTAAGTTTAGCCAGCTTAACTAAAAATAAAATAAAATTGCAACTTCACCTTTATCTCCGTTTCCAGACTGATCCTCGACGACTCAAAAAAGCAAACTTGATATAGGCTTCAGCGAGTCCCAACAATAAAGCTTTACAAAAACTTTGCCAAAAGTTCGTGGAAAAAGTCCGTCTCCTGCCGCAGATCTGGAGTCGTGAATGTTTTAAACGACTCACACGGTGTTCACATGCATAAACACTGCTTTTAAACGCGCATTTAGTCCTCACATTGTTCCTTCCAATGAGTCCGTCCAGGCCACTCCAAAGAAAACGTGGGAAAAGTGCACTTCATTGACGGTATTGTCTCCATATAGGCTCACGGTGGAGCAACGCCTCCAGTGGGAGTTTCCTTGAGGAGCCCCCCACCACTCGATTAGACCCCAGTGCCATCAATTCATTGACTCCATTTTCGTGGTGTTGCAATCCTGCCCCTCACGGCCTTTCAGAGTTAACCAGTGTGCGTCCGTGCGTCTGTGTGCGTGTCTGTGTCCTCAACCCCCGCCTCTCCGACGCTTTCTCTCTTTTTTTTCTGAAGCAGGAAGAAAAAAAAGGATTTCCACTCCTTTCGATTCCTGCTGTGCTTTGCCTTATGGGTCTTTTAAAAGTCCCGCTTGTCACAGAGGCCACTCGTTTGGTTTTTTTTACTAAATGCTAGCTTGTAGTTTATTAAGTTGCGTAATTGGCAAAACCTGCCTGTGTTAGCTACACGTTAATGAATAACATTTATGTTGATCCACATCACTTATTTTTCAGGTAGGCTGTCCGGCTACAGGAAGCCAATCTACTATGTTTATGGTTTCATTGTTGCAGTGTGACATAGTGAGATTTTGCAGCTATATGCCACTATAATACACTGTAGCTTGTGCCATTTTCTAACCTAGCCTGTTAAACCAAGGGTGTAAAACATGTGGCCTGTGGGATGAATTTGGAAAGAGCAAATGAATCACATAGAAAACATTAAAGCTCCACTACCTGATTTTCTTTTTTTTATCCCTGTCTCAGATTCTACTCACCCCCAAAAGCAGCCAAGGGACCTCACCTGCTTCTCTTTTATTAAAAAAATAAATTAAACAGGACCAATTTTCCCTCCACAAAATACTAATACATTTCACCAAACTGAAGTTTAGAGTTTAGCATTAGCTTAGCTGCAAATTCAGCGTCAGCACAGCAATTATGTCTGCCTCGTTGAATATAATGTGATTGAATTGGCAGTTTTTCCCTTGTTCCACATTGCCCCTTTTTGTCTGTTGATGTTTTTTGTTTTTTTTTTCTTTTTTGAGCCGTTTCTCTGTGTTAAAAGACATATTCAGCGCTGAAAATGCACTTTATTGGCAGCTATGAAACATCCTGGAATGCCATATGACAAGCCAGTGTCGACCAATGGGAGTGCTCCTTTTTTGAGCGTGTGATTTTGCGGGCATGTGATTGGCCAAAGTTTTCAGTTCCAGAATAGAGGTTTGTAAGGTTCCCAATAAAGTAGATGGTATCATAAAGACTATTAGACTATTTGGAGTTTAAACCATTTTGCTAGAAGAAAAAAATATCAGGTATATTCTGATTAACTGCAATTTCTAAATTAAAGCAACAGCTATTCTTTATTTGTCCACTGAGTGTGAAAGATATAACATAACATTGAAACCAACTAAACAGCAGATGGCAGTAATGCTGTCATAATTACCCTCTATGACAACCTCATCACCCAAAATGTCAAAAAAATAGCATTAGCATCAAAGTCATATTGCAAGGGTGAGTTTGTGAAAACATATTGCTGAAGGCTTTAGCCAACATTAGCCTCTTTCGGTTGCAATTGATGAAAGCACTGATATTATAATGTAATTGTACTTGTTGGCACTAAAACAAAGGGGGGGGGGTGAGTTATTTATAAGTTATTATGTTATTATTTTAATCATGGACGATACAGGCCAATTGAGATCAAATTGAGCTGTATATGGCCCCTGATCTAAAATAAGTTTGACACCTGTGTATTAGACAAACCACTGAGCTGCCCTCCTCAAACAAAAAGATTCAGCTCCAGTCTGTCCCAGTCACTCCCACAGTCGTATCAGCTGTTTGGGCAAGCCCTGGCTGTGACATCACCAGCACACAGCACAGGCTACACACACCAATCCAGAGAGACAAAGTGACTGTCCTACAGATGAATTCCTTTGTGAATTCATGGGCAAATTGGCATAATGTGTATTTGAGGGTGTCAAGATGTGAACAGTGCTTTTGTCTGTCCCGAGATGACTGCGCGCAAGTGCACAACACACGTGGGGGCTGAGACAGTAACCACACAGAGCATATTGTGATGAATCCTTCTAAACAGACAATTCTGCGTGGTTGATATTTCTGATAAACATCTGGCATTGTGTCTGCAACATTGCTCATTTAGATCATTATCGTCAATCTATTTACGTCAACTGCAACACTGTTCCTGAAACAAGAAATGGCTAGGAGAACGCTACACCACCAAAAACAATAACCATATTTTCAAACTTGGCAGCAGTGGTGCTAGTTTACTGCATCTTTTTAACATTATGATAATAATTTTCTTAAAAGAATACATAAACAAGACTGTATTTAACCTCTAAGTATATAATTCTTAATAATTTTTAACTTAGCTTTTTTATTTTATTTTATTTTTATTTTATGTTTTCTTATTGTAGTCTTTTCTCCTGTAGTTACTTGATAAATAGAAGAGGGGACCAAAGATGACTGATTAACAAATATTTGTTAGTTAATGAAAAGCTTCTAAAATACTTCATGGACCATTTACACTACCATTATGTTAACTTGCTTAAGTAACTATTGAGCAGGTTTTAGTATAACAAAGACCCCAACGCTGAGTTTACGTTTATTTTTAACCAAAGATTCCTGACAGAGCCTAAAGACCTGTATGCAGTATGATCTTAAGCTCTATTAGAACCTAATCCTTTCTAAAACAAACATGAAAATGGAGATTATTTCAAAATGGTAGTTAATGTTGCTCTGAAATTAAAACACATGTCTGGACATGGCCACTTCACAGCTATGGGAGTCACTTCAAAGCATAGGGAAGTACTGTAGTATTGGACATTCCCTTGAAGTGTGGACTTGCCCTAAAAAGTGGACCCAGCAGATGGCTCTCTGTGTTTGTGAGCCAAAAGCCACAGCAGCCTGAGCCCCTGCCCAGTTCTTTGTGACCCTGTTCAACCACACAGCTGGACCCGCCCAAAACTATAGCCAAACCCTTCAAGTCTGGGCAGACCAGGGGAGAGCACAGCAAGGACATGCCAGGTCAATTACAAAAACAACGTTCCCCGTCACCAAATTTGCCTTTAAAACTTTCCCATAACTCCAATAGTGCACTCACAAACACAGGTGCTCTTCTCATTATATTCCCTTTGCAAGCCCAGCTCAGCCAGTCTTTTCCTTTTGACGGACACTTTGCTGTGTGCTTTATGCAAGTTCACTTTTTCATGGAAAGCTTAAAAATTGTGTATGGAAATAAGAGCTGACATGACCTCAAAGCCCAGGCAATTGTCTCTGCAGTCTTGGATCCACTCAATTCCTCAGTGTCACGTTTTGTCTGCAGCATCTCTAGGGTTTCTGGTAAAAGACAGTGTATAATTTTGTGCTGTGGATCCTGGCTGACTGCACACTAATGACAAAGTCAAAGTTCAGGGCTGGGCACAATGATAATGATTAGTATTGCTGTGTGTGTGAGTAAGAATTACATGCATTTCCAATGGTTATCTGAATTGAGTGGGGCAAATATTACAGCCCGATTCAACTCTGTGCGGTTACAGAAGATCCCTACTTGTGTACAACCATGTGTTTTCTGGGTCCAGGACTGTCTACTGGATTCTCCTTAAATCATGCAAACTGAAGTCACAGGGAGATTGTTGTGGTGCAAGCTGGAGGTTTTGGTGGTGCATGGGTGGGACAGTGCTCCTCCTGAAGACTCCTTTCAAGTTTCAGACACAAATTTTCTGTCAGACTGCCACTTTATTGAAACCTTCGAATAATATCTGCACTCAAGGAAAAACAAGAACAAATACACGGCCTGCATCATATTTGTAAGGCTACGTTGCATAATCATCAAACGATACTGAGGGCAACAGCTTTATGCAGTTAGGTAGACACCTTTAAACTTCTTGTTGAGAAAAACACACATTGGCAGACTCCTCCCTCTATAAAAAAGACAGAGATTTGAGTCCAAGACAGACACACCACAAGCTAAGGAATGTGGAGTTTACATGGGCAGCTTTATTTGGCTAGAAGAAAACGTTTCCTCCTTCAGCTCCAAAAGCCACATCCCTTAGACACACACAATGTGAAAACACCCCCACACATGCTCAGGTCGGCAAATATTCATCATAAAGCACCATCAGTTCCCTTTTAATGTTTGCTATGGATGTGATGTCAAGAGACTGTGGGTGGCAGCTGGAGTTGATTTTTTTAATTTTTTTTAAATATAATTTTACCTAAAATTAATAATTGATCAGCTTTGGATTTATAGTGGGGTTTAAGGAATGCCTTTGACAAACATCAGTCTCAGGAAGGAGCTGACTACTTATTTTATTGACTGCCAGAATAAATTTATGAGTATTGATATAAAGCACTGTCACTACAAATCAATTCATCCACAGCTTGAGTGAGTTATTAGACACAGGTTTGTAGGCATTAGTGGCACTATAGACACAAGCTGCTTTTTGAAGGTTTGAAAAACTCCAACATATATTTTTCTACTCTGTTTTTAACAATAAATGTATTTTAGCATTGTATTGGCTTAATATCCATCTCATCCAACTAGTACTAGTTTAAGGACTAGGTCTCACGGTGTGGTGTCCCTGTCATTGTCCAGTAAGAATATTTTTATATATTTCAACATTATTAGGGATGATGCATAGACAGATGTTCATGCACTAATGATGTCAGTGGAACAAACATGACTCTGACTAACTCATTATTCACTTGAGCTCACATCTGAGTGGGCTCCAGACATTTTATTCTGTACCAAGTACTGAATAAATGATACTTTGTGCCATACTCTTAAGTAAAACCTAATTGTGTCAGTGCAAATCAGTTTTGAACAGAGAATCACCAGTAAGCTCTAAGCTGTTTTAAAATTGTTTTTAACCTGTACACAAGTAAAATAACTGTCTTTGGAGTACATCTCAAGTCAAAATGCACCCCATAACCTCTGATAACAGTGAGTAAAGCATGGAGGTGTGTTGTGTTTGGAAGCAGTGTAACCACAAACAGCTGGCATGTATGTCATGAATACAGGTTGGAACATTTGACCTTTGTTTCTCAGCTTTCAAATTAGGCCTGAGTGATTTGAAGTCAAACTTAGGAAAGGTTCCTGCAAATATCAGCAGTTCCAATTTCAAGCACTTTACTCTTATTGTAAATTGGTAACAAAATGAACACAGACATTATTCTTGGGCAGAAGAAACTTTTATCTTGCAAAACACAAGTGAATATTGTAATTGACAAAGCAGATGCAAAACAGACAGGACATCAACTTGTGAGTTTAAGCTTCAAACTGTGTTGTGTGAACAAAAAAAAAAGAATTAATGTGTAGCAGCGTAACATCAACTTATATAAATTGTCAAAAAGACATGAACAATAGAGAATAGACTAGAGATCTCTTCTAAAATAGGTCAGAATCAGATTTTACTTACAATTACAGTAACAATTCATTGTAAAGGTGCAAACAGTAAAACAGCAGCGCCCTCTGCTGTACTGGATGCAATAGTAACATTGTACAAACGGAGGAGAAAATGCTCAATGAACATTGCTGCGCACAAGACTTCAGCACCTTGGTTATTTGGAGTAACAATAACATTTGAAATTAGCATGCTATCAATACCAGCATGTTCCAGTGGCAGTAAAGACATAACAAAAGAAAAATTACAGTTGCAATGGACAAGTAGTACTTTACAAAATAGATGAGCCTTACATGTAAGCTGCACTCAGTGTCCCAATTAATCATTTAATCACCTTTCATAATTACGAAAATCTTTCACATTATACAGTACAAAAACCTAAACATACATATATTAATGCAACATGAATGCATTTTTTTTTTTCATTTTAGTAAGATCATTTAAAAGTTTGAGTGCCCTTCTCCGTAGCCTGAATCAATTTCACAGCACAAGAGGCCATTCAGAGCCTTGTTGATCAGTAGCCATCACAAATAATGTAACTTTTGCTGTAAATGTAAAGACATTAAATGGAAACTGTATTTATTTTTTCATTGATAATTTACTTGTTTTGTGTATGAATAAGCAAGCTAATTTACACAGGCAAGTTTTTTTGTGCTAAAAGACTTCAAACTATGGTAAGCTAACCCACATCCAGGAGATTAAAGACTAAATGACCAAATTCTTTCAATATAAGGCACAACTTATTTCTGTCTCATAGGTGCCCATTGCCTCTTTGAGAGAATCTAGATTTTTTTTGTAATTGCCCAATAATAAACATGGCACGCTATCATACACTTTCAGTTCCTTAACTTTTCCGTTTCTATTAGCAGTATTACACATTTAAGAACATTAGGTTTGTATAAGGACACAGAGTATATTTTGTAATATCTTAAGTGCATCATTTCTGTGGATAAAATACCCTTTTCCCCTTTACTGTGGAATGTATGTTTTGATTTAAATGTAGAGGGCTGAGGTTCACCGCACACTCTGAGACATGTGAAGAGGAGTCAGCATCTCCTCAAAAATGGCTCCTTTCACGTTGGAGCCTCTAAGGTTTGCTTCCTGAAGGTCACATCCAGATAAGTCACAGTTCTGGAGGAATGGACACACCAACTGCATCACTATTTCATCTATTTCTAAAGGCAATGCTAGTGTCATGTATGATTTTACTACTATTTTACACTCACCTCCAAGTCAGTTCCAGCCAGTGTGGCTCCTCTCAGATTACAATTCTTCAATTTGGCATTTTTCAGTGTTGCGACTCTTAAGTTAATTCCTGTCATCTGACTTCCCTCCATGTCCACACCCTTCAGATTGGCCCCTAAAACAATACCATTTCAATATAATTTGATGTGTTTCCATCTGTCAGAGATAAAATATCAATAATATTAACAATCACCTTCCAGATTAGCTTTAATTCCAGCAGGATCTTCAAAATTACAGCCTTTCAGAGATGCTCCTTCAGCATTTGTGCATAGCATTTTCACTCCCTGCAGATTGGCTCCCTGTGATAGACACACTTTGGTATTACTTTGTCTGAACATGAACAAAATATCAATTAAGCCTAGCCCAATTTATTTACTGATTTGGTAAATATATTGATTTGCCCTTAAAGTGTAGGATATCCATATTATAACAAGCTTCAAATGAGTGTATGTCCAGATGGTAAAGTATGATTAGGGGGTGGCTCTGTTTTAAAAAAAAAATTAGATAAATAAATGAATGGGTTTTTATTTTCTCTAAATTGTCAGCCATATTTAATTTGACATCTCTCTCCTACAATACATTGTAAAATGTACAGTATTATATTGTAAACAATAATATCAATATTTCCTTTGTGTGTCCTTTATTTTTATAGATTACAGACAGTACTCACATCCAAACAGGCCATTGAGAGGTCAGCCCTCTCCAGATTTGCTCCACTGAGGTTGGCATTCATCAAATTGGCTCCTCTTAAGTTGGCCATTTTAAAGTTGATATAGCGCAAATCAAGACGTGACAGATCTGTGCCATTAAAATTCAGCCCCTAACAGTAAAAACACTTGATGAATGAGGACCATACCACAGTTAGAACTGGAATAACTACTTTTTAATAATTTTCTTTTTCAGTTTACTTGACAACGTAGCTCGGCCTTAGTTGTTGTAGCCAACAGGTATCTAATAAACTCCTTACGGGTCAGAGGAGAGTGATCATCAGGAGGCTGAGAGAACTAAAGAGGGACAAGTAAAAAGGTTTAACACACAGTGGGTACACACACCCTTTACCCCTCTATATAAGGCCTGTATGTTCAACACCTTTATGAGGGTCTCCAACTGTTCAGCCAGCTGCTCGATGCCAAAGAAACGAGCTTCTTCCAGCACACCTGAGGAAAAAAGACCACACATCAATGTTACAGCCACATGATGAGCTGTCCATGTCTCAGATAATTCAGGATAGGTTCAAAGTAGTCAGGACTTCGATCGATGAGAAATGCTCCTTGTGAGTCCTGCTTATTCCCCCACACATCTGAAGAGCCCACAGCAAGACAACACTGAGCAAGTAAAGTATCAACCATTTTATGAAGTCCAAAGAGATCAATTTGTGACTTTACCTTTTTCTCTGAACATGTGAGCTAGCATACTCTCAGGCTCTTTACTAACAAGGGTACTCCTGAGTACAGTACAAAATTGAACAAAGTTTAAACAGAGATATTGGAGGAATTTCCATGAGTTGACAGCAATTATTATTTACCTTGTAGTAGTAAAGCAGCGGCCACCAACATTAAGCGTCAGCCACTCAGTGTGGTTCTGACAACAAGTTCCTCTGAGTTCTTCCTCAGGATCTAACAGACACAGGATACACTGCAGTATTACTGTTCACTTCCTTAGTAGTTAGTACCAAGATGGATTGCTATGATTAACATTATCTTACCTTTAAATAAATCTCCCTCTGATATGTAGAGCACATCATCATCTCTGTGTCAACACAAAGCACATTGAAAACTATAGATGAAATAATATATGGTGGGTCTTTTGTCACTGTGCTGTACCTGATTAACGCTATGTCGTCTATGAGGCCACCATTCGCGTTGTAAACACTAGAGGCCCTAATTCCCAGTTTAGAGCTGGCAACAGACAGCAGATCATCCAAGGACCCGTACACAGCCACCACCTGTGTGTTATCAGGGGCAAAACACAAGCACACATCCTACATTACCTTGTGCATCAGGCTTAATAAAAGTTGGATAAGCTCACACAACTTCAACAGCAAGGAAACGATTTAGCAGGCTAATAAATGCGTGGTTGGCAAGCGACTGATCAATAAATGCTCTTTTAATGTGGCTTACTTTTCCATTTGTAGACGTTCCGTTGACAAAAAGTGTGACTCTTCTCATGGTTACAGATATTAACAAAACAGTAAAGGGTTTTATGATTTACAAAATCGTATCATGTTTTGGCCACTTGCACTTCCTTCCTCTTCCCAGCCCTTTCGCAAGTGTACAGTGTAGAAGCACTGGCCAATCATCACTCGAGAATAAAGGAGACAGCCAATTAGCTAAGAGAGTGGGCGGGACTTGAACATCTCCCCCAAAGAGAGACAATGGCAGACTGTTTTTAATAAAAAAAATGCACTAGTCTTTACAAAGTGCTTTATTTGACAATTTACTTGGAAAATAAAACCTTAAAACACTGACATTGAAAAAAAAGACATTACACAATTGAGACAAAATGTATGTTTGATGAGGAAAATACCTTAAACTTCTGGCAACAGGTACATGTGTGATGAATAATTCTTTTCTCATTCATTTATTTAACACTTATGCAACATATAAATACTAAATGCTACTTTATTGTGTAGCAAATTTTTGTGCAATTCCTCAAAACTATTTCATATTCTACTGGCCTTTTACAATCAGTGTAATTACATCGTCCAGGCACGTCTGGGCCCATCTGTCACAGCATATGCACTCAAATACATTAACATTTACTGGTGCTTATGGTATGTGCTGACTAAAGTCATAATAACTAAGAACACCTGATACATCACTGTATCTTAAGCAATTGTGAATGCAAAAGTGTGTGTCATTCATGCTGCCTTTAGAAAAAATATTCTTATTTAAACAATTAAAAACAAACAAATTAAAATTCCCAGAGCACTTTGACAGTGCAGATTGGAAATTACAATTGGAGTTATTGAATCAAGGCACAAAACAGTAAGACACTGTGGAGTTCATCAATTGTAATATACTGTAGACTGTGGGTTGACCATTGTGATAAAACCACCTGAACCACATACTTGCTGATATTATATTAAACTCTCTATATATTAGATTATAGCCTTAGCCAGCCTCAAAGTACCTGGATTGCAAATATCTTTAGATCGCAGTTTTCCTCCCAGAGAATCTACTCATTTCCACTTTCCTCTGTGTCCTCCTCTCCAGGTGTAGAGTGTCCATCTCTTTCAGGGTAGTTGAGTATGTGCCTGTTAGCTTGAGCGATGTACTGTTGTTGTTTGAAATATATTTTTAAAGCTCCTTTAATCAAGACATATACAATCCCTCCCTGTGCAAAATAAGAAGCACACAAAAATAGAACTTATATCTAGATACAAGTAAACTGTGCCAAGTTAGTTAGCTTCAGTTAAATTTCAAAGATGCACTAGTAGCCTAATTAGTGTCTCAAAACATATTCTGATGCATGCTTACCAGTATGGTGCGCTGAAGATTAGAGGACACTCTGTGAAATAGCAACCTTCCAACCAAACTGGCAACAGAGGGAAAAATAAGAGCTCCACAAAGCGTCCGGGACACAGAAAGATGGTCTCCTGTGCTCTGCCCATCAGCAGGGACCCGGGGCAGATAACCACTTGAGCCTGAGGTGATATACAACAATGCTGTAATGCTGTTTTAATCTTTTACAACTTTTTTTATATTCCAACTTTTTTTTTAAACGTACCGACTGGGTATTTGCGTTTGTAGGAATATCTCTGCCATAGTCTCACTATATAGTCTTCCCAGCGGATCATTTTGCCCAGGACCAGGACCACAGGAATAGTTGGCAGACCCATCAACAGAAACAGAGGGTCAGCACGCTCCATCACATACAGACCTTTCTTATGTCCAACAACCTGCAATAGAGCATATAAGATATATAAAATATGTTTGATTTAGTGTTATACTGTTGCAGTTATGTTTGTTACAATGATAAGTGAACCCTCCAGACCTGCATGACTGTCACAGCTCCATATGTGACTGCTGACCAGTATGCTGTGCCCATCACTACTCCAACAGCAGCAAAAGGACTGGCACGAGACAGAACTCTATCTACTTGCTGTAGGAAATAGACCAGTGGCCCTGAAAGATGTTTAAACTCATTTTTTTTGTTGTCAAGCAGGTATAGTTTTGATGTACTTTTACCTACCCATCTTGGGAAAGACAATATGATATTCTGCACCACACTGCGGACAGCAGACTATTCCCCCACTATTTCCTTTTTGCTTCTCGTCAAGCCAACGCTGCAGACATTCCTGATGGATCCATTTAGTGCAGCCTTTACATCTGCATGGGCTGACCCAATCTGCACTGTAGTCATCTTTTTCAGTGGCAAAACACACCCAACAGTGTCTGGGAATCACAAACCCTCAAAATTTACTTCACAGACAATAAAATACAAAATACAAAAAAATTAAATAAAAAATACACTAAATGCTTGATTTTGTCTACATAACTTTATATATTGAACTTGTAGAATGGATACAAATTGCTTTATTTTGTAACCAACTTAAACATCAGATAATGTTCATGGTAGATCTTGTTTGAAAAAGAAAAAGTTGTGTATTAATAAGTTTATAGCCCAGTTATTAGACAGCTCATTTGGAAAGACAGTTATTGTATTAATATATCTATCATGCAGTGAAAATAACAAATTCTTACTTCTCAGGCTGCTCCTCAGCATTGGCCATGGTAGTGGAGAGGCTCTGTGATCACAGTAATGAACTATTCACAGTATGTTCAGCACTCATCATAGCACAGACAGACAAATCACAATAGTAAATGCATATTTCATACAAAGTGAGATAGCCAACTGGAGTAGCAGACTCCAGTGCTGATGCTAATTTTAGCCCAAACTAAATTCCTTTAAGTAAGTAGTAAGTAGTTTCAAAACGAAACTAGACCTGTGACGCAATGCAAAGACCCTGCTCAATAACAACAACCATTAATCAAACTAAACTAACTATAGATATTAGCAGAATAAATCTGCAGTGTTACGCACCTTATACACAAAACCGAAACTTACAAACTCACGTTAGCTAAAAGTTCAGCGGACAGCTAATCCCGTTTGGGGTTTATAGACAAGCTAAATAAACCAAAAAAACAACGAGGTGACAGACAATTTAAATGTAGCGAAATCATAAAATACAGTTACCTAACGTTAGCCTTTACACAAACCCAAGATAAGGTGACAACACATGAGTTTGGTTTCTGACTTTCTGAGACATACAAGACCCACCCACTTACCCTCCAGACACTTGTCTGATTGGTCCGTGGAAACAATACGTTACTGGCCAGTGCAAAAAGGTGAAATTTGTAACTTTTATCACTTTAAATGTTGTATTTTATCTCAATGATCTCACTGTTTTTGCTTTCCAATAATTTAGTTTTAACTGCCATTCATATAGTGTCTCTATTTTTTATTTTTCTGTCAGCTCAGTGGTTTTATTTTGTTACTGTTACTATTTTGTTTCTCTTGTGTTCTTAACTTGTTCCACCAAATAAGTTTAAATAAAATCGTGGTAAAAATCGATGGTAGCCCTAAATTTCAGCTCCTTGCTAAAAACGACATGGCTGCTCTGATTGGTCTATCGTTCTGTCAGCCAACCCATGTGATGCTTGATAGTCAAGATTATTGGCTGAATTTTCCGTCAGTCTAACTTTTGCACCAATGACAGTGTTGTTGTGATCGGGAGGCGGTCCAGCCCACGGAGGCACACAGCACAGTAGAACGGCGGCGTCGAGGCTGCACAGTGCAGAGTGACAGGGCGTTATCTTTTACATGATTTAACACACAAGCAACAAGAGTACACTTATAGGCCGATAGAAAGCTACCTTAATCGCATTGTCCGTCATGGATTCCTATGACATTTTAGCTAACCAGCCGGTTGTGATTGATAATGTAAGTATGATGATGTCATTCATCCACACCCTACTGAGGCCGCTCTGTGTCAACGTTAGCTAATAGTTAGCATGGTTAACTATTGTGTTTTGACTAGCTGTCTATGTAGTTGGCTCGGGCTTTTACAGTCTGCACCTGCTTGTTACTAATAGCTAACAGTTGTCTTCTCAAAAGGGGGTTGACCTGGGTCATTTTTCTTACATTGATCAATTAATGCATGACTTTATGCTGTCCAAATTGAAGCTAATGTTGTAGCTAGCCCTCTAGCCGGCTAACCTTGCTGTCATACCTTAAGCGTTAGCTTTCTGGTGCTATTGGTCTTGTCTTTAAGATACCAAATGTTAATAGGAGACCAGTCTAACATGTTAATATAAAATTGAAGTAAATAGTGACGTCTCCTACATTTTACCGACACAATGATTATTGCATGAACTCAGTCTGAATGTAAGAACATACATGTTTACATCGAATGTTTATCAGAAGCATATTATGTTGCATATGTTTTTGATTGTTTGCTCTTGGATATTGACACTGTGTTATCCAGCAAGTAGTGCTTTTCTTTAGGACAAAGTATGCGAGTACTCAGGCTTGCATCTGAAGTCTGGGCTGGTGACGGCTGGTGGCCTCAGGCAGTGTCTTATGACCTCCCTCCTTCTCACATACAATACACAGATTAAAACAACTTTTAGTTCACATTAAATTCTGATAATGACCTCAAATGTCTGTTCATTTTTAGGGTTCGGGGGTTATCAAGGCTGGTTTTGCAGGTGACCAGATCCCCAAATACTGCTTTCCTAATTAGTAAGTTTTGCCTATACTCAGTAAGATCGGTTCACTAAATGACATGTAAAACTGTAATGTGAATTGTCTTTGTTTGTATATGCTGACATTGTTAATGTTTCTTTGTCTGTTTATCTGTGTGTTACAGTGTGGGACGTCCAAAGCACGTCCGTGTGATGGCAGGTGCCTTGGAAGGAGATCTCTTCATTGGACCCAAGGCAGAGGTAACACAAAAACATTATTGTCAAAGGATGTCTTTTTAGCCACATGATTCTGCAAGGCTGTTTCCAAATAAGTTGTTCAGTATACTATCTACAGAAAGAGAGAAAGAAAATTAATTAGAAAGAATAATCTATATACATTCACTTGGTGCATTTACATATTACCTAAGAACTTTACTCTGTTGATTTAGTCAATAACCATAGCAATGCGCTCGTAGCACTTATAGTGACAGTTACCTAAAAGATTTCACTGCATGTCCAAAACTTCTAATCTAAACAAAATATGCAATTTAGTTTTTTTATAATACAGAATCCATGAATATCTGATCTGAGCGTGGTAGCTTTAGTTCTGTCACGATAAAACAAATTTCATTTATGCCCTGTGGCTTATACAGTCTTAGCTGTCTTGTGACATGTCTTAAAATTGCACAATTATTGCTGTGAGTAGTATCATAATTTGCTTTGTATTTAGTTTCCTTTTCTGTGTATCTAATCTGCAGGAACACAGGGGCTTGTTGTCGGTGCGATATCCCATGGAGCATGGCATTGTAAAGGACTGGAATGACATGGAGAGGATCTGGCAATATGTGTATTCAAAGGAACAATTGCAAACTTTCTCTGAGGAGGTGATTTTCATTCCTTTACTTGCATTGCTGTGAATTAATTTTGTTATTGAGCATCACTAACTATTGTTTTGGTTACATGCATTCTCTAGCATCCTGTCCTGCTGACCGAGGCTCCCCTCAATCCCAGTGTAAACAGGGAAAAAGCAGCAGAGGTGTTCTTTGAAACCTTTAACGTCCCTGCTCTCTTCATCTCCATGCAAGCTGTGCTTAGCTTGTAAGAACCCCTTCCAACAAATTAATACTGATCTATAAGGCTTTGTAGTTAGATATATTTCACGTTCCTGATAAAAAACAAAGCAGTTATGACACCCTTATTACTGCTGACTAACCAGTTATTGGCGGAAGTTTGTTGGTGTCGTAGAATGTGTGACATGTAAGTTCGCTTTTTAGCCCCTAGTTTAGTTAATTTTTCTTTCGGTAAGATAGAGCTAAAGCAGACCAGTCAACCTTTATAGCTGTTGTTCAAATTTACAATAGTAGTAAAATAAATTAAATTGTCAAAATTTAATACATGCTAATTGTTTTTCCCAATTTATTTCAACTGAATTATTGTAGAATTGTAGAAATGTGTACAATTTTATGGTGTATAGACTTGAATGCTGTCTTCCACAGGTATGCCACAGGCCGGACCACTGGGGTTGTGTTGGATTCTGGAGATGGTGTCACTCATGTTGTGCCCATCTATGAGGGCTTTGCCATCCCTCACTCTATCATGCGGGTTGACATTGCTGGGAGAGACGTTTCACGATACCTACGTCTGCTCCTGCGCAAGGAAGGATACAACTTTAACACCTCTGCAGAGTTTGAAGTTGTTCGAACCGTTAAAGAGGTAACATGGTATTATATTTTATTTCAGTATTGATTTGTTGTTGTGAGTTCACTAATTAAATTGTGTTTTTTTCCATCAGAGAGCTTGCTATCTATCTCTGAACCCTCAGAAGGATGAGACTTTAGAAACCGAGAAGGCACAGTATGTGCTGCCTGACGGAAGCACTTTAAATGTAAGCCTGTAGATAGCAGTACACAAACAAGCAGACATTGTCAGTTATGCAACTGAACTTGTGACCTGTTTTTCAGATTGGTCCAGCCAGGTTCCGAGCCCCAGAGCTGCTCTTCAGGCCTGACCTGATTGGAGATGAGAGCTCGGGCATCCATGAGGTGTTGGCTTATGCCATCCAGAAATCTGACATGGACCTCAGACGCACACTGTTCTCTAACATAGTATTATGTGGAGGATCCACACTCATCAAAGGTTAGTATCACTCAGTATTAGTTTTAATGAAACTTTCTGAGAGTCAAAAACTGGCATTGGTAAACATTGGTAATAAGTCTGTGCACATTTTTTCCCACTCGTACTTGTGGTACTGTATTGCTCTCAATACCATTTCATGTAGATGTTGTCTCAGTGTTGTTAAAGCTTTGTTGCTTTCATATAAGATTTCTTTGAAACCAATGGTAAATTTCACGAAGTGTCCACCTACTACTGCTTTTATCCATATCTGTTGTAGGCTTTGGGGAAAGATTACTAACTGAAGTCAAGAAGCTTGCACCCAAAGATGTAAAGATCAAGGTAGGCCATGTAATGTGTACTCCTAATGAACAACACCTGAGATGGAAATACAATGTGAATGATTTTTAATGGCCTTTTTATAGATCTCTGCTCCTCAAGAGAGGCTTTACTCTACATGGATTGGGTAAGGAAATGTTTGATTGCTATAAAGTCAAAATTTCAACATTAGACCAAATGGGTAAACGTATTTATCATTCACATCTAGTGGATCTATTCTGGCATCATTGGACACCTTTAAAAAGATGTGGGTGTCAAAGCGGGAATATGAAGAAGACAGAGCACGTGCCATCCACAGGAAGACCTTCTAGACGATCACTCCAAGAACTGCCCTCAAATTTCTTATATCGTACTGGAGACTCCACTTACTGCATTAGTCATCTCCGGGTACCCCTGCATTATCCTTTATCAGCCCAACAGCCTCTGATGTACTGTTGGCCTATGTTTTACCTCATATGTCCCTTTTCATTCGGTTGTCTCTCCTGCTGGAGCCTGACGGTTATGACTTTTTCCATCATCCCAAACATTTACATTAATTAAGGGCCACGAAGCTCACTCAGATGGTGATGGCACTGTGGACTCTTAATCCAGATCATATTTGTTATATTAGTCCACATTAAAGTATTGATGTTGCTCTCTTGCCTTCAGAGCCCTTAAAGGTGTAGAAATATTGAGAAAATGTCAATAAAAGTGAATGTTGTTCTTTTTTGCTACTGTTAAAAAATGTCCATTCCAGTCCTAAGACCTAGATTTTTATTTGTCCATTTTTAGGCTTTTTTTTTTTTGCTTTTGTACTCTGACAGGGAGTTGCTTGTTTGGAGATGAGGTATTAAGTAATATAGCAGTAAATTGTTCTAGTAAGCAAAAAGGAAACCACTGTACGATATGAGGTCTAAACTACACACGTGTCATTGGTCAAAAGGAGTAAAAATTTCTTTAAACGTGTTGAAATTATATTATGTCCTTACCAATTAAATGTTTTTGCAGTAAAAGGCTCTACTCCCCACACACACATTTGCTAAGGTCCTTCTTTCAGCTTCTCATCTGCTTGCTTTAATCTTAAGTAAATGCCTTGTTTTTTTAAATCCACCAATAGATTGGAGCATTCATGTTTACATCAGTCGTAATGCACATTGTTACTGTGCAACATTCAACTAGTATATAAAAGACTATCCAGCTTGATCCTTTTTGTGTTGCACGTTTGTTATGTTTATGAACAGTTAACACACAAGCCAGGCTCTGAAGTCTGGATGAGGAAAAACATTGAGTGGCCACCTAAATCCAAAATGACTGAGCGCTTTTTGTACAATTCTCTCCCTTACCTATCTCTTTGTTGTACTGTCAATACTTTTCCCATATCTCAGTGGCAAGAAAAAAGGGTCATGTCCACACCTGCGTCAGCCTTATTCCAGTGCAAAAGCTCTGGAGTGTCCACATCTGCTTTTCGGGTGTTTAAAACAGTCATAAGCCTTGTATACTGTGGAATGCTTTTCATCCACACCTGCACCACAAAAACATTGGGGTAACAGACTAAAAATGTACAATACTGTTTATTCAAGTGTTTGCTTTTACTTTTCGTAAATTCAATATAATAAATAAGTTAATGGCTGCTGCTTGGGTGTTTTGTCATATTTTGTCAAATTGCCCCACAGATTTATAACTGAATTGAAATAGGATGTCCTGGGATGTTACTAAATACTATTATACACTATTAAGCCACCTTTAGTACACTCTGGAGGTGTTCACTCACAAGAGGGAAAAGGTAACTAATTTTTTTGTGAAAGGATTTTTTTAAGGACACAGTGCATTCTAAGAAAGACCACCAGAGGGCAGTGTAACAGCAGTAATGCACGTGGTGTGTGTAAATTGCAAAATACATTAAAAAAAACACAAACATACAAAAACCCTGTTATATATGTGTATATATGTAGCTTTATATGTTAGGAATCTTGCTATTATTCTACTCTAGTAACACTAAAATCTTAAAAAATATATTTTCTGCAATTTCTTTTGCACTTGGCTTATTTTGACTCCTGATATTTGTAAATCTTTGCCTGCCTGACACTGGCTGGGGACTCAAATAGCTATTGTTGCATTATCACTTCCAATATGGCACTATTTTTAAGTCTGTTGTATGTGTGTGTTTTAGTGCACTGTTGTTCTGTTTGGCATGATTTGATTGATTTTTACACAAGCAGACATACTGGAGTGTTTGTCTATACTAATGACTGCATGATGCACAATGATTAGGCTGTTGCAGGTGGCAGTTAGTGCATCTGCTTGTTCTCAGTACACATTTCAGAAACAGCACTGCAACCAGACATTGTCAGAGGCCATGTGTTGAGATGTCATAATGATTGAGTTGACTGTGCCCTGAGAAAATCACATAAAATGGGTTTTTGAACAAAAGGGAAAAAAAATACCATCGATGCACTCACACTGGGAATCAGTAACAGGCCCAAGCACGTTCACACCTGAAACATTTGTGTGTCTGACTAGTTTGAGTGTCACACATGTCATCTATACCTTTGTTGCAATTATTATATAGGCCTGCATACTCATTGTACACAAAATTAACACTTTAACGATTACATAAGAATTATTCATGAGATGAGATCATGAAATTTTTAATTTAAAATGACAGTGGTGTAGCCAGTACACGACTGTGTTTCATTATTATAATGAGAAGTAATTTGATCTCTTGATTGAACAGGAAGCCATTTGCAGCCAGAGACCAGGATTCAAACACTGACTCTGCTAGGGATCATGGAAGAGAGTATAGACCTACACACATGCTCATGATGCCAAGTTCTAGTACATTACAGGCACAGAGCTATTGTGCTAGTGTCATATTACTCACAATAGAAAGTGCACGACTGTAAATTGGCTTCTTACTGAGTTGTAACAACACTGCTCTCAAACAGCTGCTTTGGTGAGAAGAAAAACCACCCGCAAGCACCTTTTCTCACTGCCCTTTTTTATTTCCTCCAACTGTTCTCTACACGTCGGCAGCTGCCTCAGTGAAGCCAGTGGAGTTGTTAGGAAACCATTTTTGTCTCTTCCCAGACTGCCTCCTTGCTGGGAGCCCTGTGTGCACACTTAATAGTCTCCACTAGTCAAGCCCCCTGCAAAGAGCAGGCCAAATAAACATTTTGTCAGAAATCTCATATGTGACCCCAATCCCCAACTACTAGCTCTCCTGCACCTAGGGGCACTTTTATCCTGTGCTCACCTCTGCTATTCTCTTTACAGTTTGAATCAATTGAATTAATGTCTTTTGGCAGACAAAACCAATGACAGAACCAAGCTGTACACATCTTTTACCTTTATCTTGATGAAGAGTGGCACGTTGCTTATAAAAAAATCCAGTGCTTAATGTGTGAAACACAATGTCTTAATGTAGGCACACTAAAAAATTCATTCTTCTTTGGTAACACAACCTGTATACTGTAGACTCCTGATGCAGCATCACATTTCTGTTCTAAGTTTGACATGAGCAAGTGTTTAGGACCACACACATCATTTTAGATAACGGAGCTTTAGTTTTATTTTCTGTATCTTTCTTTGGAAATGTTGGTTCACATAATCATAGTCTGCCCATTTGTTCATATTTTATGGAGTTTGTCCTGTTGTCATGGAGATGAGTCATCTGTTGCTTGGTGGAAATATGCAGTCATACAATGTCAGATGTGGACATTAAGTAAGGCCCTCGATTAAAAAGAACTGTGTCCCTGCTAATGGTCATGTAATAAAAGACTCATTTATATCCCTGCAGTCGCATCCAACCAGCACAGCCACACTGCACTCTGGAAACCTTTGTCTAGGCAGAAAATCAGCTTGTCCATCATTTTCTTTTACTATTTATTTACTTAGTCACTCAAAGAATTTTCAGTTTTTGTCTGCACCCCAAAGTCTTAAGCATCAATGTATTAGCCATTATAGAGGTAAACTAGCTTTATTAAAATATATTAACATTTTAATGACATGGTCACAATAAAACCACAAACATATAAGCACTTTATCAAGCCATGATAAAAATAACAAATCAAACTCATGGAGTGTATCTTTAAAGTAAGATTGGCTAATTCCTTTAACCATTGTATAATTTGGATCTAACTAGACCTGACTACTGCTAACAACATTCATTTTGATCCCATACAGAGAGTAAGGCTGACTGGCATTATTAAAACATCTTTTATACATTTCCATGGTACTGATAACTCAGCCGCAAAAAGAAACAATCCTTTCAAAATTCAAAATGCTCGTGATACCATTTCTGTCACTGGTTAACATGATTTAAAGTAGGTTTGGGTTTTTGTTTTTTCTATAAATACATGTTTACATTCACTTTATGTATTTTTATGAATTATGCTTACTCTTAAAAGCAAAAAAATCATGTAGTTGCTCTTCATGGATATAAGACAATAACAAAGAATTAACATTATTTTCAGCCATATTTCTACATTATAACTTTTGGTCTTACCTTGCTACAACATCTTCAAATTGTGTGTTTTGTGTAGACAGGCAACTGTCACTCTTTAAATCATATTATTCATTAAAACACATTTTAATAAAGGTACTTGTATAGAAAAGATGAAGTATGGGTGATCATTACCACAGTTTGGCATGCTTCTCAACTGTGATCACTACCATGACCATAAGTGTACTGTATTATTGATCTCAGGAGACTGTACTGTTAATCAGAACTCTGCATTTTGATATTGTGAGCAATTTCCTGGAGTTTTTTCATTTCTTTATTGACACTCATGTAACGCTGTTTCTGCTTTACATTGTCTCTGTCTTGTGCTAACATTTACAACACAAGCCACAAACCCTTTTTGAAAGTCAAGCTCAGAGTTTGTCTTTACTTTGGTCTGATGAAAAGTTCCAAGGTTTTAGTTTGTGACCCATCTGTTGATAGCGTTTAGACTTTACTCAGCTTTCAGAAAGTAACTCAAGAGAACACGATCACTTGCCAGAAAGTCTGGTCGTGTCATTTCTAGGAGTCGGCTGGGATTGCTTTAGATTGTATAAGTGTGCTGATCTCAGGCCTGCCAGACAGAACACACACAGATCCCATCCTGTTGAGTGAAGTGGCTTTAGTGATGCCCTCACTGCCTACAGTGGACAGAGGAAAACTCTCGTAGCTTTCTGCTGCCCTATTGCCACATTGGCAGCGCTGCAACGTAGACTTGAATTCCTTCTGGAAGTTGCTGTTAAGAAAGCCATACACGACAGGGTTAATGCAGGTGGATGCCATAGCAGTCAGGTGGCAGGCAGAGAACACTGCGTCGTGCTGGCAGTCGGGCAGGGCCTGGTGATGCCAGTCAAACAGAGTGTTAAAGACATTGAGCGGCAGCCAGCACAAAGCGAAGGCAACAACAATGGCTACCAGCATGACGTTTATTCTCTGGGCTCCTTGAGTCCTCCTGCTGCGCTCCAAGATGTCCCTGCAAAACAGCATGACTCCTATTGTCAGACAACCCACAATGAAATATCAAACCGAACCTTAGGCTATATTGCTGTAACACAAAAACATCCCAGCCAACAGATAGGAAGATTAGTACAGTAATAACAGCTGTGTCACACAGAAACAGGAAGAGCTTGTAATGTGAGTTGAAAAAAAAGAAAATAGACCTGCGTCGTCTCAAGCGCAGGAATATTCGGAGGTAGCACAGAAGAACCAGCAGCAGAGGCAGGCAGTACTGAAAGAGCAGCAGTGACGTTGTGTAGGCAAGACGATGTTTATCTGAGGGCCACAGCTCCATGCAGATCAAATGGTCTCTAAATCAACACGCAACAAGAGTGCAAAGAGAAGGAAGCAAAACTGATATTTTGATTGAATCTAGTAAGGGGGAAAAGTATTTTGATTTATACAAATGAATTACATTTTTTATTTTACTAAAAATGGCAGCAACTGACTGACTGTCCCATCAGATAAGAACCAGAACTCACTAATTTACTGTTGGCTGCTTCTGCTGCCCAGCCTGTCCAGAATGCTTCAAGTACTGAGTGACCCTGTGTGTTCTCACATTATGTGCTTCACCTACTTCACTTATCATTATCTAACTCGTGCTCTTGTCTTAAATAACGAAATATTTCATTTAATAGGAAATGTTCTAACATCACCTGCAGCCATTAAACAGTATGTCACATACCTGTAATATCTTACAATTCATTATTTTCTTCATGAGAATAACTTGTCTAACATCTTAAGGGAGGCTTTTTGCTGCATGGAACTGCCTGATCGTATTTAGTTCTGATGTTGAGCATTATGCACAAGCAGCACTGTTGAAAAGTTAATTCTAGATTAAACACAATTGAACCACACACTCAAATAACAATGTTTTGAAGCAGATTTTTAAAAATGAAACCCCTTGCTAATGTATTGTATGTTGTTATAGCTGTTTTGCTTTGAATGCCTTGTTCATGGTCTGCCTGTCCGTATATGGTTACCTGAAAGGATTGGCGGGCAGGCTGATGTTCTGGAAGGGGTCATTAGTGAGGATATTGAATGAAAGAAAGGGCAGAGAGATGAAGCAGGCCACCAGCCAGGTTAGTCCAACAGCCAGGTATGAGTGTCCAGCAGCTGGGGACCAACCGGTGGGATGGAGAATCAGCTGGTGTCGCTCCAGAGCAATCAGCACCAACGAGAAGATGGACACGGTCACTGACATGCACTGAACAAAAGGAGTGACCTACACCAGGAAAAAGACAAAACAGAAATCTGGATGTGGTATATAAAAGGCTAGTCATTCATGTCATTCATATTATTACTGCAGGGTTGGGATTTATGGGATTTAAGGGACTTAACTACAGCATATGGTGATAATAGTTAAGGACTAGAGATTAGTGTTGATCTCCTTGAAATTAGTGTGTCAGTCAATGCCAGCCACTGCACTCCCCCATATCTCAATGTTAAAAATATATATAAATATAAATCTATAAATATATACACTACACTATATATACTACACTATATATATATATATATATATATATATATATATATATATATATATATATATATATATATATATATATATATATATATATATATATATATATATATATATATATTGTAGTATATATAGTGAAGTATATATACATTTCCCCTTTTCTTTTTCCATTGTGACAATGTTTTTATTTTTGTGATGCACTGACCTTGCACAGGGCCTCCCCCAGCACCCAGCGGTCCATCAGAGTGTATATGACGGTGACAGGCAGACACACCACACACATGAGGATGTCAGAGCATGACAGGTTAGCAATTAGGATGTTAGTGACATTGCGCAACTCCTGTTGCCGAGCAATGATGAACACCAGTCCTGCATTGCCTAGCAACCCAACTGCTATGACTGTGCTGTATGCCACAATCAAAAAGGTTGCACCACCTACTGAAGGCGGGCACTGGCTGGTGTCTGTCCAATCAGAAGCCCCCCAGAAACTGGGAAGGCGGCTGTCATTGGACATGGCAGCGGGAACACAGGGACAAAGAGAAAAAAGGGAGGGAAGAGGTGAGAGAACAGGAACTTTGTATTTTATAAGTCAGGGTTCAGGACGACCAATGCCCTGGAGCTACCAGCAAACTTTACTTAAAAATGTAATTGAAAAGTCAGATCAAAGCAGACTGTCAGAATGAGATATAAGGATGAAAAAAGAAATCGTTTTCAGGTGATATACAGTATTCAAGCAATGCCTTGTGAGAATTTTGGCATGCACATTGAGGTAGGCGAGGGAGTGTGAGCAATGAGATGAGTGATTCAAATATAGATGTTGTCCTCTTTTCTCTTCCCTGTCGACATCCCAGCAGATCAGCCAAGTATCAGTGTTTTCCTGTGAATGACAGAAAACATAACAATTTTGAGAATACTGACAAGCAAACCCAGCTCTCACAGATCTCAGTGGGCAATGGAAAGATGCTTTAGTGTAGCTGTGCTACGAAAAAGCCAAGAAAAGACATAGGAGCAATAGAAAAAAACAACATACTTTTCTGCTCCTCCAAGAATTCTGACCTTGTGATATTTTCATGCACATTTCTAACAAATAGCATAGCAATAGTCTACATTATTGGCCATCAAAGGCCGCTATTATGTATTCATATCTTTAACTAGTCTACTGAAATTGTCACTATGAAAACCTTAAACCATTCCCACACGCTAGATTCAAAGCAACTGTTTGAACATCAACATTGTCTTGAATACAGACGGCAAACTCTGCCTCAACCAGACAGAGCTTCAAGGCAGATGAGACCAGAGCAAGTCTGAAGGTCCTTCTGAAAGCACAGAGCCGGGAGCCTTTGACACAGTAAAAGGATCATATCTGTGTACTGTATAGGCTATAAATTCCACTTCTAACATGTCACAAATTCATTACACAGTCTAATTAGCCAGGGCTAGATGTACCCAAGGGTCATTATCTCACTTTGTGCCCATTTGAAGCTACATAAACATACATAGCATATTTGAACATTTGGTGACAGAAGGACAATGACTGAGAGTAAAACACAGAGGTAGGTGAGTGAGAGTGAAATGCAACAGGAGCATACTTTACTTTAATGTGTGATAATACAAGTATACTGGGTGTAAGTCCATATTATTGAAATTATAGGCCAATTGTGGACAAATACTAAAAAAAACTGAAAAGATAACTGTCTTCATTGTAAGAAAAACAGGCATCCATTCAAGTGGAAGATTTGGACATACTAGTAGATGTTTTGGTGAATATGCAGATATCACTGTCCTTGTCCTACACATCACTATAATGGTGGCTCCAAGGTTGTGCTCAAGATGATGAAGAGAATCAAAAGAGTAGATATTGGTCAGTTACTACCATCACAAGAGAAAACAGTTTTAAACAGTATCTCAGTCCAACTAAAACTAGACTTTCAGTGTTGGTGTTTTTGCCTAGATCTGGATTTGCAACGTCAGAGTCATCCTAGTAAAGATTAGCCACAGCTGGGGAGACCGGAGAGCCTATGGCACAGCTGATCTTCTGCAAAACAAACATGACATCATACGTAGGGGGCAATGGTCTCATAAGGACTGATTGTATTTAAACCTGGTCAGAACCACTGAATATTTTGGGAGCATGAAATATTAAACTACATGGTGACTTCAATAAACTGTAGCCTCATGAAAAACAGCTCAGAATTTCTGCAAACTTCCTATTGCTCTCCTGAAACGTGATATAACAAGACCAATGTCACATTTCAGAAATATATAAATAAAACCATGCAGTGTTTTTGTATCATTCTATTTTTTTCTCATGAATTCTCCTCTTCAACATTTCCTCCTATCTTTTACATTTTGTCCTCAAAACACAGTGTCTTTCAGCTCTGACTGAGATGTTTAAATAAGACACAGCAACTGTCTCCTGCAAACCCCAATGGCACAATGTGGTCTGATTGCAACACTCATCATATTGCCTTATTATATACATGCATACATTAAATGCACATAGATTTAATGAGCTGACAGCCACATAGCTCTCTCCTGGTCCCTATCTCACCAGTGACAGTTTTTATAGGCCAGCAGGGACTGACTGCCAAAGAATCAGACAGACTCACAGGTGTTATTGCACATCCGCACTGACTCACTTGCCCCATCCGGCCTCTTGTGATAACACACTTAAAAAGCTCCACATCCTTTCCTTGCACAGACATGCACACAAATTCACAGTTTTTTTTTTTCTTTCAAAGACTGTTTAACTGAATGGGAAGTGACGAACAGGGTTTAAAAAAGTCAACAATGCCACAAATGTTATAGAAACACGCTTCACTCAGGCTTGTAAAGAAAAAATATACACTAGTGCATTTTGGCTGTGTCTCAATTTCTGTTTTGGATTAGACAGCTATTTGCTATTAGAAAGACAGCCGTTACAATCTCAGATAAGACAAGCAACAGTCTTTGAAATCCAATTCAAGTGCTCTGTTAGATCAAATGGGTTGTGCAGACCGACACAACTGTAGCTGACCTAAATTCCCACAAAACCACATCTTACAGATACAATCAAAACATTTCTGCTCGATGTTGGTGCCTTCAGTAATAAAATGTCCTGACCCAAACCAGCTGCAGTCATCACACTGTGATACTTGCAGTTAAAATGCACCAGGGAGTGACGATGGCTGATTCATTTCTGATAGTGGCTTCACAATAACACTTAATTATCCAAGGGGGATTCAGAATAGGTTCTTTTGTTTTTTTGCACCCCGGCAACGTGGACATTACAACACAAAACTCTGAATTTCTTTAATTCTTGCATGTCTTGGCTATTTACCAGTGATGTTGAAGGAAAAGGGGAAATTAAAAAAAACAACAACAATCGATCTTGCTGATATAGTGAGTAAATGTTCTATGTACACTGAGAAATTATGCCATTTTAAACCTAATGCACTGCTCAGCCGCAAGAGAATAAAATATATCCCATGTTGTATAGATAGTACATTGGCATTAATTAGAAGCCAGGTTTGCAGCCAGCCCATGACACTTCACAAACTCACTGACTGACTGACCAGACTGCAGCATTAATGTTGCCAGAAAGTAAGTTACAGCATTACACACTCCAAAGCTCACAGCAGGTCTATGTGAATGCATAAACAACAGGTTTCTCTCCCGAGGAACATAAATATGCAATATGCTGTGCCTTGAGTGTGTGCGTAGATTTTTTGCTTTTAGTCCTAAAATTTTCAGGAGGCACAGGAGCCTCTCACAGAGCTCACTCTTTCCTGAGGCATATAGGTATTGCTGCATAATAGTTATGCTAAGAGTGTTGTCATTACTTGTGCATGCTTCCAGACAGAAGAATAAGAAGTTGACTGAGCGCCCTGTAATAGTATTTTCTATGAGTTTTCTGGTGCCTGAGATATAAATAACTTCAATGTTTTTGAGTGTGAAACTAGGACAGTCTGCTGATAGAGCTATTAAATCTGCTATGTACTTACCCACATCCCAGGGTACTTTACACAACAAAGACGAACAAGTGGACAGTCACGGTCAAGCTTTATATTGATATACATTTATCATAAGGTTAATGAATCAATTTCCCTGACATTGAGTGGGGGCTGGTAAGTCACAGTATTGCATAATTCCTTTGCCACATTTTTCCAGTCAGTTTGGTTTAACGCCTGCGACTTCACAAAATAAATACAGCGCTGGGGGGTTTGGGCTCTTGCAAAAATAAAAGGAGGACAAGTCAAGGACGCAACCGCATAATGAAAAGGAAGATTTCTGTTGCCCTGTTGGTGTGGTTGTCACATTGTTGCAGATGGCAAATTCACACTTCTCTCTTGATTCAGTTTGACTGGCAGTCTCTGTCTCAGTGGTGAGACTGCCACAGAGAGAGTACAGCACTGTGCCTACCAGTTTATTCATGAATTCTTGCACCAGATTTAGACTGGTTAACCAGTTGAACAATAAGGAATGGAAAAGCTAGCATGTTTATCATTTTAGTCAGAGTTTAAAGACATGATTCTATCAGGGTGGCATTTATATTAGTGCCCAATTGTAATGTCAACATCAATGTATCATAAAAGCAAGAACTAGAAGTAAATAAACCGGGGAATTACAAAATCTGTTGAGCACACTGTAGTTACTGCTACATGCAATCCCTTTTTTGCATTTCCCCCTCCTATCTTATGCAATCGGGCACAGCAGAAGACAGGCTGCCTGAGATCAAACAAGATACTCATCAACAAGCCCATCCTGTCACGTTACAACAATCCCCACCTCTTGACGCTACTTCAAAGTTTTCAGAGCCACAGTCTTATCTAAATAAGGTCTACTGGCAGCCTGTTATCAACGTATGATGTTAATCCTCGCAAAAGAGGTGTTTTCTTGACTTTACTTCGTGATTTATGCTCCAACTGACATAACATTCTCAAACTGTGAAGCATTACAGAGTCCTTGATGCTGTAATTATCAAACCATTAAGCCTGACATGCCTTAAATTAAAATGATGTTATGCAGTGTTCTTTGATTTAATTATTATTTAGTGAAAATGCATGTAAGTGGTTTGGAGTTGGTTGCTTGTATCATTCCAAGAGATAGTTTCAAGGTGGTAAATTGAGCTTAATTTTAACAGCAGCTATAAGGTAACCCAATTAGCTTGTATAATGTACCAACCCACTTCACGTTGAACTTATGTTATTATAAATCAAACCAGACAAGTTCCTAATGCTCATCTCACCACTTGATTTTGTTAATGAGCAGAGGAGCTCTATGCAGGGTGGTGTCAGTGTGATTAATGATGTTTACACTGAACGCCTTTTCATCCAAATTGTCGCACACCAGACTGTATCAGCTCACACATTTTGACCTCACTTTGAGGTAATAGTGTTATTATCATCTAACATTTTCTTGACAGAGTTCTTTCTTTCATTTTTGAGCTTTACAATACTGTGGTAAAGCTAGCAGGGTCAAGATGAGGGGAAACCGACTCAGCCATTCATTCTGCAGATGGCAAGTCTCTCTGAGAGAAGAGTCATGCAGTTTAAGAAAGGTGCTGCCAGTGTGCGAGCAGCCCCTCAAATCTTTTCTTCTTTGTTATAAATCTATACAATCATTACCATCTCACAGCCTTCAAAGGAAGACAGATGGGGGTGTTTGTGGGAAAGACAGACATCGAGTGCACAAGGGGAAAAGAATAATCC
This sequence comes from Rhyacichthys aspro, assembly GCA_036850595.1. Taxonomy (NCBI): domain Eukaryota; kingdom Metazoa; phylum Chordata; class Actinopteri; order Gobiiformes; family Rhyacichthyidae; genus Rhyacichthys; species Rhyacichthys aspro. Next base: position 17,545,694 of record CM072159.1, read on the forward strand.
TCTTTTAAGACTTTGATATTGTCTGTGGCCCTTGGTCTCTGCAGTTAATTTATAAGGTATTAAATCACAGCTGCAGGTAAATAACAAAGTGTCAGTACACATGGGAAAGAGCAACAGAAAACCAAATGGAAAGATGAAATGATATGGCTTATCATTCCATATCCAATGATTATAGACGTGCAATGTGCCTAACATAGACATCCAACCAGATGATGATTGGACACAGCGTTATGGACAGTAGCCTGCAGTGTGTAAGACTGGCAGATGTTCTTGGCACTTTGGGTTGTGGTACTCTCATATGCATCCTTCTCTCTGAATCAAAAATAGAGAAGAAATGAATAAGTAGAACAACCCACCCACTCCACTGATAAGGAAGGAGCATGACAAGCGTCTCATGCAGACGTTTTATGACAGACACGGAATGGTTCTTTCACTGGTGTGGGATAGACATATCTGGCATGAGTCGTTCTTTCCTTGAACCTTTTGAGTACTCTTCAAAGGTCAAAGGTTGAGCATTGAACTGATGAAAAAACAATGAAAATATGCTGTCTGCAGTAGCTTGCTTGTTTTAGTTGGAGTCTGTTCTTCTGTTCCTGTTGATAATTTTAAGCTAATGGTAGTTTGTTTGGCATACCATTGCTGCTTAAATGGAGCAAAAAGAAAATATTATAAAGTGTAGCATATAGGAAATGTGTTGGAGATTATACTGTGATGATATAGTCATGAGGGCAAAATAATTCTTGTCTTCCACCAGTGATGTTGCACACACAGTGCAATCACCTTAGACTGAAAGCTGTAGTTATTGATTTGCAGCACTCTAGGGAGCAGTAGAATGTGCTGAGCAAAATACACAGTGACAAGTATCCTTCACTGCTCACACAGTTATCATTACAGCTAACATTTCATTTTCTCCCAAATACACCTAAGAGTGGGATGTTTTTTATTCCTGTTGGTAATACCTAAAGTCATGTCAGTGATTAAAGTTGTCTGCTCTTAAAAGTACCCTTCAGACAAGAAAATAAGGCACTGAAGATTTACAAGACTTTTCTCTTTGAAGCACTAAAGATCTTGTCATTTTCAGGAACTGCTCACATTGGCCAAGACAAGCAAAGGTCAGAACAGTCAACACCGAACTAAGACATGAGCACATTTACATCAAAGCTCCAGGGAGATTAGACTTTCAGTTCACCAGACATGTCTGTATGTCTTCAGATGGTGTCAGAACAGAAAAAAATGTATAAACATGTGGCTATAAAAAATCGGCAAAATAGGCCATTGACCATATCAAATGTCTGCCTGTGATTTGATTGTAAGAATACTCTCATTTCTATTTCTAACACAAATACAGATATGTCATATACCTATGATAGTACACATAAAGGGCTGTAAATGAGCAATTTAATACAATTGTTGCTCCTGAGTAGAACTGAGTTAACCTGGCTTGCCAGAAGGTCTGTTCCACAGAAACATCTGGAAGGGCTTCCACAGGAAGTGTTGCAAAAGACTGGAACTTTAAGATGGATACCTGAAGGTGACTGAATGAATCGCCAGTCTTCCAATCAAAGCTCTGGCATGTTGTTAATATTATCAACGGTAAAACAGTTGCTTCATCATCAAACCTAAATCTCATCAGAATCAAGCTGCTGTGTAAGGTTAAAAAAAAAAAAATATGTAAATAAAAAATGTAAATATGTGAAACATCATTTTGAAATGGCATGCTCCTAAACATGACTGAGCGAGGCCCAGCCGGCATATGACTCATGCTGCCAGTTTCTCTCCCACAGAGAGCTGTTTGTGTTTGATGCCATAGAATATATCAAATCAGAGTCCAGCTCTTTTGGTGGTTGTCTTCTCCTCCACTCAATTTTGAACAGTGACTTCTTTCCCACAGTAATTTCCCACATGTAGATTGTATCCTATCACTGTGGTTATCTACAGCTGAGATATTAATGAAACATGTAAGTTTATACTTAACTTCTTCTATGATATAAATTCAGATTGTGCAAAAAATGTGATGACAAAACAAAGATGTTTTGTATTTAATGATAACAGATCATCATAATTCTTACCTTAGCTTTTTCCATGAGTTTGTATTATAATGTACCTGCCACCTGAAATCACAGATATTATGCCCTGCACTATGTTTTTTCCCCGTAAAAAAGATTATGTACCTGGAAACATGGCTGCAAAATGAAATAAAAATAGGCCTAAAGCAATCTTCAGAGCTTTCATTTCAAGTAATCCTAAAACATTAACTTGATTCTTAGTTTAAATTTGTATTTTTTTTTTTTATTATTCATTGAATTAATTTTTAGATTACTGTATATGCAGCACATGTGTGTGTTCTTACATACACTACACATTAGGGAAATATGTTCTGCACTTTGCAGAGAATATAGAATAACAAGCCCTAGATCTGATCTATTTCCATTAGGCAACAGAGAAGTCTTTTGCTATACACAAATGAATTTCATTTAAACATGACAGTTTTTGATATGCATTATAAGGTGTGCCTGCAGCATTTACTAATGGGCTACAAGATGCAGGAGTTAGTTTTACGTCATGACATAATAGCCTTTGCAGGGCTTTTGCACTTTCTGTTGCTATTGGCTACTTAAACACCATTTGCTTTTAATTTAAATATATCCCTAACACATTCCATCCCACCCAGAATAGACAAGACCAACACTTTTGCATATTATCTGTGTAGCTCATCCCACACCATTAACGGATCGAGTCACACCTAGGGTGGTTGGTTAGGTGTTAAACATTACACATCATCTGGGATACAATACAGACCACAGCAAGTAGAACTACTGTAAGACATAATGATGGATCCACCCAATGTTGGGGGGGCACTGATGGTGCTGTTTTCAGCACCATCATATTGAGCATGTCTAAATCTTTCACAGCCCAGTTTCTGCAACAAAAGCTCTGGCTCCATCCTGGTGGTTCTTGCATTTGGCTTAATAGATCTTCTAGCCTTATTACTTTCTTCCTTGTACCTTAGTTTTCATTGTAATAAAAGATGACAGCAACCGTTTGTTTCTCTCAAACAGGTGACAAAACTGCCAAATCGATTTATTCATACTGTAAGCGAAGTGAATTATTAAAATAAAAATTACGGGAACATTGCGGCTGCAATATGATGGGAAAAAACAAACAAAACAAAAGAAAAAATAATCTAAACAAAAAAACTAAACCGACCAAATGCTGGTAATAGCTAGCCTACTGAAACCTTTAAGTAAACTTTTTAATAGATACATTTCTCTCAGTTACCTCCACACTGAACCAGAACCTGTACAATGAATGCTAATTCGCACTTAGGTGATTTAAATTCTGAGAAAGAGTTCACATTAAATCTACATGCCTCGCTAAATTGCTGTGTAACCAACAAACTAAACGCCAGTAGACAGCACCACCTCTTGCTGCGTCGGTGTGAGCAGGTCACTCACCTGTCCTGTGTGCGAGGCTCTGCGGTGGTCTGCTCCACTTCATGCTCCGTCCGGCGGCTGTGCTTCTGCGGCTGAGCATGAACACAGAGCGGCTCTATATAGCGACGAGTGACCGCCTGAAAGGTCTGTGCGCTGCGTGAATTGTGTGTGGAGTCGGAATGGGAGCAAGCAGCGAGAGCTCACTTCAGTGTGCTGCTATGTGTAAAATGTGAGGGAACTGAGGAGGAGCTGTGTGCAGCAAACCTTTATTGTCGGGTGCCTTCTCTGAAACCCCGTCTGAAAATTAGGTTTGCTAGCATCAACTTTGTTATTAAATGTTATGACCTTGATATTATTATTTGCCCGTTATAAAAATATATGAAAACTCAATGGAGTTGGATCAAAAACTGCCAAAAATAAAATAAATCCAACAAAATAGCGACCAAACAGTTCACTAGCTAGCTTAATTACTAAGCTTGTTAAAGTACATATTCTGTTAGCTACAGTTAGCTGTGTGGCTAATTGAGGATTGGGTGTTGACACCCTAAAGAAACGACATATTTTTGTTTTTGTTTGTAAAAATACAATAGAATAATTAGTTTTACAGTTAACTATGCTACAGTATAATGTTGCTCACCACACTATCATTAAAGCGCTATATCTTTTTGCCTGTCTTTTTGAATTTGATGAATGATTTTTAATTTCCTCCCTGACTGAAAACATTAGCCTATTGTGTTACTTATTGATATTTCAAATGTAGAAGAGGTATTGGATGTGGTAGTTGTATTAGTACAACAGAGGCAAGTCTACATACAAATACAAAATGCACATGGCATGTTGTTGTCTAATATACACAGAAGCTGTATGAATAAGTATGAAATGGTACTGTTAAGATTACCCTTTTTTTATTTTGTAAAATTTAAACATTTTAATTCCAAATGGGAGTATTTGGCTTTTCAAATTAGAATTGAGAACTAATACTAAGGTTGGGCTATTAACCATTATTTTTGAACTAAATCATAGGAAAACAGTTTTAATATTACAGCCTGTAGTTATTCATGACTTCTGTTAGGGTCACTGGAAGCTAAAAGCATATAACAGAACTATGTACTCAAAAACACTCATTGTTTCATTAGCACTGAGCAAACAACTAATCCCCATCTTTTTATGCAGGGCACATATCAGCAGGGTCCTGTTAGGTGCTGATGTTACCAGGACACACACAAGACACTGCTGCTGCGTGAGTAATCTACACATTTATCTTTCAGCCCCTGTACAGTGGTGAGTGTTCATTTGAAGTTTTTATTCATAGTTACATACTTACTTTTCTGGCATGTGCACCAGCCTTAGTATAGTTCAGAAATATTTTCATCATTAAATATGCATATAACCATTATGGTTTGCAAACAATGTACAAACAAATAACATAAAATAATATGAAAATGCACTGTCAATGTTAAATATAAACAAGAAATATGTATATATTTCTTTGTATTAAATGGAATGAGGGACATTGAAAACATGTTTGTGCATCAGTCCTCTGAGTAAAAAAAGTTGCCATATAAGCCTTTTAAAAGTATGACCTTCCTGTGAGTCTGTAAGGATGGTTTCTAAATGAAAGAGTTACGAGAGAAAATAAAAGGAGTGAAAATTTGAAGGACTAAAGAAATTCAGTAGTACTATTGGAGCAACACTGCACACTGTCAAGGACTCATAAGAAAATCTATAAGCACATACTTTATTAACTACCACTCAGTGTTGTTCGTATCACTTTAGATTATCCTACCCTTTGACAAACGTCTGCCAACTATATTATAGAACAAAAGATTGTGCTTTTTGTTAGTTAAGAATGCCTTTAAAATGTAATATTTAATTGTTTACTTTTGGCTTTTAACAAAATATAAAGTAAGTGACCCCAAACATACAGCCAAAGTCATTAAGAACTATATTTAGTGTAAAGAGGAACACAGTGTCTTGAAGGGATGCTGCTTTGAACGGAAAGGGTGGTCACATTATTTGATTTAGATAGTTTGTCACTATGGATTTTTGTAAATGGCTTTTGTACAGGAGTGTATAAGCTTCTTGCTGCTATCCATCAGGCCATCACTAATTTGACAAAAGCCAAATTGCTGTAAAATGGGTTGATGGGGGTGGCTATTAGAGAAAAGCTGCCCTTTCCATTGTCCCATTGTCCTGTCCAGTAACATCACAGGCCACTCTGCATGGACTCTGACAGGTATTAATTAGTTTCTTGGCAACTGAATGTATTTTTACCTCAGCATGCTTATGTGCAGCTTGTTTTCTGCTCCTTGTAACGTCACACAGGATGCATGGTGTAGGCCTCTTCTAGACAACACTTGATAATGCTTTTGTCTTTATTTAGAGCCCTTTGTATGTGTGTCTCCTTCATTGTTCGTAGGCCTCTTCATTTTACCTTTCCTCTATGGGCAGGTAAAATAAAAATGAAAAACAAAGTCAGAAGACACTCACTGGAGACATCAATTGAAGTTCATTAACATGAAAAAAGCTTGGGGAATTGAAGCATCTATAGATTGCCCAGTCCACTTGTGAAAGAATGCCTCCAAAACAGAATGTATATAAAAAATACAAATCCATAGAAAATGTGTATGAATCAGGAAGAAATTGAAGTGTATCTGCAATTAGTCAAAAAGCAAGCTATAATTTGTTTAGTTGTCAAATAAAATCCCCAACCTGCTTCCTTTTGGTTTCCCTTCATCAACTCTCACATTACACTGTACTCTTTCCTGTTCTCCCTCTTTTTTTCTTTCTTTGTTTACCAAGGTGGTTTAGCTAATCAGCAAATTTGCATTTCAGTCTGAGGCTGTGTGTGTTATACTGACAGTGCCTTTAAGATAACAGTAGTTATCCTTCCCAGAGCAGAGTGGGCCCAAACAGACTCTTAAGATTCATTAGACAACATATGTCAGAAGCTCCTCTGCAGACAGTTGAAATAAAAGATCATTGCTGTGCTGCGTTGTATGTGACTCAGAGCAATTTGCTGTGATAGTGACTTTCAGAATTGTTCTAGAAAGACTGAATGAAAGAGAGACAATTGAGTCCAAGAATTTGACAGAAGTCTGATAGGTACATTGGGTGCATAGGCACAGTGACTATCTGGCTTTTTGGTAATGGACTGGATCTGTGCCTGGAAATAGCAGGAGGCATCAGTCGGTGTCTGAGCCTTCAGCCAGACACAAGGATAAAAGTGAGACCCTCTGCAATCCCCAGGAGATAATTACCTTTCACTGTACATCTATTGTTTCTTGCCAGAAATTTAACGCTTTCTCTTCGTCAGATCAGTATTTATAATTGATTCAATTCAGTAATTAACAATTATAATCTTGCTTAAAGTTGCATTGGCTCATACAGATCAGAAAGATCAAAAAGGAGTGTGAAAAATGCAGCTCTGGCTCATGTGTCATGTGACTGTGAGAGTGGACAGATACAGTTTGAAACATCTAAGGGCAATTCTTAATATTATGCTCATATTACTTATTGAAAATCCACCCAATAATGTTTAGATGAAGAAAGTTAATTGTACACCCAAGGTATCTTATACAATATGAAATAATATATCCTCAATTCAACAAGTGTAGAGATCAGCAAAAATAGATCACAAGGAGTTGGACCACTAAGTTTAGTTCATCTTCAGACTGCTTTGGCCCATTTTATCTTTCTGTATTCATTTCACTTTCTGAACAAACATCTTTTAGAAATTGAGCAAGGTATGCCTTTCATTAGTTTGTGGTGAATGGTAAGTCTGACAGGTTTGGTTTGGTTTGTGTTTTTTAAGTACAGTAAAGTGAACATCAATACTATTGCTTTTGATAAAAGTATATTGATGTCTAAAAGATTCATGGCTGGTGTTGAGTTTACAGTATTCAGACTATATAAAACTAGTGTTCAGTTGGTATTATGTTTTGCTTTGCATTCAGGGCAAAGGCCAGACTGACTGAGGTGCTAAGTGGAGAATAGCTGTCTCCTAAACCCATTAACAGCCCGTTTTGCTATTTTAAAAAAAATCCAAAGCTCATTATTTTCTTACAGCTACCGCCACACTTGGGTGAATTGTGTTCAAGGTTCAGTGCCACCACTAGAGGAACTCTTAAAGCTTCTGGCTCTGTGTGTTCCAAACTAAACTTTGTGCTGACAGGTACTTGGTTTTTGAAGTGCACTGGTGTATTGAACTGCCTTCAAACAGAGGGTGAAGGAGAATACTCCTGTATAGGAAGGATAGTTCATATATATATATATATATATATATATATATATATATATATATATCTATATCTATATCTATATCTATCTATCTATCTATCTATCTATATATATATATATATATATATATATATATATATATATATATATATATATATATATATATATATATATATATATATATATATATGAACTATCCTTCCTATAGAGTATTCTCCTTCACCCTCTTCCATCAGCAAAATGGCTGATCAGAAAAACCGATGATGCATGCGCAGAACAAGCGAGATTTGTCCTTAATGTTTAACGAGAGCGTTTAACTCAAAATGGCTTCTCTGGTCTGGCGGTTTTTCGAGGTGTCAAAGACGGACTCTAAAGTAGCTATTTGCAACATCTACAACAAGAATAATCCTCGTGGAGGGAAGCAACTAAAAAAATACAACATGACAAACCTTATTAGACATTTGAAGGCAAGTCATGTTGTTGAATACCTACCTTAAATAGCCTACCATAGTAGACTGTTATTTGGTTCATAAATTAAAAAAAACATTGTGATCGGTATCGGCTGTGATTTGTATCGGCTGTGATTGGTATTGGCTGTGATTGGTGATTGGCCTCATAAATCCTGATCAGCATCTCTAGTGTATTAACTATATGTCCAGTCAAAGGTTACTTCTCATTACACTCTTGGCCTTCAAGATTTCTGAAAAGTTAAGTTATGTAAACCATGATGAATCACACAAACTGATTATTTAAAGAGCAATGACAAGAAGCATGAGGGAAGCCACTGTAAGAAAAAAATATGTGCTTTTTCACGAGAAACATTCTCCCAAGCTTTTTTCCAGGGTTCCTCACAAGCTTTGTTTTTTATTTATTTATTAAAAACTTTTTAGGTTTGAGAAATAAACCCAAGACGAGTAGAGGGTACAAATGGCAAGAAATGGAGCCTGTGATTCAAAACAGAAGGAATACATCACTGGACTCTATAGCAGTATGTAAGAGACTGAAGAAGGGTGCAGAGATATGTGGAGTGAGATTTACTGCTTTCACTGATAGGAGGACTGGAGGCAAAGTGAGCATTTCAAGTGCAATTGTAACTTTGAAGGCCAGGATTTCATCAAATTGTCGTGAAAAGAGCTTGATAGTGTTGTAATGATAAGACAGCAGTAGTGTCAGCAGTTCCATTTAGTGTGCTTTTAGTGTGCCAAAGAAGCCATATTTTAGAGACTGTTGTATTCTGAATGTGCCTGCTCCATTTCTGCAGCTGCCAGTGAAGCCAGATCCAGGATTTGGCATTCTGATATGAACAAAGCATTGTGAATAATTTGTCTCTGACTCAATCACACATGTCTCATCTACTTCACATCAGCTGGTGTGCCCGTTAGAGAAATGTCTGTCCTTGTTCTCTAATTTATTTGGTATTCTGTGCTGCCATGTGATATATTCATTCAAGTGAATTCTGATCAATAAATGTAGACACATTAAATCAATGCCTTTCACAGAACATCAGTCTCACTTTATGATAGACCAACATGTGTCTGAAATAAAATAGGGAGAGAAGTACCAAAACAAATGACAATGAATCTTCATGTACTTGTAATTCTAAGCACTTCTTTACAGTTTGTGAAATGAGGTTTTCACTGGACACTGACATTCACAGCTGATAGCAGCAACATTAAAAGAAAATAAAAGGTGAAAAGAGAGTTTAGAGTGTTGGAACATTTGTAGATGGGTCCCCACAGGCACGTCGCAAATGTAGCGGCACTCAGCTCAAAGCCGATCAATCTCACACATAATAGAGGCGCGATGCTCCCCGAAGTGTTAGTGATTCAATCTGAATTTGTTGTTATTCTCTGTCTCGTTCCGTCGTCTCTTCAGGTACATATAGCTCATGTTTTTAGCACTGGGTCATGGAAGCTTTTCCTTTTGCAGAAATAGTGAAAATCCTTGGCATAAGAAAGTCAAATTGTATTTCAGATGTTTCAGGCTAACAGCACAAAGTCAGAACTCATATGTGTTTATAGCATCAATTATTTAGCATCATCAGATTGTTATGATTCACTGGCAGAATAGCAATGTGAAGAAAAAAAACACATGTCCTGTCTCCATATCATGGACATCAGACTTAATACTGTATTAAATAGCCACTCGTATTTACAGATTGTGCTGCCTCCCAGCTGATAATCAGATTGATAATGTCTTCATCAATTACAAAGAGCAATCTAATCCGCTGTCAAAAGTATGCTTCAGCCTAATACTCTCTAAAATCATGCTGATGGGAAGTGAATTGTGCCAGAGCCTGCTGGGTCATGATCAGAGGTATAGCTTCCACAGCAGAGCCAAAGCACCTGCAGAACAGAATCAACAGAATAAAACATCTCCTGACTCAGAGCCACCACATACATTCTACAAGTACCTCATTAAATGGCATTTCCTCAAGACTGACATATCAGACTTAGCATTTGCTTTCATCCTTGCTCTCATCCAGCCAGTTGCACAACAGCAGAAAGGTTGAAAGAATACATCTGACAGGAGCAGCACTTTATAAAAGATTGGTGCAAGAAAAAGGGCAAAAGAAGCTGCATGCCATTCTCTCAAGCTAGTCTGAACCTATTTGACGTCTAGAAAGTGGCCTGTCACCATCTGCTAGCGCAAAGGGTCTGTCCTGACGTAATTTGCCATGCATAAGCAGTCATCCTCATCCCACATCCATCACAATGCAATAACATGCAGCATGTAGTTGAAAGACCTCATCTCTGTAAGTCATTGCATCAACACATACTTAAAAGTGGATTTCTCTTAGTTGACAAGTGTGAGACAAGTGTGTGTCGGTGTGAGAACTCAGTATACTGTGAGTATTCAGACCACTGGGCTGAGAGCAGCAGTGAAGTGCAGAGATTGTGATGGTGGATTCCAGTGAGTCAGTATCAATTTTATATGTTACATTCATTTGATTCAATGTTGATATCAAATAGGCCTTAAGAGTATCCAATTATGATCAGAGGGACCTGTCAACCCTAACCCAGAGGAAGTGGAGCTTGTGTTGAATCTGTGGTCCTTTAGCACCACAGAGTTCAAAGTTTGAGATTTGGTAGTTTTGTTTTCTGCTGCTGCTGGAATGACAAGAGGAATTCAGACAAACACACTTGACCATCATGATGTGGTGGTGATCGTTAAGGTTTTTGAGTAGTTTTGTGTTAAGAAAATAAAATGACTGACACAACTAAAACATTCTATTAAATACACTGTTTTATTTTACACCACATTAGGTTTATTATCCACATTGAAATCTTATTAGCACCTCTTTTGCCTTGGCAATGGTTACAAACCATATTGTGACACTTGATTATGGCTTCAGCTCTGACAAAGATTGCTAATGAGAATAATCAGGTCATGGATGCTAATGTGCAACCAAGCTCCCAGTGACTGCTATATAATCTCCGGGCCAATTGACTCATCCCAACTTAAATATTGTAAGGCATTTATTGCTCTGTTCAATTTCTTCATTCTGCTACTCAAATGTTGTTTCTCCAAAGATTATTTTATTTATGTTATTTTTATTTGTTAAACTTTAAACTTTCAGATGGGAGACTGTGAGATTTTTAGGACTGTATTTTGGCTCAGGCCCAATTTCTCCACTTGGCAGCTGTGATGACATAACATGATGAACACTATTTCAGTATGAGCTGAGAGGTTAATAAACAGCCATAGCTTATTTCACTACCTATTATACATGCATAATATTTGCTTTTAATCATTCCATTTCAGGGTTCGGGTGTAATGAATTCAATGACCCAAATCTACATCAAAGACTGAGATATATCCGTCTTTAATAGCAAAGAAACAGCATGTAAAGCCTTTTTAGCTTTAAAAATGTTTACTAACACATTTTCAACACATCAACTGGATGAACTGATGTCTACATATCCACAATATATATTTTCTTATAATACTTTGTTGTAATGGCATTCCCACTTCTTCACTAGCTGTGAGATGACCAAGCTGGGAACAGAAAAAAGATAGCTCTCATAAATGTAGCTCTAATTGTAAGGTTGTCTTGTGGGTGCTTTTAGTAATCCTTGCTTTAAAATTGCTGAGATGATTTAATAATTATATTAAGACTGAATGCCTTACTGAGAGGCAAGGAGCCTATTGGTAAAATGAGCAAAGCACACTAACATTGGTGAATGATGAGTGCGAACCCTTCTGCAGAGCATTTAAATGCTCCTTTATAGCATGGCATCACAGCTCAACCTTGGCTTCAGCACTGGACAGCAATGGGCGAGGTCCAACCATCGCCACTATTTCAGATTATAATATTTTTTTCTTAGTAACTTCTTGTATCATTGTTGTGGTTTTAGGAAAACTTTAAATATGTCCAGTTGTGGCCATTCTTCAGAACATTTACAGCCATTGCACAAGTTGTACTAGGTCACCTGCTACATATCATCAACGTGAATTAAATGATTTTTAGGAGAAAATCCAGTGGATAAAAACAAACAGAACAGTGAAAGTGTGATAGAAATGATCTAAAACATGTCAAAAAGTTTTGGACATCCAGTCTGTGGACATCCTAAACACATCTGAGGCACTGCCTCAAAGAGGCTGACTCTAGGTGCACAATAGTAAAATATTTATACATAGAACAGTACAACTCAGAGAATAGACCCATAGCTGGAGGGAAGAAACTCCTGCTTCTGTTGTGTGTCAGGTATGTTGGGATGGGTCATATTAGGCCAGTGAGTTTTAGTGGAGAACTAGTCGTTCCTAGAGTTTCCAAAAGTACAATGGGAGGTAGAGCCTTCAGTTACCAAGCTCCTGTTTTATGGAATTAGCTCCAGCTCACGTTAAAAAGAGGCAGACGCAGTCTCTACTTTTAAGGTTAGACTTAAGACTTTCCTTTTTAACTAATAAAGCAAATAAAATTGAATTGAAATAGAAGGCAGGACACTGGAAGAGCGGTATGTAAGGGACAGTACAGACACCTCTTACAATTAGCTGGCTCACAATCAGAACAGTCGCCCTGTCAGTTCAAATCCACTTTAGCACTTGCTCCCAGAGTTGCAGCTGCCAAGGTTCACAAATGACACAACTCAGCCCAGAAACAATGTCAGATCACATCAAGTCAAACCATATGAAATTTCCAGTCTTAAAAGAGCTTTAAAACATTTGCTAGAATTATTTTAACACAAAAATAAAAATATAAATTTGACAAAATTTGACTCTAAAACAACAACCTTCCTAAAACCCACTGTAAAGAAATTAACGTAATATTTTTATTGTAATGTATTTATTATATTTTGTCCTTTTACTGAGCTAATCACAGATTTAATTCCACTGTGTGAGAAGGACTGCGGAGATCATTGTGTCAGTGTCTCACACAGGACAATAAAATTACCCCATGTCTTATGTTCTTTGCTACAACATTGCATGCAGAACCTTTTAGCAGTTCATTTATGTTAGAGGTTGGGAAACAGCAATTTGCATGCAATTGAAAATCAAGAAGCCTCTGAATAGCAGATTACAGTGCCTTAGCACATAAGAAATACAGTTTTTTTCTAAAGATAAACTTGTGGTACCATTCAAATAGAAGTAATCTATTTTAGACATAAAAAGAGCAGTATGTGCACCCAGGGACACAGCACGGTTAACTTACAGAGAGCACAGAGGCATCAAGTCAGAGAGGGTGTATGTAATGCAAAAAGTAGGCCATGTTTGCATAGTTGAAGCCTAATAACAATCACCAGTAACAAATATTTGCATCTAATACATAAAGTTTGAACTGTCCATTCTGATCTTGTTGGTCACATCAGGTTTTGTTGTATGATTGTTGTTGCTCATATCATATTCATATAGGTAAGAAGATCTATCGCGATGTAAAATCAGTAGCTACTAGAAAGGTTGAGTGTAGGTTACTGACAGACAAGGAAAGGACTTTGTATATGTGTGACTATATGGTCTGTCGCATGTCGCCTCCCCTTTTGTGCCATTAAACATGAACTCCCACAAATAATAATATAATAACAGGAGTGTGTCAATTCTTCCAATGGCTTAGGTTTCTTGACTGACACTGATGCAAATGAAGTTCAGTCCTTGTTTGAGCCAGAGGGACTTATGGTGGATAGGAACCAGGGACATCTGATTGTTTTTAGAAGCAGAGTGCCATGTGAGTATTAAAGACTGCCTGAAGGGACAAGTGCTCTTTAACTCCCTAGATCCAAGTGATTTTTCTAGAATGCAGCAATGTCCAAAAACAAGACTCGCATTAGCAATTTAAACCTTTTGTGCTTTATGAAAGGTTTAGGTTTTGAGTGTGGGTTGCTGCTTTATAAATAGCTGAGAAATAAACATGCTATGCACAAGGGGAAATAAAACAATCACCATGCATTAATAAGTCTAAATCTAGCATTTTCCACATTTCCACATCAGTTGAGTTGTGTATACCACAAAACTCTGTCTCTGGGTCAGTGTCACTGTCCATGGTGCTGAAACGCCAAAGTTGTTGTATCTTAAATAGCCTTGTGTCAATAACCTACAGTAAGAGTCAAGTATTGTTGCAAATTTTGTTCAATATTTAAATATTTGTGTTGTCCAATTTATTTTCATTCCTCTGTGTTGTCAGTTTGTTTTTCCTGCTGGTCAACGCTTCACTTCCTCAAAATGCACTGGGGTCAGGGATTATGGGATTACCACGAAGCTGGCTGATTGCAAATTTGTTGAAAACCTCTTTTTTATGGACTAAGGTCAGTAGAGTGCATGTTAATTATCAGACCCTGTGTTCACACCTGGACCTAGGGGCCAGTGGGGTCAGAGATGAGATGTCTACAGTCAGAAGAATTCGCTGCAGCAGCAACAAAGGTTAATATCACATGGGACAAATGCAGGCCTCTGTACAGCACTGACATAAGGGCACACTTGTAATTCAGTAGCAACCAGTAATTTCAGCCCTCAGTACTACCGTGGTGCTGTTTACTGTTGTTCCATTTGGTTAATGTTGCTCATTACATACACAAAATAACCCACCATTCAGTCTAAACAAATGCAGTTAATAGACTGCATATTAAACTAAAAATAAACAGGATGCCAAGGTGTTCAAAAGATACCTGCAGGAGCACTAAAAACCTACAGTTTCCCCATAGGTTGTTATCTCACAACAGTATAAAAGACTGTCTACTCCATTGCTAAAACAACATTGTGTGAAACTAGGTAACATACCAAATCAATATTAACAAAGGCATCCTCTAAGGTGTAAAACCTTTGGGCTTGGTATGTCCTGATTACTGGATGTTATGTAACCATGTTGGTTATCTGGATAGTTTGTATGGGTTCTGACCATATGTCTGTCCTTCATGCAAATTCACAACATGAAATTAAATGGTATTACTAAAGCTGCCCCCCACCCCCACCACCATTCTCCTGTTGTCAGAGCACTGAATTAGGTTAGCTACATCGCTACATGATGGTTGCACAGGCTCAGTGTGGGCGTTTTCATAAAATGGCAGCTGTTTGGCAGTGCAGACGTTGTGCTAAAATGCGCAGATACTGAAATTTGCATGTCACCATTTGGTGTCTGTTGCCAATTATCTTGTAAGCCAACCTGTTGTGGAAATTCAGGTCCATCTGTTCACCATGGTTTCCATGTCTCCAAAGCATTGTTGTAATGAAATCTGACTATTTTGCATACTCACCGTTTTCTTAAATATATACTGAACTGTCAAGTTGACTTTACAAATGATGCACCCTGTGTTTGCTTGTACACTAATGCATGTGTACTTTGTGTCAAGCGCCATTCTGTTTTTTTTTTTTTTTTTATTGTCTAAATGGCACTTTGATCAAAAATATGGTTAGTCAGTGATATTAGCCAGCGCGTAGATGCACTTTGTTTTACAGGATTTGCTATATATCTTTATATATCTTTTTAAGTGTTGTGTTTGAAGCCCATTCATTTTTCATTTTCATTCAATATTTACAACAACACCCCTATAAGCTTCTCCAAATTTCTATATCATATCACTGCCTTTCATAAAGATGAATTTCATGCTGTATTCAGGTTTTTTGGTTGTTTCTTCTGTTAAGTATCAGTGACAGATTGCCACTGATAACTAATCTGCTGTTTTGCCCACTGTGGCTCTGGTCAGATGGGCACTGCATCAACAACCATGTGTTGAGAGCCACTTAAAATGTGTCTGTCCAGTCAAGCAGCAATATTACTGCAATTTAGCAAGAGAAATGTATGCAGTGTGACTATCTGAGCACTGGTGCTCCTGGTGAGTATGAGTGCATTTTAACCATCCTGAAAAGCAAATGTTTTTAAGAGTTGCTTCACTAGATTCTCTTACACTTCCTGAAATATCACAGCCACCTGCAGGTCTGCACAAACTGAGACAAACAGAATGTCATCACCATTAAACAAAATGCCATTGCCAATCAATGGTGTCATGGAGGGGACTCCTAAGAATTTCATACTTTGTCCTCTTGGGTGACTCACAGCGCTGTCCCCTTTGTGGCAAAGGTAACTAATAATTGTTCATTCATTCAATTGTTGCTAATTGTTCACTGCTGGAACAGTCCAGTACTCATCTCAAATACTGGAGGCAGAAGAACGTGAGAGAAGAAGACTAAAAACTGGCCTTATCTAGCATGTCCAGGGCAATTTGTAGTCATGCCGCAGATGATTTGAAAAGGTTTGTCTTTGATAATGTCAGAGCTGTTGAGAGCGGTTGAATGAGATATCATGCACAAGGCTGAGAGTGAGGCATTACTGGAGTACTCGAGAAACAGTTGCAGTGGATTTGTGGCCGGATAGTGTTGACATCAAGCAGTGTAATGGCATTGTTTACTGTGGAATTCATGTAGAATTCTGCAACACATGAAGCAGTACATTATTAGACAGATGGATCAACAAGGATATAAGTCTGAATTATAGCTGTTGAGGTACACAATTATTGTCTGAAGAAAGAACAGGTCTGATTTTTGAAAACAGCTCCGTATTTTTTTTATACAAGGGATAAAATAGTGCATTAGGCATTTTCCTTTTGCCCAAGTTTGTCTTTCTTTTTTGTTGGCATTTTTTTATATAGTGTTGAGACAGAATTATTTATTATTACTTACAGAGAAATATTTCCTGCAGTAGGTCTCAGCAAAAATTGAACAATATTGTTGTTTGAGTTGTTTGACACTGCCCTACTCACAGTGTTTGGAAAAGTAAGCATTTCTGCACTACAACAAAGAACAGACTTTCATCTGGCCATCTGCATTTTCTCTTTCAATTTCTCTTTCCATCCATCAAAAGCTTGAGTTTTGATCTATGAAAAAGTGTGAAATGTGACTACTTTGCGGAAAATGAAATGGATTATAACTTGCTGTAAGAGGAGAGAAATGAACCATTGCTCTGCTGCACAAAATTCAACCAAAGATGAAGATGAAAGAACTAAACCAGTTTAGTTTTTATACCTGTTTAAACTGTTACACTATGGAGCCTTTTTAAATGAAAGACTTTGGCATGATATACAATACTGCAAGCACTTAAAGATGGCTTTCATCTTTGATTTTTCCATTTGAAACCTATTCAGTGTGTTTTGTCGGAAGGAAAGTGCTAATTATAACCTAAACAATCAACCTTCTGCGATTGCATTGGGAAGATAAACCACAGGGAGTTGGTGTAATTTATGTCCTGTTTATATAATATTCATAGAGGAAGGACCCATGGGGCTGTGAACAGAGCTGGTGCTTGATTTTACATCGAGCACATCACACTTCCATATACAGAAATATGTGTCTCAGACCCAAAGAATAGAAAGCTTTGTTGAATTCCTGATGCGATTTGTCACTATTTTCATGTTCATATTAATGCATTCAGGTTCCTCTTGCTGAATAACGTTTTTTTGTTGTTGTTTTTTTTTACCTCAGCAATTTCTAAGCTGTTGTGCTATGACACTGCTTCACCCCCATTCTATTGACCACAATGTTATGTTTATGTCCCGCTTAATGAGAAATGTCCAAAAATTACGGATGCACTTGCAGCGAATGCAAGTGAATCTGTACTTTTTGGCTCTTGTCAGCTTCTTGACGAAACAGACACAATCTTAATTACTTTATGGTAGATGATCCAGAATTATGGGGAGCGACTGCATTTGTAGCTTATTTGTAAATGTGATTTTCTAAGCATGCCATTAAGTCTACTCCTGACAAACTACATTGGCAATTAGGGGTTATAAAGTCACCAGCAGCTGCTTTTAGTAGCATTCATGAACAAGCTTTACAGTGAGCATTAATATATGATCTGGGGTATTCATTTAAGTGTGATTATGTGTAATTAAGTCATTACTTATCAATGTTGCTATTAGCTCTGATGCACTTAGATCTTTCACTTAAGCTCTTGGTTTCAAGCCTTTTCAAAATTAAATATTCATAACCACAGCCAAACAAACTTTTCTCCTCTGCACATTATCTCGTGTTATCCCAGTCTGCAATTTCAGGCACTTAAAAGGAGATGTCAAAAACAGAGCAGCACTAGAACAAGGACAAGAGGAAGAGGAGTGGGTAGAACACAGCAGATGGGAGAGAATGAGACAAGTTGTTACTGAACGCACACTTTTCTGTTTTATCTCAACTCCCACAGGGCAAGCACAGACACACACGCGCACACACACACACACACACACGCACACAAATGTCGAACGAGTGTGAATGAATGTTAAATGAACTGATCATTTCCTGGAGACAAATCCTAATCACATTATCCTCCACTAAACTCCTATCTGAAACATTCAGCACATATCTTATACTTGCAGTTAGGCACAAGGCAGCAAAGTGACAAGTGTCCCTACGAGGTCATAAATACATGGAGCATGCACATAAAGAAGTTCAACAGAGCCTTGTTAGTGGTGGAGCACAGAAAGCCCCAATGATCTAGGGATCAAAGTTGGGACCTGTCAGGAAAAAAAATCTGTTGTCATGGAGACAGGGCACATCTGCAGTAATTGCAGGCAGAACTGCTTATCAGTGAGCACTCAGTGTTGTGTGTATGACTGAAGAGAAAATACCTAGTGCTGTCACTTCTTTACATGTGTGCATGCCATAGTTTCCAGTGTCAGGTGTCTTACTAAATACATAATGTTAGACATCACTCAGATTTATGTTTACAAGTGCTGTAATCTAATGAAAAATTTGAACACATTATATATTATTTTACCAAAATATTAATCACTATCTGTGATGATTTTCTCATCTCGTCTGGCCTTCAACCCTCATTGTGTTCTGGTGGGTCACAGTTGAGATGAGGAGAAGCAGCACCTCTGTTGAGTCAAAGAGACAGCTCCTAATAGATTGCTTTATCCAGATGCTGCAGTTTTTCAATTTCCTTGACCGCTGTCAAAGAAGCAGTAGATGCTCTACTAGTAGAGCATTGATTACAATTATGAATAAAAGTAGGTTACTATGAGCTAGAGAATTTAAACAACCGTATTGTATTTGTTTCTGGGCCTAAAATATGGGCCACTCATCTTTTTGTGAGCACAGAGATTCTTATATTGGCAGCTGCCTTTAGAAAATGTTTTTGTAGCTTGATGTTGATGCAATGGAATCATTTGTATTATTGCCTTCAAGCCATTTATTTGTAACAAAAGAAACTTGTACCTAATGATTATAAATTGATTGCTGTGTCTTGTTTTTTTTTTAGCTTGTGTAGCTCATATTGTGTACATATAGGCCATAGCTGATTAAGGCCTATGTCTGTTTGGATATTGTTGGCTTCTACAAATCTTTCTTCCAGAGCACATAACACAAGAGGTAGCAGTGGTAGATGTAATATTAATTTTGAATGAAGGAGAATCCCTAAAACTAGAAATTGAACTGCTGAAGTACTTTAAAAGTCAGTAATAATATATAAGTAATACTGTATGTCAGCAATGTGGAAAAGCCACATCTCCTCACTGCCAGGAGGAACTTTCTCCTCTGGATCCACAGAGACTTATGACCTCTCGAGTGGTTCTTAAAAGAAAAACTTATAAAGTGAATAAGTACAAAAAGAATTGTGAACATTTGAGGCAATGTGTGCATAGCCGCAGGCAGCATTCCTCAAACTGAATGATATATTAAGGCTCACTATGGTGCTTCCCAGACTTCTGAAAGTGTGTGCGTGTCTGATTTTACAGGTGTATACGGATTGGTATGACTAGAGGGTTTATGAAGGCCTATGAATCTGACACACTGTCTAGTGCTTTTGGTTTCTCTTATGTCTTACTCCTCAGTAAGTTCACTACATAAGCAAGCTTTAAGCATGCTCTGTTAGAGTTTTTAAGATATAGCAATATATGGAGTGAAAAATGGTATGTTCTATATGTTCTGTATGTATGACATACCACAGTACATATTGCTATTATTCATTCTCACAAAAAGAGAAAGAGAAAAAAGCAACCACATGTCTTGTGTTTCACCAGCCATGTCCAGCCATGTTTTTTTTAATTATTAAAGAAGAGACATACATGGTGAAGAAGGGGTCTATACACAAATACTGCCTGCAGCAAACACATCCATCTTTATCTGTCAAGCTACACAGTCAGAACATCTGCAGGGAGACAGAAAGTAAAACCACAGACACCTGGGTAGTACAGTGATAACATATAATGCAATATCAGCTGATGGAGCGCTGTGGATGTGATATCTGTAGGGCATTTACTGAGATATGCTGGCTCTGAGTCTGAGAACTTATTATTATTATGTAGGCCAACCTTTATCTGTGATGTCCAATTGATATGGAATTGTTTTTATTCTGACCAAACAAAGATAAAAAGGTGCAAGGGTATCTCCTCCGGTAATATTATTTTATAATTTCATTTCATAACTTCACAACTAGGGTGCTCCTGCTTCACAGCAAGAAGGTCGTGAGTTCAAATCCCGGCCGACTCAAACATCCTTGGTTGGTTCTGACCAATTCAAACATCCTTGGCTGATAAAGTGGCTGACTCAAACATCGTCGGCTAACTCCCCGTGTCACCGTGGGTTCTCTCCCGGTACTCCAGCTTCCTTCCACCACCCAAAGACATGCATGTAGGTGAACTGGTAACCCTAAAGTATCCCTAGTGAATGAATGTGAGAGTGAATGGTTGTCTGTCAATGTACGTCTAAGTGTCAGCCCTGCGACGAACTGGCCACTGTCCAAGGTGTACCTCGCCTAAGGCCCAAAGCTGCTGGGATAGGCTCCAGCCACCCTCGACCCCAAACGGGATTAAGCGGTAGAAAATGAATGAATTAATGAATGTCAAAACTTTCACTGAATGGTAAACATTTTTATATTGCAGATCAAATGTTGGCTCACAAGCACAGCCCTTTTATTACCTGTTTACTTTGTAAATAAACAAGTCAGACAGTTTTATTGTTTAACACTGGTGTCAAAGTAGCAGGCAAGCATTGATCTGGGCTCATCCTTCGAACCACCGTTGACTGTAACCAGATCTGCCCTGTCTTTACGCACAACTCAGCACGCCACAAAGTGAGATGGACAGACACGCTAATGATGATGGAACATGATGAACTTGTACAGAAACCCCGCAGAGGACAAGGATGACTGATGAAAAATACATTTGTCAGACTCTGACAGCAGTTTCTGTATTGGTCACAGCTCAAGATTTAAAGTGCAATGCTGAGATTATAGGAAGAAACAATAGGAGACTTTAAATGCTGGTGTTTGTTACTGGGTATTGTACTGCTTCTTATCTTATTGTGCCTCTTTCTTCATATCAGTCTTCCTTTTGCACTTGAGTGATCATTTGCATATAAATTAGATGAAGGAAATGATCAGTGTCCTCTGCCTTTGTGCACAACACTCTGTGATCCTCATCACTTCGTCACTATCCTTATCGTCTAGCCCTCATTTTCCATCCTGCTGTCTTTTCCTGATTGCCCCTAGAGTACCATGCTCCTTTGACCCTCAAGTGACGTCAAACCAATTGGCCCAATGTGGAATTTCCTCTGCCTGGTGTTAGGGAACATTTGAGCTGCCCTTGGAGGTGAGGGGAGTGACATCAGAATGACAGGCTAGAGACATTCTTAGACAGGAGAAGTTTATTAACCATCAATACGGGACCCGGAGACCGGACACTGAACACAGAGTAGTATTGTATATATATAATATACAAGTCTGTTCATGCTTCTGTGGACTCAGATTTTAAAGTCTAATAGAAGGTCAGTGGACACGTAATGCCATATCATAGAAATGATGTTTACCTGAGAGATTCTAGACTTAGAGTTAAGTTATCCATGCGACATTGGCTTTACATTTGGGCCATAAGTGAAGGAAATCTGAAATTGTCCATCACCTGGTGTGCAGCATGAGCTGTGGATTCAGATCTGGACACAAGGAGTCATGTCAAGCACTTTAGCTCGAAGGCAGCAAGACTCACAGCCCATTAGATTGACAAGATGAAGACAACCTCAAAGAAGACAGGGGCAGCTCCAGTCAGTTTGTGAGTTGTTGAAAGATTTAGTTCAGGTAACTGTCAACAAAAAAATGATTCTTTTTTGGTCCAACATGCCATGGGTTTTTGACCTCAGATAACGACTGTGCTTTAAGTCTTTTCCTACAGAAGCATGTCATACATTGTTTATGAGATTCAGTCTTGATGTCGTCAGTCAGTAACTGTTGTCAAATCCTGCCACAAATTTATTCAGGTACAGTTCTTTTTAAATTGAAACTGAGAAAAGCAAACATTTTAGATGGCTGCAATCTTCATACTCAAATGGCACATCTTAACCTGATACACTGAAAAACTAAAGATACAGCTGCGTCAGGTTTATTTAGATTCACATTATTTTTATTTTTTAAATTGATTACTATTGATATTTATTAAATTTGTAGATGCAATTTGGAGATAATTTGTAAGTTACCAGAAATTAGCGAAAAATTGAATTTTTGTGGATTCTTGGGGTTTATTAAGTTGGAGGTTGTCTCAGATTGTGGATGCACCTTATGGTGGGACCACAGACACTTGTTACTCAGGGATTTCAGCCAATTTAGCTTTTCCTTACCTTGTTGCTAATGTGTGGCAACAGTTTTACCGATCCTTAATAAGATCTACGCAGGAGCTTTTATTGTGTTTGTCCATTTCCTACGTACTTAACCTGTGACCTCTGTTCTGTCTAACACATGCTGCTTTCTTCTCTGAGTGCTTCTCCTGCACTCTCACATTTTTATTTATTTTTTATTGGAAACTCACAGACGGTTGAGAAATACATTTCAAGGCTCCTGGCGGCAGTGGGTCCATGGCCTTGTGCTTCCTCTGCTACATCCATGCCCCAGGTTTAGGAACATTAACTCGAAACTGAGAAGTAGACCATGAAGAAAGTTAGACAGGACTTCAGCATAGCTCTGCTTATTTCCCTCTTGGCGGACTTGTTCTTTGGCTGTGCATTGTCTCTTAACTAGCTTTGGACTTTAAATTTTAAATTTTAAATTTTAAATTGTGCACTTAATCTCTTTGATACTTCTCTGGACAGCTGCTGAACTGAAAGATTTTCCCGTTACACTAACATAATGTGCTGCTGAATATGCTAAAATCAATTTAAAAAAAAAATCTAGCTCCAAATAGATAGAATAGAGACTATCTTTAAAACTGTGACCCATCAATTATTGTTTTAGCTAAAGTTTGTGATATTTAATTTATGGATGAAAGCTTTTACATTTAAGCAGCTGATTTATCCAGGTTTTCTTTGGGTTTTTTTTTTGTTTTGTTTGTTTGTTTCTTTCTTTTGTTGTGCTTCTTTTAAGTTTTAAAAGCTGTATTATTTCCATTACCTTCCACTCACTTCAATCTGCTGCTGTTTTTCAGTTGATAAGCAGAGCTAGCAGTAATCCCGAACTAATTGCTTATTACCTTTTCATAAGTTGACTATTTAAAATTAAGCCTGACTTTCCTGTGAGTGTGCTCTAGCATCAAGGGTGAAATAATTGGATACCAAAATGAGCAGGAGTCACCTTCATTTATCTGAGCTACTTGGGCAGAAAACACACATGAAACTTATATTAAAGCCCCCCTTTATCTTCAAGATTAAAAAATGTGTGACACCTAAAAAAAGCTGAAACATCTTTTCCTCCAGGAAACCAAATGGAACAGGATGCTATAAACCCTGGTGCATAGTTTACCAAGGTCTCACTTGATCCACTTCACTGTGATAAATGTTAAGACCTTGGCCTGACAGAAGCATAAACTGGGTGTAACTCTGTCAGTGAACCTCCTCAGGGCCACCAGCACACTGTGTTGACTGCAGCGCTTTCCCCTGGTTCTGTTCATAAGTCACTAACTCATAAAACACAGTGACAGCCGTGCTTTTATCAACTGAATGTGAAATGTTGCAAAGTTTGGCTCAGTTACACAAACACTGTATTTCACTCAGATTTGTATCTCTGTGTTTATCCGATAAAACAGAGCATAAGAGTTTGAACCGAGTATACTTCATAGAAATGAATGTGGTAATTAGCTTTTTATGAAACATGGAAATTACAAATATGCATAATTAACCCATACTCAGCATGTATTTTGTCTGTCCAACTCACAGTATCACCATGGCAACACAGGAGACTGATACCTCAGATAAACTGTTAGCTTTTCCTTAGCTTGTTGATAACTACTGGTTATATTTTTTCCTTAAAATAAAAATCAACTTTACATTGATCAATTAAGACCTCTGTCTGGCAGGAGTATAAATTGGGTGTAACTCTGCCTATGAACTTTCTCAGGGCCAGCAGGACACTGTTGACTACAACAGTTTCTTCCAGGTGTGACCCCAAGTCACCCATAAAAAAACAGTGTTAGCTTTAACTACTGTGCTGCTATAAGCCATTGTTAGTGTTTTCAGAATAAAGAATGCCATTATTTGCCATTATAATTAATGTTCTATGTCAAAGAGTAGTTTTTCTGGAGTTTCTTATTAACAGTGCCTGCTATTTAAACAAATAGGGATGTACTCACACTGTGCTGAAGATATTTCTTTTATATGTGAATAAAGCACATTATGGTTCTTTGAAGTGTGATCATACACCAAATGAAATGATTTTTTTGTGCAACAATCAGTACAACAGAAGAACAGCAGAGATTGATGAAAAGTACAGAGAGTGAAAAAGTATATGACTTTTGCTAAAGGTGGCAAAAGAAAATCAAAGATAGTGAGGCAACTTTTGAGGTTCGTGGTAAGATGTGTCAGGTTTTATCAACCTTGGAGCTACTTTGAAACTAAGTGTTAAGAAGTTACTAACTTCAAGCTAAAGAAACTACATAGAGAAAGCTTTATGTTTGCCGCTTGGGGCAATTATGAACCATCATTTGTTGTTGTCACATGGCTGCTTTTCTGCCAAACAGATTTCATATTGCTCACCAGGAGAATGGATGCTGGGAGTCCTGAGATACCAGCAGTAGAAGGCAGCTGTATATCGCCAAACTACAGACATGTGGCCCTCTGGATGGACAGTGAGTCATGATCCAAGTCATGAGTGATTGGTCATTGACAATACTTTGAAGGTCTTAAGGAGGGCAGCATGTCGAATGTCAACTGGCAGCTAGCTTCACTCAGACTTTTATCATGTGCACAGCTGTTGGCGGGCACAGGCTTCAAACAGTCATGTATGTCTGTTTCTTCTGATGTATGTTTTTCATTTTGAAGACGGTAGTGAAAGTATAGATACTGGATTAATGTCTTGAGATTCTTGTAAACTGATTTTTTTTTTTTTATTTAGAAATGCCATCCAACAATACAGGAATGCTTTAGTTAAAAAAAAAAAGTATTCCTGATTTGTATTTTTGTTTTTTTTGTTCATTTATGTCATACTAATAATAATAATAGAGACTCAGCCACAGATGCCATTTTGCCCCGTCTCTTTCTTATGGTTGAGTCATGAACACTGACCTCAACTGAGACAAGTGAGGCCTGCAGTTCTTTAGATGTTGTTGTGGGTTCTTTTGTGACCTCTTGGATGAGTCGTCACTGCGCTCGTGGGGTAATTTTGATAGGCCAGCAACTCCTGGGAAGGTTCACCTATTTTATTTTTCTGAATCTGTGGATAATGGCTCTCACCATGGTGTGGCTAGTGAAATTAAATTCAGGTTTCCATAAAAAAAGTGATTAATCACATTAACCATAAGAGTTATCTTTGTCTAATTACATTTTTTGATGATCTGAAACATTTAAGTGTGACAAACATGGAAAGAAATAAGAAACTAGGTTCAAATACTTCAAATAGTCATATACTTTCTCACTGAAATGAAACAGCTGTAGCCGGTTAACTTGCTTTATATTACCTGTCTTTCTGTGGTATTTAGTTATATAACATCTCATATACAATAAATACTCCTGCAGCCTTAGTTCAGTACATTCAGCTACTTCACCTTAATGTTCCTGCTGCTGTGTATGTGCTAATACCAGCGCTTGAGCTCCTTTAAGGGTAAAGTAATACATAGCGCATCTCTTTTCATTTTAAATTATCCTGTCATGTGAAAATGTTATACTTGTTGGCATTTATAAGCTGCTTACAAGATAATTATATTCTTAACAAGTTACTGAGTGGAGGCTTTTACCCAAAGAGATGTGACAATTATAAATGATGTCTGGCTTGTGTGCACATCAAATTGTTCAGTGTAGCATCTTTAGTGACTCTGTGTGTCCATTCAACGTCTGCTAGAGCATCCTGAGACTCACTAATCCCTTGTGAGGTAGGGGTTTCTATGACAACTGAGGAGACAGCCACATTCAATAAGTACATGGCATATTCCAATGTCTTCCTTGTACCCTCCGCTCCCAACTATGTCTTTGTTTGCTTTCCTTGTGGGTTGTTTATTATGATGCAATTTATGCTTCATTTTCCAGAGTCTTCAGGGTTTTACAGATAATAACAGCGCCCAATCGATTATGTCCATTTACCATTCTGTCACAGAGGACACTTGGGGGACTTTTCTAAGAACATTTAGATGAGAAGAAAAAAAGAAATCCCTCACCATAAATAGGGACAGAAAGTGCAGGAATTTTGAGGTAGTAGATGTATTTTGACTTCACAGGGCCCAGGCCAGACTGCTCTGCTCCTCAAAGTGTTTGTGTGCATTTATGTTTGTATAATTGTGTGTGTTTGTGGCATCTGTTTATTTTAAATTCTGAGTCAGATCTGAGCTGTTTTGGGAATCTTAAAATATATCATGTTGAATTATTTACCCTTACATTATTATTTACTACTGGCCCCAAGCTATTTACACTAAGATTATAAACACATTTGGCTTTTTCTGAAGCTCTTTTAAAAACAACTGATTATTGGATAAGAATTAACTATTTTTCAAACATGACAACATCATTGTGAACTGTTGAATTGAATTTGACTTTCCCAAGCTCCACAGATGAGCTCAAGAGACAAAAAAGCTTTCTTTAAGCATGATGAAAAGGTCAAAAATCCTTTGTAGCCGACCCAGTGAAAGAGCATATGAAATGTACTTGGCTCACCCACGCAGGGCTGATCACATTGCTGTATCCTGTGCACCTTGCTGTCATAAATGTAGGTTAGCACAGCCAGCCTCAGTAACATCTGGCTGACAGCCAGGATCAGAGGGCTGCTGCTGAAAAAGAGGGAGTGAACGGTGAAGAGGAGACTTAAAAGGAACAAACACTGCAGGAGCTGGGATGAAGTTGCACAGCCCATTAAATAAAGTGAAAGCAACCTCTTGTCAATTTTCTAAGTCAAGTGTCACTAATTGGAAGCTGCAAGGCTGAGTGACACTTTTTCTCTTGGGTTTCCACGGGAGAAAAGAGTATACACACAAACACAATGTCAATTACACATGTGATTCCTATAATGCTTTGGTGTGCAGCAAATTTTCTTACATGTTTCCATAAAGCAGAGTGTGCAAACATAAGTCTATAAGGGCAATACTATTTGAACAGCTTAATTTGAAAATTAGAGATGACATTATTTCCCTTGCTACTTCCTGGTTGCTAAGAATTACGTAGAGTAGCTGTTGAACCTTTACACAGTATGTAAGGCCAATCAAAACAGGAGGCATTGTTGTGATTGGTATTTTCACTATTTTCAAACACTATTGACCTTAAGAAGTTGAAAGCAGATAGACTGCATCTTGAATGACAAGTTGTAAATAACTGGTCTTTAAAGATGGTTAAGGACAAAGGAGGCTGAAATCAGTCATATTGTTTGTGTTAAGATGTGATAAAAAGCACTGTTGTTTTTTCTCTGTATATACTGTACTGCACCACTTAATATGTTGAGGTAATATTAGATGCCGTAAAAGGTTCTGGCAGAGAACAGCAAGCTGTTCAAGTACCTGCAGTGTTTGTGTAAAGGTCACAGGGATCAGTGATATTTAGGGATTTGAGAAAAGTCATTGTTATTGTTTCCTCCTGGCAACAGCAGTTGTCAGCTTTAGCAGAGCTGGTTTCCACTCTCACTGGTCAACTTTTGTCAAACGTTTATTTTCTTAAACTGTGAAAAGACACTGAATGTTTCCCCTGGTTAACACACAAAAAACATGTCTTTGATCATTACTCTAAGCACAATTTTTTTCCTTCATATTTATTAATTATATCTGTGGGGGTCCGTTGAGGTTACCACAGTACCACAGGCATGTCCTTAACATGCAGTTTGAGCTATGCTTGAGTAGCGCTCTCTAGTGGCAAAACATAAAAATGCTGACAACATAAATTGAATAAAATTCAAAGAAAGAAAATAGTCAAACACAGACAATTAATTAATTAATTAGCTAAGTAGTTTTTTATTGGTTCAATAAGAGTAAGTGGACCGAGTGTAACATTGTACAGTACATGTAAATGTAAACTGCTGATAAATGGAACTGTTTAAAAGTTGTGTCTCATAGCACATGTTCCCTCTTGACAAAAAGAGTAGTGAGGTAAAGCAAAAGACTTGAGGTTGAGGTTAGCAAATAGATCAAGTACTGTAACAGAACAAGTTGAAGACCAAACAGAACAATATCATCTTTAGACCAGGAACAACTAGAACGAAAAATTGCAATGTCTCAAATGTTTACATCAGTGCTAAAGGTATTACTGTCTGAATCTTTTTCCTGTCCTTAAGGAATATAGATAAACAATGTGTGACACACAGATGTGTGAGAGGCTTAAAAGAAATGTATGTACAAGTTAATGGGGGAGCTCATGGGGCACCAGTTTGTAGTGGGCACCACAGGACGGGCAGCGCTGGGGCTCGCCTTGATGAAGCCAGAACCAAACCACTGATGTGTTGTCTTCCTCACCTACAACACAGGGAACACAAATATTAAAGACATCTTCAAAATATAGCATTATTATTATATCCTGTTGAGACTTGAATTTTTGTTGTTATCATTTTGAGTTTTATTTAGAGGACTGAAATATTCACTATACTAAAATCAAGGCAAACATGTTCATAAACAGATCACTCACAGACACAGCCCACAATCCTCTTGTTGGTGATGGAAGGAACAAGATGAGGGTCAGCCTTAGAGCCAGCGTATTCCTTTGGCTTCAACATGTTGTATGGATCCTAAAGCAGGGAGAAAACACATTTTTATTCTTTAAAAAGCACAAACCTTCAATGCATGAGATAGCATTGACAGGTTCTCCCAACATGGTGGCAGAGCATCCATGTGTTCTTAAGAAGCTGTCAATTGCAACATATTTGTTTGATCAATATTCACTGCATACATAGTTCATGCTCTTTATATGTGAGGTTTACGTTTGGTGAATTAGAAGTAAAAATAAAACATTTCTGATATCATATGAGAAGGCAATTTTATATATATTTATATTTATATATTTAAGGACCCAATCTTACCGATCCTTCTTTCATGGCCTTCATGATAATCTTCTCAAGCCCAGTGGCCTGCTCCTCATCTGTGGGAATCCCTGAAGACAAAGATATGAGCATATTAAACAAGGCTTGAACTGAATTATCATTATTAATATTATTAGTAATAAGAGTACAGTTTAAGTATTAGTATTAAAATATATACTGTAGGTCAAGTCATCAAACTACATTGAATTAAAGGCCATTAGAGATAAATAAATGATTTGAGTTAATAAATTATGTTTTTGAACGTGTTTGATGTTATTTGTCTCATTTCTTTAAACTGCACCAAAAATAAATTAAAAAAACTATTTCACAACTCAAGTTGTTTAGCGATTGGGTCAACCCTTTGTAGACTAGCCATATGCTAACTTTTGCTGATTAGATCTGAAGTGTCAGCTTTCCTTGAGCGCCTATATCCAATTATACAAACATGTCGAATACACACACGTCCTATAGCAATGTAAAACAGACATGTTATTATATATAGCGCTATTATAAAAGAAACAACTGGTAAAAAAACGAAAAATGAACATTTGACCTCTCTTGTAGCTAATGTTAAAACACTGTTAGCACCGATATGCTAGCGCTAGGAGTTTTACGGTGACCGTAAAGACTGAAGTATTAAAACAGTTTTAATGGTTTGACTGATTTGGGACTCACCTCCAGCCGCCATACTGCGGGCCAGAACAGGGACCCGGGCAGATCGGCATGTTGTGGCAGCCCTGACGGCTGAGCGGAGCAGTAACCTTGCAGCCATTTCTCCTTCTTCACTGAAGTTTAGACGCACGATGATGACGTATGAGCTAGTGGGAAGTGGGGTAGCCCCGTAGTCCAGTGCTGCTACATGCTGTCTGTAGAAAGTCTAAAGGCCACATCTTGATAGCTTTGGTGAATTAAAAAACGCACACAGATAATGTTAAACAAACAACTCTTGTTATGAAGGTTTTTGTTCTTTTGTTTTTATTGGATAAAAGTGTCTTAAAATGTCCCATAACTTTAAGTGATTTGCTGTTCAGCTTGTAAGCAAAACAAACAAAGATACAAATGGGATAAATAATTCAAAATTCATAAGAAAAAAAGCCGTAAAGAATTGTATTGTGATACATTTAATGCTCTATTTCAAATAGAATGTTTTTCCCATTGTGTTATAACCAGTCATTTAGACCCAAACAAAAATGTCCAAGATAAAAACTGTTTACCTTTTTAAATTATAGTTAGTCTTGGAATACCTTCAGTGAAAGGCAGCAAAACAGAACAAAAGAGTGAATTATAAATGGAGGAATCTACTAGGGAAAAGACATTTATTGTATTATACGAGTTATAAAAGAATAAAATCATTACATTTTGTAACATGGAATGAAAATGTTTAAAAGTTGTGTCCCATAGCAAATGTTCCCTTCTTACATTGTTACATTGAAATTTAGATGCTGTAAAGTCAAGACTTTAAAGGTTAGCAAATAGATTAAGCAATGCAACAAAAAAAGTCAAAGACCAAACTGAACAAGACTGAACTTAGGGCCAGGGAACACTGGGGCTAAATATTTTTTATCTCATAGCAAAAACACACAGGTAGTGACAAAGGTTTAAAGACATGAAAATATGTTAATGGGGAAGCTCATGGGGCACCAGTTTGTAGTGGGCACCACAGGACGGGCAACGCTGGGGCTGGCCTTCGTGAAGCCAGAACCAAACCACTGATGTGTTGTCTTCTTCACCTATAATACAGTGAACCACAAAATAATAATTACATCCTCAAAATATAAATCAAGTTATAGAAATTGCTTTGTCATTGTCATTTTAGCTGTTACTGCAGTAGGTTATCCTGAAAGGATATAGGATTTAACCAAGGAAAACATCTTCATAATCAGATCACTCACAGACACAGCCCACAATCCTCTTGTTGGTGATGGAAGGAACAAGATGAGGGTCAGCCTTAGAGCCAGCGTACTCCTTTGGCTTCAACATGTTGTATGGATCCTGGGGCAAAAAGTTTATCATATGTAACATGTTTACTCAGATTATATCATGACTTGCAGACTATTTAGATTTTATATAGCCTTTAGCACATACTGCTCCTTCCTTCATGGCTTTCATAATAATCTTCTCCAGACCTGTAGCTTGCTCCTCATCTGTAGGAATACCTGTAACAGAACATAAACAGAATACGTAGGATTACCACTCTTAGTTGAATTAACTATCACGTATCTAGGTCAGTGGCTCTCAAACTGTGGAACTGGTGTCACTGGTGGTACTTTGGCTTTTTGAAATTGGAAATGATAATAATAATCCGAACTGCACTTAATTTCTTTCTTTCTTTCTTTTTTTTTAAATGCAGCTCCATTATCCTCCATCAGAGAGCCCATTTTGATCATGATCCATTTTATTTTGTCCAAATAAAAACCAACTACAACTACTTGGGGCAATTAAACTCCAGCTACAATATCAATGTCTAACTGAAACCTTTTAGAACCTGTTAAAAGTCTAACTAAAATCAATTTAAACCTTTCAAAGACCCACTTAAATACCATAAAGCACACATGTCAAACTCAAGGCCCAGGGGCCAAATGCGGCCCTTTGCAATGCTTTTTGTGGCCCTCCAAAGCATTTAGAAGGTGATATTTTAGGTTTTAATTGGATTTGACCAGGTTTTAGATGGATTTAAATCAGATAAATTTTATTTGTTCGTGAACTCTTAAGTTCTTGCTACTATATATATATATATATATATATATATATATATATATATAAACTGCTTAAATCCAAATAAAACATGTTCAAATCATCTAAAACCAGTTTCCAAAAAAAGAGAAAATTAATTTTAAAGATAACTTTGTAAAACTCAAATTAAGAGATCTTATTTACCATCGTGGCGCCTGCCCACTGCCATAAAGCTTGTGAAAATCAAACTGAGAGCCATTCAAGTCCAACAAGAAGCACTTGAACTTTATTTAAATTTAACTAACTTTTGACATGTTTTATGTCCATAATCATTACTGTATATATGTATAGGTGGTACTTGAAGAAACGACAATATTGTGTGACGGTACTTAATCATCACTTTGGTGGTGTAAACTTCTCACATGATTCCAACACGACCTATCTCTCATTCTTAAATTAAGTTATTTAGCGTTTAAATAACTGTAGATATGGTCTTATTCTACACTATTACCTAACTGTCTTATCATCTTATCACAAACCGGCACCGGTGTCTTCCGCCTTGTCATGAACCGGTCCTTTCCGCGGAGAAAATTATACTGACATGTTTTTATTTCAGAGTTTAGTTGTTTGTGTTTGTTCAGCACTGACCTCCTGCTGCCATCCCGCGGGTCACAGCCGTCAACGGGACTCGGGAAACCCTACAGGCTTTAGTTGATGCTCGAAAAGCACCGCGAAGTAACAACCTAGCTGCCATTTCTCTTCCTCTGTAAACTAGTGCGGCTTCTTTTATCTTCTTCTTCATAGCCATTGGCGTTGGTAACCAGCTCTCAACATAAAGTAGCGCCCCCTCCTGCTCCGGAGTGTGGAGCACATTTTCATAAGTTTGCTTGATGAATGCAATAAGTGCAGTCTGTCTTTCCCCGATATTAGGTTTTTGTTTTGCTTGAAAAGTTAATTGACCCAGCATTCATTAGTTCTCAAATCTCAAATGTGTTAGTCCTAGTGTCTGCATTGCAATAGGGTTATGGCATGTGTTAGTCTTTCCTCAGTCTGACATCTGTGTAAATAAATTAAATACTGTCTCTTGAGGTTCAACATGTACAGGTTCATTTGTACTGATGTTATTGTTCAATGTTTCAATGCTCACTTCTGCGTTTTATGCGTTTTTTTTTCCTCTATATCTATAGTGCTACTAGTGCTAATGCTAATATATTGTATTTATTGCAACCACATTCTGTCAGTCCAAATGCTTTAAAAAAATATTTTGAGCAGTGATAGGTGATTTTAAATAAATTTATTAATCCATTTGTCATCATGATCATTATAGAAACATTTTATTAAAATGTGTGCACCAGACCTATGTTTTTAAAGTAACATAGAAGAAAGCAGTGAGATTATAGAAGCTCTACATAATTAGCAGGAAACATGCCATAGTGTCCGTCAGGTCCGTAACCTCTCCACCAGCCATCATCGATCATTTCTATCCCAGTTATAATGTCGTCAGGGTCAAAGGTGATCTCGGTCTCATCCGCTGTGGAGTAAACATCTTGTCAAGAATGTATCAGTTAACATTACAGAGTAGATCCAATGGGAGTACATACCAGCCTGATAGTCATAGACAGCTCTGGCACAAATGCCCTGGTCAGCACCTGCCACGTGGTTCTCTTGAGCCTTTAGATGCAAGAGTGGGACATTATTACACTCATTCAACTGAGATAATGACAAAATTAAAACTGGGGGATAGTGCTCACCTGTGAAGTGTACAAATTTTCATACAGATCTCCCACCGTCCCACCTGAATGTGACGGCCCATACAAATTCTCTTGAGCTGCAAAGTTTGGACAAAAATGACAATGACTGATCTAGTGAAGTTTTGTTGTTAAATAAATATTAGCTGTAGAGCTGTTGATATTTTGTGATGGGATGTCTGTAATATGGAAGTTATGATGGTAGGTTAATTGTTCAGTGATGGGGATTTGTGCAGCTAAAATTTAAGCATTCATTTGTTTTTATTTGTACAAACATGTATTTGAGCAATAGCCTGCTCTTTGCCTTTTCTTTGCCAGCTAAATTAATTTACTCTTTGTATGAAACTTCTTTAAAATACAACGTAGAATTGTATTTGTAAAAAAATATAATAATTATGATTGCACGTCATACCTGTGGTACCGTCATCTACATCATCGTCAAACTCATCTGACCATTCTCCTTCTTCATTATAGGCAGCATCTGTTTTCATCAATAACAAAGATAGTCACATCCCTATTTTGATTTGAACAGTACCATCAGTCAGGATTATCAGGATTATCTCTAACCTGCAGACAGGTCTGGTGAGCCGATGGCCTTTTCAACGGGATAGTTGAGCCGTTCTGGTGACACAGGTCTGACAGGGGACAGGGGCTTGACGACAGAGGGGACTGGATCAGGACTGTGAAAGATTATCGGGGCTGGTGAAGGCATGTACTGTGGCTGCTCTGAGACTTCTGTCTCAGTGGATTTCTGAGACAGGAAGCGACTCTGCAGTTTACCTGAGAAACACCAATGCAAACGTTGAGTTCAGATTTCATCATTGTTGTTCACTGAAGGCTTTGGGGGTTTACCTGGCCTGGAAACTGCAGGGTGCGCTGTGTTGTTGCCGTCAAAGCTTTGCTCTCTTTGCTTAAATATATCTCTGGGGTTGAATGATCTTTGAGAAATTAGTGATTTTGCTTCCTGTAAGAAACAGCAACATCTTTTATACCCTTTTTTTGTTTAATAGTCACCAGAGTGATTGTCACTTCCACTCACATTAGCTTTCTGTACAGAAGCTGTGTGGCTTATGCCTGTCCTCTTTTCCTCCTTCTCCTCTAGATTCTGAACACACATCACTTGTTAAAAATAACCCAGTAGGAAGCTTATCAAAGAAAAAGCAGTTTGTTAACAGAATTATTCGGAGCTTACCCTTCGCTGCTGTTCCCTCTCTCTCTCCTCCTGCTCCCTCTGCTTCTGATACATTCTACAAAACAAGACCAATCAAAGACTTAACTCAGAGAATTTCACAGAGAGCTCCTCTTTTTAAATGAGAATAATATTAACGGCCAACAAACTGGTAATTGATCAGCTATATTTTGGTAGGAATACATTTTTGCATGCCTTTTATTTCCTCTGCATAAATCCAAAATTTAGAAGACCAACAATCATTACAACAACAAAATAAGTGCTGGATGGGACAAATTCATTCTCTGACAGTGAGTGGGTAACATTACTGTGTGATTGTGTCCTCTTGCGTCTTCACATACCTCTCTTGTTCAGCCTGCTGGGCTCTCTCCTTGGCCAGCTTTTCACGCCCCCTCGACTGGCACTCCTCCATCTCTCTCCTTTCTTTCTCCAGCTGCTGTCTCTCCAGCTCAGCTTTTTTGCTCTCCTCCCTTCTTCGGATTTCCTCATCTTTCTATAGAAAACAAAAACAAAAATATAATTGTGTTTGTCGATACTTGAATTAAAGATACTCCTCATAGTGCATTTTAAGTAAATACCTGCGCTTTGACCCAGAAGTCATCTTTGTTGAT
Organism: Rhyacichthys aspro; assembly: GCA_036850595.1. Lineage (NCBI taxonomy): Eukaryota > Metazoa > Chordata > Actinopteri > Gobiiformes > Rhyacichthyidae > Rhyacichthys > Rhyacichthys aspro. Next base: position 17,581,399 of record CM072159.1, read on the forward strand.
CTGTTGTATTTCCTCCACGGGGTTCACTTTGCGATAAACCGAACCCTTTGTGCAGAAGAAAACACATTCAAACATTGACACTTATATTCAGATGGTATGACTTCTTCTACTGTGTCCTCTGCCCCTCACCACAGACCCTCGAGGAACGTCGGTGTAGTTTGTTTGTTTTTGTTTGTGGAAGTTGAAGCTGGCACCGGACGCTTTGGCTACTTTGTCCAGGATGACCTTTGGCTCCACGTCGTCTTCATCCCGAGCATTAATAGTCACATGGGCTCCCTGGCATCACACATAGACTATGATTAATCTGAATTTTACATATCTTTAACGCATTCCAAAAGCCAAAAGGTAAGTCATGGGCGTGCTTTGTCCAAGTTAAAAGTGGTGGATATAGTATAAACTCAAAATGTGCTGATTTTGTGTGTTATTAGATTGGAGCGCTGCAGAAAGTATTCATTTTGCTTCATCCATATAAAACAAAGTGACAATGTGGATTCACCTTGAGGAAGTTGGCCATGGAGCTCACGTGGTTAGCACATATTCCTTTACGTGAGTCCTTCACTCCTTCACCTGTCTACACACAAACACCCAGACGTCATTTAGGAGGAGTACTTTCTAGTATTTTCTAACGCTCGGCTATAAACGGCACACGTTTTTGTCATACCCAGTTGATGAGGACATATTTTGGCAGACCAGAGTTGGGGTCCTCGACTCGACAGAAGGCATACATAACTTTTCCACTGTTGAGCTCCTCTACCATCTCCTCCAGGCCTCCGTCTGTACAGCACACAATACTCCAACTTCAGAGATCGTGTTCAGACAAATGTTTTCAAGAAATCACTCACTTTATTTCTACTACTATGATTAAGCCTTACCCCCCTTCTCTGCCAGACGTATGTCATTACTATTTCCTTCATAAGTAAACAGTGCCCTGAAGAAAAAGATAAGATATTTACAACTGGATGACTAACGCAAGCGATTAAAAAAAAAAAAACTAATAAAATTACTCACCAGTTTGTACCTGACTTTCCGTCCAAAACTTCTTTATAAACAGCCATGAGCTCAGCACCGTTCTTACTCAGATTGAGAGCCATGTTTACCACGTTTCCTCATGCACAGTTCCACAAACAGCCTGTCAATGACGCAAAGAACAGTCAGTTTGTCACTGATTCAGGAAGAAAAAAGCTGAAACAGAAGGCTCCAATAGTCCTGCTGTGACTGAAATGCTGATTTATGTGGATTTCTAAAGCGGTTGACTTTTGCTGTGATGTGGCAGACCAGTATGGGAGGACAACCTAAACCTGATCAGTGGCATTCTTCAACTTGTTACTCAGCACTGGGTTAGACTCACTCATTTAGGAGGGACATGTGCCCTAATGAGAATGATCCATATACTAACTCTACTGTTTCAGAGAGCTTTTACTTCTAAGCCCCTGTGACAGAAAGTCTACAGACATCTGCATTTACAACACTGGCACAGAGAAAAGCAAAAAGAGGCTGCTTTTTTCTTGTGTCAGTGTGAGCAATGTGAGCAGCAAAAGGTGCATTAAAAAGCACCTGTAAGTGACTTAATGCTATTTTTCAAGTTTTTCTTCTTTGTTCAGAACTGACAAATCTATAAAATCCCTTTTAAAGAAGAGCAATATCTTCTAACTATATAAACAAATCAAAGAAAAGTGAAAATGAGCTAGACACTCTCAGACCATATTCACATAAGCAGCATCTGAGTGCAACAAACAGTGTGATCAAACGCTGTGAGGAGATTTTAGATGTTGTTCAAAGAATATCAGTGAGAATCTTCTTGCTGAATCTTATGTAGCCACTGGGTGGAGACAAACTGCCTTTAAAGGTGAAGCAACACAACAGCCAGAACCTAAAGATAAAAAGTTTGAAGAAATACTCAATTCAAACTTAAATATAAGATTTTATGCTGTCTGATGAGAACCATTACAACTAATTGTGATCTCAGCCAGTATCAAGCCGTAAATAATTGATAACCATTCATATCCAAATACACTACATTCACATAAGACTCTGTGTGAACCTTAACACTTGACCTCAGAGACAATTACAGCTACAGATTATGTTTTCAATTAAGCCTTTCACAGTTAATTTGAAAATGTAACACGTGAGAGCCTTCTGAAACAACAACACAATGTCACAAGAGGTTCATGTCTAACACATCTTCATTTTATCTCCTTCAGAAATTGCCTGTAGCAGTATGTCCAGTCTAGGCCGAGCTTCAGTTTTTGCTGCGTTCTTTATTTGGGGGCATTTCTCCTGCTCATATCCCGTCTTACTCAGCCTTGTGTCCTCCTGTGTTTCTCATGTGATGGATGAATGTAGAAGTCACCACAGGGCAGTCGACTGCAACAATAGACACGATGCAACCAGTATTGAGTGCTTTGTTGGTCAAGCCGTAAGCCAAGCACAAAAATGTAAGCTTGTCATCTTGAAAAGTGACAGATATAATGTTACTACTGTACTAGGGTTTCTTGAGAATGAACATGTCCTTGCGTGGGAGAGGTGTTATCAGGTTGTCTTGGAAGGAAACACAAGAGGTATGAAGTGATACGATAGAGGCCCTGGCCACTCCCTTTTTCAAGTGAGTAATTGTCTTGTATGATAAACAGATTTTTTGCCCCAACCTAGCTTTCATGTGTGGATTGAGTTTTTCTTCTTGTGTATGTTGACCAAATGATCACTTGGACTCAAAATGATTTCCCAAATGGAACATTAAAACAAATGTAAATGTTTGTCACTTCCACCTTTGCCAAAAAGCCTGACTCAAGTCCAAACGTTTTTTTTAATCAGCTTGGAGTTTTGGTTAATGGTCTGCTATCTCACAACCACCTTTAGCAACTTAAGATATTGGCTTTGGATATTTATAGCAACTTAACTGGTTTGAATCACATCTGTCAACCTTATCTTTTAAGTTTTCAGTACAGGATGCTGTGTAGCAGGCCTAACAAAGCTGAACTGCACTACTGATTAATCACAGTTACCTTAATTCACCATAATGCAGTTATTCCATTTAGTTATAAAATAATGAATTGTCAGTGTAAAGTATGTGTATTTCATGGCAGTCTGCTTCCAAACCCATCTCATGGTTTACTCTAGACTCTGCTAGATAGGATTACATACCATATAAATGTACTAAAGCAATCCAAAATGATCACAGTTTAATCAGTGTAGCCTATAACTACAAATGATTATTTAAAGCTGTTTTTATGTCTTGAAATGTTTGACACATAGGCCACCCAAAAAAAAAATCACGCTCCATTTGAGACAGCTCTATGTACCTCGTTGCCCTCCCAAGTGTTAATCCAATTTTCCAGCGCTATGCTAGGCTGTTGACAACAATTTAATTTGGGCCTGTAGAGCACACACACAAACACACACAGTGAGGGGGGCGGGCAGATGATGATCCTGTTAGTAAATGAATGGGTGATTGATGGACTCAAGCTCAAGAGCAAATTACCCCTCGGGGCTAAACTCCCTCCCCCGTCCTGAATTTGCTGCTTTCTTTTCACTCACTCCAGTCCTTCCCATTCACACCCTCCCCACTTCTCCTTATCTGCTCGTGCTGTCACAGGTATCATTAACATTTTCCTTCACACTTCTGCTCCCTGCCACTCCGGTGATAGTTGAGAGGTGCACACATTTGCACACAACTTGTTTTACATTCCTGTTCTCCTACAAATGCAGCCAAAGCAGACTGCCTTCGTCTTTGTGTGAAGCAGACATTTTGGGAGACGTTAAAGCTCCAGGTGCAGAACGGGCCTCTATAAGCAGCAGCTGTCCTACAGCAATAACCTTTCACTACAGCTGTCGATGACCTCACTTCTGAGACATTTCATGAGACATACTCGGGTAGTTATGAACTAAAAACCCAATGTTTGCCTTGTAACACAAAGTCAGGAGATAACACAACCAATGACTACTCAGAAGGAGGGGCACCACAAACATAAAGAGGAGTTTTAAATGAGGTAGAGGCGTGTAAAGGGAGGACAGTTCTCACCTGTGTGGGGGGCCTGCAGCGGGATGGACGGGGGCAATGTGTTTAAGTCAGAGTTGGGCTTTTACAGTGTGTCATTTCCTCTGTGTTTCACTGCTGTAATGAGCTTTGAGTGTGTAAACACACACTCGCACTGAAAACAGAGAACAAACACTCACACACGACAAAATGTTGTTCTCCTCCTCTGTTTATCAGAAGAAATGATGACCACTAGAAAGCTAAAGGCCAGTTGGATATCAGGAGACATCAGGGGACTTTTTTACAGCCTTCACTATACACTCTGCTTTACTTTTACAAAGTGGACTGCGGTTCTAATTAAAAAAAAATATTCACAGGCTCAATGTAACCAAAATAAAAATAATTCTTGTGAAACTGAAGCTGTGCATGCTAAAGTTCTCCTTTTGACCAGAGGGACAGACCAGACATGAAAAAATGGCATTAATGATGGTCCCTGCATCAGAATCAGCTAAGCTTCAGAGACCAAAAAGATTGACCTTGCACTTGTGTTTTTTTACAAACAAAAGTTACAATTACCATTTGATGGTTTAATGTGTTATTGGGGAGTTTATCATAGCTCTTTATGGGGGTGTGATACTTATGGTATTATTCACTTCCCTCAGTATTACGCAACATTGTTAACCTTTTAAGACTTGCTTCACTTCTGCTTTTTTCTATTTTTGAAAGCATGCTAGTTTAATCAAAGCCCTGTCAATACTGGGTCACATCAATAAAAATGGACGATACACTGACTACTGCAGATGATCATAATCATCATAGTCAATTTATTTTTCTCATTTGTGTGGAAACACAAACACACACGCAAACACACACACTTACATAAACACACACATTACAGCTACCACTCGCAACTCAATTGTGGGCCCCTGTGGAGAGCAGCCTGGTGGCAATTAGTATCCATTGCCTCACAACCCCCCTCTGTGTCTTTTTGTGTGTTTTCTTCTCCTATTGGAGGCACTTTTGCATTTCTCTTTGTTTGCCCATTAATGGGCCTTTTTCCATTACTTCTCCACTGTTACCTGTGATTGTCAGATTCTGTGAAATGCATATTCATGAGATATCATTTGAAATTCATACATAGATTATGTGATTGAGCAGACTTTTCAGTGACATGGACTGGACTGATGGGTCTCTACACTGTAGGTTATTAGTTGTTGAGGCCCACAAATATAGACATCCATGCACTCACATACAACATACACACACACCAGTGGCCAGTCCCGAAAACAAAAGAGGGATTTCATCTATACCAACAGGCTCTCAAACCCCTGTGCTCTCCCATGAACATATGCACTGCACAGACACACACATGCTAAACTCCTTACTGTAGTAACTGTTTTGGAAGACAGATTGGAGAGCTGCAGTTGCAGAATATTATGTGGTGACACCCCCTGTGCTTCTTCACTCTTTCCAATTCCACCATAGCTTCAGGGGAAATGAGCTGCACTCACTGGCCCTGGGCCAAACACTGAAGCCTCTGTTTAATCCCCTCATGGTTGATATGCCCAGCTGCTGGTGTGAGTCTGTATGTGTGTGTCAGTGCTGGCTTACAATAGTTGTTTTAGTGTCTAGCCATAGCACAATTTTTTTCCTCCCCAGCAGAATCGCCATATCTCTCTCTGTGTAACAGGGTTGTAATGTGCCCACTAGTTATGTGATCATATAACAAAAAATCTCAAGTAGGCAACATTACAGAACAGACTAAAGCCTTCAGTGAGACAAATCAACCCTGAACCCTTGCAGTTTTAAGGTCCTTAACCCCTTTTCCTGCTGGTAATAGTAGAAATGAAACCTGAGAACATAGGCATATTTCTTGAATCCAGATGTGGTAACTTAAGCACATTTTACCTACAGTTTATGTGATGTATGCATAAGCAGAGAACTACAACGAACAATAGGCTTCCACAAACCTCCATCCCATTAAGAAACTATAGATGTTGTGGTTTTTAACAATCTGTATGAAAAGGAAAAGACAGCTACAAACAATATAGAAGACGTATTAAAAATTGTAATACACACACATTATAAGTTAACAACACATGAATACACTACTCTGCAGTGGTACTTGAGCTGCACCGTGAATAACACCTGGCTTTGCAGTGTTTTCATCTTAAAACAATGGACATAATACATTTTAAAGCCCTAAATTAAAGGTATCACAACACTTACTGAGTAATGTCAGAGAGTTATTTGAAAGTTAAACAAACGTGTTTTAATGAATAGCAAATGTCTATGGTGTAGCTCTATCTAACTAAATCATACAGTTACAGCAAAGTAATTTACTGTAATTTTATCTCTTAAAGCAAATTTGAAGCAGATGTTATCTTTTGCTGGCTGCCAAAATACAAAGTAGGCTACTTACAAACAGCCAACAAATGCATTTTGTAGGCTAATATAGAGGCATTGCTACATGCTAACAGTCAATACTAAACACAAGCAACCCTCAAATAAAGGCACAGATTTGTGTTAAGAACAATAGCAATTTTGCTTCCAATGTGTTGCTGAAAAATGTTGGTCTAAAAACAAATCTGAGCCTAGCACCCTAAAACCAGTTTCTGGTGCTGGTAACTTCTCATTTGTAGTTTTGTACACTGTAAACCTCTGTAGCCTAATGTAAAATCATGCACTGATGGACATAACACATGTTTTCATTGTATGGTTGTTCCAGCTGGTCACGGCTGTGACCTGTGACTGGCCTTCACTGTGCTGCTCAGCTAAAACACAACAAGTCATGTGAGAAAGAATCTTATTACCAGCCTGTTGTGCGTAATGATGTGGTAGCCTAGTCATACTTAAGTTAACTCTCTGTGTTTTGTAACTCATGAAGTCTTTACTCAATACCAACTGATTCAGAATCCATCTAATGTCTAAAATTAGAAGTTTTGATAAGCTTATCAATAGAATTAGGCCGGACCTACGAGATCTTTTGTGGCATGTCCCACAAACCAAAAGAATACAGCTTTTGAAAGAGTTTCTGGAGGCTGAGATGACTTTTAGAAATGTCTTATAAATACCACCACTTAGTTCAGGGCTTCATGGTGGTGGTCAGCATTAACCTTTCTAGATGATCTTTTTCCTTTTTAGATCACAGGGTCACAAAGTGTCTATCTGCCCCTTTAAGTTGAAAAAGTGTTCTTTTTTTTCTCTTAAACCCCTCCCTTTCTGCTCTTTGTGTCTCTGCACAGAAATGAAACCTGTTGTGCCTGTTTAAAGATCAGTTCAGCTAGAGCTGCAGTTGTGAAAGCGTGGTGTAGAACTGATTCAGGATCTGTAAAGACTCCCGCTCCCTTTCCCCCTAACACCACTCAACCCCCGCCCCGTTCAGACCGACAACCCACGTCTGTCTTTTCCTTCCACTCCACTTCAGAAACAACCACCAGCCTATTGCTTTCCCACGCCTCCGGATCGCAGGACGGCGGCCAGAAAAATCTTCTTGAATCAGCTAGGAATGTAACACACGAAAACGGACAGTGTTAAAGCTCGTCTGTGGGTTTTACGCGTGGCTTTAAACTGGACGGACAATGCAACAACCAAACCAAAAGGCATACAGGGCCTCTGCTATTCCCATTGGACTGGACTAACTGCACAACAAGAAACTTTTTCCTCAGTGCGGACGCAAACTGCTCGGCTTCTTATATAAACACTGTGGGCTTTTTATGTGTGTTTTTTTGTTAATCGGGAGATTTTATATCACTACATTGACGTTTGTGCAACACATTGACTTATTTCGTGGCGAAACCTCTCTTAAACGAAGACTTTGTGGACACATCAGGAATTCAAAAAGACGCGCAGGTAGCTAGCTAGCCTGTTAGCTAGTCTTCATGATACATTTTAACCAGAAAGTTAATGCGTTAACACAACAATTTGGTGTCATGGTTTAGGACTAACTTTAACTGCAGACACATTTTATCTAAGGCTTTTCAGCCTTTTGGTTGGTTTTCCAAAGTGTCGTGTAAAACTCGGTTGAACTAAGATTAGCCAGTTCAGCTAGCGTCCAAACATGCCTCAGATGAACGGCGGAGACGGCGACGATTTGGGAGCAAGCGATGAACTTATTGCTTTCAAAGACGAAGGAGAACAAGAAGAGAAAAGAAATGTGTCCGCTGAGCGAGACTTGGACGATGTCAAGTCGTCTCTGGTCAACGAGTCGGAGACAAACAGCAGCTCAGACTCAGAGGTAAGTTAGTTAAGAGGGACAAAGCTAAACTTGTCTGCCCCGTCCAGCACATCGATAACATATTCTCAGCACAATCTCTCTCCTTTGGCTTTGTTTACATTGCTGTGAATGTGGTTTCTCTGCAGGCAGACAGACGCCCGAAGCCCAGTCTACATTTGGAGAGCAGAGCCAGACAAAGTCAACTATTTCAAGAAGGTAATAAACACTGTACATACTTGTGGAAGTCTTGTTGTCTTGTTGTCCCTCAAAGTTATTTGGGCCATTCATGTTTTCTGTAGTTGACTGTTCAATGAAAGTTTGTAAAGACCACAATTTCTTTTTCAGCACTGCGGAGACAGGATGGAGGTCTTTTTCAGCCGTCTCCTTATGCGGGCTATCCATTTTTTATGATACCAGACCTGGGGAATCTGTGCAGCCCCTACCTCACTAATGGAGCCCTCACACCAAGTGCACGACCAGTAAGTTTTTATTTTTATAAGTCTCTCACTACTGACTATTTTCAGAGTCACACTGGCTCATCATCTATTTTCAAGCTTTCTTCAACTTGCAATAGGCAGCTCAGCTAAAACTGACTGAAAGAACTATGTTATATCTACATTAAATCTGTGCTCAATAGTTTGTTTGCCATGGTCTGCTTTTCTGGCATGTGAAGCTGGAGAAAAGTTTATGAGGTGCTTACTTCATGCAGATTAACTTGTTCACAGCGGTAACTTAAACCTCAGCTGCCTTGTGCAAGATCTTGCTTCCTTACTTTGCAGGCATATTGTTTTGCAAATTGAGACCTGGATACCATTGCTTCTTCATTGTCTTGAAGCCTATCTTTTGTGCACATGCATTTGGTTTGCTTTGTGGGTGTGTATGTATGAGTGAGGGAGATGGCAGCCAGCCCAGCCAGCAGCCTGTTATGATAAGGTGGTTTGTGATGGTACAGGGTTAGACAGGCCTGGACACAGTCTCCTAGTGGAGTCGCCTGCCTGCAACAGGAATAACCTCCCATCAGAACTGCGATTTCTACACTACAACCTTCAGGGAGCAGAAGATTAGCTGCTATAGCTGCAAGTTGCACAGCAGGCTTGACAGAGTTTTGCCCAATTTCCCATTCCCTGGAGCTTTATGACAGCTCAGCTCAGATTATAGGGATGTTAGTTGACGGCATAATTCGGTAACTCTCATGGACACTAATCTAAAACTGATTTGTTGGCACGGCAAAGAATTTAAAAAAAAGTTTTAGAGTTAAGGAGAATATTGCAGAGTTGAGATTTGTGTTTTGCTGCATGTCTTTTAAGTTAAATGAGTTGAGTATCCAAAAGTATTCCTCTCTGGTAAACGATTAACACCAACAAAATATATAATCAAACAGAACTTATAAAATTTAAAAGTGATTAAAGAGTAAATGACCATTAACATTTTGATGTTATGCATGGCACAGTGCTTTTTGAGGCAGCAGTAATAGTCAATTGACACACGTTTCTGATTCCTTCTCAGTTTTGTTTTGAAAGCTCTTTCCTCTACGGATTTGGCCCAGACACATACATGTGGGCTAAACACACAGCCCAAGCCACTCACACAAACACCTGCATTCCTCAGCTTTGTATTGCCCTCCCCTTGTGTTAGTAGCCTATTGTTGTCATTAGGGTCTGAATAGTCCTAATGCATGGCTCCAACAGGGGATCGTTACATCTCATTATGCTTAACACACTGCCCGTGGCATCTGACTGACTGTTCTGTTTGTGCGTAGCCAGTGTGAGTCCAGACTGCATGTTGCCTTGAGACAACACAGTTATTCCTCCTCTTCCTCTCCTGTGCCTGCCCTCCCTCGCATTTCTCTTTACACAATGGAGACTTTGTGTACTTTTCAGCTCTCTCAGTAAGTGTGTTAGGTGTGTTTATAAGAGAGGAGGAGGAGGTGGAGATGCGTCTGCCAGTCTGAAGGCAAGTCAAGGTAAACAAGCTATCGTTAGCTGGCGCTACCTGAACCATAATACAGGCTGTTTACTGTACTCATCTACCCAGGGGAGGAAGCGGGGGCAAATGATGGGGCAGCGCGTACCATCAACCTATCTGCCTATTTCTACTCCTTAAATCCCTCTAAATCCTTGGTTCTTTTTATAACTTAAGTGGATTTTACGCAGTGACTTTAGCAAAAGTTTGCTTGGTTTAAAAGTTGCTGAGTTGCTTTTTGAATCAGTCACAGTCGTAGAAGCTCACACCTGAGTTGCAGTGAATGGCCAGAGATAAGGTATCAGGTATGTGTTAGGTTGATCTTTCCGGAGATCATGTGGGCTTATCTCCTTTCCTGCTTTATTTTTTCAACAAGTCAAAAAAGCTTGTGGTTCTGAATGGGCAGCAGCAGTGTTTAGTTAAAGGTCCTTTCAGCAACCCCGAACAATTCCACAATTCCTCTATTTACTCGACATTGTCTGCAAAGTCTGAAAATACCAGAAGGATGACCTGTCTAAAAAACAAGCTGGAACATACACAATGCTCTACACACACACTGTTTGAACTTCATTCCATATGTTTGTCTGTAGGCAGGATGTCTGAATAAGCTCAGAATGGATTTGCTCCAAACTATGTTGGGATTTTAGTCATGTGGCAGGAGGAACTAATTCACTTCTCAGTCCAGTCAAGGGTGTTGTTCCTCAATAAAATACTACAATATATTTCTAAACGTTTAATAGTTTGAAAGTGTAAAGCATCATGGTATGCCCTTTCACAGCTTTTCCATCCAACAGAGCACTTGCTTGTTTCCCTTTATGCAATGAAAAAAAAAAGTAAGTAAAAAGTAAATTGCTTTCACAAGTTAACTCCTATTATTGCCATAGGGTTTCAATAATGATGTGTGTTGTGTCATTCACCTAGAGGTGTTTACGCCAAGGAAACTAATTGGTTTCATTACCAATATTAACAAATGCATTTGTGTGAAAAGCCTGTAAGATGATTGATTTTAACTTAAAATGAAACCTTTTAATGTGAATTGTTCTGAGAAACTCTTGCAGACAGATTTAATTCACACTTTAGTTGATTCCCTAAATCCAGAAACAGGAGCAGATGGTCAGGTAATAACAAGTGAAATAGTTAGTATGTAGAAGTACTCACTATTTAAGACAAACTGAATAAATGTTCATTGTGTGACGGATGAATCATGTATGTTTTGCCCCATTGTGGCCTTAGCTCTTTGTCTTGCAGCTGAGTGTGTGCTGTGTGGAGTGTTTCGTAAGCAGCAGTGAGTCTAATAACTTTCCCTCCAGTCACACACTGATTTTATGCTTCCCTCAGTAATAGACTGTGATTGTGCTGGTGTGTGTGTGTGACTGTGTACATTGATTCGCCTGGTATTTCCAACAGCTGGATTCAGTTAGCACTCAGCCAGAGCTTCCTCAGGCCTCGGAGGTGGGGGCGGCACTCGGCAGCAACGTGCACTTTGTGTGTGTGTGTGTGTGTGTGTGTGTGTGTGCATACGCACATGTCTCTGTGTGATTCTCCAGGACCAAATTGTGTTGATGTGAGGTTGTGTGCACACTTGACTTAACTAAATATTCTTCCCAACAATAGGATAGCAAAGTGTTATAAAGGAAACTGTGCTTACTTATAATTTAGATTGGTGACTGCTGACTTTGTTCGTTTTGCTCATTCAAGACTTGAATGAATCAGATGAGTTAAAAATTAGCCTGTGTAGCATCTGCATGAGTCTTTTCTAAACCACTTTTCCTCATGTTATATGCGTGATTTCATGTAAACTGTATTCTCTGATGAATATAGAGCTCTGTACAGGGGCTCCAGTCCAGTCATTTAATCAGGATTATGCATGAACATCTATGAAAGTAAACTGTCTCAATAACAATATTAATCCACACTATAGACAGCCATTACACTGAATGAATACTGAACCAATAAAACAAACAGGTGGTGGTGGTGCTGTGGATTGTTAGATGCACAACTGAATAGGTAGTTCAGTTTTATCACGGAAACCATGAAACTTTCTAAGCAGTTGGAAGTATTCAGATTGTTCATGTTTTTACCTAAAAGTAATTAAGTTAATTGCAGTAAAGCATACATTTTAGTTATAAATGTTTTAAGAGTGAATTGTAGTTCTTATTTTAAAAAAAAAATGGCATTAATACATAGAACAAATAGAAAACAAACTAATATTAAGAAGCTAAAACTCAGTGCAATTAGCTTGACTAAATGTCCAGTATTGTCAACTCTTTGGAAAAGACCAAAGACCTGAGAAGAACAAGTTTGTCTTTTGTAATCCATTCTAAAGCAGCATTGTGAGACTTAATGACCATGGCAAACCAATGTGTGTAGTTTCAGACAGAACTTGAGATGACAGTGAACCCTCCCCCAATCTGTCTGCTCACGACTTGACTAACCATTTGTCATGATAATGATATGGTCTCACCGTGGCTTTATAATCAGCTTAGTAATGTATCAAGAGCAGAATACCAGGGCAAAAAAACCATTGACACTGGGTGCCTAGAAGTACATATTATATGTCACAGAGCTGTCCATCTCTTTTTGGTTCTCTCCTCTTGTTTGGGGTCAAAGGCTAAAGTCTTTTGACGTCACTCACAGTTGAACGAGCACCAAAGACCTTTTTAAAGAACTTTTGCGGTGGGGGTTCCCCGCTCCAGACAGCTTGGTCAACAGTAGGATCGTGGTGGTTTTTGGAAGGCTTGCACTGTGACATGAATGTGTGTGTTAGGAATGGAGGTGGGGCAAAGTCGACATGCAGGACTCTGTCCTTTGTCTGACTCAAGACCTTTAATATACACACAGTCTGAGTAAGCAAACATCTCTGCAAACTTAAAAATGTTTTCTAATTATATTAGTCATTTAGTTCAACCCTTGACACACCAGATATAAACCATGACTTCTTCTTTCAGTGTAATCCATGTTTTCATCTGAGAGATCTTCTTTAGAATGTAAACATGAGTGAGGCTTGGCAAACTGCACATCATTATCCAGCAGTCATCTGAGATGGTAGAGATCAGTGACGTGACCTTTACCACAGCATCTTGCTAAACCTGCGGGTTAGCCATATCCAAAAATTTATTATAAACTTTTTTTTAAATGTAAATGCACTATTAATCCGTATTTAATTATCACAGTCCTGCACACCAGAGACCACTGTGGTTCAGTCAACACTGTTGTTGACAAAAGACTGATTTTCAGAGAAGGAAATTGCGTGTCCAGTGAAGTGTTTGAGCACTTGTAGATAAGAGATTCACTGATGTAAGGAACTTTCCATATCTCCACAGTATCTGCCATTCCAGTGGCCTCTGCTTGATGTACCAGGAAGAGCCACAATTAGAGACTCTGCGACACCCACTCACCTGGTAAGACCCTTGTTCTATGAAACCACAGGGACTTCAGGTGTTAGAATTAGAGTCAGTATCAAAAAAAAAAAAAAAAAATCTTTATGAGGTCATAAATATATATACATATTATGTATAAATGAAATAAAAATAATATATGTGTATTAATGTGACTCTAGTTTTTGATAAGCTCGGGAAGGTAGTGTGTAGTTTGAGCTCTTGTTTGAAAAAGCGTTAACCTGACACCTGCTGGCCAGTAGATACTATTGCACCAAGTTAGTTAACCATTGTGTTTCTGTTTGTGTGTAGTCTAACAATGTGCCAGTGGTTCAACATCCTCATATGCCACATCTGCATCCACTGCTCTCCTACAGTCCTGAGGCCTTCTCTCCTCAGAGGGCCTCACCTGGATTTTCTCCTGATGCAGGTATGACAGCTTTTCTCTCCTCAGTGTTTAAGAAAATCAGCAGCAATTATCACCTAAAACCTGAACAGTTAGTTTTACCTCCACCGCTGTAGGTATTTCACGGGCGCCTCATGCAGCGTGTTACCCCATGTCACCTGGAGGTATGGCTCAGATCCCACATCCTCTCGGATGGCTGTAAGTAAAATAAACATGCTCATCAAATATGTATTATTTCATTTTATGTGACTAAAAAAATTGCAAGTGCTCCAAATTTCACCAAAATATAAATTTTTACCACATTTCAAGTATTTGAAAAGCTTTAATGTTATTTTCTGTTACCCTAGGCCTGGGCAGCCAATGTATCCACTAGGACCTGGCAGTTTCTCACCTGCTGCCCTCGCTATGAATGCCTCTATGTCGAGGTGAGTTAATTGTGCTTATTCTTTTCTGATACTGGCACTTAATCTTCTTTGCTAGTTTTAACTCTTGCATGCTTTTTATGCAGTCTGGTCTCTGGTAGCTTTCCACCACGTTTGGTGCCCACACCCCAGTCATCCATCCCTCATCCTGCCATTGTCCCAGCGGTGGTGAAACAGGAGCCTGGAGTCGGCAGCCAACCAGGGTGAGAGCTGCTACTCTTACGTTACATATGGCTAAAGGAAAGAGCACATTTCTGACATTTTTTTCTTTTTTGATTATGTAGGAAGCATGTCTCTGAATCCCAGCCAGAAAAGGAAGATGAGAAGAAACCTCATATTAAAAAGCCACTCAATGCATTTATGTTGTACATGAGGGACGAGAGGCCCAAAGTGGTGGCCCAGTGCCAAGTGAAAGAGAGTGCTACCATTAACCAGATACTGGGACAGAGGGTATGTTTTATAACATTTACCGCCATCACCAAGTTTTCTTTTTAGTAACAAACACTTGTTTTGAGTAGTGTTTGACACTTACATGAGTGTGGTTGCAATGACAATTACATGTTTTGTTCTCAGTGGCATTCTTTGTCCAAAGAAGAACAAGCCAAATACTACGAAATGGCTCGCAAGGAGAGACTGCTTCACTCAAAGCTGTACCCAGGATGGTCAGCCAGAGACAACTATGTAGGTTCCTATTTCTAACACTCTCGTTATTGACGTGACAATTTTGACAATTGACATTTTTGTGTGTTAAAAATGTACACGTCTTTATTAATGTGTTTGTTTTTATTTAGGGTAAAAGGAAAAAGCGGAAGAGAGCAAAGAGCGAAACTCAAATTGAAGGTAAGACAGTGTTGAAGTAAAATATGTTTAATGGTTAATGTGTTGGATTTATTTGCTTTTTGTTGTTGACATTACATGATTATACATGACAAGTTTGACTGACCTTGCTAAAATACAGCCAGGTGCTATTGTTTTAATGCATATGGAGAAAATGTTGAGTAGTATTATACTGAATGATCTGAAAATGCCTTGGATTTGTGAGTGGTAATGACAAATTGTTTTTTTTTGTCAATGCCAGCAGCAGCTTCTGCAGAGGACTTCTCTCCTCAGCCCAAAAGACCATGCGGACCTCCAGACTCTGAGGATACACCGAGCCCCATGACTCAGCCTCACCCACAGACTGCCCTCGCTCAGCCTCACAGCCGCACTCACTCAACCCAGCCACACTCCATCTCTCACCTGACACACACACACCTGTCCCAGGCCAGCCCTGCTTCGTCGCTGGACTCTCCGGCTACACCCACCACAGCGTTGGCATCGCCCGCGGCACCGGCCCCCACCCACACTGAGCACACCCACGCCTACAGTGGACACACATCTCCTTATGCGGAGCAGCTGCAGCCTCTGTCTCTCACCACCAAGCACCGATCTCACACTAACGCACAGCCACTGAGGACCACTGTGACCCCTGGACCCTCCACACCGTCGTCCACCTCCGACATCTCGCTCTCCCCGTTCCACCCCCCCTCTCCCCCTCACAGGGCAGCCTCCAGGAGTACGACCCCTACACTGCTCTCACAGCCCTTCCTTATCCCTCCCAAATCCTCCGCTCCCATGTCCAGTCACCATTCTGCAGTCAGCTCCCACAGTGCCTTAACTCAGCCACAGCCGTTATCTCTGCGACGAGCCAATCAGCTGTGAGGACTCTATTTCAACATGTGAATACTGAGATCATAAAAAAGTAACAAAACACATAAAGGTGAACTCTGTTTGTACCTTTCTTTAATGCTGTACATATGCTTTCTTTTTAAAATGTTTTTATAGAGCTGTCACATTTTATACTAGTATGAAAAAGACAAATAATGGTCAATATTTGACTTCTAACTTTTCTTTATGAAACTTTATAATGTTCAAAGTTTGTCATTTTTTTTTAAATCAATCCTTGTGTTTCTAACCAAATGTTTTGTGCCACAGAGTTATTTCATGTTTTTTTTTTCTCCACTGGGTAGAGCTGAGTTTAGATCAATGGTATTTTCTTGTTTTATAAAATTCCTTCCTGTTGACTTAATAAATATTCACTGAGTTCTTGTATGCTGTTTATTAAATGTTGGATTGTATTTTTTTTAAATATAGCCCAAGGTTACATGGATGTGATTTATTTGACTTTTTTATTTTTTATAACAAATGTGATCTGAGTCAGGAAACAAACCTAGGACACTCATGGGTTTAGATTGGATGTGATTAAATAAAAGAAGATGAAGACAGACCAGTCATGGAGTCTGCAAGAAACAAACATTACACAACCCTTACATAACATTACACATCACACAAGAAATATACAAATAGGCCAAATAATGAATGAATGTATTAATTTATTAAAGTGAGAATTTGTCACACATGCTGCTGGCACAATAGTCACGTGATCTTAAAAAGATCTGGTAAAAGGAGAGACAATCATCAGTTTTAAGCATAAATCGGGTAGAAAACTGAACAAATACATTTAAAAAAATCTTTTCAGTCCTTATCTATGACATTGTGATCATTGAGTGCTATCTGCTACCTCAATGGTGTGACATTATTGTTGTTTGCACATACCACTAACAGACTTTAACACGTTTTCCTAAGGCAGGAAATTCCTGCTGCCTGCCCAGACGATTATTATCAAATACGGAAACCTGGGAATATCTGGCAAAGTTTGACCTACAGCACAGTGCTTGTGACTCTCATCTAGTGCTTTTGTGCTTGTAACACTAGATTAGTCCTTATTGAGACATGATTGACTGAGTAAGACTTAGTTTACCAAGGGTGACTCCATAGTACATACTGCACTGACAAGATTGGTCACATGGTTTAAAGAGAAACAGTTCAGGTAAACTTTACAGCTTTTCATGAAACCCCACAATGATGCAAAGCTTTTATGTGCACTGTGATGCTTTACTTACTTGCTTTCTGTGCCAACCAATTACTTTAAATGAAAATTTTCTGGACAGAGCTGAAGGTATTTTCTTGGATTTTTTGGAGAGATTTTGAATACAGTTTAATATTATATTTAATACAGTTAGTTGGATCAAGAAAGCTGCATAGTTCAAAGGTGAAAATAGGAGATATTACATTGCCTCAGCTTCAGGAATATTTTCATCTTTGCAAACAATGAGTTCTATTCTATAAATATGTCACATTTCTCATGTCATGTCTTACAATGAAGCTTTACTACCAGAAAGTCTAGCCCACTTACAGGAAGTATATTTCTACAGAGCTTCACCTAGCAGCCACACCTGAGGCGTCACGAGCAGTAAAACTCTTACATCACACTGCAACCATGTGATTTCTGCCCCGGAATTCCACAAATGGAAAGACAGGTTGGAGCTTGTGTAAAAAGGTGTAACCAAAATGAGACATAAACGCCCCCTGAGCTGCAGTCTAAGTCTAACACAAGCTTTTTACCTACTGACTACACATCAGGAGTTGAAGCATGCCACATCTGAGAGGGCTTTCAGACCAGAAGATGGAGTGTAACCGTGCTATCCTGGTGTCAGTGGGGCAGTTTGACCATGGGGTGAATCTGAGCAGGAGGCCTGGAGTGGGCAAAGATGATAAAAAACTACACCGCACTCTCAGCGAAATGGGCTTCAAGGTGAAAATCCACACGGACCTGAGCAGCGACGAGATCTACCAGCTCTTTATGGAAGGTAGTGCATCAGACTGTGGTTAACTGCAATGACTTTATATCAAGCATCTCTAGTTAAATTATGCATCATGAGGCTCAAGGACAAAAACGCTTTGGTGAATGTGACACTGGTGCAGGACAGCTTTGCCATTTTAAAACTTGCTAAAATAAAAATATAAATCTTCCCTGAAAATTACAGATTAAATAGATTTTGAACATATCACAAAAATAGGCAACAGAGAGTAAAGTTGAAAATTAAAGTGTTGGAATTCTTTTACATGTTCTACTAATGTCATTTCATGTGTTAACGTTAATCTTGAATTCAAAGTACCAATTAGCATTAATTAAGAAAAAGAAAGCACACATTTTTCCATCAGTACTCTGTGTCTAAAACCTTATGGAAATATACTAGATTACACAATAACAGAAGAAACTCCTTGGACCGCAGAGCAGCACCTTCAGCTGTCAAACCCAGAAAGTCAATGTTGACTGTTCTTTTATTTGAATTATAAATACAACTTCAATCTTATACTTTATGGGCATGGAATTAAGAGCAGGATAACAAATAAATTAATATGACCCTTGAACAGTCACAATGGCTTATCACAAAAAGATAAATAGCTTGGAACATACAAACAACTTTTTATTATGCAACCAAATGTCAGTAGGTTCTCCAATCCCTTCCAATACATTTATTTGTATTAAATTATTTGTATTAAATTACTGTTGTTCTTAATTGTTGTTTTTGAGCATTATTATTATTATTATTAATAAATGTTTCTAGATTTTGCCATAATGTCAACCCCATTCTTGATGGTTGCTGCCAATAATGTAAAGATGAAGTATGACATATTAAGATTATTCAACAAAATTATTATTTTTTTTAATTAACTTAACCTTACATTAACCTACATATATTGTATTAACAGAAAAATGTATGCTAGTTCAAAGTACAAATTAGAAGCAATGGTTCGAAAGCAGTCATGTTGCAAAAGAGAGAGAAAACAAATATTGTTTGGTGTTCACTGAAGCCGCCTCCTGTTTATGACTGATGCATTATAAAATTGTCTCGCTGAACTGACGCCCTGCTCAGACACAATGTTCTCACCTGGAAACTTTAATGAATGTTGTCATGTGCAAGTTAGTGAAGCAGATCTGCACGTATGCATACCACATGTTTTACTGCGTCCCGCTGAACTTAGTTGCTGAACTCGACTGTTGTGTGTTTTTTTTAGAAAGCAGGCGGCCTGTGAAGGACTGTTTCCTGGCTGTGTTGTCCTCTCACGGAGAGGAGGGCTGCGTGTTCGGAGCTGATGGGAAACCCGTCAGGCTTTCTCACATCTTTGGATGTTTCGACAACAAATACATGGAAAAAAAGGCCAAACTGTTCTTCATACAGGTAAGGACAAATACAAACAAATATACAGTAAAACACATAAAAATTGCTTTGCTGGTACATTTTTTTCTCTACTGTTTTTGTCTCTGTGTAGGCTTGTCGTGGATATGCTCTAGATAATGGAGTGGAGGTGGATTCAGCAGAAGACAACACAGAGTGCAGCTTTTCACCTTATCTATCTGTCCCCATAGACACAGCTGTAATGTACGCCACTGCACCAGGTAAAGCACTGACACTGACTTCATACAACGAGGTATTTGACTGAAAAATAACACCTCTCTCCCTCTTTATTGTCTCCCACTAAGGCTACGGAGCTTTCATGCACCCGCTGGGATCCGTTTTCCTTCAGACCTTCTGTACATTGCTGGAGGAGGGAGACAACCGTAACCTGGAGCTGACTCGCTTAATGACTCGCCTGTCCCACCGTGTGGCCTACACCTTCCAGGCCAAAGGTCGGGTCTTAGGCGGGAAAAAAGAAATGCCCTGTCTCATGTCGCGACTAACCAGGGAAGTGTTCCCCTTTGCAGAAGCAGGAAAAGACACGGGCGTCATTGGACTTTCAGCCACGTCACTGATAAGCCCTGCAAACATCAGGAGAAGAACACCATCCATCAGTTAAATATGACTCGACATTTAAGACTGAGTAGTGCTGACTGATTACTAAGGAGCAGAAGATGACAGACAAACCTGTTTGTACTTTCCTGTCTGATGTAGGGTGAAAAATCAAGAAGGGTTAAAGCGTGAGAAGTAACATCCTTCAGTGTTCAGAACACAAATTCATTTGCATATGTTTTGTCTGTATCCATTGTGAGGTAGATGGTGAAGATCAAGCATTTGTCATGTCCTGTTTTTGATATGTGTGTCAATTTGTTATTTTGTACATTGTTGAAAGGTATTTAAAGGGTATAAAGTAGTATATATTTTTGTAATGACATTATATAACTTAAAGAATAAAAGATAAATCAGTAACTCCAAAATCCTTCTCTAAAATCCTTCTCTGCTGACAGGAAAAATTCAAAAGCAAAAGACAATAACATTTAGCTTAGGTATTTTCCTTATTACTCATACGAAACCCATTTATTAAGCATGCAACAATTGTCCCAGGCAGTAAAAAATGAAGCAACAAACCTACTAAACAACTCCTGAGTTTATCAGGTTTGTGCTTACGGGTGAGACGTGGAAATTCATTGTGCTTGATTTAGGTGAATGGCATGCGTCTGTTTGGAACAGTACAACACAGATGCATGCACTGACTCTTTGGTGTTTGAAGAGTGTTTTGAGTTATATAATCCAGACATTTGCTGCTGTAAGTCGGAATGTGTTATAAGAAGCTGAAAGATGAATCTGAAATAAGATGTGAATTAAAGTGAATTAAACTTAAAAATGTTGGTGAAAGATGTTGAATAAAGTTGAGAAAAGTGTGAATATTTCTAATCAAGCTGAATAAAGAAGAAGGATGTTGAATAAAGTTGAACAAAGTAAACAAAATATGTGTGTTTAAGGGAAAAACACATTTGAACAGCTGTTTTGAGGCACCCGATTTTTATTTCTCCTAGTTTCTCAGGCTTAATCACATGTTGTTAGTCTAAAAGCATTAGTCACCTTTATTACCCTTTCACACAGATATCCCAGTTTCATTATTACAGTGTCTCAGTTTTATGTAGGTTGATATTATTCACACATAATCAGATATGTAAAAGTACATGATATACCATTCATATGCTATTATTGGGTTGCATTATTGATTTTCTAGATGAAGCGTCTCTAAAATGACATCTGTTTTGGATTAAAAAAAACAAACAATTTTTGTTACTTCTCACAATTTCTTCCACTCTGTTTATTACACTTTCAAGTCAATCATTTTGCCATTAGATATGTTTTCATTATTAGTGACATTATTAGTGACAAATTTAATAAGAATTAGTTAAATGTTTTATCCTAATTCCAGAGACCTCTGATTTTCTTTCGTGGCAGTCCTCCGCCTCTCATGCCAAGTCGCTAGAGGGCGGCATACGCAATATCATCAGTCGTACGCTTGGCCCGAGGAAGAAGAAAAAGGCCACGTTCCTCTACGTCATTTACGGCGACAGCGTCAACAGCGGTCAGCTGTCTACCGGTGTGCGAGTTCAACTGGCGGCATTGGGCAGCTGGAACAAAAAAATACGTAGTGTAGGTGGCTATGTCGATGCCTGTTCAAAACCTGCTGGCTGTACCATGGATGTTTTACAGGACACTGCTATCACTTATCGCTAAAGTTTGCTGTTGATATTTAATCTGATTTTAAGTCCAACGGTGTACTTTTTGGCATAAAGGGCAAGCAGACGAAGCAAGGATTAATATCGCTGGATGAGTTCTTCGGAGAGAGCAGAGCACTGAGGTTGTCTTGCCTCCCAAGTTTGACACTTAGCTTCGTGTTGAGTTAACACTAAAACGGTGCTTTCAAAGACGAATTGTTTGCATGTTAGAGCTCGTTTGGCTTGTTAAGGGTTCTCTGGGTAAATGTTATGAACTTTGTTTAAACCAAGGATCGTACTGACACTTTCTGTAATCGTTTTGCTCTGTGGGCTACAGTTTGTCACTGTGCACTGTTTGTTGCTTAGGCAGTAGCCCATTGTCTTTAAAAAAAAGTCTCATCTATTTCCACATCTATCTCTTATGGCTGCTCTCAGCTGCAGCAGACAAACGCAAGAATCTTCCCAAGTCTTAAATAAACCGGGGAACCAAAATAAACAGTTTGACAATATTTTAAAGTAGCGCGATTTATTCGCGCAATTCGCGTTTGGTGTGAACACAGCATTATACAAGTGAGACTAACAGATATGCTCACCAGGTTTTAGCCTCAAACCAGCTGAAGCCACAGTCCAGGTTTGAGTGTTCCCAGACCCCGTGTGAGGCACTGCGGTCAAGCCAGCCGCCTTTCGTCTCTCCGTGGTCAAATGAGACGGACGTAATTTTCGAGTGCTCATTTGAACCGCTCATTACGGTAACACTCGGCCCGCTGTTACAGCGAAAAGACCCAAACAAATATGAAAGAGACTCAGACGGGAATGAATTCATAAATGAATAAATAATAAATATAAGGTTGGAAAAAAAAAAAAACTTTTACTGTGGAATTTTTGTGTAACCCATGTTCAAAGTACCTATATCTGAGCAAGAAATGACTACTTGAGCTGACCTTGAAATGGAATGAAAAGAATATTCCCCTTGAGCAGAACATGAAACCTTTACTAAAATACTGAGTACCTCTAGTACTACTACCACCCGTAGTAAGTACTTTTACTGTGGAATTTTGGTGTAATGCATGTTCAAAGTACCTACATTTGAGCGATAAATGACTACATCAGCTGATTTTGAGGTTGAATTAAAAGAATATTCCCCATGAGCAGAACATGAAACCTGTGCTAATCTACCAAGTATCTCTAGTACTACTGCCACCCATAGTATCAAGTACTTTTACTGTGGAATTTTTGTGTTATCCATGTTCAAAGTATCTACATTTATGTAAAAAATGACTACATCTGCTGACTTTGACGTAGAATTTAAAGAATATTTCCCATGAGCAGAACATGACACCTGTACTAATTTACTGAGTACTTCTAGTACTACGAACACCAGTAGTATCAAGTATTTTTACTGTGGAATTTTGGAGTAATCCATGTTCAAAGTACCTACATTTGAGCGAGAAATGACTACATCAGCTGACTTTAACATGGAATTAAAAGAATATTCCCCATGAGCAGAACATGAAACTTGTACTAATCTACAGAGTATCTCTAGTACTACTACCGCCCATAGTATCAAGTATTTTTACTGTGGAGTTTTGGAGTAACCCTTTTTCAAAGTACCTAAATTTGAGCGAGAAATGACTACATCAGCTGACTTTGACATGGAATTAAAAGAATATTCCCCATGAGCAGAACATGAAACCTGTACTAATCTACAGAGTACCTCTCGTACTACGGCCACCCATAGTATCAAGTACTTGTATTGTGGAATTTTGGAGTAATCCATGTTCGAAGTACCTACATTTGAGCCATTGGTTTGAGACAGTCCATGCAAATGCTCGCTCCTGTGGAGGAGATGAAGGGGTAATCACCTCTACATATGGCAGGATTTTGAAACTGGACTCTACAAAAAAGGTACAAATAAATCCATGTAAATATTTTCCCAGTTTCAGGTAAATACATAGTAATGCTGTTGATGTTACTCTGGGACGTGGCAGAGACAGCAACATGGATGACCAATGTCACCAACGAATATGGCCAGGTGCTGAACTGTGTCTTGACGTGAGGGACCTGCCCTGGAGGATATCGATACCTGGACCAGAGCCAGGTGTCATCTATGTTGACAGAGACTGCTGCTGGTGTGTGACTATTGCAATGTTTGCATTTATTCATTTTATTGCATATACATGCACTCAGTTTCTTTAATATTTTTCTTTTTAACTCAATATTCAGTTCACTTTCACAAACAGCAAAATGTTTTCTGTTTCACTTTTAATGGCTTTAGGTCACTTGACTTTGTTTCATTTTGAACCTTACACTCAACACACATCTTGTGTCTTTGTCCAGGTGTTTGGACCCTGGAAGTCCACAGTGAGGCTGGACATTTTCCATTTTATGAGGTGATATATGGTGTTTTCTGCTCTAAGCTCTCCAGTTGCATCTTTGAGTGGGACCAGGGTGACATTTCTCAGCTTGAGGCAAAATCATCTGAGCTGAAGAAGAAGCATCCAGGTCACACTCCAACTGAAAACCAAGTTATGTCTGCAATCAGTTCCAGTGAACTGTCCAGGGACTGAAGGAGGAGAAAACTCACCAACTAATTCAGCAGTTGCAACACCTTGGGGTTGCCCCTTATAAACCCTGACAGCATGACACAAGTGTGGGGGGTGCAACAGAAACACCTGACATGCATCAAGATCCACCTGGTGTTGAGCTCCTACAAAGAGGAGACAAGGTGCTGGATGTGTATCGATGTGCTCGGGGTCCTCTTCTGTGGACAGCTTTCATCACCAGTGTAGTTTTATTCCAGGTATAAAATGTTCCTTTTGTATAAACATACATTCACTTACATACAATACAGTTGCTGATTTTCTTGAAATTATACTTCATGGAGGAAAATGTATTGTTACCAAGTAATTTAAAGTTTATCTGTTATCAACAACTCTAAAAGGCCATGTGATTCTTAGCACACGTTCATAGCAGAAAATGAAAATAGAAACAGCAAAATAAATATACAGAGTATACAGTAATATATAAATTATAAGAGATAAACTGTATATGAATCTAATATCCACACAGATTTCAGGTTAATAATTTAAACCCTTTTGTGTATTCTAGGCTGGAGATGCATGCACACTCAGATGTACACGCTAGAAGGAGGGTCTAGATGGAACATCAACAGAGCTCATGATGCTGTTGACATGAAAGGTGCATCACAAATGAAGATTTAAGATGTCCGCCTGATGTCAAATGTTAACCCCCTCAGCAACAGGGAGCTGGGCTGTCCCCTGCTGCCTTCATTCCACCTGGGAAACCCACTGGTGAGGTGCTGTTGTCAAATGTTTTATGTGTTGGTACTCGCAGGTGAGTGGATTACTGTGGAGTACCTGCTCTCAGTCTGGCAGAGGTGACCTGCTGGGTCTGAAACCCCAGAACTCAGCCACATTCTCCCAGACATTATGGAGAATATTAATGCTGAGGAAACTGTAGATGAGACAGTAAGTGCTGCTGACATCCTGGGTCTGATCCAGAGCATGAAGAGGATGCCCCACTCCAACACAGTGAACTGCCCAGTTCATGTGAAGAGGTCATGTGACCTGCAGTCATTAAAGATTTTCATTTGTGTAAATGCGTTATAGATGTGTCGTCACATTTTAATGGTCTACATTTGTCTTACACTCATGAAGGTAATGTATGGGCAGTTTTATAGTACACATATTTTAATAACTTTTATTTCACAAATTAAGCTCATTTTAGATGCTCCTGATGCAGCCACTTCATCCTGTGGGCTAGCACTCCTCAGATAGTGTCTCAAGAGCAGGCCTTTACAATAAGAACATTGTGTGGTGCTCTGTGCTGTGATCAGTGTTGGAGTATCTTGAAATTGAGACAGGTGTGGGCAGGACCAGAGCAGGTGTGGGTGGAGCCAGGGAGGAACCAGGACAAGTCAAGAAGAAATAGGTGGAGTCTGAGGTGAAGAAGGAGCTCAAGGAAGAAGGAAAAAAAAAAAAAGTGTTCAAAATTTTTTAACCTTTTTTTTGTTAATTTCAGTCTCAGAGCTGGCTGGACACTCACCTGAAGCAGTTCTTGAACCCACCACCTTCAGATATTGAACCCTGAGCTCTTCCACTGAGCCACAGTGCTCTCACACTAAGTTCTGTTTGGAACTTCTATTTGTGATGTTCACCAAAATATGGACTTACAAAAAACAAACATGGATTTAATGCCCCCCACACCATCCTCTTCCTCCCCACTGCCCCCGACTGGAAAAAGCCCAAAAACCTGTAAATAAAAGAAAAACTGAATTAATTCAATAAACTCAAGACAAACATAACTCAAGAAGTTAATTTGAAGTACAATTCCATTAATGAAATGGGTCTAAGGAGCAACGATAAGATTCAAGGTTCATTTAACTTTTTTACTATTTGTGGAAAAAACCCAAAAACAAAACAACAGGTTTAATTAATGCAATTTATTTTACTTTTTTTTTTTTTTTACATTTTATCATTCATATTATTACATAAATATAAATTTAGTACAATTTCTTCAGATAAAACTGTTTTAAGATTATAACTCACTGTAACCAAATAACTGGTTGTGAAGGGTATTCTTGAACAATCGTTTTATAAGTTTGTCTTTTGCAAGATAATGTTTTGACTCAGAAAGTGCAATAATAGTAGATTTTGGCACATGTTTGAGGTTCATTTTAACACATGCCTCAGCTGTTAAAGCGTTAGACACTGGAAATACTGTTAGTTTGTTTGGGGAAAACTGGTTAAATCGAATTTGATTCATATTTCTAAAACAATTTCTCTTTCATTTGATACATACAGTTTCATTTATTGCATCAGAACCACGTGCCAAAGTTGGATTGTATTTTTAATAACTGTCTGATCTGGCTGTTGAGATGGATTAAATAAAAGTATAACACTCCTAATACTGTAGTCATTCTGGTGACACGATAAACAAACCAATAAACTAATTAGGACAGACATAAATACGGAGAGAGCACACTTTGATAACTTCTATGTTTTGGTTGGTATCTTGGGAATTGGGTTCTATTCTATTTTTTGTCCTCCAGAAAATGTTTGAGAAGCACTGCCTTATTGAACCTTATTCTCTGCCCTGGGCTTAACCTTCTAATGCTTTTCACAGACACTTTTTACCAGTGACTGAGACATTTAATAAATAAAAAAACATGGCCTTTGTTCCTTCAGAAGTCACAGTTCTCCTCACATTTACAAATGTAATGCAACAAACTGAAGATATCCCCAGATTCGTGGTGTTTTCATCTCAGAGCCACTGAAACCAGCTGGAAGTACTTCCTCATTCAGCGTCATGTGACGAGCCCAACAATCACACGAGTCTGAGGCTGGACCTGAGGTGAAATTGTTACGTTTTTTTACTTTAATAAAAACAAAATCCAAATTTAAACAAGGACTAAACCCATGTCTAATACGAAACAAAACCAGGACTAAACAAGGACCAGACTAAGTCAAGTCTGGTCTGTAAAATGTCTTGTGTCAAACATTACTTGGAAATATTATAGCATTAGTCAGACCTGTATCTTTTACACTTTCCTGTCTCGGGGCCCATTTTGTTTGTTAAATAAACTTCTCCTGCTGTGTTTCCAGTCTATTTTTTATTAGGACTGTCAGCTCTAGGGTTTAAGTTTAAACAAGGACTAAACCCATCTCTAATATGAGACTAAATCCAGACAAAATCAGGACTAAAAGGAGATGAAGATCCAGACCAAAGCCAGGGCTATATCAGGGGCAAAAGCAAAACAAAGGGAGCACATTTCCACTGTTTTTCCTTTGTTGATCAATAAATAAAGCCAGAAAACACTGTGACTGATGTCTGTCTATATCTACATCTGTTTATTCTGCAGCAAATTAAAAAAAGAGGTCTTGTTTCTTAAAATATAAACATGCACAATCGACCTAAAGCTAAAAAGGCATTTAATATGAGAGCTGAGAAGTTATATTTTTGTCCAATGATTGAGAAAAATGCACAAATGTAACGTTAGAAGCTGAGTTACCTTCAGAATAAAGAGTCTCTCCGATGTTAGCGCGAATCTTTGGATCCAAACTCCATAAAGATCTGCACAAAACTGAACTAAACACGGCAAAAAGTCACGTTAACGCAATTAAAATGACAAATAATCTCCCAAATGTCAAAGAGATGATGGAATTAAGCTTAAAAACAACGCAAGAGACGTGGTTCCACTCGACCTCTGACCTCTGTGTTGACAGTGAGTGAACTGCAGGTGACATTAAGCCTTGAGCGCCTCTGGTGGCGGACACGTGGTACTGCAGCCAAAAAAACCTATTAAAGCAGTTTAAACACATTGAGCCTGGACAGCATTGTGCCACAAAACTAAACCATGTTTCATTCTCAGACCAAAATGTGTGCTTGTTTAATTTATTTAAACTCTAACAATAATTTAATGAATGCGCTAGTTTTCAAAATAAACAGAAAATGCAAACTAGAAAAAATACACCCTGCAAACTTTGGTTATCTTTTGGTTATTGCTACTTGTATTATCTTTTCTCAATTTTTGAAGGGTCCGTGTAGGCTACAGCAGGTAGGTAGGTATTATTATTATTATTATTATTATTATTATTATTATTATTTGTTTATTTTTATTTTTATTTTTTTTTTCCACAAATCATTCAACTTTTTCTCTGTGTTTCTTTAGATTTAGTTTTGACTTCACCAAAATGAAAGCAGTAGTTCTCGAGCTCAGGTTTGGTGACAACTGGTGCAGAATAGAATAAGTTATAGTTTGGGCCTAGATTACTATAGAAAGACTTACTTTATACTCTTTTATGTTGACCATATGTCACTTGGAACTTAAACTATTATTATATTAAACCACCATTATTCACAGGTGGATGAGGGATTTGAACCTACAACCTTCAATGTTTAAACCTGGCTCTACACTATAGTATTTATTGCTAGTTCTTGCCTCTGTCTAAGTGTTTGGTAAAAGAAACATGCTACTTTCAAACTTTCATGGGAAGCATGGAGAGTCCTGGGCTTGATCCTGCGACCTTTAGAACCTTAACCTGGTGCCTTTTCCTCTACTCTGTCAGTGCATGTTGACAAAGGGGTTTTATTTTATCATGGTGTCTTTGTTCTGGTAAAAACTTATGCATCACTAGAACTACTAATCTATTCATTTTCAAGCAAATGCGTTATCTACTAAACTGAAGCCAACATGAAGTACAAATTATGATTTTCTTTTAAAATCCAAATATCTGCTGAATAGAGCTGAAAATCGCCAGAAAATGTTCTTGATCTCATAACCTCCTGGATTTAAAGCTGATGTGTCTCCAACTAAACCACAAACTTAGCAAAGTGTACTCTTTGGTTCTAACTTTTGAGGAACGTGAATAAAAAGAAAAGAGTTTATAACATAAGGAACCACTGGGGTTTGAACCCACAACCCTGTGTATATAAGGTTGGTTCCATACCCTCTGTACTATTGATCAATCACATGGAAAGGCTTTTAAAAATGGACACAGTTGTACATTTGAACCACTTACTTGAAGCATCTTTACAAAATTTGAAAAATAAGGTGTAGGAACAATAACATGAAGTGGGACTTGAACCAAACAAAAACAACAACAACAACAACAACAACAAAACCTTTAACCTATCGAACCCATTGGAAGTGAATTCAAACCATACTTTAAGAATAAGATGTTAATGTATATAAAACAGGAATGGTGATGGGAACTAAAGAACATATATGTCAGTCAGAAGTGAGGGCAGGATTAGAAACTACAACCTTCCAAGAGTTAGAGCCCATGACTCAGACTTTTAGAGGAAACTGTTTAAGAAGATCATTTTGTTTTTATTCTTCTTAATTGTCTGGATTGAAGCTGCAGCAAGCAACATTTAGATTTTTACGTCATTGAAAAAAAATAAAAAATTAAAAGAATCCTTCCATTTTGCGTTTACGCCCTCTGGCCGTTCTCTTACCCTTCCTGTTCTCCCATTGCTCCTCCTGTTGCCCCTTCTGTTACCCCTCTGCCAGACTACTCATTGTCCCCTGCCTTCATTGCCCTTATTTGAAGTATCTTGCGCCCTGTTCTGTCCTTTGTTTATTTCCCAGTCCCACCACATGTGTAGTTTGCCTTTTATTTGTCACCAGTGTTTGTGTTTGAACGCCCTGTTGCAGGATGTCACCCTCCGCAGGGGACTCCTCTCATACTTGAACTCTCTCTTATGTCTGGTTCTCCTCCGCAGGAGAGCAACACCGCGCCAACTCTCTGATTCGAACCCGGGTTCTCCGATAGACGTCCATCTGTTTTAAGCATATGCCACCGTTGCAACTGCCCTGACCTCTGTATTTATCACTGAAAAGCTTAAATTTGTAAGTGTTTGGCAAATAAAACAGACTAATTTTGAGTTAGTTTGGTTTACTGGGTGTTACTGGGCTTGAACCTGCCACCTTTGTGACTCTAATCTGGTTCCTTTACCTCTGCTCTATCATGTGCACGTTGAAAGAGGGATTTTATTTTATCATGGTGTCTTTGTTCTGGTAAAAACTTCACTAGAAGCATCACTAGAATTCATAACCTACTCATTCAAACTGATGCATTTCCTACAAAACTACAACCAAAACCAAAGACACACTCAGACTCTTTAATAGTCCAGAATGGTGAATGTTAATACAAACCAATGGGATTTGACCTTACAACCTTTTACTTCTTAAGCAGAATCCATTCCAACTTTTTTTGTGCTCTGATTGGTTACTTAGAGCTTCCTGGTTCTTCCACTGCAACTCGCTTGACTTTTTATTACTTTAGTTTGGTTTTATCCAGATTTCTCACCGACATTTTTCCAAATATGGTCATCCTTTCTTGCTTTAAAACCCTCCATTATTAGTTTATTGGTGAGCCGTCCACTGTTCTCCTACTGTCTGTGCTCGAGATGCTTATTGTTTAAAGTCTTCTTAAGGTAAAAGCGTTGTAAAAATGTCGGATCACGTGACTGGTCCATCTTCATCTGAGTTTTTAGGGATTGTTTGCGTCACGTCCATCTTCCGTGTAGCTGGCATGTGTCCTGACTGCAGAGCATGTTCCCTCTGACTCCTTCTGTAACTGATGTTTGTAGAGCTATAGGACGCCTTTCTGTACAAAACAAAAATAGAAGATGGTCTAAATTCAACATGAATGATCCCTGAAAGTCTGTTGAATCAAAATTTCAGTGGATGCATGATTGATCCTAGTTTTAATATAAAAAAATAGAAAACAGTCAGACACTGATGTAGCTCCTTTAAGGTTAAGCTCAGACAAAATGGGACCAAACGTTCATTGTACATATCTTTATTTCTTGACATATCAAAATGCTCACTAAACAAGTTGCTATGTAAGTTACTTGAATTTATTTAAAGGGATAGTTCAGTATTTTGTTATAAAGTGGTTCTCTCTGCTTCTCTAAACTGGGAAAGCACTGACAAATATAAGGTAATACATAAGCTCCTAATCCGACTTTTTACAAAATACTAGACTATCCCTTTAAGCGTCATCACTAAAGTGTCTTTCACTGCGTTCATGTGCTTCTCAGATGCCCCCAGTTCAAAATTAGGAGGTCTTCTCTTCTCATTTAGGTGTATTTACATGCTTTTCAGTTCTAAAAGTAAGAATTTGGACATTACAAAATCAAAAAAAACATTACAAAACCAGTTTATCAACACATGAATGCAGAATTGTAAGTTAAGTTTGCTTTTTTTTTTTTTTTAAATAAGGACCAAACCTGAGCCATTTTGTTTTATTTATTCAAGGTAGCACCTGAGTTAGAGGTTGTGTGCAGATGTGTAGACTATAAAACATGTATCTCAGATGATTTGTGGCATGTTTAGACCAATAACAAAGTCTGATGGAGTAAAGCTGCAAAATGGTCTTTATCCAAGTCCAAAGACATTGTAGTTCTCTTAAATCACCACTAGAGGGCAGTAGAAATTGTTTATTGCCCATTAAAAAGGCAAAAGAGGCCAAACTAACTACAATAGCCCAAGAGTGGAGAGTGATTAGTCCCAAGTTTTACGATTTCAACTTCATTTTGACTTTAAGCCCAAAAAAACAAGCAAAAAAATAGACTACACTCTGAGTTCCCACAATGTGAAAAGATATTAGTTGTAGTTTTTCTTTACGTAGTGTAATGGTTTATCATCAGCCCTTAAAACCAGAGTACCAGGGGCATTATGTACTGATACCTACGGAGTAACAGGGGCACGAAACTCCAGCAGGCCCGTGGATTGGCAAATAACCCATGAGGGGGCTTAAAGGTGGGTGAACGTGCTCGAGAGGAGAGCGGGGAGCAACCGTGGGCCCCGAGGGGCGTCTAGCCTCTGTGTTTTTAGCCGGTTGTGCGTGGATGCAGACCCCGTGTGAGGCCGTGGCTGTGACCCAGGCTGATGCAGCTGTGTTCTGGACAGCTCCCCTCACGTTTACTGCGGGCCTGGGGGCGCCCAGTCTCGCTCTTTTTAGCCGGTTCTGAGTGGATCCAGACCCCTTGTGAGGCCGTGGTTCTGACCAGACTCATGGAGCTTGGTCCTGGCTTCAACTTTATTTTAGACGAGGACAGTCACACGGGGAGCCAGCGACCAGCAATAAACCTCGGCGTCTAAAGGGCTAATTCAAAACACTGGCCCCCTCCTCTCCGCGCATGCGCAGCTGAGCTCTAGGAGTTGCTGAGTGTTTTCACCTTCACACAAGTCAGGAGTCATTGAGGAAGAGTTAAAATGTCCGGTGTGTGGTTCTCTGTTCAAGGAGTCCATTTTGCTGCCGTGTTCACACAACGTGCGCCTGGAGCATCACGGTTTAGAGCAGAGTCTCGGGCAGCTCGCACTACGACTACTTGGACATGGACAAGATGAGTCTGTACAGCGAGACGGACAGCGGCTATGGTCCCTACACGTCCTGCCAGCTCAAGTCTCCCAACGGCGTGAGGGTCGGCTGTGTCACCGGAGCGTGAGTCTGGACGAGCGGGGGCTGAGGGGCTTCTCGAGTAACCGGCTGCTGGAGGCAACAGTAGCGCGGTACCAGCAGAACCGAGGTGGCGCCGGTTCCGCCTCATCCACGGCCGTAAAGTGCCAGCTGTGCGACTGCAACCCAGTGGACTCGACCGTGATGTGTGAGCAGTGCGACGTGTTTTACTGTAACGCGTGCCAACAGCGGAGCCACCCCTCCCGCGGACCCTTCTGTTAGAGACAGACAAAGAATTTGAAATGGACTTTGCAGGAAACACAGGCTGCTACTCGGCCTTTGTGGTCTGGTCCGGATCAGCCATGAGGATGTTTGTGGATGCCTTCAGCAAACAGTTAGGGAGAAGACGCTGGGGTAAAGTTAGTACAGACTAAAAAGAAATCTGGACAGTCCACTAAGATGAGCTGTTGTGTTTCGCAGGTGTAAAGAGTAAAGAGAGCCTGTCCACTGCAGCAGAGTGTGTTAAAAAGGCCAAGGAGCAGCTGACTAAGATCGCCTGAAGCTGTACTTCCCTGAGCTGCACGTGGTTCTGCTGGAGATGATCCTGGTCGCTGTGCAGCATGAGGACTACAGTCTCCGCTGTGAGGAAGACCCGGTGAAGAAGAGTTTCATGGTGCTGCCTGTGGTTAGAGCTCAGGTTTGAGGAGAGCGTAGGCAAACCGGCTGGACCTGAGGAAGAGGACCAGACCGGTCAGGATCAACCCTGAGAGTAGCACATCTCTGGTCTGAGACTCATGAGAACTAACAATTCACAAAGAGCGTGACTCCCAAAAACACAAAACAAAAGAACCCCCTTCACTGATCTGTCATTTCAAATGTTTCCAGATGATGTTAGCATGTTTTGGATAAACAACCTCTTGATATTAATGTTATTTTTACACTGCCATGTGGTAAATGACACTATTGTAAATGAATGTTTGCACCAAAAGATGATTTGTTTTGACTTTAAATTGTCATATAATGTGTGTGAGAGCTTTTTAATGCTGGATGAGAGTTTGGTGTTGATATTAGTCTGCTGTATTCAAGCAAACTGAGACTGAAAAAAGGGACGACTGAAATTTGAAAGTCAAAATGGCTGATTTGTTGTAAATAAAGGTAATGTAATGAATTGCTACCATTAAAGGTGTCCATAGAGAAATAGCTTTTTTCTTTGTACAACACATTTTAAAAAGGTGTCACTATAAACCAGTACAGACAGAAAAATAACCTCCACAAGTCCTAGGGTTTGGTCGGGCCAAGAAAGAAACATATTTGCAAAAATACAACTTCTTCATTAAACTTATGTAGTAACATTTTGTGGTGGTCCATGGGGGGTGCAACTGAAAGAACCCATTAGGCGCCGAGGGTTTTTTTTTCACCTCTCCAACCGCACTCTTAAGCCCCCTCCCGGTTTATGTGCCAAGCCCCGGGCCGGCCCGTGCTCCTGGTTCTCTGAACACATCAGAGGGCCAAGCCTAGACCCGTGCTCCACATCCAGGACCAGGCTCAGCCCCTGGTTCTATACACACACACTCAAAACTTTGTGCCCTTGGTACTCCGTGACAGAACTTAGAGCAGGAGCCCCCAACTCCCGCTCCTTCACCCAAGCTTAAGCCCCCCCAACACTCCACCCTTTGAGCCCTTCTTCTTCCCCCTCCATCTCTCTTTTTCTACGGTTGTGTGTTTGGTTGATTCTACATGGATATGAGTTCTTTCTACGGGGACATGGTAACCCATACATAATTCAGGCCATCTTTCGGGAAATTTCACAGGCGCTTATGCGCTTGTTTCGTGTGGACACAAACTCAGAGACAGGTTTCAAGTTTGATAAAGGACCTCACAGGCGCTCCATCCTGTTAAGCCCGGGTCAGAACAGGGTAGGAGACATTGAACCCCCTGCCTCTCCCCGGTGAGGAGAGGAGAGTTGGGTACCCAGGGGCGCGGTGGGACCCCCACCCGTGCTGAGTAAAGC